>JBBMOL010000025.1:6604204-7246259 GCA_037954665.1 Laguncularia racemosa | reverse complement strand
AAATCTTCCTCTATAAAATACAAAATATACATGCCATATTTACAAAATAAATCAGGAAACAAATATCTCAATATTCACGGCCGTGCCTTCTAGCCGTGTATCAGGCCGTGTATATTTCTGGAAACTATCTGACACAATACACGGCCGTGACTTCTGACCGTGTATCCGGCCGTGTATGTTTCTGAACTTCCATACATTCTTGATTGATAATTATCAATTTTGGGTTTTTAAATAAGATTTTCACAATCGAACAAATTAATTTGAATCTTTTAATCATAATAATTAATATGACACAGATGATGCATAAAGTAAAATAAAGGTAAGGAAATTTGGGTCCAAATGTATAAAGCTTTTTTTTCTTTTTTTTTTTAATGTAAGTTGGTTCTCTTTTCCAAGAATTTAATGGCACCAACCATTAGAGAGTCCATTAAGATTTTAGAGCATAGATCACCTTTACCTTTACTTGATTCTATTTTTTATAGTTACGAAAGTTTCTAGTTATATGTCTTCTGTATTTCTTAATGCATCTTCTTGACTCTCAATAGTCCTACTCAACTTGTTTGATAAACCATTAACTCTCTGCTTTTCAACTAGAAAACTCTCAAGATTTATAGAATTGCCATCACCCTTATAAGTAGAATAACTCTTTCAACGCGGCTTAATAAACATGAACAATACTCGGTTGCAAATTCACATGATTTAAAGTACTCATTATGCAAAAGTTTGACTTCAAATCTACCAAACAAAAGCAACTTCTTCTTTTGTTTATATTGTATTGAATCTTGTTTAATTTTGATAATGACAAAATCTTTTGTTATTACTAATGAAGTTATATGGATATTTGATTAATATTTGCAATTATTACTTTTAAAAACCAACTCAATAAATTATTAAGAAATAATGATAAAAGTTATTTCATATATCAAGTTTGTAAAGGGCATATTTATTCACAAAAGTTGAACAATTTCTATAACAAGTTTTATTGTTCTGCTTATGCACATGATCTATGTCTACTTTTAGAACTATATTAAAGAAGTTTGAGTTTACAAATTCTATTTTAATCTAATATTTCAATAACTGAACTAGAAATTTTAAAATATATTTGAATGAGTTTCTAGATAGGAAAATTAAATATCATTTGTTTAAATATAATCTATTCTTCAAAAGATTATTACCTTAAATAGAAGATTTTTTTCTCAATTTTAATAATGCTTAATTTTCGAAACAATTTTCTAAATTTGAAATCATGTTTTTATCAATAAGGAAAATTTATTTTTTTTAGTAAAAGGATCGTTTTGATAATGGAAAACATAGATTAAATAATTTTGAAGAGGAAACTCTTTTAAATTAATGGTATAAATAAATGGATTTCATATATATTTTATGGTTAAATCTTTTCAACAATTGTTTGCTAGTTGTTGAGAAGAATGTACATATAAGAACTTTTAAGTAGATAGTGAGTGAGATTGTCATTTGATAATTGTGAGTAAAATCAAATGTAAACATAAAGCACACATACAAAATGCACAACAAAAGCATGTCAGGATTATATGATTCGAAATTTGAAGATACAATCCGTTGGCAAGATTCGCAATATGAATAAGAAGAACTTATGATGCAATTATGAGATCAAATCACTAACTGAAGAGCTATGAAATGAAATAGGTTTGGGGCTTATTGGATAAAACAATTTAAAAAACTAAGGCACTAAAGAGTAGCTACTTAGGAACCACCATGTAGACATAACTCTTGGGTTGGCCAAATGACAAGAGAAATCTAAGCCCACCATTTGGATGGAAAAGGGTCACCATCCAAATGCTAGCCACATGCATACTAAACTTAGAAGGGAGTTCCTACACTATTCAAACGTCTATAGGTCATTGTTTAACAATAAAGCTCAAACTTAGCTATCACTTGAATACCATGAAGATTTCCCTCCATATCATACCTAAAACCATTTTGACAACATAATTGGTGTAAGCCTTGTTCAAAAGGTAATGACTTGCCTATCTAGCATTTGCTCCATTTCTATTAAGTGAAGATCTACTTCCATTTTACATCCTAGCTTCTACTTATTTATGCATTTGCTATTGGACTTGTAAAGGGTTTATTTGCAAACTTCACTCATTAGAATCCTCTTTTATTACTCTTTCTTATATTGAAGAACTCAATAAGGTCTTTGTTGATTATTGAGATGTCTCTTTAATTCTAGGTTCTTATTGATCCACTTAGGTTGTGGCAAATGCATTGTTGTTGTTGTTGTTGTTGTTGTTGTTGTTATGTTTTTGCTGTTCGATTAAATCCATTAGCACCCTTGTAAACACCCCATTTTTGCCCTAGGAAGGAGTAATAATCAATAATAATCAATTCCCAATTTTTTTCAATTTTTCCCTAATTTAGCATAAATAATTAAAAATATTCAAAAAATAAAAATAAATAGGAAAAAACATCAATTTTGAAAAATGATTTCAGAAAGGGCAATAATAAATAATAAATAATTTTAAAAATTTTTTGAAATTTCAAAAAATACAAAAAAATAAAAAAATCGCATTGTATATATGCAATTTGCGAATAAAAGAAAATCAGGAAAATGGGCTAGCTCAGCTGGTCTGGACCATGGCTAAGGTGTGCGCAGGGGGGCTCGGTCACGGGTTCGAAACGCGGGGGATGCAGCTTCTGCGTTTTGCGAATTTTTCATTTACCTAGGACACGTGGCAGCATCTGATTGGCTGGAGGAAGCGCACGCGCCGGGCACGTGATCGTCTCCTACCTCGAGCCCGAGATCGCCGACGGAAGGAAAAATTCGTATTTCGGCCGTTTTGATTCGATTTTTTGCGCAAATCCAACAGATCTTCAACATAAATAAGATAAACATTATCTAATTGGAATCAAATCGCAACAAATCGAGGGATTGACACAAATCGGAGTTGGTTTTTCTAACCGAAAATCCGATCAGCTTCAATCGGAGGAAATCCGAGCTTATCCAACTCGGTTTCAAGTGTCTATAAATAGAGGAGGAGTAGAGGAAGCCAAAGGATAGATCACAATCGAGAGAAAGTGAGAGAAAGGAGTGAATCAGAGAGCATCGGAGAAGAGCCCAAAACCGCGAACACCGACCGGAGTTGAACCACCACCAGGAGGCGATCTGGGAGCAAACCACCGCCACCATTGGATTCAGTAACCTCGAGAAGCTAGGATTCGACACCTCACCCGCTACAAAAGGCCACCGGAACGCCGTGAACGAGCCTTTCCCGCCGTCGTGTTCGATCGACCCGACCGACCCGACCCGGATACAGGTAAGTCGGATTTTCCGGATTTTTTTTATTTAATTAATTTTGTTTATTTATTTATTCTGAATTAATTAATTAATTTATTATTTGTTATTTAGTTATTTATTTATTTATTTATTTGTTCATGTTTTATTTTTAATAAATAGGAAAATGTAGAAATTAGATTTTTCTAGAATTTAATAATGTAGAAAAATAATAAAAAAATAATAAATAGATAAATAAAAAATAAAAAATAATAAAATATAGAAAAATAATAAAAAATATTAGGAAAATAATAATAAAATTTTAGATGTCAAAATAGGATAGAAAATCAACAAAAATTCCAAAAATCCCAAAAATCACAAAAATTCCCAAAATTCCCAAAAATCACGAAAATCAATAAAAATTCCCAAAAATCACAAAAATTCACAAAATTCTTAGAAATCACAAAAATAACAAAAAAATCACAAAAATCATAAAAAAATTCAAAAATTATAAAAAAATCATAAAAAATGAGTTTTAGCACTTAGAAAAATCCTTTTCTTCAAAATAAATCGAAAATTGATGTTTTTCCCTAAAATCATTTTCAAAATCAAATTAAAGCTTAGGCTTAGAATTTTTTAGAAAAAAAATCCCAAAAATGGTAAGAATATAAAGCAAAAGAGATTTCAAAATTAAAATTCACAAACAAACTTAAACTTTTCAGAAAAGCGAACTACGACTTGTTTGATCCTAAGTAGCAGGTACGTAGGCACCCATCCGAGTCAACCCATAAAATGAAATAAAAAATCATTTTCTTAAAATAATTCAAAAACATAAAGTAATAGAAACACAATAAAAACACATTTCTAAAGAGGAACAATTCCAGGAGATTAGGTAGTAACCGTAAAGGTTTTAATAGGTTAGCCTCCGGACTTAAAAACTCTGGTTTTCCCTTTTCCTCTTTTCACAAAAACGAGAAGAGGAAATAACGACGACTAGTGGTCCAAATTAAGACTAATCCGCTCCTTTAGTCTTAATTCAATATTTCCCAACAACAGTTGGGTGGCGACTCCAAAAATCAAACGAAATTCCTAACTCAAGTCGAGGATCTATATTAAATGAGCATAGGGTCTAGTCTAGATCGGATTAGGAATGGGAATTCAAAAATTAGACTCGACAGGATGGCGACTCCACTGGGGACCCATGCTAGTAGGCTAGCCACCTGAATCTCTTCAATTTGTTATCTTTAAGAAATGTGTTTCATTCTTTTTACTCTATTGCTAACCTTTCAGGGACTAGTTAGATTTTTAGTTTTTCTTTACTGTGGGGGTTTGCATCTATATGTGTGTGTGAGTAGATGCGGTCGAACCCGGGCCGTCCTAGAAACCTGAGACGGGGAGCCATTGTGTAGGTTTCAGGCGAAGTGAGTTGATTCACCGTTCGGGACCGATTAGGCTACCCCACCCTATGCTTCGATATGGCCTGAGATCCATTTCTCCGAGAATGCGGGAGGCCATAGAGCTCCGGAATCAATTAGAACCAACCTACTTGCATACATAACATCATAAGGGGTTGATAATTGAATGACAATGTAATGGTTTGTTATTTTGTCCTTGGAGTTCAGGACCATTTCCCTGTAATTTTTTTGTAGTTCTGTTTGTAACTAGGCTATTTCTTATTGTAATAGATGGCTAGCAGTGCAGTCAACCGTCTCCTCCGCAAAGAAATATGGGTGTACAAACCTTTGGACCCGAAATTGGTATTAGGCCACTGGTTTACTTTGTACAACCCAAAGGAGCAGGCCTTTATCTAGCAAAAGACCGGCCCCATACTCTCACTGACAAAGATAGAGGTGAATTTGCCTTTAGTCCGAGCCATGCTCTAATTATGGAAAATCGAGCCCGCTGCTTTCTTTATCGGGCCGCATGAGATCACCCCTACCTTGGAGGAGTACACCCAGTTGCTACAGGCTCCAGCACTAATCAATCAGATCTACATTCCAGACCTAGAGGCCGGGCCAGCCGGTACCTTCAGCAGATTATTAGGCATTCGTAAGACAGCAGTCAACAAAGCCCTGACAGACTGTAATTGATATTGCATACGAATGGATGATTTAGAAGCATGGTTCATCGCCCGAGTGGACAATGGGGATAGAAAGGACGTCCTGTGTGGGGACCCCAAGACTTATAGACAGAGAAGAGTGAATGCCTTTATCTTGACGGCCTTCGCCACCATACTGTTCCCCATCGGGACCTTCTATATTCACTACAGGGTTGCAGAGCTGGTGACCCAATTCCTTGAGGGAAGATCCTACATCCTGGCTCTACTGGCTGAACAGATCCAGAATTTAAACTTCCTCAAGAAAAAAGGTCATGGGATCCTTTGCTCCAGCCTCAACCTTCTGCTAATATGGTTTGTAAGCTACCTCAAGTGTTTCGGGTTGAACATGGTCAGGAAAACCCTAGCCCAACAGGTGGATCTGGTGGATTCGTGTGTAGAAAAGGCAAAGCTACCCGACGACCTTACCAGCCACAGTTGGGTAGAGCTGCTTAGGAGCTTCAGTGCCGAAGATATTTTATGGAAAGCCAAGTAGAGTTGCTATAACAAAATCATCTTGACCTGCAGAAACTTCCAAGCAGTGCCTTTAATCGGAATCAGCGGATGTATCGGATATCACCCAAACTCAGTGGTCCGCCAGTTCGGCACTATCCAAGATATAGTTTATCGGCCCTCGGTACAAGAAGTTACCTTTGATTATCAAGATCCGAACCTGTTAGTAGCTGAGAAGTTTGTGAAGCTGGCAGAGGTCAAAGCACTTTGGGAATCCAGAATTGAAAGCCCGAATGTGGACCTCGGGGAATTAGATGGCGAAGTGGGAAAGCATCGAGCCACCAGAGAATTTGTAATCCACCAGCTATACCAGACAGGGGAAAGAGCGTATCGGGTTCCGGACGTCACTCAACCAAGACTAGACAAGATCAATCCAGAGACAGAAGTATACCTGGAATAGGTTAAGGCCCGAATGGAGGTGTACTTTGAAGCTGCGGATCATAAGAAAGACATCTGGAAGGGACGTTTCAAAGAATCCGATCAAAGGAACAAGGCCTTAGAAGCACAATTGGAGAAATGCCAGGCCAAAGTCAAGGAATTGGAAGCCGTCATCAATGGGAAATTTGAGCCTCCACAACAGAAGACTAAAAGAACTAGGAAGTAGATCTTTATTTGTAATATTTCATTTTGAACTCTAGAATTCTCAATATTAATAAAAGTAAATTTTCAATATTACATTGTCAATCAGTTGTCAACCCTTTTAGCATCCATGTGACACATGCATATCATTCTTGCATTCATTACACTAAAAAGCAAAATGCAAATCCAGGTATCAAAATAGCTTCCAGATAATTGAACCCTCCTCGAAGCCCAGTTCTCACGCGCTCAAGAACAAAAATGGCCAACAGCAGTGACAACCGCAACAACACCAATGCTGAAGCTGCCTCGGACTCTAGGATCATGTCCTTAGAACAAACAGTCCAACAACCGGCTGCCCAGGTTCACCTCTTAACTGAAAGCATCGGCCTCCTGCGCAACACTCAGCCAACCCAGGAAGAGTATTTAAGGGCCAGAAAGGGGAAAGCAGTGGAGGGACAGCCTCCGGAATGTGAAGAGATCAATTCCCACCTTAACCCGGCCTTTGAATATGAGCCAAAGGTCAACCAAGGGCCAACCTCTGATGACCTGAAAAAGGAGATGGAAGAGAGGCAAAAGGAGATGGAGAAACGACTCTTCCAGCAGCTCCATGACAAGATGAGAACCATTGAGGGCCCTGACGGTTTTGAACAGGCCGGAATCACCAACCTGCCAGCATACAGAGAAGAGGCATACCCCGAGAAGTTCAAGACCCCAGAGTTCGAAAAGTATGATGGGACCGGCTGCCCCAAAATGCATACCAGGCTATATGCTCGGAAAATGAGCAAGTATGCTCAATACGACCAGCTCATGCTTCAAACATTCCAAGACAGCCTCACAGGCCCTGCACTGGTCTGGTATGCCCACCTGGACTTCAACATTGTCAACACTTGGGAGAAGCTAGCCCGAGCGTTTTATGACCAATATAAGTTCAATATTGAAGTCACCCCATCTGTAATCGACCTGGGAAGTCTCCGAAAGAGACATGCTGAGTCGTTTAAAGAATATGCTCAGCGCTGGAGAGCCCAGGCCGCTAGGGTAGCAACCCCGATGTCAGAGAAGGAATTGACATCCATATTTGTCAATACCCTGGACAAGACCTACTTTTCACATCTAGTAGGCCAAACCTCCTCCAGTTTTGCAGAGTTGGTGGCCGCAGGCTATAGGATTAAGAACGCCATCACCACCGGTAGACTCCAAATAATGGAACCTCCTAGGGTCACACCAACACAAAGGCTTGTGGGTGGAAACAGAGCTAAAGAGTCCACTGTTAGCACGGTCCACTCCGGTAAAGCAGAAAAGGCCGGGACTCGTGTTACATTTCAGACCACGAGTACCCCAGTCCAGCAAACCACGACAGGTCAAACTCAGGCTGTCAGGGTCCCAAGGCAGTTCACTCCAATCCCCATCCCACTCAGTCAAGTCTTCGCTCGGTTGAAGGCAGACAACTTGATTAGTTTCGAGATCCCCAACGACCGGTACAAGCCCAAGAACTTTGACTCAAATCTCAAGTGTGATTACCACATGGGTCAGGAGGGGCATTCCACAGATAGGTGCTGGAGGCTCTAACACAAAATCCAAGATTTAATTGATGCAGGAATCATACAATTGGATTTCGTGAACACGCCAGCACCCAATGTCAACATCAACCCCCTGCCTAATCACAGGCCCGCCATTAATATGATTACATCTGAGGAGTCGGTTCCCAAAGAAGCCCTGAAGACCAAACCACAAAAGAAGCAATCCCGCCAAGCTCCAAAACAGACTCCAAAAACATACATTAAAAGAAGGTGGTCAGCTGGAGACCCAACGGTCGGCACTTTGGGGGAATCACACGGGAGATTTCAGTACTTAGTGAATTATTCTTATACCCCGACTGAGCAAGGGCCACCTAGCGGATGGGGACCGGAGTTTGAGAAGGAGGACAACCCGGCAAAGGAAGAGGGGAAGATTGTCCACATGATCAACTCTCATCAGAAGCCCAGGGTTATACAGTGCTATGAGGGACAATCAACCGAGGTACAAATCCCAAGAAAAAGATATGTATTCAATGTCCCGATACCGGCAGAGAATTACAAGGCTGCACCATTCGACTATCGGGCCCTCGAACAAGAGTGACCTCCTATAGTGGGAGGCATCACCCGCTCTGGGAGATTATATGATCCAAAGTATAAGAGCCCGACTGAAGAGCCCACCGTGGAAAAAGGGGAAGAAGAGGAAGAGGGACTTGTTGCGTTTACGAAGATAGTTAAGGCTAGTGAATACAAGATCATGGAACAATTAAATAAAGTTCCAGCACAGATATCGCTCATGGGCCTTCTCACAACATCCGAACCTCACAGGGAAGCACTCTTTAAAGTGCTGAAAAGGATTCAGGTCCCGGAAGGTATCGCTACAGACAAATTGGGTCACGTGGCGGACTCCATTTTTGCAATAGACCAAATATCCTTCTCTCCGGAAGAGCTAGGGGAAGAGGGAGACCAACATACCAAACCACTATTCGTAGTGGTCAGGTGCAATGACACCATTGTCTCCCGGGTACTTATCGATAACGGATCATCTCTCAACGTTTGCCCATTGGCAACGCTCGACTTATTGGGGGTCGATCCAAGCAATATAAAACCCAGCTCCATAGTGGTCAGAGCTTTTGACGGGTCCAAAAGAGACATAATAGGGGAGGTGAGCCTACCGGTGGAAATTGGTCCACAAACATTCCACATCTCCTTCTGGGTCCTCGATATCCCAAGATCTTTTAATTTGCTCTTGGGACGACCTTGGATACATGCTGCTGGAGCCATTCCCTCTAGTCTCCACCAAAGGGTCAAATTCATCACAAACGGGCATATAGTCACTGTACTGGGCGAGCAAGATTACGCCATATACAAAGAGACTGCCATACCTTATATTGGGGAAGAAGGTTTAGAAAACCTGGGGTTGCAGATTTTCAATGAAGTAAACATGGTGACCAGCAAGGAGGGCCATCAGTTTAAAGAGGGGCAACATGGGATGTTTGGACTAGGGTACATTCCTACAGTCGCAGTAGAAGCGCAAACAACAGGGGCCAAAGGCAGAATAAGGGAGAAGCTGACCGACACCCAGATGTGCATCCTACCTCTCCAACAATCTTTCCGAAAGGCAAACGTCATTCAAGAGCTTCGGATAAATGAAGAGGACGACAACAAGGAGAAATCAACTCCCCGCACATCTAACCAACATCCGGCTCTCAACAATTGGTTTTGTTATCCTATCAGTAGCGCTAGGTTAGCTCAAGAGTGGAGAAAGATTATTAAACAAATTTTATTGAGACTCTTTATCAAGTTCAATTACAGTTTGTTTTTTTTTCCTTCTTATATATATATGCTTTCATTTTACTCAAATCTCCTACCATCGAACATCAGGGATATTTCGCGCAGGTAGAAAGTAAGAACGCTAATATCATTTCCAACGCTGCTGGGTCAGTTGTTGAAGGCGATATCTTAGACCACGAAATAATACAAGAAAATTGGCTAAAGCATGAACAAAGCGGAATCTCGATCGATGAGCCTATGGAGACAGTAAATCTAGGAAGCATGGAAAACCCTAAGAACCTCAAAATCGGGACCAATTTGAGTGCCGAGCAAAAATGTGAGATAACCGAGCTATTAACGGAATATGCATATGTGTTTGCCTGGTCATATGGTGACATGCCAGGGCTAGACCAGTCAATAGTAGTTCACAGGCTTCCCACAAAGGAAGATGTCAAACCTAAAAAGCAAAAACTGAGAAGATTTAGGCTTGACATCTTACTGAAAATCAAAGAAGAAGTCAAGAAACTGCTAGAAGTAGGGTTCATTGAAGTATCCGACTACCCAGAGTGGGTAGCAAATGTAGTCCCTGTCATGAAAAAGAATGGAAAAGTACGCGTATACATAGACTTTCGGGACTTAAACCAAGCCACGCCAAAGGATAACTTCCCCCTACCTCACATTGATGTTCTAGTAGACAATACTGTGGGAAACCATCTCTTCTCATTCATGGACGATTTCTCAGGATATAATCAAATAAAAATGGCTGAGGAAGATAAAACCAAAACGACCTTCATCACAACATGGGGGACTTTCTGTTACAAAGTCATGCCCTTCGGTTTGAAAAACGCTGGGGCAATGTATCAGAGAGCCATGGTCGCTATACTTCACGATATGATGCATCGAGAGGTTGAAGTATATGTCGACGACATGATAGCCAAATCCAAAGAAGGAGAAAGCCATATAGGTATCCTGAGGAAATTGTTCAAACAACTGAGAAAGTTCCAACTTAAGTTAAACCCAGAAAAATGTACTTTCGGGGTCACAACGGGGAAATTGTTAGGGTTTGTCATAAGCTAGGAAGGCATTAAAATCGACCCTGACAAGGTAAAGTACATATTAGAACTACCTTCCCCACGCTCCGTTAAAGAAGTAAAAAGCTTACTGGGAAGATTAAATTGCATAGCTCGTTTTATCTCACAGCTCACCGACAAATGCCGGCCATTATTCCGTCTGTTGAAGAAGAACACCACAATAGAATGGGACGACGAATGCGAAGAGGCATTCGAAACAATCAAAGACTATCTTACAAAACCTCCGGTCTTGATAGTCCCGAAACAAGGAAAGCCCTTATTCTTATACCTCACTATACTCCCTGAATCCATGGGATGTGTGCTGGGGCAGAAAGATGACGAGGGAAGAGAGTGTTTCATATATTATCTGAGCAAGAAGTTCAAAGATGGGGAACAGAGGTACTCAGAGGTGGAGAAGACTTGTTGTGCTCTAATTTGGGTTATGCATCGACTAAGGCAGTACACCCTTTACTATCATATTGAGCTGCTGACAAGACATGATCATTTGAAATACTTGGCGGAGAAACCAGCTTTGATAGGGAGAATCTCTAAGTGGAAAATGCTCTTATCCAAGTTTAACATTACATACATAAATCATAACTCGATGAAAGGGCAAGCCTTAGTCGACCAATTGGCAGAACACCCTGTCAAGACAGATTCCCAAGAACTACAAGCCCAATTTTCGGATGAAAATATATTAACAGTGGAAGATATACCGCTAGGAGACTTTGGGATAGAGCAGAACCCGAAATGGAAACTGTTTTTCGATGGAGCTGCCAACGTATTCGGTTGTGGGGTTAGGGCAGTATTGATATCCCCAGACGGCACTCAATTCCTTGCAGCAACAAGACTTAAATTTCCATATACCAATAATATCGCGGAATATGAAGCATGCATTCTTAGCCTTAAAATGGCCTGTCAAATGAAAATTCGCGAATTAGAAGTATATGGAGATTCGTCACTCATCATACTACAGACAAG
The DNA here is from genome assembly GCA_037954665.1 of Laguncularia racemosa. Lineage (NCBI taxonomy): Eukaryota > Viridiplantae > Streptophyta > Magnoliopsida > Myrtales > Combretaceae > Laguncularia > Laguncularia racemosa. The sequence goes on along the minus strand of JBBMOL010000025.1, from coordinate 7,234,484 downwards.
AGGGGAATACAAGACTAAAGACCCCAAACTGGTACAGTATCATCAACACTTGATAGAGCTAATTGAAGAATTCAAGACAATCACTTTCACATACATCCCGAGAACTCAGAATCAGTTTACAGATGCACTAGCCACACTAGCATCTATGATCCAGATAACAGGGGGAGCCGAAGTTCAACCGATGAAAATAGACATCGAAAGTCGGCCCGCCTACTGTTTAACCATTGAAAAAGTACAAGATGACAAGCCCTGGTATCACGACATCAAGACTTTCCTCCAAGAAAGTAAATACCCTGAAATGGCTAGCAGGAATGACTAAAGAACAATAAGAAGGTTAGCAAGCCATTTCTTACTAAGTGGGTCTGTACTCTACAAAAGATCATCTGATACCACCTTGTTGAGATGTGCTGACAAAAATGAAGCATGCGAACTGATGAAGGATGTACATGAGGGAGTATGTGGACCTCATATGAATGGCTACATGTTGGCCCGAAAAATCATGAGGTTAGGATATTATTGGTTAACCATGGAATCAGATTACATAAAATACGTCAAGCACTGTCATTTGTGTCAAGTCTATGCAAACCGGATAAATGCTCCGCCCAACGAGCTACACTTGTTATCAGCACCATGGCCTTTCTCCATGTGGGGAATCGACATAATAGGCTCAATCACTCCGACAGCATCTAATGGCCACAGATTCATACTGGTAGCGATTAATTACTTCACCAAATGGGTAGAAGCTTCATCATATACCAATGTCACAAAAGGGGTAATAGTCCTCTTCTTGAAAAGGGACATAATAGCCCGATATGGAGTTCCTGAGTCCATCATCACCGACAACGGTACCAATCTTAACAACAAATCGATGACAGGTTTATGTCAACAATTCCACATAAACCATAGAAATTCAACTCCCTACCGACCTTAAATGAATGGGGCAGTAGAAGCAGCTAACAATAATATTAAAAAGATCATCGAGAAAATGACAACAACTTACAAAGATTGGCACGAAATGTTACCGTTTGCTCTCATGGCTTATAGGACTTCAATAAGAACATCTACGGGAGCCACCCCTTATTCATTGGTATATGGTACAGAAGCAGTGCTACCAGTTGAAGTTGAAATACCATCATTCAGAATCCTGTCAGAAACTCAGTTAACTAAATCAGACTGGGTAAAGAAGAGGCTTGATCAGTTGAATCTGATTGATGAAAGAAGAATTACCGCACTATGTCATGGCCAGTGTTACCAACAAAGAATGGCCCGAGCATTTAACAAGAAGATGAGACATCGGTACTTTAAAGAGGGGGATCTGGTGTTGAGGAAGGTTCTCCCGAACGCACAGGACTCCAGAGGAAAATTCACCCCAAACTATGAGGGTCCATATGTGGTAAAAAAGGTTCTGTCAGGAGGTGCTCTGATATTGACTCAAATGGATGGTCTTGAATTGAGAGACCCCATTAACACAGATGCTGTAAAGATGTACTATCCTTAGGCAAGGAAATTGAAATTTCGTTAATGTTAATGAAAACCAATATTCGGTGTAAATTTTGTTGAGTCAAGTTTTTACTTTTTTACAAGCAAAGTTAATATCTCTGAATGGTCAATAATCCAATCAATTCGCACCATAACAAATATTCTTAAACACATTACCCACCATTTCACCAATGAAAGATAGACACTAAAATGATAATGAATCTTAATATGGTTTGTGATATAATCCTATCTATTTTTTAGCATTAAAACTGAGCGCGTTATTAGGATAACATTACCATCAAAAGAGCGTTGTGTATAAAGAAAGGGAGCACATCAAAATTGTCGACCCTGTGTCAAGATAAGAAGAAATGAAGCAGAAGCAAACCAGCCCGAAGGTTCGGTTGTTTGGTTGCTATCCACGATAAACTGACAAGCATATTAAAATAAATAACTATCATCATGTCATCACATCATTTAGTTCAGGCTGTAGAAAGTATATTCAGAAGCATAAGATGAGTCAGCCCATAGTGGGGCACTTGTCTGAACATGCCCTTTAATAGGGTGGTCAGCCCAAAAAGGGGCACTTCCCTAGATCTCTCAAGGTTAGCCCACATGGAGCACCTTTTGAGCCATCATTTTCATCATAGGGTAGTCAGCCAAAAAAAAAAAGGGGCACTTCCCTAGATCTCTTTCAAGGTCGGTCTATAAAGACGCCTTCCTAGATATCATTTTTTATATTAGGTTAGTCAGCCCATAGGAGGCATTTTCCTAAAACTTTGTCCTCATGGTCAGCCCATAGGGGGCACTTTTTGAGGCAAAATTCAACTCCAGGTTAGTCAGCCCATAGGGGGCACTTTCCTAAAAACCTTGTTCTCATGGTTAGCCCATAGGGGGCACTTTTTGAGACAATTCAACTCCAGGTTAGTCGGCCCATAGGGGGTACTTTCCTAAAAACCTTGTTCTCATGGTCAGCCAATAGGGGGCACTTTTTGAGACGAGTCCAATCTAGGTTAGTCAGCCCATAGGGGGCACTTTTTGAGGCAAAATTCAACTCCAGGTTAGTCAGCTCATAGGAGGCACTTTCTTAAAACCTTGTTCTCATGGTCAGCCCATAAGGAGCACTTTTTGAGACAATTCAACTCCAGGTTAGTCAGCCCATAGGGGGCACTCTCCTAAAACTTTGTTCTCATGGTCAGCCCATAGGGGGCACTTTTTGAGACAATTCAATTCCAGGTTAGTCAGCCCATAGGGGGCACTTTCCTAAAAACCTTGTTCTCATGGTCAGCCCATAGGGAGCACTTTTTGAGACAATTCAATTCCAGGTTAGTCAGCCTATAGGGGGCACTTTCCTAAAACTTTGTTCTCATGGTCAGCCCATAGGGGGCACTTTCCTAAAAACCTTGTTCTCATGGTTAGCCCATAGGGAGCACTTTCTGAGACAAATTCAATCCTAGGTTAGTCAACCCATAGGGGGCACTTTCCTAAAACTTTGTCCTCATGGTCAGCCCATAGGAGGCACTTTCCTAAAACTTTGTCCTCATGGTTATCCCATAGGGGGCACTTTTTGAGGCAAATTCAATTCCAGGTTAGTCAGCCCATAGGGGGCACTTTTTGAGGCAAATTCAATTCCAGGTTAGTCAACCCATAGGGGGCACTTTCCTAAAAATCTGTTCTCATGGTTAGCCCATAGGGGGTACTTTTTGAGACAATCCCATCAAAGGTTAGTCAGTCCATAGGGGGCACTTTCCTAAAAATCTACCTTAAGGTTAGCCCATAGGGGGCACTTTTTGAGGTATTCAATTCAAGGTTAGTCAGCCCATGAGGGGCACTTTCCTAAATTCTCCTAATTAGTCAGCTCTCGGGGCACTTTTCGGAAATATTCTTTCAAACAGTTGCTAGTCTAGCAAGACGCTTCTGTTAACAGGTAGCCAGCTCATAAGGGCGCTTCCTAAATAAATTTTCTTTCCAAAGGTTGCAAGTCTGATAAAGATGCTTCCTATTATCATTTCTCATACATTCCTACACAATGCTTGAGATGTGTCCTATCGCCAATTAGTCAGCCCATAAAGCACTTTTTAGGAAGGAACATTATTCTAAATTGTTATGACCATCTTAAATCGTGGGATTATTAACTCATGGAGCATTTTTCTACCAAAAACCTATTCAAGAGGCCAAAAATGGCGTCTTTTTTTTTGTCTTTGTAGTCAAGTTTTTCAAACTTTACTACAAAGAGGGGCAGCTGTAAACACTCCATTTTTGCCCTAGGAAGGAGTAATAATCAATTCCCAATTTTTTTCAATTTTTTTCAATTTTTCCCTAATTTAGCATAAATAATTAAAAATATTCAAAAAATAAAAATAAATAGGAAAAAACATCAATTTTGAAAAATGATTTCAGAAAGGGCAATAATAAATAATAAATAATTTTAAAAAAAATTTGAAATTTCAAAAAATACAAAAAAAATAAAAAAATCGCATTGCATATATGCAATTTGCGAATAAAAGAAAATCAGAAAAATGGGCTAGCTCAGCTGGTCCGGACCATGGCTAAGGCGCGCGCAGGGGGGCTCGGTCACGGCTTCAAAACGCGGGGGAAGCAGTTTTCGCGTTTTGCGAATTTTTCATTTACCCAGGACACGTGGCAGCATCTGATTGGTTGGAGAAAGCGCACGCGCCGGGCGCGTGATCGTCTCCTACCTCGAGCCCGAGATCGCCGGCGAAAGGAAAAATTCGTATTTCGGCCGTTTTGATTCGATTTTTTGCGCAAATCCAACAGATCTTCAACATAAATAAGATAAATATTATCTAATTGGAATCAAATCGCAACAAATCGAGGGATTGACACAAATCGGAGTTGGTTTTTCTAATCGAAAATCCGATCAGCTTCAATCGGAGGAAATCCGAGCTTATCCAACTCGGTTTCAAGTGTCTATAAATAGAGGAGGAGTAGAGGAAGCCAAAGGACATATCACAATCGAGAGAAAGTGAGAGAAAGGAGTGAATCGGAGAGCATCGGAGAAGAGCCCAAAACCGCGAACACCGACCGGAGTTGAACCACCACCAGGAGGCGATCTGGGAGCAAACCACCGCCACCATTGGATTCAGCAACCTCGAGAAGCTAGGATTCGACACCTCACCCGCTGCAAAAGGCCACCGGAACGTCGTGAACGAGCCTTCCCCGCCACCGTGTTCGATCGACCCGACCGACCCGACCCGCGCACCGACCCGGATCCAGGTAAGTCGGATTTTCTGGATTTTTTTTATTTAATTAATTTTGTTTATTTATTTATTCTGAATTAATTAATTAATTTATTATTTGTTATTTAGTTATTTATTTATTTATTTATTTGTTCATGTTTTATTTTTAATAAATAGGAAAATGTAGAAATTAGATTTTTCTAGAATTTAATAATGTAGAAAAATAATAAATAGATAAATAAAAAAATAATAAATAATAAAATATAGAAAAATAATAAAAAATATTAGGAAAATAATAATAAAATTTTAGATGTCAAAATAGGATAGAAAATCAACAAAAATTCCAAAAATCCCAAAAATCACAAAAATTCCCAACATTCCCAAAAATCCACAAAATTCTTAGAAATCACAAAAATAACAAAAAAATCACAAAAATCGTAAAAATCATAAAAAAAATTCAAAAATTATAAAAAAATCATAAAAAATGAGTTTTAGCACTTAGAAAAATCCTTTTCTTCAAAATAAATCGAAAATTGATGTTTTTCCCTAAAATCATTTTCAAAATCAAATTAAAGCTTAGGCTTAGAATTTTTTAGAAAAAAAATCCCAAAAATGGTAAGAACATAAAGCAAAAGAGATTTCAAAATTAAAATTCACAAACAAACTTAAACTTTTCAAAAAAGTGAACTACGGCTTGTTTGATCCTGAGTAGCAGGTACGTAGGCACCCATCCGGGTCAACCCATAAAATGAAATAAAAAATAATTTTCTTAAAATAATTCAAAAACATAAAGTAACAGAAACACAATAAAAACACATTTCTAAAGAGGAACAATTCCAGGAGATTAGGTGGTAACTGTAAAGGTTTTAATAGATTAGCCTCCGGACTTAGAAACTCTGGTTTTCCCTTTTCCTCTTTTCACAAAAACGAGAAGAGGAAATAACGACGACTAGTGGTCCAAATTAAGACTAATCCGCTCCTTTAATCTTAATTCAATATTTCCCAACAACAGTTGGGTGGCGACTCCAAAAATCAAACGAAATTCTTAACTCAAGTCGAGGATCTATATTAGATGAGCATAGGGTCTAGTCTAGATCGGATTAGGAATGGGAATTCAAAAATTAGACTCGACAACCCTCAAAACCCTTTTAAGTGTTTGTGTGAACTTAGCAAACATTTATTATTAAGGCACAAAACTAGTTTGTACTTGAAATTAGTAAGTGTTGTCTAGTGTCATTTGCATCCATGTTCTTTTATTTTCCTCAAACACCTAAAAACCCAAAAATATCAAAAGTTCCAACAAATTGTACATCTTGGTGCCATCCATCACATTTGGAATTCAAGTTTCTTGCCTTGGTGTGGCAAGTATACAAGTAAATCAAAATTACATTCATTATTGAAAAATATAAGGATGAGATGCTACATGATGTGACCTAAATGAATGTGGCTCATGTGATTCTTAGTAAGCCATGGCGATTTGATAGGTGCACCATGTATGATGCTAGTGGAACACTTATGCCTTCCAATTGATGACCATAGCTACACTTTGTTACTAATGAGTGTTAAGTAGGTTTATGGTGATCAACTAGATACACTTTGTTACTCTTTGTCTTACTTTAGGAAAAAATAACTATCATGATTAGAGTTGAATCTTCAACCATTTAGAGGTAATGATGAAATCATCGGATTGAATTACCAATAGAAGTGCTAAGATTAGATTGAATTTAGGGTTTAGTGGATTAGCTGAACCAAGGAAGCCAAGCATTAAGGAACGGTGGACTATGGACCACCATCTATATGGCAACACTTGGGCGATCGGACAGTAAAGGAATTTTATATCACCATCCATACGACGAAGGGCCATCGTTATGCAAACTGACTTTAGAAGGGTTCACAGCGCCATTTGCATGACTATAGGTCACCATTCGATCGCTAAGCTCGAACCGAACTATTGTCTAAGCTCTATAGGGATTCCAATTCAAATGGTATCCAAGACCAATCTGACTACAGATGTAAGCCCCATCTTGACATTATTATTATTATTATTATTGAATTATCTCTTTAATTCTAGGTTCTTATTGATCTATTTAGATTGTGGCAGACTTGCTATTGGTTTTTCTTTGTATTCATTGAAATCCTTTAACACTCTTTATTCCCAAGAATTGGTGTGAGGTTATCGAACATTGATTGAAATTTGAAATGAATATATATTTTACATTACTAAGTGTTATCTAGTGTCATTATAATTAATTACCTTTTCTTTTCCTTAAACATATAAAACCTAGAAATATAAAAAATTCCAGTATGTTGTTCATCTTGGTGCCATGCATTGCATGATGGGTTTGAGCTTCTCGCCTTGGTATGCATCAGCTTATGTTTCTTTTACGATTAAGTAACGAGATACTATAGAATTCTTTAGAGATTAATTTCGGTAACATTAAACCATTTATTTTATAAATCTTTTACAGCTTGCCAAAATACGCAAGGGATTATTTCTATAACGTATTGTAAGAGAATATCTTCTATGAGTTACAAGAAGAAGAGCTTTATAACTTTTATAAGGTATAAGAAAGGATTAGGTTTTGTAGGGCATTATTAGTACAGTAGGATAATCACATGGTCTTCAATCCCAATTTTAACATCAATATTTTTTAAATTGTTAGTAAGAGACATGAAATTCAAAATATGCTATTTTACTAAGGACTCGTCATTCATCTGGAGTGAATACAATCTACACTTCCGCATTAGATGATTCACAAGAGACACGGTCATATATAATTCTTCCAATTTATTTCAAAATCCAATAACTGTTTGCTTTGCCAATATCTCTTGTATAAAACATGTTGGATCCTTAATCCAACGTTGGCCTTATATGTGAAATGATTATATGTTGCAGGCTGTCATATTAAGTTAAACTCAATTAAAAGTGATTGATAAGATTTGGATATTTGAGTTTTAATGTATCTAATAGGATATGACCCTTATGTGTAGAGACCTTATAGGTAGTTTTTATTTTTATGATGTGCTAAAATAGAAATACCAAAAAGGTAACATAAAGTTATCTATATAAATAGTAGTTATGGTCCTCAGGTCATGCGTACCTTTCTTATCTCTTTAAATCCCATTATCAAATAGACTATAGAGAGAAAACAAAAGGGATCTCTCAAAGAAAACATATTGATCTGGAAGGCCAACCGCACAATCTAAGAATCGTGGATCTCAATGGATTTAGGTACGCTTCCGCATATTTATTGATTAATTCTTAATGATCAAACATGAAAGATCTAGGGTTTTATTTGTGATGATTTTCACAAAAGGATTAATCAAGATTCGACAATTGATATCAGAGCCTACATTATTTGATCATTAGGAATTACTTTTGTAATTTTTTATAAGGTGTTATTATCCCTAATTCTGGAGATTAGTTTTTTGGACAAACATTAAAATATGTAAACGTCTCAAATCAGTTTTGATCATTCATGTTATCGGATATGTTATCGTAATAATTTCCTCGCAATTTTTTTTTTTCGCGTCAAAATCAATGGCCATTGTCTTATTCAATATTGTCTCCACAAACAGTATTTAGGAACGGCATGATTCCGATATGTTATCGGATCTCTCCACGATGATTTTTCTTTTCGTGATTGTAATTCACCACGGTGAATTAAGGTTTTCTCTATAGTCCGTTTTCGAACAAATTAAGAAAGGCATCAATAAACGATGCATCACGTTGCTTCCTCCACGGCCAAACTTTTTCGTATACACGGTCTTGACCTATAGTTATACAAGGCCGTGTACTCAAACCGTGTAAGTTTCTGTTAGTTTTTTAAGCCTAACATACACAGCCGTGCCTTCGACCGTGTACTTAAACTGTGTAAGTTTCTATTAGTTTTTTGAACCCAACCTATACGGCCGTGCCTTCAACCATGTACTCAAATATATATTCATAATCACTTATAGATTAGTATTTATGTATGCCAATTTTTCTTTTGAACTCTAATTTTAATGTTTGAGTTATTGAGTCATATTTGGATATGGGTGCTTAGACCCAATAAGTTTTAGCTAAAATTAGAGTTACCTTTGACTCAATGTTTGATATAATTTTAAATTTGAATATTGGTATGTTTATATGTATTTTGAGATGAATTAATTGAAGCAACATACTGCCAAAGTGGTCCCTCTTGCAAAAATTAATTTATTTCAAAATATAAAAGGTTGTGTGCTTACAACTTCTGCGAATTTTTAATCGGCCCAAAGGAATGTTAATGTTTAATAGAATTGCAAGTGCACTTGTAGTAATAAACTCGTGATGATTATTTAGTTTTACATGTGAACAATAAATCGGCCCAAAGGAAGCTTTGTTGTTTGATGTGTTCTTATTGTCAGTGTTTGATTACTACGGCAAGATACCACTTAGTAGTTAATTTTTTGTCCAAAGATGAAATATTAATAGGCTACCCGGTATTTTGATATGGGGTTTACCTTTATTTGAATTTATTATTATTATTTTGTTGTAAGGCTTATGTAAGCTTGTTTATTTGTTTGTTGTTCTTATTCAGCTATACATAATCTTGCTAATATTACTGCCAACACCAATTCCATTCCTATGCTAAATGGCACTAACTTCAAGTCGTGGAAAGATAATCTATTGATAGTACTTGGAGTTATGGATCTCGACCTTGCGTTAAGGACCGATTCTCCTTCACCTTTTACTGATAAGAGTACCTCTGATGATAAGAGGGAGATGGAAAAGTGGGAGAAATCAAATCGCATGTGTATGATGATCATGAAGAAGGCCATTCTAGAAGCATTTAGAGGTACAATATCTAATAAGATAACTAAGGCTAAGGAGTTCCTTGATGAAATTGAGAAAAGGTTTGCTAAGAATGAAAAGGCAGAAATAAGTACACTCCTGGCAAACCTAATCTCAATGAAGTACAAAGGCAAGGGCAATATTAGGAAGTACATCATGGAGATGTCTCATCTTGCTTCCAAGCTAAGAGCACTCAAGCTAGACCTCATAGAGGACTTACTAGTGCATTTGGTTTTGATTTCTCTTCCAGCACAATTTAGCCAGTTTAAAGTGAGCTATAATTGTCAAAAAGAGACTTGGTCTCTGAATGAGCTCATCTCACACTATGTTCAAGAAGAGGAAAGGCTAAAGCAAGATAAGATTAAGAGTGCTCACCTAGCCTTAACCCCTAAGAATATGAATAAGGATAATAAAAGGAAAAGGGATAAAGAAGCTGCAAATATGGTACCTTAGAAGACACAACCAAAGAAGTCGGATGCATCAAATGGTATTGGTTGTCACTTCTGTGGAGCTGTAGGGCATTATAAGAAGCAGTGCACCAATTATCATGCTTAGCGTGCTAAGAAAGGTACACTTCTTAATTTGGTCTATTCTAAGGTTAATTTAACTTCGGTATTCATAGACACTTGGTGGATAGATTCTGGTGCAACAACTCACATCAGTGTGTCTATGCAGGGTTGCCTATATTGCCGAAAACCAAGTGATGGTGAAAGATACATCTATGTGGGTAACAGCAAGACAGTTGAAGTTGAAGCAATTAGGAAGTTTAGATTATTATTAAAGACTGGAATTTATTTGGATCTTAATGATACATTCATTGTACCGTCATTTAGACGGAATTTGATTTTTGTTTCTGCTTTGGACAAATTTGGTTATTCTTATTCATTTGGGAATAAGAAATTTAGTTTATTTCATGATTCAAAATTAATTAGATCTGGTTCTCTATTTTTTTATGATAATCTTTACTTGATTGATATCATTGCTTCATTTAATGAATCCCTGCAAGTAAGTACACGAGGTATAAAGAGAAAATTAACTAATGAAAATTTAGCTACATTAGGCACAAAAGATTAGGTCATATCTCCAAATGGAAAATGAAGAGACTTGTGTCAGATGAAATTCTAAAGCCCTTGGATTTTACAGATTTTGATGATTGTATTAACTGTATAAAGGGGAAACAAACCAATAAAAGGAGATTTGAAGCCAATAGGACCTTAGACGTCTTAGAACTTATACATATAGATATTTGTGGGTCATTCCCTACAGTTGCTTGGAATGGTCAACAATATTTTATAATGTTCATAGACGATTTCTCACGATATGGCTATCTTTATCTCATTCATGAAAAGTCACAGTCCTTGGATATGTTTAAAAATTATAAGGCCGAAGTTGAGAACCAACTCAACAAAAGGATTAAAGCATTAGATCTGATCGTGGTGGCGAATACTACGGTAGATATGATGGTTCAGGTGAACAACGTCTGGGACCTTTTGCTAAATTCCTAAAGGAATGCAATATTGTCTCACAGTACACTATGCCCGGTTCACCCACCATAAAATAGGACGCTTAAGGACATGGTAAGGAGTATGATTTGTCACTTCACCTTACCAGAATCACTTTGGAGAGAAGCACTTAAGATTGCAGCATATATCCTTAACGGGGTTTCAACTAAAGTAACTAACAAAACCCCTTATGAACTTTGGACTGGAAAAAAGCCTAATCTAAAACATTTACATGTGTGGGGATGTCTAGCTGAGGCACAACTTTATAAGCCCAATGAAAAGAAACTGGACTCAAGAACAGTAAGTTGCTATTTTATTGGGTACTCTGAAAGATCAAGGGGTTACAAGTTCTATGATCCCACAACTAAATCGATATTTGAGTCGGGAAATGTTCGGTTCTTTGAGGATGTCGAGTTTGCCGAGGGAGATACGGTTAAAGATATTGTCTTTGAAGAGGAATACGTTGATATTCCCACAGGTGTTATTGAATTTGGTCAAGATTCCATTCCTGATTTTCTTCAAGACAAAATAGAACAAGACAATATTAAAGATCCCATTCAAGATACTATTCCAGAAGAACAAACTCTACCACCTCAAGAACCTATGCCATTGAGGAGATCCACTAGATAAAGAAGAAGTGCGTTGCCAAATGACTACATCGTATTTCTTCAAGAACATGAGGTTGACATTGGAATGATAGAAGATGATCCAATCAACTTCCGTCAAGTCATTGAAAGTTCTAAATCTCAGAAGTGGATTGATGCCATGAATAAAGAGATAAGGTCTATGAAAGACAATGACGTTTGTGATCTTGTCCCATTGCTAGAAGGTATGAAGCCCATTGGTTGCAAATGGATATTTAAGACCAAGAGGGATTCAAAAGGCAATGTGGAGAAGTATAAGGCTCGTCTTGTTGCAAAGGGCTTTACATAGAAAGAAGGCATCGACTATAAAGAGACTTTCTCACCGGTTTCTTCGAAAGACTCTTTTAGGATTATAATGGCATTAGTGGTACAGTTCGATCTTGAGTTACATTAGATGGATGTAAAGACCGCCTTCCTCAATGGTGACATTGATGAGACGATCTATATGGTACAACCAGAAAATTTTGTATCGGGAGATCCAAAGAATATGGTTTGTAAACTTAAGAAATCCATCTATGGACTTAAGCAACCATATCGACAATGGTATTTCAAATTTCATCAAGTGATCACTTGGCTTGGTTTTGAGACGAATTTGGTCGATGATTGTATATACCATAAGTTCTGTGGGAGCAGGCATATTTTCTTGGTTTTATATGTTGATGATATATGGCTTGCCAGCAACAATATAGGCTTATTGCATAAAACCAAGAGATTTCTAGCTAAGAATTTTGAGATGAAAGATCTTGGTGACGCCTCTTTTGTGTTAGGAATACAAATACATGGAGATTGCTCTCGAGGTACTCAAGCGTATCAAAAGGCATGGCATGCAAAATCGCAAACCAAGTGATACGCTTGTAGCTAAGGAAGACAAATTTAGTCTTAGTCAGTGCCCTAAGAATGATTTTGAGGAAAAGGAAATGCAAAAGATTCCTTATACATCAGTAGTAGGGAGTCTAATGTATGCTCAAGTTTGTACGCGTCCAGATATTGCGTACATTACAGGAATGTTAGGTAGATACTTGAGTAATCCAGGATTAGACCATTGGAAAGCAGCCAAATGGGTCTTGTGGTACTTACAGAGAACAAAAGATTACATGCTTACCTATCGGAAGTCAGATCAAATCAAGATCGTTGGGTATACCGATTCCGATTTTGCTGGATGCCAAGATAGTATGAAGTCTACATCAGGCTACATATATCTGATGGCTGGGGGAGCCATCTCTTGGAAGAGCATAAAACAATCCATTGTTGCTTCTTCTACTATGGAAGCAAGGTTTGTAGCATGTTATGAGGCATCCAATCATGGAATATGGTTGCGGAATTTTGTCACAGGGCTGCGCATTGTGGATACTATTAATAGGTCACTTAAATTATTTTGTAATAATAAATCAGCAGTTCTATATTCTAACAACAATAGGAGCTCGACGAAGTCAAAGCATATAGACATCAAGTTCCTAGTTGTAAAAGAAAGAGTTCATAGTGGACAATTGTCTATAGAGCATATAGGAACAAACTCCATGATCGCGGATCCGCTCACTAAAGGAGTGCAACCCAAAGTGTTTCATGAGCACACTGCTCATATGGGTGTCAAAACCTTTAGTGACATTAAGTTTTAGTGGGAGTTTGTTATCTTGAATGCATTTATGTCATAGACAAACTTTAATAAGTTATTTTGATTTATTATGTTTTGAGGATATCTTCTGTAGAAATAAAGTATCTTGTTTGCCTACACTCTATTTTTGGTTTATGGTTTGATCTCACCAAGGTTTATGGTGGACCAGTAGAAAATAGACATGTTAAGGTCACATTGCATGGAATTTTCTTGCTACACATCCATATCATGATCCATGTCATTCAATTATATCAGCATTGTGACCATTGATGGGTAGAGTTACGATAAATGTAACGAATACCACTTTGATCCTATATTGATATGACTCATGGACCAGATTGATTATAGATACATTTTGTTCATGACAGCAAATTTGAGCTCATATGGTTTTGCAAAACATAATTGTAAAGTTACACAAATAGTTCAAGTGGGAGATTGTTGGATCCTTAATCCAACGTTGGCCTTATATGTGAAACAATTATGTGTTGTAGGCTATCATATTAAGTTAAGCTCAATTAAAAGTAATCGATAAGATTTGGATATTTGAGTTTTAATGTATCTAATAGGATATGGCCATTTTATGTGTAGAGACCTTATAGGTAGTTTCTATTCTTATGATGGGCTAAAATAGAAATACCAAAAAGGTAACATAAAGTTATCTATATAAATAGTGGTTATGGTCCCCAAGTCATATGTACCTTTCTTATCTCTTTGAATCCCATCATCAGATAGACTATAGAGAGAAAATAAAAGGGATCTCTCAAAGAAAACGTATTGATTTGGAAAGCCAACCGCACAATCTAAGAATCGTAGATCTCAATGGATTTAGGTACGCTTCCACATATTTATTGATTAATTCTTAATGATCAAACATGAAAGATCTAGGGTTTTATTTGTGATGATTTTCACAAAAGGATTAATCAAGATTCGACAATCACATGGTCTTCAATCCCAATTTTAACATCAATGTTTTTTAAATTGTTATTAAGAGACATGAAATTCAAAATATGCTACTTTACTAAGGACTCGTCATTCATTTGGAGTGAATACAATCTACACTTTCGCATTAGATGATTCACAAGAGACTTGGTCATATATAATTCTTCCAATTTCTTTCAAAATCCAATAACCGTTTGCTTTGCCAATATCTCTTGTATAAAACACAATTAGATTTAGCTAGATTGCCGCTTTCTCATTAAGTTTTGCTCACTCATCCTCCTTCATGGATTCCGATTGTAGATTAGCCTTTTTTCATGCCCAATTGCACTAGGACCCCTCACATTTAACTTACCATATGTACCATCACTTCATGCAACTATCAAGCTTTTCAATATTATACTTGGAAGTCATATCTTCCATATGTAGATCACAAATTGCCAAAAACTCTCAGCTCTCAACCTCGCTCTAATACTAGTTTTTTGAGATAGGATCTAGGTTTTGAGTAGACATAGAAAATGTAGTAATAAAAATATAATTTTCCTCTCACAATCATAAAGCACCATTTCCTCTATGAAACCCTTTTTTTCTTTCTCACTTATATTCCATATATATAACATAATTATATAGAATATAAGAAGCCAAACTCTAGTGTACCAAATAAAAAATAATTAATGTACTAAAAAAATACAAAGTTAGAAACCGCCTATAATATAATGATCTTGATTTAGCTATTTAACTATTTTTTTAACCTAAATTCTCTTCTAAAGTCTCGTGTAGATTTTGGACATAAACTCCACATATTATTTTCTCTTAAAATTTTCCTACCTCCTAACTAGCTAAACAAAAAATAAAAGAAAATGTCGAATATGATTTGACAAATGCCCATTCATTTTAGTCCATTTGTAAATACCCAAGTAATATTTTATATATATGTATGTGTAATTAATAATAATAAAAATCTACCAAGGATGATACAAGAAATAAGGATTATGAATGGGGATAGGATGGTCATTTCGCGACCTAGGTATATAAGCTCTTTTTACTTAGGGTTAACACTATTTCCTTCATTTGCCTCTCATAGAACCTTAGAGCCTTCTTGTGTGAATCCATAGAGAAGGAGACGACCTTTTCCCACCAATAGTTTATTGGATTAAGGTAAATACATAAATCAACGACCGTGAATCGTGATACACCAATAGCTCATGGTAGCATAGGGAATTAACATATCGAGGTTTACAAATCTAGATCAATCCGTGATACACAAAGGACGAAACAAGCGGTTCACTCATCATGATAACAAATTGGGTCAAGTAAGTATATCTATTAGTATATTACATTATGAATTTTATGTTAAATGGATCAATTATGTTAAATTGAATAGAAATCGAATTGAGGGATCGGTTTATGAGGTGTACAATGAGATACATGGCTCCTAACACGACTGTGTTGGAATTGTGTTGAAAACTAAAAGTGAACCGAGAGATACACAGCCTCCTAATACAATCGTGTTGAAAATTAAATGTGAATAGAGAGATACATGGCCTCTTAATACAACCGTATTGAGGTCGTGTTAATGAATAGTGAACAGAGAGATACATGACCCCTTAACATGACTATGTTGAAAAAAAAAAACGACTTAGTGAATGGAGAGAGATACTTGACCTTGTTAGAAAAAAAAAAAAAAAAAGGAAAGAGGGGAGGGGGGAGGAGGGGACAACATAACCTCTCAATATGACCATGTTGAAAAAAAAATGTATACGGCCTTTGGTACAATCATGTACTACCTCGCACTCAACTACATGACTTCCAAAATGATCATATTGAGTTGAAACGCGTCTAGTCTACTTTTGATATTTATAGGAATACAATTCTAAAATCAAACCATTTGAATCATGTATAGGATTGGAAGAATTGTGAAGTTAGAAAAGTAAAAAACAAACCAACTTTTGCAAAGTTAGGTACATGTATACCATGTTTGTTGCTTGTGCTTGATAAATTATATTTTGTGTGTAGGTTTAATGATATTGTAAATGAACTGGATTGAATGTGCTTGTAATTGTGAATTGTTGGGTCCAAGAAACTGAGTATGGGTCGGTGTTCTTGGGGTGGCACCCCGATGATCGATATGTGACATTGTCTCTAGTGGAGTCGTGTATCGAAATGATCTAAGTCTTATGTAGAAGATTGTGTTGTGAAATGTTGTGATGTGGAAGGCTGTGACATGTATTGTGAAAAGTTGATGTGTGATGACTCATGGACAGTGTAGAGTATCCACTGTCATATATATATTATTATTATGTATGGTAAGAAACTCATGGATAAAGAAGATTACCTTTGTCATATATATATTATTATTATGTATGGAAAAAGACTCGTTGACAAAGGATTACCTTTGTCATATATATATATATATATATATATATATATGTATATATTATTTGTGGATGAATTGTGAAAGGATGTTTAGGAATGTTATGTATAAAGATGTTTATGTTGTAATTGTGTATCGATTAAAGATTATGAAAGATAAATAAAATTTTGAATGAATGTTATGGTGCATTTTGCATGTGTTATTATTTCTAGCATAGCATGCGTGTATGTGTGTAAGTATGCATTGTACTGGGCGTTAGCTTACCCTTCGTGAGAATTTTTTTTTAGTTACAGATGTTACAGGAGAGATTGTAGAATATGTTGAAAACTTGGGGGAAACAAGTTAAGATTAGATCAATGAAGAGAATGTAGAATACGTTTATTACGATAACTAGTAGATAGATTAACGAAAGACATGTTGGATTTTATTTAGTCATTTTGGGAATTTATATTGTAAGTGAATGTTAATAACTTCTGCTGTTTGATTTGAGAAGAATGTTGATGATTTATTATTGAGGATGGGAAATTTCATTAATTTTTGTTATACAGCAAATGATTTATGATTATCATTAGGAGTACATAAATAAGAGTATTTAAAAAATAGTAGTGATTGAGCCATTGCATGTCTTTAGGAAATGATGACACAAGGCAGGCCGTGGCTAGGGCCGGTAATGCGGGCCAAATGGGCCGGCCCGCCCCGACTCGCACTAGCCCGCAGGTCGTCGCGGGCTGGCCCGCAGTGGCCCGCAAGTCTGGCAGGTCAGGAAAGTCTGCTCGCCCCGCCCCGCGGGCCATGCGGGTTGGCCCGCGACGACCCGCAATAATTTTCTTTTTTATTATGTAATATAGGCGGCCGACGGCCTTCTGCAGCGATGGATAGTGGTGTCGTCACTTCAGTCGACGTCGGTGTCATCAGTCGCGATCGCGGGTCCTCAGTCCTCAGTCGCGGTCCTTGCGGGTCGCGGTCGTGCTGCACAGTAGTCGCCAGTCGTCAGTCGTCGGTCGCGGTCGTGTTGCACAGCAGTTGCCAGTCGTCAGTCGTCGGTCGCGATCGCGGTCACGGTCGTTGGTCTTCAGTCCTCAGTCGCGGTCCTTGCAGGTCGCGGTTGCGGTCATGATCGCAGGTCCTCAGTCCTCAGTCGCAATCGTGCTGCACAGTAGTCGCCAGTCGTCAGTCGTCGGTCGCGATCGTGCTATACAGCAGTCGCCAGTCGTCAGTCGTCGGTTGCGGTCGCGGTCATGGTCGCGGGTCCTCAGTCCTCAATCGTGGTCCTCGCGGGTCGCGGTCGCGGTCACGGTCGTAGGTCCTCAGTCCTCAGTCGTGGTCCTCACGGGTCGTGGTCGGCGGCGACGGTGTAGGGCATGGCAGCTCGTCATGTCGTCCTCGTCAAGTCCAAGTCGTCATGTTCAGGTCCAGCAGGTCGTGTCATGTCTAGCAGCCAGCAGGTCCCTCCAGCCAACAGCCGTTGCACCTGTGTAGAACATGGTTATAGGGGTGAGAATTAGGGACAAGGAGGGGGAGATTCTTGCTGCAGCAGTTAAGGAAGTCAAAGCTTGCTGGGATATTGAAGTTGCAGAGGCAAAAGCCTTGCTGTATGGGCTCCAGACCCGCCCCGCAATTCCTACCCCTAGCCGTAGCGTACCTAGGTTTTGGGGTGTTACAACTTAGGTGGTATCAAAGCCTAGGTTAGTGGATCTCTAGATAGTTTAGGTTTGATGATCATTAGAATTAAGTGAAGATCAATAATGTAAGTTTTATCTAACGGAAAGTAAGTCATGATCTTTAAATGAATTAGGTATTAGATTTGTAGGATAAAGATATATATTGAGAGTGGTTAAAAAATGGGACTGATATTACTGATTTGTGAACCCCCTTTAGTAATATTTAAAATGACATGTTTAGGTATCCCATGCTTTGAGGAAATGTATATATTCTTATATTTTTCCTCAAAGCTTTAATGTATTTAATAAAATGTCTAGGAGAATATTGAGACCAAGATTAACCTCGGGAGTTGGAGGTGATTCTTTTGATAATAAAAGGCTACCTAGACCTCCTTAACATGGATAGAGAGGGAATGAAATCATTACTACATAGATGCTAGAGGCCATTAATACTCTAGCAAGAATGGTGGCATGACAACAACAATAAATACAAAAGATGCAAGTGCTGAGTATAAGACAGACATAGATGATGGAGGAAATTAAAGAAAGAGAAAGGCCAGTTGAGGAAGTAGGTTTAGACAGTTTTGTCAAAAACATGGTCAAAGAGTTCAGACCTAAGGTAAATGATCTAATGGATGTTAAGTAGTGGGTTCATGAGTTAGAAAAGACATTGAGGCGCTAGGAATTCCTAACAATAAGAAGGTAAAATATGTTGTTTATTTGTTAAGAGACTTGGCTTTCGAATGATGGTCGAGTGTTTCTAAACTTAAGTTAGGAGTAATCACATGGGAAAAGTTCAAAGAATTGTTGTATGAACAATATTTCCATATAACAAGATTGCCAACATATAAATTGTGGGATAAAAGTATGATAGCTTCTATAGCAATTGAGGTTAAAGATTTGATGAAAATTGATAGAGTGAGGGTAGTGAAGGAGTTTATTTGAGTATTTCCAGATGACCTACCCAATTTACCTCATGTAAGGGAGATTGAATTCAGCATAGATACAGTGCTTGGTGTGGCTCCCATATCAAAAGCTCTGTATCGTATGACACCCATAGAGTTGAAAGAATTAAAGGATCAAATACAAGAGCTATTGGACTGGCGATTATGTATAGATTACCGGGAGTTGAATAGGGTTACAATTAAAAATAAATACCCTCTCTCAAAGATTGACGACTTGTTCAATCAATTACAAGGAGCTCAAGTCTTCTTGAAAATAGACTTGAGATCTGAGTATCATCAATTGAGGATCAAGGAGGAGGACATCCAAAAGACCGCTTTCAGAACTAGATACAGGCATTATGAGTTCCAAGCAATTCCTTTTGGACTCACAAATGCATTGGCAACTTTCATGGATTTAATTAATCGCATATTCAAGGAATACTTAGACAAGTTTTTCAACGTGTTCATATATGACATTTTAATATACTCTAGAAACGAAGAAGATCACGAGTGGCACTTGAAAGTAGTATTGAGCATATTGCAAGCAGAAACGTTATACACCAAGTTTAAGAAATGTAAGTTTTGGCTAAAGCAAGTCACCTTTTTGTGACATATGATTTGTAAGGATGGATTATCTATAGATCTTGAGAAGATAAGAGTCGTAAATGAGTGGCTCAAGCTAAAGACTACAGTAGAAATTAGAAGCATGGTAATCTAGCAACAATGATCACAACTCAAAAGAAAATATTAGAAGATATGCAGAAATTAAACTTAGAGATTATGACTCATGAAATTGGAGCTAGACTTGCCAACCTACAAATACAGCCAGTGTTAATCGATAGAATAAAGGCTCACAAGCTAGAGATAAGGGAATATAAGAAATAAAGAAAAGAATGGAAAAGGGAAGAGTTGTAGAATTTATTGAAGATGTAGAGAGGGTGTTGTGGTATGGTCATAGGCTAGGTGTGCCAAGTATAAATGAACTGAAGAAAGAGACATTGAAAGGGGTACACTATTTTAAGTACTCTATACACCTTGGAAGTAACAAGATGTATAAAGACCTGAAGAACCATTATTTGTGGAGGAATATGAAGAGAGAAGCGGCTAATTATGTATCTAAGTGTATGACTTGCCAATATTAAGATAGAACATTAGAGACTTATTGGCATGTTACAATCTTTACCTACACTAGAATGAAAATGGGAACATGTGACCATGGACTTTGTCACGAAACTACCTTGACTGGTTAGTAAATTGAACACAGTTTAGGTAATTGTTGATTGACTTACAAAATTGGCATGCTTCATACCAATAGGTACTGGGTATAAACTAAAGAAGCTGGCATAAATTTATATCAAAGAAATTATAAGGTTGCACAGGATATCGGTCTCCATAGTGTCAGACATAGACATGAGATTTGTGGGGAGGTTTTGGAATAGTCTACATAGAGCTTTTTGGGGACAAACTTACAATTTAGTATGTCTTTTTACCTACGGACCAATGGTCAGTCAGAGCGAACGATTTAGATATTAGATGATATGTTGAGGGCGTGTGCATTAGACCTTGGTGGAAATTGAGATGAACATTTTCCCTTAGTGGAATTCACCTACAACAACGGTTATCAAGCTATCATCCAAATGGCACCATGTGAGGCGTTGTATGGAAGAAAGTGCCGATTGCCGTTACATTGGGATGAGGTGGGTGAGAAACAAATATTGAGACCTGATTTAGTGCAAGATGTAGTAAATAAAGTAAAATTGACCAAGTGAAGAATGCGGTCAACCTAAAGCCACCAAAAGTCATATGAAGACAAGAGAAGACACCCATTGGAGTTTTAGGTAAGAGATCATGTATTGTTAAAGATTTCACCCACGAAGAGAGTGATATGATTTGAACTAAGGGGGGGAATTGAATGCTAGACATGTAGGACCCTATGAAGTCTTAGAGAAAATTAGACTAGTAGCATATAGACTGGCATTGCCACCAAGTCTGGCTGGAGTATACAATATATTTCACATTTCCATGCTAAGAAAATATATACTAAACCCAAATCAAATCACTGCATTAGAACCTCTGCAAGTGCAGCTAAATCTCACAATAGTGGAGAGACCTATTAGAATTGTAGATACTAAAGAGAAAACTTTGAGAAGATGGGTTATCAAGTACGTCAAGGTGCAATGAAGTAATTAAACCGAAAGAGAAGCAACATGGGAATTAGAAGAAAAGATGAGAGGAAGATACCTAGAACTCTTCAGTGATCCAGGTAATTTTTTAGGACGAAAATTCTTGTAAGGAGGGGAGAATGTAAATACCTGAGTAATATTATATATATATGTGTGTGTAATTAATAATAATAAAAATCTACCAAGGATGATACAAGAAATAAGGATTATGAATGGGGACAAGATAGTCATTTCGTGACTTAGGTATATAAGCTCATTTTACCTTGGGTTAACACTATTTCCTTCATTAGCCTCTCATAGAACCCTAGAGCCTTCTTGTGTGAATCCATAGAGAAAGAGACGACGCGTGAATCCATAGAGAATGAGACAACCTTTTCCCACCAATAGCTTATTAGATTAAGGTAAGTACATAAATTAACGATTGTGAATCGTGATTTAAGTATATACATGGTAACGTAAGGAATTAATGTATTGAGGTTTATTGATCTAGATCAATCCGTGATACACAATGGACGAAACAAGCGATTCACTCATCACGATAACAAATTGGGTCAAGTAAGTATATCTACTAGTATATTACATTATGAATTTTATGTTAGATGGATCAATTAGGTTAAATTGAATAGAAATCGAATTGAGGGATCGATTTACGAGGTATATAGTGAGATACAAAGCCCCCAACACGATCGTGTTGAAACCATAATATACAGCCTCCTAACATGATCGTGTTGAAAATCAATGATAAATAGATAGATACATGGCCTCTCAACACAATCGTGTTAAAAAAAATAATTCAACACAACCTATCAACACGGCTGTGTTATGGTCATGTTGATGAATAGTAAATAAAGAGATACATGACCCCTCAACATGACCATGTTGAAAAAAAAAATGACTTAAGGAATGGAGAGAGATACATGACTATGTTAAGACCATGTTAGAAAAAAAAGGGGCGGGGTGGGGGGGGGGGGAACAACATGACCATGTTGAAAAAAAAAAACGTATATGACCTTTGGCACGATTATGTACTACCTTGCACTTAACTACATGGCTCCCAACATGACCATGTTGAGTTGAAACCCGTCTAGTCTAGTTTTGATATTTATAGGAATACAATTCTAAAGTTAAACCATTTAAATCATGTATAGGCTTAAAAGAATTATGAAGCTAGAAAAGTATAAAACAAACCAACTTTTGCAAAGTCAGGTACGTATATACCATGTTTATTGCTTGTGCTTGATAAATTAGATTTTGTATATGGGTTTAATGATATTGTAAATGAACTGGATTGAATGTGCATGTGATTGTGAATTGTTGGGTCCAAGAAACCAAGTATAGGTCGGTGTTCTTAGGGTGGCACCCCAATGATCGGTATGTAACGTTGTCCCTAGTGGAGTTGTGTACCGAAATAATCTAGGTCTTATGTAGAAGATTGTGTTGTGAAATGTTGTAATGTGGAAGGCTATGACACATATTGTAAAAAGGTTGATGTGCGATGACTCATGGATAGTGGGGAGTACCCACTGTCACACACACACATACACACATATATGGATGTGAAAAGTTGATGTGCGATGACTCATGGACTCATAGACAGTTGGGAATACCCATTGTCATATATATATTATTATTATGTATGGTAAGAGACTCATGGACAAAGGTGATTACCTTTGTCATATATATATTATTACTATGTATAGAAAGAAACTCATGGATAGAGGATTACCTTTGTCATATATATATATATATTGTTTGTGGATGGATTGTGAAAAGATGTATAGGAATATTATGTGTGAAAATGTTTATGTTGTAATTGTGTATCGATTAAAGATTGTGAAAGATAAATAAAATTTTAAATGAATGTTATGGTGCATTTAGCATGTGTTACTGTTTCTGGCATGACATGTGTGTGTGTGTATAGATATGCATTGTACTGGGTGTTAGCTCACCCTTTATGAGATTTTTTTTTTTATTTACGGATACTACAAGAGAGATTGTAGGATATATTAAAAACTTGGGAAAAACGGCTCAAGATCAGAATAATGAAGAGAATTTAGAATACGTTTATTACGATAACTAATAGATAGACTAATGAAACATATGTTGGATTTTATTTAGTCATTTTAGAACTTTCTATTATAAGTGAATGTTCATTACTTTCATTATTTGATTTGAGAAGAATATTGATGACTTATTATTGAGGATGAGAAATTTCATTAATTTCTGTTATGCAGTAGATGATTTATGATTATCATTAGGAGTACATAAACAAAAGTATTTAAAGAATAATAATAATTGAATCTCAGCATGTCTTCACAAAATAAGAATACGTGACAGATCGTAGCGTACCCGAATTCTGGTTATTACACCATCAATTTACAATGATAGTGAATGAGGTTCGCAACGGAAAAGAGAAAGCAAGAATCGAAGATTTTATGCTTTAATTTGCAATGAGGTGTGCAAGAGAAAAGGGAAAGCATAGATGGAGAATTCAATGCTATCTTCTTTTCCTGCCCAAATTGAACGCCTCCGGTGTGGGAACCTTCTTTTCAAATTTAGATTTATATATGATAGTTAAAGCTGGGTCATCCATTGTCAACATCATAATGGTACGGAAGATTATATCATCCTAATACAAATTAATAAAATAGTGGGTGTCATTTGGAGCTATCTCATGCTATGAGAAAAAAAGCCAATATTAGGTTTAGGAAGATTACAACAAAAAGAAAAAGATACGGGCCAGGGTTATCTATTAATTAAACAAGCTATCTGATGCAAAATTTTAAAGAATAAATTGTTATTTCTTTTAATCCTTATGGTTTACAACAATGCAATATATTTCGATTAGGATTCTAATAAAGGAAGTCCTTATTTGTAATTTTCTCATCCTATATGTTTAAATTTCCTTTCCTTTATCAAAAACCACATATGAATCTATCTGTCTTGTTTGATTTTTTCAGTCAAAATATAACTGAATTAGAATATGGCCATAAAGAAAAATGCGATTAGGACTGAATATAACTAATTTTAATAGAGTTCAGTACTATAGAATTGAAAAAAGTGATTCATCGTGTGCATTACGTTGAACCTATAAAATAAGTTTCATCTGGGTCCTTCCATTTAGAATACGTGAATTGGAAAAGACCAAGTAGAGCTGAAATGGGAATAAAACTTTTAAAAGTTACATAAACACAAACCACGACTCAAGCCCTAGATTTTCTATATTTTGTTGTAGAATATATTACACGGTATTTCGATTCTGTCGAGTTTGGTTTACATGGACTGACTTTATCTTTTGGGACAACTATTATGGTCACGTCAGTGAAGATGCAATACTTGGCTGATGGATACCCTATTTGAATTGTCATTCCTTTTTGGGTTCTCCTTTTTCCTTTCCTCTCTTTTATTTATTCATTTTAATAAGTCAAAAAGCTGAAAAAGCAAGATCTTTAAATTGGCAATTATCGATAGAAGAAAAGATTGAGATAAATGAATGAAGATGAAAATATAATATAATTTTCACTTTTGTGTCGGGTGTTGAGTATTTATAAGAAGGAAACATAAAGAATCCATTTCCTTTCCTAGTTTGACGTTAGACTAAGAAAATTAGGTGTGTTATTGACAAAAATATGCTTATATTCTTATCTTAGTATAAGATGTAATAAAGGAATTTCGGTAAATTACTTTTACTTTCATCTATTGATTTCCACTAGCTTTTCTTGTTTTTGAATTGTAAACAAAAGAAAAAACAAATCATTGATAAATATATTTACAAAAGTGAAACAAATGAAGAAACAATTGATGAAATAAATAAAAATACAATTTGTTTTATTTTGACTTCAGAGAATTTGCTTTCTGATATTGATATAATAAATTTGAAGATTTTTTTGTGATCACTTCTCCATGTCACAAGCATTCGCATTTCTCAAATAACATAAAGGCGATACGACTAAATTAACTTTAAAAAGAAATTAAAGTAAAAATACTTCAATTGTCTCTTTCTATTCTCTTTCATCTGTTGTGTTTGGTTGGTATTTGTTTCATTTCTGTAACATTAACTTCTTGGAAACAAAATGGAAATAAAGGATGCTGAAAAATTTTCGCTCGTAAAAAAAAATAAAGTTCAAATACGTGGTTTATTATTTGCTTTAGTAAATTCGAAGCGGGTGGTGATACGTGAATAATTTTCTTTCAAAATTATTATTAGAAAATAATTTTAATAGCAACATCAAAATAATTAGTCAAGTGTCAATAGACTTTCTAAATTTTAATAGCATACTTCCATCTTCTTATAATTTTTAGAAATAGAGAAAAGTACAATTTTAGTCTTAACATTTAAGTACTTTTCTATTTGATTTCTTAATTTTTTTTCCTTTTATTTGATTTTTTAATATTTTTAAAATCTTGTAAAAATAAAATTTTTATTAAACACATTAAATTTTCTATTTATATTAAGTATGTATTGACTTTCAATTAGCCTTGAGCCTCTTTTCTTAATTCTAATTATTATTTTTGCATTTTTATTATATTATATCATAAAATATATTTAGTATTATTTTTATTATATTATATAAATAAATATATTTAATATATCATTTTGTTAATTTAATTATTATTGACTAATTTGAAGTTGATATGTGTCATGAATTGATTGAAAACTTAATAAATTTAATAGAAATCCTTTATACATAAATAGGGTTTTGTAAAGGTTATGAATTCAAATAGAAGGAAAAAAGAAAAAAAAAATGAGTATTTAAATAGAAAAGTAGGTAAATCTTAATAATTAAAAGTATTTATTTTTCTTAGAAATATGTATATAGTATTTAAAACATTAAAAAAATCATTAAATGTTACTACAAAGACCAAAAATAGATTTAATTATGATTTTTGGATGTGTATGTATCTTTAAAAGTTACGCGAAGACAAAACCGTCTCTTCCAATTTCAAAAATTCTATCCACAAGTGAGAATAATTTTGGGGGTGTCCCTACAATTTGCTCCACTAATTGTTTCTTCGTGTTTTCTTATTAACACTTTAGATTATGACCTAAACCAAACATGATACCCGTAGCCCAATCGAAAAGGACATGAGGGAGATAATCACCCAAAAACAAGCCAAAAATATTTTGATAAAAGCAATCCAATCCGTGTAAGGCGAACCCTCACAAGAATCAAGGCAATAAAACGAGAGAGAGAGATATGAAAAATATGTATCTCTATTCCTACCTTCCGAAGCAGAAAGTCCATTGAGGGAGAGGGAGAGAGAGAGAGAATTGGCTTTTGCTTTTTTCTGGTCTATTTTCTTTTCTCCCTTTTGCACATGGAACATCTTAAAAGACAAGACTTATGAAAAGAAGATGCCAAGGTTTTCATGTATTTATGTTAAAACCAAGTTTGCAGCTTCTGCTGGATTCTTGTAAGGAAAAAGCAGAAAGAAGCAGACATGAATCATAAGATAAACAAAGAGAGACCCATCGACACGTTAGCGTACATAGAAAGGGCATATCAAGTTGCGGAAATCACTAATCCTTAGGTATTATTTTAAAGTAGGTATTCAAAGTCAGATTAGGCGGGATAAACATTATTCAATCAAGGGTTTAAAAGTGTTAGAATGAACGCTTGAATATGCATTATTCAATCCATAATATGCTCTAAAATGCTTTAAATAATATTTTTAAGATATAAAATATATATTTGAGCCCTTCCATTCATTCACAAAAAAAAAAAAAAAAAAAATCAAGACTTAAATACATGTCAACTTCTAATAAATTCATAATAATTACTTTAACAAAAATATTATTCTTAAAAAATTAAATAAAACAATATAATAAAAAATAATTAAATTAAAAAAAAGAAGAAAGAAATAAACCCCTAAGGGCCGTAGTGACTACCCCCACACATGGCTTGCCAACCCCTACCTATGCTTTTCTTAGTGTGGCACGGCTGCCATACACATGATGGGTCATGTGGCCAATCTACCATTGCCATTTGGTGGGATAGCATACCAAAGGTAGTAGGCCGCTAAAAAACAAAAAAAAAAAAACAAAAGTATTTTTCTCGGGTCATATCAACCCAATTAAAACCTAGTTGATCATTAGTTATTTTTTTTCCCTTGGTTTTTAATAGTAGTAGATGGAAGCTAACTTGATATGATTAAGACATAAATTGAAGATTTGAAGAAAATAAGTTTAAATCATGATTTACATGTGTCAATTAAGAAGCTAAGAAGTGATTCGAGATAAGAGAAGATCAAGATGAAAGCATCCAAACTACTCAGTGAAAAGTGTTGATTTTGGCATACTACCCAAATAGTAGTTCAGCTACTATTCAAACAATTCTTACCATCTAAATGATAGCTTAGATGCTACCATCAAATGGTAACAAAAATGCCTCACATAATGCGCTAGGCTACCATCTTATTAGTTGACCTTAGTAGTGAATTGTATATCATATTTTATTTAGTTTTATGTTATAAAACTTTGCCTTATTTATAAGAATGCCTTTAAGGCATCCTAGACTTATATTTAAGTTTCATTTGGAATCATTTTACATTAATTTTGAAAGTTAATCATATAAGAGACTTAGCTCTTGTATTTCCTTTTGTTCTTAAGTGTTGGTTTCTCTTTAATCCAATGATCCCTTATCAATCTATCTAGATTGTGATGGACTAGTTACTTAAAAATTATAAATAATATCAATTTCTATTTAACACCCCCTAGGAGTTTTAGCGATTTAAGTAATATTGATCATTAATTCAATTACAACCAAGTTCATATTTGACACTAGTGTCACATATCTAGTGTGGTATTACATTCATATCCTTCATTTTCTTATATGTTATATACAAAGACCCAAAATACATATTTTTCAATTATTGTTTAATTAATTGCACCCTCTACTGCATGTGCACAAACCCGAGCTTCTTAGCTTGTATACACACTAATACCTTAGGTGAGTTGCACTACCAACCAACAAAATAAGATGGTCACGGACCCTTATGGGTAGATTGTGAGCCATCATGCTTGTCACCCTAGGACTTGGAGTTATCTAGGATGGGACATCCACTATCCACTATGTCTATCTTTAAGCATTTGTGTGATTTATTTATTTTTAGTTATTTTTATTAAGCTATTTAATTTAATATAAGTAGTAATAATATTTTATCAAGTTAATTATTATGATACTACCAAAATTCGACTAGAAATGTTTTAAAATGATGATGATTCAAATGAAAAGAAAAAACAAAAATGATTCAAATATAAAAGCAATCATAAGTTGAACTAGATTTATAATTTTCCCGATATAACATCCAATGTAATTTATATTGTGTACTTAATATATTATTTTGTCATACAATTATTATGTGATATATAGACACATTGAGGCTAAACTTGCAATAATAAATTAATGTCTTGAAAGAGAAATGCTGCAGTTGCTAGGAAGGTATCTTTCAACTCAAAACAATGGTAACACTAACAACTAGATCACAGAAAAGAAAAATAAATCTCTACCACACTTGTTGTCCATAGGAAGAAAGGTAGATAGTGATTAATAATGAAGGAAGAAAAAGGGAAGAAGTCATAATTGATGTGGTTATATTCCACTGCCACCACCCAAAGTTTCTTCCTCCGTCACGTTTGCATCCGAAGAGTCAATATATGCATACATATATATGTTGTCTATTTTTATGCTATGCCCACTATAAACAGTCATCATCATTCCAAGTAATGCCATTCCTTGATATAGGATTCCCTCATCAACACTCCATGCCTATGCGTAGCCTGTCAAATTCATAGAAAGATTTTAATACGTGAGATTGATTCTACTTGGGATATGGATCTATGGTAGTGGGGGGCTCTCTCTAGTTTTTTTTTTTTTTCTATTATTGTTTTATTAGGTCTATTTCAATTTATTTTATTTTTTTTAACAATTGTTTTCTGCTTTTTAATTGTTCAGATAAATCTACATGATTACATGAAGTATGAAGAAAGAATAAGATGTGACTATAATAATATATCTTTGTGAGTGATACCTCTATGTGTGGATTTTTGGTGCCTCAAGAAACAGCGGAATCTTCCATTAGTCAAGATTTTACGTCTAATTGACTGCTTACTAAAGGAAAGAAATTTAATTTCGTTAATAGGAAAAGTCTTAATGACACATTAATTATGATGAATATAATTGCATTTATGTCTTCAATTTACACATGACTCTTTAAGAAAATTCTAATGACTCTTTATCCCCATCCTTTGGAACTTCTACAAAGTACATAAGGTGCTACATCGTCATTTTAAGGACCTCTCCTCTTTAAATACCTCATCGTATTATTGTAAGTCCTTATAAGGAATTCCTTCGTATTTTCTTTTGTCAATTACTATTAACCAATACCCTTAATATTTTATAACTTAAAATATAACTTTTAACAGGAAAAATTAATTAATTTAAACAATTTTTTAGGGTCATTCTAAAAGGTATAAGAACCTCTTTCCATCCTCTAAGAACTCCAAGAAGTAGGGTTTTTTCCTTAGATTTGGTGTCAAGAATTAGGGATGGCGATGAATGTAAAGGAGAAAAAATTTGTGATATTGAGAGAAAATGTTATATTGTTGTTGTCATGTTATAATGGATTGATTTAGTTTTATCAATAGCTTTTATCCCTATTCTTTTAGGATTTTCCACGTAGGTTTTGTGTGTTCTTCCTTCTCTCCTTATTTGTAATACCTTTTTATAGATGTGTGTTGATCTATGACTAAAATCTAGATCCTATGCCAATATCTTGGTATTAGAGCAAGGTTGAGAGATTATGATCTACACTGTAAAGAGATAACCATAAAGTATGACATTGAGAAGTTTGACATACTTGCGTGAATTTGATGTCGTAACAAATGCAAATAGCAAGGCCATCATGATGCAATCTATCATGAACAAAGCTTTAGATTGGTAGCTAGAGTCATGAAGAAAGATCAATTGGTAAAACTAGATCAACAATCCATGAAGAAAGATCAATCGGTAGAACTAGATCAAAGAGCCCTAATAAGGATCCAACTACGTTTGGTGAATAATATTTTGTAAGAGGTACAATAGAGAACACAATTGCAAGTTATAGATGAAATTTGAAGTGCTATATATGACCAAGCTCTTGCGAATCAATTAGTATTAAAGCAAAGAATGCATTCTCTTTGAATAATTAATGGATCATCGGTAACAAAGCATATTTATCATATCTTAAAGTGTACAATGTCTTATGAGCTAGAACCAAGGAAAAACATGAGGTGATAGAAGTAAACTTGTTGTTGATGACTTAAAGAATGCTGAGCTATTACTAGCATCTAGCAATCAGAGGAGATTTACATATTGGGTTTTAGCTTATGGGAGTGCTTTCCTGATGTGTTGTAGAAGGGATTAATTCCAAACCTATATGTTTGTGGAAAATGGTTTTCTATGGATCGATAATGATCAAGGGCTAAGGATTGATACAATTAGTAGAGTTTGGGTTAGATTGCACAATAGATAAATGGATACAGAATTGATTGTAAGGTATCGGTTAGATTTATTCTATAACGTTTTATTTTTTAGCCTTATGGATCCAATGGTTATTATTGTACAACAACATCTTATAGCATGGAGGTGTCTTGTGAAGGTTTGGTGGTAATAAAAGGTGCTATGTTTGGAAACTTGTTCCTACTATAAGAGGTGGTGATACGTGGTAGTTTTGTTGGAAATTCGATTCAAAGTTGGAAGGATCCCAACACTTATTATGCTCTTGCTTGTGATAAGGAAATGGGTGTAGACTATGCAGTAGAAAAGTCTATTTTACTTAGGTGTAGCACCAAGTATATTTCCTCCTAGAAAGTGAACTATAAATACCGGAGTAATATTTTATATATATGTGTGTGTGTGTAATTAATAATAATAACAATCTACCAAGAATGATACGGGAAATAAGGATTATAACTGAAGACAAAAAAGATCATTTTGCAACCTAGGTATATAAGCTCCTTTTATCTAAGGTTAACACTATTTCCTTTATTTGCCTTTCACAGAACCCTAAAACCTTCTTATGTGAAACCATAGAGAAGGAGATGACCTTTTTCCTATCACTAGCTTATTTGATTAAGGTAAGTACATAAATCAATGATTGTGAATCGTGATTTAAGTATGTATATGGTAGCGTAGGGAATTAACGTATTGAGATTTACATATCTAGATCAATTCGTGATACACAAGATTGGCGTTAAGTAAGTATATCAACTAGTATATTACATTATGAATTTTGTATTAGATGGATCAATTAGGTTAAATTGAATAGAAATCGAGTTGAGGAATTGGTTTACGAGGTGTACAGTGAGATACACGCTCCCCCAACACGACTATGTTGAAAACTAAAAGTGAACTGAGAGATACATGGCCTCCTAATACGACTGTGTTGGAGACTATATTGAAAATCAAAGGTGAATAGAGAGATACATGACAAAAAAAAAATGTATACGGCCTTTGGCATAGTCGTATACTACCCCGAACTCAACTACACGGCTCCCAATATGACCGTGTTGAGTTGAAACGCATTTAGTATCCTTTTAATGTTTATAGTAATATAATTATAAAGTCAAACCATTTGAATCATGTAAAGGTTTGGAAGAATTGTGAAGCTAGAAAAGTATAAAACAAACCAAGTTTTGCAAAGTCAGGTACGTATATACCATTTTTTTGCTTATGCTTGATAAATTAGACTTTTGTGTATGGGTTTAATAATATTGTAAATGAACCGGATTGAGTGTGCATGTGATTGTGAATTACTAGGTCCAAGAAATTGAGTGTAGGTCAATGTTCTTGAGTTCGCACCCCAATAATTGGTATGTGATAGTGTCCCTAATGGAATCGTGTACCAAAATGATCCAGGTTTTATGTAGAAGATTGTGTTGTGAAATGTTGTGATGTGAAAGGTTGTGATGTGTGTTATGAAAGGTTGATGTGTAATGACTCATAGACTTATGGACTCATGAACAGTAGGGAGTACTCATTATCTTATATATATACATATATTATTAAGTATAATTGTGGAAGGTTGATATGCGATGACTCATGGACTCATGAACAGTGGGGAGTACCTACTGTCATAAATATATTATTATTATATATGGTAAGAAACTTATGGACAGAGGATTACCTTTGTCATATATATATTATTATTATGTATGTAAGAGACTCATGGATAGAAGATTTCCTTTGTCACATATATATATTATGTATATATATTGTTTGTGAATGGATTGTGAAAGGATGTTTAGGAATGTTATGTGTGAAGATGTTTATGTTGTGATTATGTATCGGCTAAAGATTGTGAAAGATAAATAAAATTGTGAATGAATATTATGGTGCATTTTGCATGTATTACTGCTTCCGACATAACATGCATGTGTATACGTATGCATTGTACTGAGCGTTAGCTCACCCATTGTGGGAATTTTTTTTTAGTTACAGATACTATATGAGAGATCGTAAGATATATTGGAAACCTAAGGAGAACAACTCAAGATCAGAACAATGAAGAGAATGTAGAATACGTTTATTACAATGATTAGTAGATAGACTAATGAAAGACATGTTGGATTTTATTTAGTCATTTTGAGAATTTCTATTGTAAGTAAATGTTAATCGCTTCCACTATTCAATTTGAGAAGAATGTTAATGATTTATTATTG
This sequence comes from Laguncularia racemosa, assembly GCA_037954665.1. Taxonomy (NCBI): domain Eukaryota; kingdom Viridiplantae; phylum Streptophyta; class Magnoliopsida; order Myrtales; family Combretaceae; genus Laguncularia; species Laguncularia racemosa. The sequence goes on along the minus strand of JBBMOL010000025.1, from coordinate 7,201,438 downwards.
AGGATGAAAAATTCCATTATTCTCTAATATGCAGCAAATAATTTATGACTATCATCAAGAGTATATAAATGAGAATATTTGAAAAATAATTGTAATTGAGCTTTTGCATGTCTTCAGGAAATGATGATACGTGGTGAGCAGTAACATACCCGGATTTTGGGGTGTTACATAAACAAAAGTATTACAAGTGTCAATAGTCATAATTGGGCATATTTGCTAGGATAGATAAGCGACAACATAAGACATAAATTGATGGACGCTCATAGGTGTCTATGTTACGATTAGCAAAACTAAATCAGAAAAGCTACTTAGAGATATTGCTAGGTGTATGACTAAGTCCACCGAGTTATACAACATCAAACCAATGTGGAGATCTAAATCATTCACTCTCAAGTAATATATAGTAGGGTTTGTATCATACTATATTAAGAAGATTATTGGATTTCATAATTTTTGTTTTATGTACTTCAAATATGTAGTCCATCCCAATGAATTAACACTATATTCATTAGTAAACGGTAAATGTAGCATTTGCATTCTTAAAGATACTAAGAAATTACGAGTGCCAAAATGCAACTTATTCTGGGGGAAGGAAAGATCCTTGTGATACTAGCTTTGGGATCTGTGTGAAGTTCATAATAATGTATCGTTCTTCCATAAGCTCATTCCTTAGATTTCTTCAAAATGAGCATATCGTGTATTTCATTTGGCATCTGTTGCCAAGCATATTATACTTAGCTCTCCTTCACTAATTCAATTAAGGCAGACAAATCCCTCCCCTAGAACGATTTTAATCTCTCATCATCCTGATAGATTGAAAATAATAATAATAATAATAAATTGTGTAGAACACTAATCAATGGAAGAAAGGTTGATAACAAAAAGGAATCGTTGTTAATTGATTTGATAAAGCCCTTTGATATCAGTTCATGGATCCATCTTGAAATCAAAACTTGTCAGTACCAATTTTTCTATCCACATGGACCCCACCAAATAATTATTCAGACAATTCATACCATCTAGATGTAATTTGCTCTGAAAATAAAAGATTTCTGTTATATAATTATCATATATATATATATCAATATTATTAGAAGTAGAAACCTACTTCAAAGTCATTATAAAAGGCCAACGTCCCTTGGGGTCAACTCCTCGTGTTCGGTTTTTGTAGGTCTTCCATATATATATAATAATATCAAAGATAATGTAAAGAAAATAATCACCAAAGGCACAAGTGTATAGAAACTAGAAAACACACCGTGTGTACCCTAACTTATAAGAGAAACAGTGATGAACTGCACTTCTTTCAAGGATAAAATCTTTAAAAAGAATGATATGTGTTACCTAACTTACTTGTGTAAAATTACAGTTCTAAGATTTTACTCAGGCGTGGCAACTCATGGTTCTTGAATAAAGGGACCACCGATTGGCGTACGTGTTTGATGTACTTTTCTTTTCTTTTAACCGCTACATCATTGAGTACCTTATCTGTCCGAAATTGGATGCAGTGCCTGTTTACTCAAGAAATGGAGCATTTATACCAAAAAACCACCTCCACCAGCTGAAGTCCCCACTCAAAATTTGCGACACATAATTGCCTAGTCATAATTAATATAGGAAACTTCCGGAGAAAAAGGCATCGAAAGCCTCTTTACTTTCAATTTTAAATAATTTAGTATTTAATTTTTTATTTTCTAATTATTTAATATCTAAAGTTTTAGATTTTTAACAGTTTAGTGTTTTTGTTATGTACTAACTTATAAAAAAAATAAAATTTTAAATATTAAATTACCTAAATTCAAAAATACAAATGCTTCATTCACTTTTATTTTACAAAATTCCTTTTCCTTCTTTTTCTAGTTATACCAAATTATATTATTATTGTTGTTGTTATTATTATGGGTGGCGATCTACATGGATACTACGATAATAAAAGGAGCTGTTGTTTTGTGAATCTTTTTTCGGGGGTGGAAGATATGTGGATTAAAATTATTTTGCAAAATACCGAAATAGTTCAATAATAATGGGTGCCTGGTTCTTTTAGGGGCGTGCTTGTTTAAACCATTTAAGGATTTATTTGTAATCTTTGTTTAGAAATTTGACAAATCAGCATTTGCTATTATATCTTTTTAAAATAATAAAAATATTAAATTTAATAAATAAAAATTCTATTGAATATAATATTTATAAACTATTGATTTTAGGTATTGAATTTGATAGTATGTAAAATTTTACACTTATATGAAATTTAATCATTTCAAATTTTGAATAAAGAATTAAAAAGATACCTAAAGTTTGATGTAAATGGTTTTGATATTGTCCTTATCTGTATGCATGTGACGGACCATGTTATATATCCATATATGCATCGAATGTAGAAGCCACATGCATCATTTTTTAAGAATAAATCCATTAACAGGATACATCGAGAATCTATCAATATAATCTGTCGTCCCAACAATGTCAAAGTAAGAAATAAAGTAGGAGGGAAAAGGAGAGAAAGGAAGAGGGAAGTGATATATATTATTTCGGATTTACTATCCTAAAGCTAATTCGGTATATCAAAATTAACATCTAGTTGAATGAACCGATATATAGTTATATACTATTTATCATTTTATTGTGATTCATCCAATATTAGTTGTTTGTTTTATGAAAACACTTTTAGAATATATATTTTTATATTTATTATAATTAAAATTTTTTAAATTATCATATTTTGTTTAAATGATTTCACAAGCTGCAGTCACTAATCGACAATAGCTTTTAGTAGCAGAACTAAATGGTAAGAGTCGAAAGTTGAAGCCTATCACTATTCACTAATAGTTAATCATCATGAAAAATATTAATAGAAAATACAAAAAATGATTTCAATTTTTAAAATGAAAAAAATTTTCTCATTTTACATTTACTTTTTTTTATCATTATTAATCACTACCACTAGTAGTTGGTGGGCCCCTTTTTCCATCATCAACTATTAGTATTTACTTGTTAAGAAATAAGATTAATATAATAAAATTTGGCAACTATAAACTTTTTTTGTTAGAATAAAAAAAAAAAAAACAGTTTAAAAGACATTTTTAGCCAAACACATCCTAGATCAAGAACTATTAAACAGTATGGAGAGAGGGGGTTGAAATTTATATAGGCCCTTACAAATGGCTTCAAAAAGAGTGTGCCCACAATGAGTAAGGTGTTGAGTTTCAGAGTTTGCTTTAATTCTTTAGCTGCAAAAAAATAAAGACCACTCACCATCACAACAACACACCACCACCCAGCCCCCACCCCACAATTTGATGTTGCTTCCTTTTATTACCTTATCCGGGTCCCTTTTTCTACTCACTTCTTGTGACTACCATTATCAGAAAACCAGTACCAATGTAACAACACATACTAGGCCTCATCTTCTACTGACATAATAATTAATCTGTGTCAATCTATCAGTACCCTCTTTTTATATAGTTGAAGCTTTTCATTTTTCTAGTACTAAATTTTTAAATTTAATTTTCAAGTTATGAATCTCGTAAAGCTACTTTGTCTTTGCATAGTAAAAAGGGACACTTATATGACTGTCTTATGTAATGATTTGGTTTTTCCTATGATAGAATTTTGAATACGATTTACCATTTTGGAATCTCATGAAGTTATCAAGCTACTTTGCAAATAGTAAAACTTCCGAATACCAATTTAACCATGCAGTGATAATTTTAAGGGGAATTACTAAAATGAGATTTGTATTTTCATACATTTGCTATTTATTATATTTTATGTTTTATTTTTTTACAAATGTGTCACATGTATTGTTGAAGAATCGCTCCTCTTTGATTGAAAATGATATGTGATATATATGTTTCCCTCCAATAAAACCCTAAGTCATACATACTTTATTTACAAATCCTAAATCAGATGGAATACCATACTTGAAAAATTCTTGATTTAGTGTTCGAAAGTAAAGAGAGTATAATATTTTATCTAATTTTAGGTTTGTAAGTATAGTATGTATGTTAGGTTTTGTTGAAGAAATGTGTATGTGTCATGTACCATTCATAACTGAGGACTGATAATTGCTTAATGACAAGCAACATTGATCATACATTTGCAAAGTGATAAAATGTAGATCAATAAATTATAAAAGCTTAAATTCACCATTTGTTTGAGACAAGCAAATTATGTGGCGGTAAGGGTTTGTTACATTCTTTACTTCTAAATGTATTGTGTGTGATATTCTTATTTTAAATATAGGAAACTTAATTGGACAAGTTTATTGAATTTTTTTCGTTAAGTTTTCTTGAAACGGTTCCAACACCAGATTTATGCTATTGCTTTTGATGAAGTTCGCAAACATTCCGCGTAACAAATTTCCCTGTTACATATTTTAGTATTTGACTAAGATTTATATTCATAAATATAAAAATGAATTTACATAAAATTTTTGTAAGCTCCCTTGTACATCGACTTCATAGATAGTAGTTTATACATTTTCTATTTTTCCTGTTGAAATAAATAATGGAATTGTATAAGATTCAAGGTTAGACAAATTTGTTGCTTTCACTTGGGGAAAGAGAGATTTTAACTAAAGCTGTAGTCTTTGCAATCTCTAGTTGTGCTATAAGTGTCTTTAAATTTCCTAAAACTTAGTATAAGGAGATATTGGTTGTGATAACTGGATATTGGTGAAGAGGAGATCACCTAAATAGGAAAATTCATGGAAAAATGAGTTAACATTACCAAAAGACCAGGGCTAAGATTTTGTGATTTAGAGCTTTTAATTCATCCTTATTAGGGAAACCAACTTTGAGAATCCTTGAACATCTAGACTCTCCTTGGGTTAGAGCTCTTAATAGTGTGTAGTTCCCTAATTTTAATTTCCTCAATTCTTCAATTGGAGGTAGGGTTTCATGGTGCTAGCAAAGCATTCAGCATGGTAAGCAAGTTATTGAGTCAAATTTTATGTGGTTGGTCAACAAAAGCAACAAAGCTAATGTTTGGATTAATCCATGGGTGTCAAATACACTTTGTTTCAAACTCTACCATTGTCGTCCAAATTTGCTAGACCAATATTAGAAAGTGAATAGCGTAATTTCTACCGAGGATAGATCTTGGCATCTTAATGGCCTTCATGGGAAAATTCCTGGAGAAGAAATTGAAGCCATTCAATCTATTCATTTAAAAAGAAATAATAGAGAAGATAAGGTGATTTGATGGAATCTATTCAATAAAATCTAGATATACATTAATACATAAGATGGCTATTAATTCCATGGATAAATGCAACAAAGCTTCTTCTTCCATGCTATACCATTTGTACACACTTTCCATAAAAAGTGTTTCATCTTTGGTAAGCAATCAAAACATTTGCGTAAATCCAATGCCTACAATTTCTGTAATAGTCTAAAATCTACTAAGCATCTTCTTTTGCATTGTAGTTGGACTAGCCTTTTGTGTTATGATGTGATAGGGTTTCATTTAGATCTCTTGGTAACCAACAAAATGGATGAGTAGTTGATGAAGGTTATTGACATGATAGCTTAGACATGTTCTAATTGGAAAGATGTTGTTGTACAAATTGTTGTAACAAATTGATTCATATGGAAACATCACAATGAATGTATAATTGATCATGAAAATCCATATCCTTTTTCTATGATTTATAGAGTTGAAAGCTCATTGTATGAAATGGCTTCTATCAATAGGAGAATGCATAAAGGAGCTATGCAGGAGCAAGATGATAGATTTGCAACATGGAGGAAACTAGCTTTGAACCATATCAAAATTAATTGTGATGCAGCTATGAATTTGCAAACTAAAGTTACGAGGATTGGGGTTATGGCTCAAGATTGTAATGGAAGACGAATTTGTGTAGAGGTTGTTCCTTTGAATAACTTGGATTTTGAAATTGCTAATGCAAAAGTTGCTTTGTTAGCTCTTCAATTGGCGAGAGAAAATCAATGATAACACATTGAAGTGGAGTTAGACATTTCTCTTTTGATGTCTAGCCTTTATAGTCGAAATAAAGTTCCTTAAAAGACTACTGTTGCCATTTTAGACATTTTGTCTTTAAAATTTTATCTCTTTTTGTTCTTTTAATTTAATAAGAAAGAAAGCAAATGCTTATGACAATTAGGTTGCTACCTATGGAAAAACGGGCATGAGTATTGTTTACTAAGATCTTAATCTCCCATCTTGTTTGATGTCTTTATTATTTGTTGACAGTAGGTTAAGACCCCTTCTTTTTTTAGTGTTTAAACCTTTAATTTTTAATAAATTTCCTTTGGCCAAAAGAAAAAAAAAAAAAAAGAAACTCCATTTTGAAAAAATTAAATGGTGCTTTACACTTTTTTACAAGTTTAAAAAGAAACATTTTATCTTCTAAGATTGATTATATTTTTTTAGGTAAAAGAAAACATGTGGAAGACAAATTTTATTTTTTATTTTTTGATGACGAACAAGTGTTCATGGGGGCACCTATTAACACTTTCTAAATCAAAATTATTAAAACTACAATTAAATTTTAGGTTACAAACCACATAGTACACAATAAGCAAGAGAAATAATTAACAAGTGAAGAGAAAAATACAATAAATGGATTTAATGTATAAAACCCAAAGGAGATGGGTGAAAAGTTACGAGTAAGGCTGAATAGATTACTATAATGTAATTGGTAAATGGTAATAGTACATTTGGTACTCTCACAATCACAATGCACTATTTCTAGCCATATGAATTTTCTACTCTCTTCGATTTACTCTGATTATTATGTGGAAGCACGATACCAACACAATAATACAAAAAATAACATTCAAACAAATAAATCTATTAATTGAGAAAGAAAAAGAGAAAGTATACCATGATCTACAAAGGAAAAAACCTCAATAGAAGAGAAGAAAACCTATAGGAAACATTGGTAACTTCACCATGAAAGAATGGGAATAAGCAATGTAAAAACAACCTTACAAAATATATCTTTCACTTGGGGAATCCAAGAAAGGTTTTTATTTATAACCATGAAAGGCAGGGATGTAAAATAAATGGGTTACACACAAAATGGACAAAAATAAGAAACGAAAGAGAGAGAGAGAGTAGTTTAGCACTTTGGTCAATTGGTTAGCCCCACTAATCGAATATTTATGACCATAAAAGAAAAATAATAATAATAATAATAATAAATATGACTCATAAAAGAAATCTACCATTGCTAAAACATCTTGGATGAAAATGTACAAAAAAAATTCAATCTAAAATCCAACTATTATCTACCTTAGCTTGAATTCTCAAAAGTGCTCCACCTAAACACTAAAGTCTCAACCAAAACTACAAAACAGTCCCCAATAGTGATAAGCAAAAGTTTAAAAATATACTCATTTGTCAATGCCCACTATAAGACTACTCTAATATTTAAACAACACCAACAAAATCCAAGCAATGCTTAAACATCTAACTAGTCAAGCTTTTTGTCAACATGTCAATCAAGTTCTCAAAAGTATTAATCTTCTTAATAACAACATGTCCCTCACTAACCACATCGTGCATGAAATGGTAATGTATATCTCTCACTAGCCACACTATGCACAAAATGATAATGGATGTCTATGTATTTTGTTTTCTCCTTATGTTTGGGATCCTTAATTAAATGAATAGCATTTTGACTGTAGAGTGTACAACAATAGAGATCTCCTAGATAGCAAATTGAGAAATCAAAGTGCTTAATTGAATAACTTCTTTAACCACCTTTGTCATTATCATAAACTCATCCCCTATAGTATATTATGCACAACAAATCGAAGTGAGGCCATTCAACTAATTGCATAACCTCCTAAAGAGAATTTAAAACTTGCTAGAGATCTTATTTTCTATGTCTTGCAAAATCTGAATCAAAATAATCTAGCCAAATCATAGGAGTCTTTGCCAATCTCAAGTAGACATTGGATATTCTTCTCAATTATCGTAAAACCCTCGTCACCACTCAATGTAATTTACTAGGATTAGCCATATAAGGGCTAAGCATACTCACAATTGTCTAATGTTTGGATGAGTGCAGAATGTTATATACATAATGCTACCTAATATACTATAATAAGGGACTCTAGATATACACCTAATCTTGTTCTTCAATTGTAGTAACAAGAGTGTAGATAACCTAAAATGTGAAGTAACAGCATTGAGATTAGCTTGTCAAGGTGGTGGTGGTGGTGGTGGTGATAGTGGTGAGTGTACATCACACACACACACACACATAGAGATACAAGGTGAGGTATTAGGTGTTTTGCTAAATTGAGGGAGAAAGGGATGGAATTTGTCTTTTTATTTATTCCTTTAGTGCTTTTTTTTTTAATAAATTTACTTGTTAAATAATTTTCACTTATCAAATAGTACTTAAAATTTTTCCTAATTGATTTATTTTAAGGAAGATCCATGTGGCAATGATATGGCCTTCAAAAGATTCTTTTAATTGCATAATGATGTAGTTTCGGACCATAATCATAAAAAAAAAGCCACGTCATCTAAAAGTTGTTGATGGAGTTACACTAGTGCTAATGACAATACATGAAAGTTTAATTGATTACTGAAATTAGCACTCGAAAAGTTCAAATCATAATTTTAAATTGGCCTAAAAATTTAGGTAACAAATAGGATATTAACTTTAATTTCTCTTTATTTTATTTTATTTATTATTTTAGTACTCCATCTTTGGCAACTTTATATTTTTTAATCTTTTCATTTCTTTTTTATTTTAGTTTTTGGCTAGTAATCTTTTTATTTCTTTAAGAATGTATATGATATGTATGTGTGGCAGTGTCATGAAAGATTGTTTGCCATGTAACCATCTACTTATGCAAATATAGTAAGTTGGCCACATGCATGATGGAGGGGTAACCATGCAGAATTACGAAATTTAAGTCTTAGGGAACTTCTATGAAACACTGTCATTGTTTTTCTTTCCTTTTATGTTTGAGAATTTTAAGTCTTTTTAGGACGATACCGATATTGATGTTCTTGTTCCCATTATTACTCGAACGAAATCCTTGATTCTAAAATCTGCGTTAGAGGCATCCACCTTCTTAAGACGGGCTGATTACTGACTATTTTCCATTCGTCCATTATTCCTAAAACTCAAGATATTAGAGAATTAACAAGGAAAATTGAAGGATTAATATTGCAATTTTTCACATTACACGTGATTCGCCACCTAGCTGGGTTAATAAATGCTAAGAAAAAAGAAAAAAAGAAAACTTAATTGACTCTAATATGGAAGGATCAGATAAAATTCCAGAAAATTAAGGATTTAAAAGGAAAATCAACAAAGTTTGAGGACTAATATTTTGCTCTTATCTTTTTATTTATTTATTTATTTTCCCTTTCAACACTCTACACCTTTTCCTCCACTAATTAAGGAACTACATGTACTGTCCTCTCATTTCATATAGACCATGTAAGGACTTAGCCATAGATTTTTTTAATGGTAGATACGTTGAAAATCTTCCATAGTTATTATAAAACCATCCCATTTCTTGAGGAATAGTACTCTCCAAAAGACAATTTATTTTTTTTCCTTTATTTATTAGGCTAAAAAAGCCATTTAAATAGAAAGTATCTCTCCACTAATGGAAAAATCCCACTTTCTTATACCAGAAAACAACTTACGTTTTTTTAAATGGAAAATTGTTTTCTGAATTAGTATTGACAAATCTTTTAACTTAAGGAAAATGACTTCTATTTGATTTTTCAATGTACTTGACCAATAAATTATATTTTATAGATGAAAAGCAATTAATGGACAAAAAAAATCAAGACTTGTTGAAAAAATTATAAAGAAAAAAAAAAAGCTAATGAAATTATGAATATAAAAATATCATCTTCATTATATACTTTAACTTTTATATAAATAGTTTAGCATAAGTATTTATGGCAATACATCACTAATAATCAATACAAGTTATATGAAATTGCGAGTCAAACATGGAACAAGTCTTGCTATCAAATTTTTAAAAACGGTTCCAAACACTTGAAAGCAAGCAATTTTAGGAAAGTATAAATAGTGGTTTTTCTTGAAACGAGCAGGATCCATGTAAAAGCTTGCACAATATGCAAAATATAATTTGGATATACTTGCTCGTAAAAATGAAATATTTTCTTAAAAGATATCACAAAATATCATTTTAACAGCACATATTTATACATTTGAATTAATATAGGATATATACCATTATTTAATTATATGAAAAATATAATACATTCCAATTATGTAGCACTATGGATGATAGTCTTTTGTAAAACAATACATCATCCCAAAAAGTGACAGCAATGTGCCATCACTATTATTTATTTTACTAATAATTAACCTTATTTTTACTGTTTGAAATGATTTATTATTATAAAATTCATTGATGGGTTTTTTTGTAAAGATTGTCAATAATTTTATAAAAGCTATTAATAGATTCATTTTACTATAATCTCTTTTAAATACTAATAAAAATAAAATCTATTAACAATAAAATAATATATCACCGGTGAAAGCATACTGAAAAATTGCTCCCAAAAAAGTTATAACTTTCAAATTGTAGATGTAAAACATAACAAAAGTAAAGGGTTATATTATTTCGTATTAAATTGTCAAAGGTTATCAATTTTGAAAGTTTAATACTTATATAAAATGATATATTTCTTAAACAAATTTTTTTAAATATATATATATATATATATATAATTCAATATATCTATAATTATACGAAAAGTCAAACAATTTCTCTCATATTAAATAAATCGATAAAGAAACTTATTTTGTTCAATAAAATAGCATAAAAATAAAAATAAAACTTAAATTGCTCAATATATATATATATATATATAATGATTGAATTTCATCATATGCACTTGAAGATTTTAGTTACTTGCTTAAGTTATAAATTTGATTGAGATTTAACATATGCTTTTAAGGCACTTACCTCTACAATTCAAACTTTCATAATATATTTCTGTTTCTCTGTACTAATCAGATGTATATTTCATCCTTCTCTATCATTGTTCTTTGATTATACGTGCAGTCACTCTGGCACGCAATAATTATGTCTCTCACCTTTCACATTGCATGGGGTCATCGAGGACTAGTCTCGACTCAATGCTGCTAGGGTTTTGATCCTTACCCCAAGCACAACGTTCATCAACTTCCAGGAGACAAAATTAAATGAAATTCGTGTTTAAGGGGGCAAAATATGAGGTAGTATAGTCAATGAACTGGCGGCCCCCGTGTCGAAGTCACCGACCTATGCGATGCATTGACTCGATGACTCATTTAATTTCTTTGAGTTTTAGCAACTTTATATATATATATATATGTGTGTGTGTGTGTGTGTAAAAGTTTGAATTCAACTTTCTTTTTCATTTTGTAAATAAGACATTTTGCGTGGAAATTGGACTGCAAATTGACATAGCAACATAATCAACGAATTGGTTGGCTAATTTTGAAAGAAGCAGTCCTTGACTCCTTGTTACGTTTCAATTTTCAGATGAACTCCCTGCGCAGCTTGCGTTTTGTGTTGCACAAGGCAAAACGCGGGTTGCTACTCCTAGTGATATTGCTATTTTGATTTATGTTATAATGTATTGCCTAGTTGCCACCAAAAGGGGGAAAACAATTAAAAATAAAAAAGAAGAAGAAGAAGAAAAAGAAAAGATTATAAATTATTATAGGATGAGCAAATAACTTTACTTTATAGGGTATTTGTTTTTATTTTAATCAATTAAATAGGTTACAGAAACATACTAAGAATCATATGATAATTTTTCAATAGTAATTTTCTGGAACCTATTACAAATATAGTATTCTTATCTTTGTACCCATCATAAAACTTGTAATTTAAAATATAAAGATATAGATTTAGGTATTATATTCTCAACTTGTAAAATTTATTAAATAATATAATATATATTAATTGATGAAAAATAACTTTATGTTTTTTTCCAATCAATAAAAAAAATTATATTATATTTATATTAAAAAGAAACGGTTCAAGTTCAATATAAACTCTAAATCTAAAACTTTCTACTTCTCTTTAGATTATAATTTTCATTCTAATTAGTTAAAAATTCGACAGATTTTGTTTAATATCACATAAAAATAAAATGATGCAAATAGAAATTTTTTTTTTATATATTTCTTATTCTACTTCAGAGTTCATATTTAAAGTTGTTTGCATCAGTTGCGTATAAAATAAAGTTGCTCAATGCATTTTTAGCGGTGTTTGTGGAATTTCCTTTTATGTTCCCTAAGATATGAAAGCGTTTTTCTTCTTCTTCTTCTTTTTCATGCAATAATGCATAGGATCATGAATTCAAAGTATGACAATTAAAGTGGACTTGTAAAACGCGCTTTATTTTTGGAAAATAATTATTGTTTAACTACTATTCGTAATTATGCATCTTAAGGTTAAGGAAATAAATTCAAATTTTAATACAATTAATGTCCTTCAGTGTCCAATGTTCTAAATGAATTAATTAAAATAGCATCGACTAAAGTAGGCTCTCTTGTGTAAGTTAATTTATTTTGGAACACCAAGATGGTTGTGTATAAGCAGTTCATACAAATATTGATCGGTCCATAGGTAGGCCAACATTTGACTAAATTATATATATATATGTGTGTGGTAATAAATATGTAATAATTATCAAGTTTTCCACATGAATAATAAGTCAGTCCAAAGATAATCTTATTATTTGATAGGATTTATTATTAATATTTGATTATTGCATCAAGAGTACCACTTACAAGTTAATATTTTTATCCAAAGACAAAATTTTAGTATCGTGCTAGATATCATGTAATGGGTCATCTTGTTATTTGATTTTGTTAGAGTATAATATGGAACTCATGTGAGTATGCTTGACTTGTTGTTTTGCTCTTTTCAATTGCCGGTCCTACTACTAATATTTCTGTTAGCATCAATTCAATTCCTATGCTTAATGGCACCAATTTCAAGATATTAAAGGAGAACGTTTTAATTGTTCTCAAAGTCATGAATCTGAACCTTGCACTTTGGAAGGAAGAAGCCACTAATATTAAGTATGAAAGTTCTAATGAGGAAATTAAGAAGTATGAGATATGAGGCTATTCTAATCACATGAGTGTAATGATCATGTGGCGTGCCACTCTAGAAGCTTCTAGGAAATTAAAAGTGGTTAGCCAAGAAAGAAAAGGTTGAAATAAGTATGCTTTTGAAAAATTTCGTTTCAATGAAGTACAAAGGAAATGAAAACATAAGGGACTCATTACAAAGATGTCTCATCTAGTTTCAAAACTAAAGGCACTCAAGTTAGAGCTATTTCAGGACTTGCCCATGCACTTAATTTCAATATCTCTTTCCACATGATTTAATAAATCTAAGGTGAGCTATAATTATAAAAAGGGTAAATTTTTCCTTAATGAACTCATCTCATATTATGTGTATGGAGAGGAAAGTTGAACTAAGAAAACATAGAGAGTACCCATTTGGTGGCAATCTCCATGGACAATAAGAAGAGGAAGAAAGATAAGGAAGTTGCACTTATTCTAACTACAAAGAAACAAAAGAAATAGGATGAGGATCCAACACATTATTTTTGCAAGAAATGTGGACACATGAAGAAGAATCGTACTAACTTCATGTGTTGTTGTGCGCATATTTTAAACTTAATTGTGAAGGAGGGTGTAGCCGTGATTGAGAAGATCTGTGATAGCATTGCATTTTGGTTAACAACACCATTAAGACTCAAGAAATTTGGAGAGGCATGTAAGCAATTGGATATTCCATATGATAGAAAGCTTGGCTTAAATTGCAAAATTCGATGGAACTCTACATATGACATGTTGGTGACAGCTATTGGATACAAGTTTTTTATAGAGTTCAATTTATATATAGACATTATAAATGTCTTCCCACCGATAATGATTGGGAGGTAGTAGAAGCAATTTGCAAAAAGTTGGCAATCTTTTATGAGGTAACCAATATTTTTTTCGATACCTAATATCCAACTGCAAATTATTATTTTGAAAAGGTTTTGAAATTAGAGAATCATTAGTTGAGTGGAAGGGCTCTTCAGATGTGAATATTAGTATGATGGTAGGAAAAATGTTTGATAAGTTTAAAAAATATTGGAGTGATGTACACATCATTATAGTTGTTTGTACGGTTATGGATCTACGTTTTAAGATGAAGGCCATGGATTTTGTGTTTCCTTCTATTTATGGAGCAAATACATTTGTAGAGATTCAAAATATTAGAAACATTTGCTACGATCTAGTTTAGGAATATCAATCAATAGGTAAATCTCGGCTTTCTAAAGATTTAAATAGTAGCAATTCTTGAGCACTATTAATGCCGATGGTTAGGTAAAGTCGGAGTTAAATCACTATTTAGAAAAACTTGTGTTACCTTGGAGTGACAATTTTGGTATTCTTAGTTGGTGAAAAGTAAATAAAATTAAATATCATACATTACAAAAACTAACTAAGGATATGTTGGCTATCTTTGTGTCTACAGTTGCTTCTAAGTCTACATTTAATACTAGTAGACAAGTAATTAGCTCACATAGAAGCTGACTAAATCCTGATACAATAGAAGCATTAGTGTATAGTTAAAGTTAGTTATCAAATGAGAAGAGAGATTAAAATTTTGATTATACAATAATGAGTTCTTTTATACGTGAAACAACTATTATTTACCTAATCTCTAATGTATTTTATAGGTTCTACCCCCACCCCTTTCGATAGGTTCAAGGATAGATGATGAAGAAGATGGGATTTGAAGACTATGAGAGTCAACTATCAAGTAAGAATTATAAAAAATTAGGATTAATACGTTTACTATATGTTTTAGAATATTTCTATTTCCATTAAAACTTGCTAACTATATTTTATTTCTTTGTGTTATTTAGTAAATCGTATGGTTGGTTCAATAATTTTTATCTTATTATATTTATATCCGTAATTTTATTTACCAACATGTAGACTTTCGAATAATATTTAAATACATATGATTAGATATGTTGAAAGTGCAAATATTATTAATTTCCAAGAACATAAGCTATATTTTACAAAAATAGTCATAATAAATAAATAAAGATTTTAAACTAAAAATAAAATATTTTTAAAAAAAATCTAACGATTTGGGACGAGTTTCAAATTGCTTATTAGAATCCTATAAGGTTTAAGACAAGTAGCAGGTACTCCATGAAAAACCCTATAAGGTTTGGGACAAATTTGAGAATCCTCATAAGATAACGGGACAAATAACAGAATTGTTAAACTAGGCTCAAACCCATCCTACTAGCATCCCTAAGTATGCTTCAATAGCAAGTTATCATAGATGGCCAATTTTCTATTGATTCCACTGTATCTTGAAACCCAATTGCAATCTTATGCAACATAGAGATTTTGTTGATCCAACAGCCTTACTCTTTCAACCACAACTTACTCTATCAAGAATGTGAGCATTGTCTCTTTTGTTCTTAACACTTCAACCATATCCTAGGTTGGCAATTTATTCTCCTCACCAAAATGCATTCATTTGAAGAAGTTATACTTGTCCTCCTATAGAAGTATCCAACAAAACACTATATGGAAGAGATGTAAAAAATCTTAGTTAGGCTTCATGGAGGAGAGGGATTACCTTGTTGAATCATTGGCATCCCATAAACTTTCCCCCTTGTTATGCCATTGTCTTCACAATTGAAACCCCTAGCCTTTAACCTGCATTTGCTAAGTATTAGGCCACTACTTGAGGATAATGAATGCTTAAGATATAGAAATATTGGTTGAGCTCCCCATCATAGTTATGACAGTAGCTTAAAGTTTTGAAATAGGTTTCTCCTTTTGTTGTGAAGTGGGTTTTTAAGAAACTTTACCCTAAATTTTGATTTCTACTAAAACTATCTCGATTCCTACTTTGGCATGGTTGAAATAGTCATTTGTGTTTTATTTCAAGAATAAGCTTATCTAGAGTGTCCCATGTAGCTTTTCAAACTTAAATAAATTATTTGGAACTTACGTCATGCCCTTATAATTTCAAAATGCCAACGTGGCAAATAAAGAATGGCTAAGTTAAGTGAGGTAGCAATGTTAACATTGTAAAGTTCAATTAGGTATTAAATTTGGTGCAAAAAAATTTAGGTGTTTAATTTAAAAACAATCTAATGTTTAGCTACCAAATGCAACAATATGCCTACGAGTTTTGCATTAATTTTGAGTCAGTTTATTCTTGGCAATTAATAGCTTTTTAATATTCCTTTTGCTTATAAATCCTACATTTGTAGTGGGAATAAAAAACTTAACTACCTCATACATTTACTTTTGCAAAGTCCTTAAAATTCAAAGTGGGAATTGAACCATTAGGTGACCTACAAACCATACACAAAGTTAGATCCACTTAGGGACTTGTGTATGAACTTCGATCGATGAAATTAATGGCCTATTAGTGAAATAGATATAAAATAGAAAAATTATACTTTTAGAATGATTGTTATTAAGAATAGACTAAAAAACTTTATTCCAATATTTATTTTGTATAATTTTTTAGTGTAGAAAATATATATTCCATTATTCACTTCATCTCATTAATCGCAATATTGAGTTAAGAATATGAATAAATTTACCAATTTGTCTCTATTTGGTTATTAACCGCAGTATTAATGAGAATATAATGTTGTAATATTTAAACTTTTTATTCCCTCTATAGAGATAATAAAAAATTCAATCTTTTTTTAGGTAATATCTATTTCCAATGGAGTGGCAAAAGAAAAATCATAAGAATTAAAATTTTCTCCTTGTTTTTTCAAGTAAATAAAATAATAAACAGTTGAGAGGGAGTAATTATTTCATTCTCTCTTTATTATCTTCAAATAAACATATCGCAAGTGCATCAGGTGCATTTAAGTTTTCATATGAAAAAAAAAATCTAATATTTATAATCTAAAGATATGACTATAATGATAAAAAATAAGTCGTATTAAATTAGAAAATTGTAGTGGTAGAAGGTATGGATAAGCACTAAAGTAAGCCACTAATGGGTGGCTGTAAATTAAGAGAAGAAAGATTCATATTAAATGTTTTGGTGGGTGTTGAGGTGAGTTCAATGATAAATTACTACTATTGCTTCCAACCATTGATCATCACATAAAAGTTATTAATTACCGTACTTTTTGTTTATTTACTACTGCCATAATAAAACCATATTACAATAACTATAAAAAGAAGATTGGACATTTTTAACGAAAGAAACACTAGAGTTTTCATGACACAAGATAAACGCTTTTATTAATTGATGTATTCACTAACCTGGGCTTGTTAAGGTCAACCAACATGGTGTGAGCACACTACAATGAATTTGAATATTATTAGTGGGATCGATTTGCATGACTTCAAGATAATCAATGTTCAATTCATGTGGTCTTGTCTAGATCTCGAAGATCTACCCCCATTCTATTTCATTATTTTTTTTTTATAAAAAAAAAATGGTTAATTTGCTCTTATTCTAGGAGAAGAAAAGGAATCATTTTGAGAATAAATGAGATGGGCAAGTCAGATTTGAATGTGCTTTGGCAGATTGTTGAGGTTGTCTTGTACATACATTGAATTGAGGAATCAAGCAAAACAAGACAAGTTGACGTGGCTTGCTTTAAATATTCACGAACGAACATTGCACGGAATCAATGAATGCAAAGAAAATATTGGCGAAGAAAAAAAGAGATTTAAGATGGTATAAACAAAAATCAACCTAATTGCAATCCGAAGCTCCTTTTTGTAATTTTTTTTTTTTTTTTGTTTCATTAATGCTTACAATATTTAGACCCATATATGAAAAATTAAACGATATGAAAATCTCTACTTCTTATGTATAAAAAAATATATAAACGGTATTATTTATTTCTAAATGCAACCATATACACTTAAATGGAGGTTTTAAGATTTTTAGTTATGTGGATTGCCTTTAGATCAAGTTGAAAGACTCTGAAGATAAATTAAATGAACCAAAACGAAAATAGAAATTGGACCGCTCAAAATTTGAATCAGAAAAATAAACGTTCATAAATACCCTTTGCCCAAGTTTTAAATAAACCAAGAAGGCAGTTGGGGTAGTTAATTTCTTTAAGTTTGAATTATTCATTTATAAACTTCCAGATAAAATTCGGTGAAAAAGACGCATCATAATTGGAAACTATTGGTAGATCGGTGAAATAAAACCTAATCGCATTAACTTCAATAAGGAACCTCGTAGAGGGAGAAGAGAAGACTTCTTCATAAATCTTATTATAGGCTGTAAGTTTAAAAAAAAAAGGAAATTCCCTTAATTGGAATTTAGAATTCTAGATAATAATACCATAAGCATAGACCATAGAATAATTGTGAGGATTATAGGCTACGTGATGAAAGCTGTTGTCATTATATTGTTGATTGCATAATCACTAAGGAACGCGTTTTGTCCATCCAAGAAATGAAATTTTAGCGTATTACACAAGTTTGCACAAGTAAATCTAGGTGTTTTGGTTTTGCAAAGAATTTTTATTTTTTTAGTTTAAATTCTTCTAGAATAATTTATAGCAAACCTAATTACAAGAAAAAGAAATGCGTTTCACTTTTCATATAATAATATAAAATTCATTTAGGAAGATTATATTCTAATTCTTAAATAAGAAATAAGGTCATATAATGAACCCCACAAAAGTTTCCCGAAATTTCAACACTTGAAAATCTATCCATCTATATGAATATGAATGTAGAGATTATTGAATTAGCAAATGAGCCAACCTCGTGGGTCCTAAGTGACCAAAGACAAAAGGCCATTGGCGTTGCCCTAGCACCGGCTTTTACGTGCACTCTCCCTCTCTCTTCCTTTCTTTATCATCTCCATTAATTAAAGTAAAATCTTGGTCTTGGTTTTTGGGTTATGATCGCCAAAACCAACCTAGCTTTTCTTTGAATTTTCTTCGATTGTTTTTATATTGACATTGAAGCTAACCCTCTTTCACGGGATTAGGCGGGTTCACTTAAGCCACCTATTTGTACTCATCCACATCACCAATTATTTTAGAAGGAAAAAAAAATAAATAAATAAAAGAAGAAAGAAAGAAAAATTGGATAAGGACAGCCATAATTGCTTCTTTGGTTTCACCACATGTTTTACACCTTTCTTTTGTAATAGGATGAGAAGGTGATCTTTTTTTCTTTTGGAATTATTTATACTAATCATGGACTAATGTCTAAACATTTTCATTTATCATTTTTAAAATTTAGTGCTTGAGCATTAAATCTAATGAACTTCCATATTTTTTATAATTTAAGACAACCGAAAGGGGGACTCCAAATTGAGGTTTCAGAAAATAATATCCCAATTATGCCTTTCTTCCCAAACATCTTATATTTTAGTTATAATATAAGTTAATATTTGTAATAATTAGATGTTATTGTGACAAGAAAAATTAGTTGTAGTTGTGGTGATTATTAAATAAATGGAAAATGCTTTATTAAAATGAGAAAACAATATTCCCAATTTCCTATTTGAGAAAATAAAAAACATATTGCACATTCAACAGAGCATTTTTTGCTTTGGTAAAAAGCCAACATCGGGTGTCACCTGCTATTATTATTATTTCCATAACCAACTGTTATTAAAAGCTATTACATACAACAACTCATTTGATTATTAGCTATTTGATATCTAAATATTGCAATAAGTGTTCTATGTAAAGCAAGGTCATGCTAAATTATATAATAAACAGTACAGATAATGAATCGGATATAGGAAAATTTAGATATTTATAAAGTAACAATTTTTCTTTTACACATTATCTTTTACAAACAAGAATTAATTAACACAGCTCTTTGAGCTTATTTTCCTTTCATTTTGGGATGTTTTATACATCCAAAGTTGAAATCACAAGCTAACAAACCTTAAACGGAGAAGTAAATATTTTTTTATTAATATCAGATAAATTTAAATTAAGGTACAACGTCCTGGGAAATAAGAAATGTCAACCAATCACACCTATTTGTCTGAGGCTTAACTTCTCTGCAAGTTCTCTTATTGGCCAAATCTTCATATATTTACCTTAGCAATGGACATTTTGCCCTTCCAAATCCGTGTTCATGAATAGTTTTCTTTGTCAATCAAATAATAACGTCATGATCCCTAGTAGTTCATCCACTTAATTTTTATTTTCCCCTACATTTTATATAATGTGGGTCTGATGAGTTTATATTATTAAATAAGTCCCACAAAAGTGGAAACTCATTTGTGAATTATTAGACTTGTTTAATCTCTTTGGCTGCCACCATTACTTAACCAGATTATTTAATTAACCGGGGGAGGCCAACAAATCCGAGCATCTGTTCTAATCACAAACGCGTTTATTTAATTGTGGGGAAAAGTATAGGGTTTTGTTTGAAAAGAGACATTATAATAGAAATGACATTCGAAGTTTATATTATATATAATGTAAAGTTGATGCATTTTAGAGATGCAATTGTGCGAGTTTTAAGGGAAGTTTTCTAAAATTTCCACTTAAAAAAATACATTACGTGATTGAAATTTGATAAACACCCCATAGGGTATCTTAATATATGCGTTGAGATCCCAACCCATTGCATTACATGATACTCAATAACTATTTGGGAGACCAAATGGTAAGCTAAGATAGTTCCATTGAAATATATAACAAGATTCATATTTTAAAAGAATTACGTATCCTTAAATGCTAAATGGTTTAGGTGTTAAAGAACAATGTATATGTATATAATATTATATTTGAGTTATTGGTTAATCGAATTATTTTTTAGAAGTTAGTCTAAATCCTATAAAGTATCGAAAATTGAATCGAAATTCGTCTAAATCCACCGTATCGAATTCTTATATGATATCCAATTAAGTGGTGTCTCCTATAAAATCAATCCAACTTGTATCCTTAATACGATGTGAGCATGAAAATCATTTCGATCCACATATTACCTTAAACAGAAAATTTTCAGTTTCTTGCTCACTTTCAATATACTTGATCAATGATTCATTATCTTGTTTTAATAAGTTCAAGACGTATATAAAATGATTTTTTTTTTTTTTTCTAAAAGCAGAGTCATTGGTTGTCCATCAAACATGCCATCCCATTATTCTCATATTTTTTTAAAGGGGGGAACATCAAATATGGATATGATGGATGCAAACCTCTTGAGCACTCATACAACCAAAGGTATTTGCATTGCTTCAAAGGGGGGATCCAGCTCATTAAAGCAAAGGTAGTTCCCCAACTTGTCATATTATCTGGCAAAAACTTAGAGCCACTCAATTAGCATTAACTAATGCCATTAGAGAAAATTAATTATTATTATTACTATTAATTGCAAAAAAAAAAAAAACCTTTTATTTAGTCAAAATGATTTGTTGCAACAAATCGATCAGTTGGAGGGGGGGAATTGAAAGTTTCTCTCTTTTTTCACTAACTTGGTGCCTATATTAAGTTCATTAATATTAGTGAGGAGACAAAGTCATAGAGATGAGAGGAAATCTTGATCAAACACCAAATTTCGTGATTTATGTTGGAAAAGGGAGAACTCAACTAACAACAAACAACCACACAAATTGGTTGGAAGTCTTGTGATGATGTCCTTTGCCCCTTCCGATACATGGAATTGAAAACAATCCCCTTTTTTTATTTATTTTTTTCTTTCTTTTCTTCAAGTCTCATCCTTCAAAACCAAGCGAAATTCAACTTTTTGAAAACATAAACGATAAAATATTTTGGCGAAAGAAATAATAAATAATCGATAAGAAAATCTTAAGTTGAGAAAAAAAAAATAGTAAATAAGTAAGCTAATTCACCTTTGATTTTGTTATGCTAATCATGCACAAATATGATAACCCAATTTAAAACTACCAAAATTATATAGTTGCTAAGCTTTTTACCTTTCAATAATCTTCACTTTTGGAATAGATAGGCTAATTCTTGGAAACTTTACGAAGGAAAAATTAAGTTTAGATGTGGGTTTATAATAATTATCAATTAACTGTATTTAGAAAAAAAATTGACCTTATAGCTAGCTTAAATCTTGGCAATATAGCTTAGTATTTTCTTGCCTTTTTATAGAGCTTGTGAAGACTTTTATTTATTTATTAAATATAATAAGTTTAAATGTTTCTTTCCCCTTTAAAATAAAATATATCGATAAATAGTCTTAGGTGATATTTGACTTGTATGTTTGTAACATGAATGTGGGGCGAGAGAGAGAGAGAGAGAAAGAAGGGGAGGTAAGTGAGGAAGGTGGGGCACTGGGTGGACCATGCACTAGTAGTAGTACAATGCAAACAATCCCAGCGGCTGCGGTAGCGGCAAAGACAGACCAGCACCAGTACTCTCATCGTATACTACATCACCTTACTCTTTTTTCCTTTTTAAAAAAATCTCATTTTCTCTTCTCCATCAATATACTGTTGACCATTTCCAAGAAAACTAGCAAACAAATCCACAAATAATAAATAAATAATTTATACAGCCGTATAATTAACCATAATTAAATAGATCGGTTTCGATTTTTTATCTGTTACTTATCTAATCTATTATTAATATATAAATTTAGAAAGCCAACTAGTTACAAACTTATAATTTGAGATCAAATGAAACTATAAAAAAAAATAAATCTATAATTAAAAGAAGAAAATTTTTTTAAGGAAAAGCAAAATAAATATTACATTTTTTAAAAAATAACTCTTGAGAATTGATGTCAAATAATATATTCTTTAGATTACTTTTTTAATTAATATATTTTATGAATTTTTTTGAAAAAAATAATATTTATTTTTTTATCCCAATTTTTATATGGTAATTTTAAAAAAGTTTTGATGTTAGAAAAACAATCACGGGGTCATGTCATAGGTCTCAACCCCTTTGTTTTTTATTACACCTTGAAAACTAAAATTAAGAGAGAAAAATTACAAAGGTAGAAAAAAAAAAAAAAAGGGGTTTCTTTGGAAAAAGAAGAAATTACTTAAATTAATTGGGATTTGATTAGCGATGTGGTTGGGAATTGGATACAGGGTAAATAAAGACAAAAACATAATTAAAAGGCAAACAAAAGGAAGAGCACGAGACTCCTGACTACTCCCATAAGGAATAAAAAGCCAAATCTCACGCTAACAACAGCAACCACCACAACATGCAGAGATATTAAGGAAAAAAAGAAAAAAAAAACCAAACAAAAACTCCTACCTATTAAGCAGATCAATACCATAAAACAGCATCAATAATAACACCTTCTTCCCCCCCTTCTCTCTCTCTCTCTCTCTCTCTCGTTCTGGCTTTCTCCCTCCCCCTCTCTCTATCCCCTGAGCAAGTTACGGGCAAGGAATTCAGAGAAAAAAGTCTCTGAAAACGAAGTCTACAAGAGGGAGGAAAATATTCAGAAGGCCATCATCATCAATAACTCTTTCCAATTCAATTCTGTGTTCTACAATGGCTGTTCAAGCTCAATACCCTTCTAATATCCTCCTCTTCAACAGGTTCGTTTTGTTTAGTAATAGAAGTTTTAGTCTTTTCCTTCCTTTTTTTTTTTTTTTTTTTTTTTTTACTTCTGTACATTTTTCAATTTTTATGATGACCCAAGAATTTGAATTGATTTTTGTTCTTGTTTTTAATGTTTCAGAAACGTGCAAGATGGAAATAATGATTACTCTTTGCAATCACAACCTGGAGGATTATTTCTAGATCAATCTCACTTGTTGTTCAACAATGGAGGTAAGATTAAATTCTCTGCTTTTTTTTTGTTTTTTTTTTTTGCCCCCTACCTAAAGTTGCAATACCATTTGGAAAATTATTCAATTTTCAACCGTTTTAATTCATATTATGATCTTTTAGTAGTAAACAACTCAACTCTAAATTGCAAAATGATTTTTTCTGAAGTGGCAATATATAAAAATTTGGATTTTTTTTTTTTTTTGGGCCATTTTGGACCGTCTTAATTTGTTATAGAACCTCTTCAAGTTTTGTTATTTACTCATCTATATAGTAGTAGTCAACTCAACTCTAACAAGTTGAAAATTGATTTTTTCTAAAGTGGCAATACATACCGTTTGTAAAATTCTTCCATTTTGAACCGTTTTACTTTGATTTTATAACCTCTTCAATTTTATTTTATTTTTTAAATTATCAATAGACATAACTTAAGTCTAAATTAAATTCGATAAATTTCACTAACGAATAAATTATTTTATAATTTTTTTGAATATTTTGGTATATTTATAGTTAGGTATTAATCTTTGTGCTTTTTTTTTTTTATTATCATACAGGGAGTACAAATACACGTAAAAGAGGAAGAGAAGTAAATTCAACAACAGATAACAACAACACCAACAACAATTATAATAATAATAATAATAATGTAACATCATCATCATTAAACATGTATTCTTCAATGCAATCGAGGCCACCCCAACTGATAGACCTTGCTTTACTCCACATTACACAATCAAACAATAATGGAGTCTCCACTGGCTTAAAGTTGTCTTTTGGTGACCAGCAAAAGCAGCAGCAGCAACTGCAACACCACCACCATCAAAATTTCATACAACAGAGCAACAATATTTATCATCAGTCTTCAAATTCAACACTATCTTTGGTATTGTCTGAAGATTTTGATGCCCAAATCAAGCAACAAACAGAAGAAATTGAACAGTTACTCCATGCCCAGGTAATTTATTCTTAACCTTTTTTTTTTTTTATGGAATTTGCTCCCACTGCTGATGTTGTTAATCGGCACCGCCCCATGTCGGATTCTGATTTTATTTCGCGTTAAAATAATCTCTAGGAATTTTGTATTCAATTTAAATGACGATTTGGTAAAAAAAAATTGCCCTATTTTATGGGGAAAATGCGATTACTGCAACTGCATATGATGTGATGTGCTGATTTTTTTCTATCATTTCGAATTTATAGGCAGAGCAACTTCAGCGCACATTAGCAGAGAAAAGGCAGGGACAGTATCGTGCGCTTTTGAGTGCAGCCGACGAGGTTTTGTCTCGGACACTGAGAGAGAAGGAAGCGGAGGTGGAGACGGCCACTCGCAAAAATGCCGAGTTGCAGACACGCGCGGCGCAGCTTAGTGCAGAGGTGCAGATTTGGCAGGCGAAAGCGAGGGCCCAGGAAGCTGCGGTAGTCTCCTTACAGGCCCAAATTCAGCAGGCCATAATTCATGGGCAAGATAGACGGGCCGATAACGGCAGCGGACTGGACTGCACGGTGGGTCCCGACGGCCAGGCGGAGGACGCCGAGTCGGTGTACATTGATCCGGATCGTGTCGTCGAGATCGAACCGAGCTGTAAGACATGCCGGAAGCGCATTGCCGCGGTGCTTGTGCTGCCCTGCCGCCATCTTTCCCTTTGCACGGTGTGTGACCAGGTGGTGCAAAGTTGCCCGGTGTGCTTGCGTTTGAAGAGTTCAAGCTTGGAAGTTTATTTCTCTTAGGGCCTGGGTTTGACTGCAAAAACTTCAGGCCCATTAAAAAGGGTGAGAATATTTATATGGAAAAAGAAACAAAGAATGATATAACATCATCCCCAAAAAGAAAAGAAACAAAAAAAAGTGTTTCATTTTTTTTTTTTCTTTGGGCTTAGTTTTGGAGTGGAAATGCCTAGAGGTAATGTACATGTTAACACTTTGCTGGAAAATTTTTTTTTGGGTATCTATCTAACATTAATATAATGTAAAAATTCTTTTGTATCGTATTTCTATTACGTTGAATTCTCAAAATTTAGCATTTTTATTATCATATCTTCTTCACAGTAAAATAAGTCCATCGTAAAATTGTAACTAAATTTGCTTGCACTTCTTAAGCATATATTTGCAATGTCTCTTTTTTCCTTTTGTGCTACTTATACAGTAGCGTGCGACCTCCAAGCCGGTTTGTTTCGAGACCGGAGGGTTGGAATGGACCAAACCCTCCACTAGTTCAGTTCAGACGAGCCCATTTGTTCAAAATTCAAAATTGTGAAAGCAAAATTTTCTCAACAGTGTCAAATTGTGTCTTTCAAAGTTTTATCTTGTCCAAACATCACTACATTTTGTAATGAAACTTAGAATGCTTTAAGTTACGTAGAAAAATTACTCACTTAATAGCCTAATACATTTAAGGGTTACAACCCACTACAATAAATAGGTTATGCAACCAACCTATAGTAAATGTGGATTAATCTTTATAGTTCGATCTCGATTTAATTTCGGTTCAACTTCTAATTTTTTTTCTTAATTCTTGAACCTCCTCATATGTCTTAGTCAACCATTGAAGTCAGGTCTAACAATATTGAATTATAGTAGTAGCTTCTATGATGATAAGTAGTCATCAACTATACTAAATTTAAAAAAAAAATAAATGAAAAGTTAGGTCGTGTAATCGAGTCATATGGCCTTGAAGAGTATAGAGGATTGATTAGGAACTCATCAAGCTCACCATAGCCAAGATTTTGCTAAAACCCAAAGAGTACAAAGGACTAGTAGACAAAGAGCTTATATCACATCTTTAAGTGGAGGAAGGCATAGGCCTTGTAATAGGGTTAACAACTATGAACAAATTCCTAGCAAAGTAGCTAAGGTGATAGATGGTGGGGCAATGGCTGTTGTAATGACAAACAAGCGGGATTCACAGGCTATTCTTTGTTCTAGTCCTAAGATTAAAGGCAAATTACAAAATAAGGTTAAGGTTTTTTATGATCCTGTGCTACAAGGAAGAAGGAAACAAGAAAGCAACCTTAACTATGTAATTATAATACTCGTTCTTAACATACCCTAGACCGAGAGTATAAGGTTTTTGAAGGGGAGGAAAGGTGTTACATGGGGAAAAAAAAGTACAATTTCGCATAGCTAAAGAAAAATAAAAGAGCTAGAAAAGACAAGAAAGATGAAAGTAAAGATGGTGCAAAATTGTATAGCAAAATTGTATATTCGAAAATAGGAATGCCATCAAGCAGATTGTTCATATCCGACTTATCTAACACACTAATTACTCTATAAAGTAATATCATATAAGGTTTTAGGATGATTTTGAATATTATTTTAAAACTCTATAAGGTTTTAGGTTTTAATAAAAATACAATGGAAAGACCCAACCCAATAAAAAAAATGTTAAGTAATAATATTTTTAAACTCAAATTTCTTTTTTTTTTCTTTTCTTTCATTTTTTTTCTTTTCCAAATTTCAAAAAGTTAACACTATGACCCACCACATCATACTAATGCTATAATAAGTGGAACTTCAGTTAATTTTGAGAAAAAGAATGAGTTGAACTTTAGTTAATTTTTTAAATTTGATAAATTATGTCATAAATTTAAAGGAATATGTGATCAATTAGTTGAACTTTGTTTAATTTAGATTTTGGATGAATACTTATATAGTATATTGAACTCCCTATTTCGGTTTCTTTCAAGTGTAATTTAATAAAGTTTATTTGATTGATTTTCAAGTTTTCAAGTGTGATTTAATAATATCATTAGGAAATTATTTTATAAGAATTATAATTATAGGTGGTCATATTTAATACAATTATTATCCTTTACATAATTTATGCTATCATATAATATGTTATTGGTTTACTCTTAGTACATGTTTCTATGAATAGCAAAAACAAATTCTAGAAGACTTAATAACACCTTATCTTTGTATGTCACATGAAGATTTTCTTACATAAATTGTAGGGCTAAGTCAGCAAGTCCTGTCACAAGTTTATAGTTAATTGTTACCTTGATGGGATAGGTCATGAATATTAAATAAAAACTTATAGGGTTTTAAGATAGGTTACGGGTAGCCCTTTATAGAACATTTACTTGGGGAGGAATGGCTATTCCATTTGCCCCTCATTCCTTATAAGTCCTCTATTACATTGTTTACTTGGTGGTAATCAAAATTCTTAAGGAATTGCAATTTGTGAAAATAAAGAATGGCCATTCTTAATTTATACATCAGAATAGCAATTATAAAATTTTTAACTTACAATTATCCCAAAAATAGCCTCAAATAATAGAAGAAAATTACAGACTTTACCCTCAAACAAAACATCATTGGTCACTATGTCATCCTGGTGCATTCAAATGGAGATGGCCATTGTTCATGCTAAGCTGTAGTTCGTTTGTTCGAGCTATAGTTCATGTCGAGTGACTTCATTGCACATCTCTCCACTGAACCACCATTGTCTCTAGCCTAGGTTGCGACTCAAGAGGAAAGGTAACCAATCGAGCCGTAGTTCGTTTGTTCGAGCCTTAGTTCGCGTTGAACGACTTCATTATACATTTCTATGCTAAACCACCATCATTGCTAGCTTAAGTCGTGACTCAAGAGGAGGGGTAATCGATCGAACCGTAGTTCATCTATTTGAGCACAAATCTGGACCTAAGCTTCATGTGCGCGAATCAACCATAGTTCATGTTGAGCGTAAATCTAGACCTTAGCTTCATTTGTTTGAGCACAAATATAGATGGTATCGTGCTATTCGTGTTGTTGCTCATTCCTTCCTTTGGTGGTCGCAAGAATTGGACATCTTTTTATTTTTTTATCTTTCACCGTTATATTAGCTGGAGGGATATTTTACTACTTTTGATGTTTCATTCGTTACTAATTTTGTTAACTAAATGTCATTTTAATGATTCCATTACGTTGAAATAAACATAGTAATACCCATTTATAACCTATTACACCTTTATTCCATTCCTCGGTAATATCTATTCTATTACAATCTTATTCTATTTAGTGAAATAAACGGGCCATGAAAGTAGTGGGTTGGGTTAAGTTTTATAAAACCTGTCCCAAACCTAATTTATGATACACCCTAAAATGTAAGAATATTACCATAAATACATACCACTATAATAACAAAAAAAAAAATCAACCATAAAATTATAAACATTGTTTCTCTAAAATATAGCTCATATTATGTATTTAGTGTGCATCTTCTTAATTTTCCAGTTTCAATCATTTCCTATAGAATCTCTTAAATCTACCCACATTATGATCCACTATGCATCACTTATGTGAGATTTGTTTTTTTTTTTTTTTTTGCATATAACCTAATAAAAGCAATATAAACTTCTGCATCCTCTTAGACACAATGCAAAGCCATTATTGCGTTTAGAGACATGAAAATATATTTCTTGCTTCTAAAATATTGCTAAAAGAGAGAGAGAGAGAGAATTACATTTTAAAACCAATTACATGGTGTCTCTATTCTTTCTTTTTTTTTTCAAGTAAAATAGGGAAGGGGTGAAAAAATCTTAAGTACTTTGTAAAAGGTAATCCTCTCATCATGGCATCACTAATGTTCCATGCTAAGTGGCATGAATCAAGAATCAAAATCGAGATGCCATGATTGAAGGAATTAAGTCAAACCTCAACTAATGTCATTCATGTGTATTCTAGAGCCAAAGACCTTCAATTAGGTCGACCAAGAGCTCAGTTAGGTTAACTAGGTGAAGTAGAAGGTTAACATAGTCAACCAAATTCAACCGATCAAAACATATCAATTATATTTACAATTAGGTCAACCATATATATTTGCGATTGGATCGACCATATCATAAATTGAGTTGATCAACTTTTCCCTATTAGTAAGATTTTGTCCAAGTTTTCTTCTATTTACTCTTCTAGTTTGGTTTTATGGTTGTCTCTTAATTTCTTATATCAATTGTTTCTTAGTTCATGAGATGTAATCAAGTTGATAAATAGTCATAAGTTAATAATAGTTTATGAACATGTTTATGGTGAATTAAGTATATATTGAGTTTTATTCTTACAAACTTATCAAAGTGTTCCTTAATCCTTATAGTGCAAAAGCTTATGCCTCAAGATCTTTGATCGTTATAACTAACAAGCCTAGGTTTCTTATATCTTTGGTTCTTGATTCTTTACAATTAGTGGTTCAAGATTCTATTACACTTGCAGTTCTTAGCTATCCATAATCAACGAGTTGGAGTTTTGATATGATTTCTAGTTTTTCATAGAGATGACTTCCATTCAATGGTGTATAGGAACAATTCTTAAGGATTCACATCCAAAGGTAAACTTTTTGATGAAAGGGATATTGATAGGGAGAAGTGCAAGATGAGAGAAAGATATATTAGCAAGATTGAGACACATTTGCATTGTCTAAATAAAGAGGTGACTTAGGTTCCAAGACCTAAAGTGCATTCAACTAGGCTATTCTCATAAAATAAGTGTAGAAGGTGATTTAAAACAAAAATACCTTCTAGACACTCCTTAATGATATCTACTTCCCAAATACCTCCATTTTACATATATTAATGAGATCTCATGACTCTTGGATTTAGCTAGCACCTTACTTGATTGCAGCTTATGCTTGATGGAGCACTTCAACAAGTAAGAGCCAACATCAATCTTCGCAAAAAGTAGATAGATGGATACCAAAAATTATGAGATTGAACTAAGATTCAAACCATACATGAAAAACCTAGATCTTAGAGTTTCCAACCTTACATACACAAAGAGTTGCTCTTAGTGTACTTGAGAAATTAGGAAATGGTTTAATACAAGTTCTATTGGGGCTATTCATGAAATTTCTCTCTCAATGGAGTCTACGACTGATAAGTTGATTTAGCCACAAGAAAAAAAATGGTAAATACAGTGTTTTGCTTACAACCATGTTAGGTACTCAGCAACATGAAGTAATCCAAACACATCATCTTCTCATCAAACTGGTAAAGTTAATTAGAATTGAGTTTGGAACAGTCTTTACACATCAAAGGTAAGACACTTCATGTGAAAAGTAATCAACGATGTAACTCCTACAAATTGCCACTTGGTAAAGCGAGACGTGATTGAATTGGCTACATGTCCCTTTGCGAATCTGAAGAATCTATTAATTACTTTGTCCATTACAGCCCTAGGACCAAACCAGTCTGGTTGGCCACTTTAGTTATAAAAATCAATGCAACAATTATAACAACTCACTATTTGCCAAAGTTGAAGAAGTGATTCGGAACGTTTGGAAAACTAGATGCCACTGTGTCTACTACTTGACAATCCCAAACATGCTCAAAACTATTGACCAATGCAATGATGCATTAAAAGAACTTCTTGCTATTGATGGATCGACAACATCATCAATAAACAATGACTGATGGCCCAAAATCGCGGCAGCAAGTAATCTAGGTGGCTCCTAACAGTCAATGCGATCAAGGGGAATGCCAATGCAGCATTTGACAATTCAACAGACTCTACACTAGTAGTAGTTGATGATTCCAATAAAAGAGTAGCGGTCTACTCTCTAAAAGAAGCAAAAGTAACAGCACCGGTCTTAGAATGTTTGAAGCTAGCACTCACTAAGGGTTAGAGTAACATTGGCTAGGGAAAGACAACTTAGTAGTACATAATGCGATTTGCTCGAAGCCTTGGAAGCTTCATGCTTTTTTCGCTAGATGTCCAAGTACTTGCCTGCCGTTTCAATTCCATCGAGTTTTTTCAATATATTTTAACCAAATCAAGCAATAGGTTTTAAATTATTATAGCCCCTTGAATCTATTCAACAATGCAGTAGTGAATATGTATATTTGTTGATTTATAGTTATGAATCTCAGTTTCATTTGACCAAGAAAACAATCAGTGACGATGGGTTGGTAGATCTAAGGTGGTAGAAAACTAAAAGAAGATTTTGAAAGGGTAAAATATTAGGAGAAGAAATAAATATTTTAAATACATTTGAAAAGACTTAACTTGAGTTGGATATCTTAAACGGTAGTTTAATCAAATTATAGTCAAATAAATTTAAATAAATATTACAAGAGATATCATAATTATGAACTAAATTCAAATCATTTATATCTTTATTCTTTTCGTGATATCATTCATATTGATTAGTTGAAGTCACGCCAATAATTTGAAAATTTTTGAAGTTTCTAGTTCACTCCACGTTGTTTTGATTGTAACTGCACCCTTAGACACCTTCACCAGACCCGAAGGATCTGTACCTGCCCAACGATAGCAATTGGCAACAACCCACCTGACATAGAGGGATTTAATAGAACTCTAATTAAAAACTTCAATCTCAAACCTATTTTAAGATGTCTTGGCCGTCTAAATTTATATAATATTCTAAATTTCAATCGTAGACTATCAAGCAATGTGGGTCGGGTAATATGATAGGCCATCTATAATCGGAAATTATATAATTAGTTATTAAACAGGACGAATAGAGATATAGAGGCATGACACTATAATTTACCAATTTATGATATGGTTTTCATATTTGCTGTCAATTATTCTGAATAAATCAGACCAAAATGACTTGTGCATGTAATTCCAAAGGGCTGTGGTCGCTACTGTACGTGTTGAAGTCACATGGCCCTTCGTGGCTCCATCTGTCATAGGCGGCATTAAAAAATGCCATTCGACATTATGATACTGATTCCAGATTTTTTTATTATTATTATTAAACACTCTTTTTCTTTTCCTTTTTTTAATTTCTCTGAAGTTTCGAGCATTAAGGATTGGACCAAACTGAAAATGGGTTCCACTTGGAGCTAGCTACGTTTGCATGTACCAACACAATATTAAGTGTTGTTCCTAGAAGGTTCATGAATACGTGCTCCAATAAAGCCAGATTGCTTGGTTCAGTCGGATAAGAACGACATGATGATGAAACAGGTGTGCTTTTCGTACGTTGGACCAACCCTTTCTTGTAAAACTCGTCCCGAAGCTATATATTCATTATCAAACTTCCCACACTTTGAAAATATATATATATATATATATATTAATGTAGAATATAAAATCAACAGTCTTTTATATCGAAAGCCTTAACGTGTGGCACGTATCCTCCCTTGATCAAGCTCTTGTTTTCATCGATAATCACCACTCTTTTGACTATCAATGAATTATGTTTTGAATGGACTAAAAAAAAAAGGGAAAATGCTGGCGTTGAGGTATCACATGATATAAACTATGGGTAATGTTATTTTCGTTATAACGTGACAAAGGCTTAATTGGAGTGATACAATACATAGAATTATTGGCTGTATATTGATAAAGATTAGAAAAAGACATGTGGTAATTTTTGTGACAAGTTGGCTAGTCCTAATAAGATTGGTAAAAATTGACACTTATAATGTCTTCTATTCGTCGTATGCACACATGAGACCCCTATTCAATATTCAATTTTTTACCATCTTTTTTATTCTCAATTTGATATTGGTACTCGTGGAAATTTAGTTAGTATTATAATACAATAGATCGACTTAGTGGCATTTTCATCTAATGGAACATGTCACGTGTCCAATAAAATAAAAATATTATATATCTTTCCAATGTCAAACATTACAAAAAGCATATTTTCTATTTAAAAGCGTATGAGAATTAATGCTGACTTAATGATATTTAGTAATTTTTTAAAAAATGTGCAAAATATAAGTTAATATATTATAATACTGAATTTATTAAAAATATAAACAAATAATTACAATCAAGAATCTAGAAAATAAAAACACGAATGAGTTCCCATCCTATCCTCCACCGCTTCCATCCCCATAAATTCACCCTCATGTCACTTGTATTGGCGATGCAATTGAGAAGATCACAAGTTTAAAAGGAAGAAATTTTTAATTTTTTATATATTTACTTTTTTTATAATTATATAATTAATTTTAGAAAATAAATGGAGTTTCCCTTAATTATAATTCAGTCTTATTGTATATTACTCATACAAATTTTATGTTCGTGGCCTATTTTGTGGAATTGTTATGCATACATATATCTTTTAAAATTTGACTCCACATTCACGATACATCTCAATCATGCAATGCCACTCATGAAGACAAAATTGTACGAAAGCTCTCTCTTTCTCCACTAAACTAGCTCTCCTTTATAGCCGCTCCAATATTATTTTTTGTAAAAGTTCATGCCTTTACATTGATGTGGAGCTAACGTATTATCCTCCTGCTTGACGCCAAACGTGTTAAACACTACACGGATCTTATCATACTTTAGTGATAAAATTGTCTGAATTTGGCTATAAGCCTCCACTAAACCGAAGTTATATGTCCTTGTAACGCCTGTCGATTACAACAAGTCCATACATTGAACCGATTTACAAGTTGTGATAACAACAAATAACATGCAAATCAAGGCAGAAAGACCGGTGGGTCAGGGATGCCCATACACAGTCGATTACCAACCCATTAGCTATCAACCAAGTCATTTGAATTAGTCTTACATCTATCTTATCATACATGTATATTATATTTACAATAGAATTTTATATGTTATACGTTAAACCGATTTATAAGTTATGACAACAACAAATAACATGCCATTCAAGGCAGAAATGCTGGTGGGTCAAGGATGGGTTACAGTCGACTACCAAACCATTAGCAATTGATCAAGTTATTTGAATCAGCTTTCGTTTGTTTTCTTATCTATCATATCACACATATATATTATATTTATAATAAAATTTTATATGTTATAGAGAGTCCATAGTTATACCTTAACATATTTTACAGCATTAGTATCTTTGCTGCCACGCTCTATTCCATCATTTTTCACCCAATACTCATGGATTCTTATTAATAATTGTTTGTACTATAACAATCTATCTATCTAGTTTCTCCATCGACGCACAGCATACATTGAATCCCTCTAGCAATAGTTGGATACGACATCCCAATCCACCAACCACTTGAACAGAAGTGTTAATCATGCCTTGTTGATTGTGTGTCACCCCAACTATGAAATAGGTATGGCTAGTGACAAGCAATTTATTCAACAATGTTCTTGTGGTACAAAATATAGTAATCAATGTAGGCCAATCAAAGGGGAAAAAATGGCTAAATTAATAATATGCTCAAAGGAGATTGGGGACTAGAGTTTGAAAATTGGGTAAAGAGATAAGGACTAAGTTATGGTGTGATACCAATGGGATAATGCCGTCCATGCCAATTGCCAAGCACTAAATTGCTTTAGAGCCCTTTTTTCTTGTTTACTTTCGAGTGCCCTATTTGTCCTCTTTGCATTATTGTGTCTGCATGATCTCATGAAAAGTCCATGAAACCGCTTAAGCTTGTCGTTAATTCATGTGCCAAGGGGAGTGGTTGATTTTCAAATTTGCGGAGAACTTAGAAAACGTTATTCTATAGTTCTATTTGTAAGGCCGATTGATAGGACCTATTCTTGGATATTTGCAACTGTAATTGATTAGGGCTAGCGATTTGAAAGTCAATCGATGAAATCTAAATACAATATTATATGAAATAAAACAAGTTGTATACAAAAAAATAAAAATAAAAAATTGATACAAATCACAAACAAGTTAAACTCATTTAAACATGATAAAATTCATATTTGAATTTATGTCAAGTTTTCAAATCCATTTATAAATCAATTTATTAAATAGGTTTTGTAAATAGGTCATAAGTTTAACTTATGAACTCGTTTAATATTAATAATATTTTTTTTTCTTTTTTATTTTTGAGTACTACTATCACTTAGGGTTTTATGATCTTTTTAAGTCACACCAATAACACATTATATATCTCTCTCTCTTCTTTTCAATTATTTTATCTCTCTTCATCAATTTTTTTTTTCTTTGGATGAATTCAATTCTTTTTTTAATAATAAATCTCTCCTTCTCATCTTTTAGTTATTTAGAAAATATTGTGTCATCAAAAAAGTTGTGCTTGACAGTATTGAGGGTAATGATAAAGATAAGCTAACCTCCTTTTCCTTCTCTTTAATGACAAGTGATTTGTGTCATTCATGTAAATAATCTTAGCTTTTAAATATGTTAGAATTTCAACACATTATTAGCTTGTTTGTTGTTTTGACATGTTTGTTATTAGCATGTTATTAGCTTTTAAATATGTTTGTTGTTTTTAGATACAAATTTATTTAAATATAAATATAAAATACACGCGATTATAAGACATAATACGATAATACAAATTATAAGCCCTAGAATTGAGAATAGCGTGGCAGGAAATGGTGATGGTGATTTTGATCAAAGCGGTTGAATTCTGGGTAGTTTATGTTAAGGTAAATATTTTTAATTTACCAGGGCGTGGCATGAGACGTGCGTCTCGCGCAAAGGAGTATGAACTTAATGGGTGTTAGAATCTCATAATACCACATGGAAATTATTGTATGCTTATATATGTACTTACCTTTGTTTGGATCCTTTTTAATTCAAAAGCTAGCTTGCTTTCTGGGATTTTTTACATTTTATTGTAGTGGTTTTCGCCTTCATGGGGCAAGCACTATTATTGCGCCTATAGTGCAAGAATATCTGGATCCAGCCAACCTTTTTTGCTGGTTTCGATAACTATTGTCGAGGACAAACCCCTTAACATTACCCTCAACGAACATAAAAAAATGCCCCATCCAATAGTCTAAGTCATCCAAAGTCGACCTAATGCTTCAATCCTTATTATTAATCCAAATTACTAAGCTTAAAAACAGGAAAGTAGTAGCACAATCCCAGAGCTATTGATCATGTGCAGGCCCACTCCTCAAATTCCTAAAGTGTGGTTTCGTTTCGTTTGTCTAGAACTCCCAATCACTGTTACATGTTAAAAAGTATAACCCTAAAATGGAGAGTAGCTTTAACACACATGGGATTTGGAAGGTTTTTGTGAGGCATAGTCTATGTTTTATGAGCTTGAAGAGGGCGGCATGTGTACCAAAATATGGTCTATAGCTTCGAAGGCCCAACTGCAAATTGCGCTAGAAAAAAAATAATGGATGATATTGGACTTAACCAATTATTGGAACATGGATTTGGCCCATCCTACAAACATTTCGATGGTTAATCAAAACGTATAGTCTAATTACCCAAACACACTTTCATGCTTCTTGTGATATTTTTAATTTCAAAATCATTTTAAAGTTAATGTCATTAATGGAAATGTATCCTCTTATTTCATATAGAAGAAAATAAAAAGGATCATTCTCCTTATAAATCTCTCAAAATAGGAACGATTCACGATGTTTTGAAAGTAAAATATGATAAATACGATATTTCTATAAATACGCTCATCTTAATATACTCTTTTTTTTAGGAAAAATGATTACTCAAGTTGATTTGAAGGCTTTAATATCATATATATTATATATATATATATTCATAACTTATGTTATTTTTTCTTTAATAAGCACATGATTTATATTTCATCATTAGTAGTTAATATTAGTCATGAAATATGTATCTACTTCTAGTTGGTATATAATAATTAATTTAATAAAATAATAAATATTGATAGGAAATAAATAAATAAACATTTTTTGCCCCTTTTTGGCCTTCTCCAAGCATGTTCATCCGATGAAAACATCACAAGACAAAGGCACCACTTCACCACCATAGGAACCCAACAAGCAGCTATCAATATCACCCCTGCTAGCTGAACCCAATCTCTGGTGTCCCACTCCACCTAATGCTTCCACTAAATGGATTTTGGTTCTACATGTTATGGTATGGGGTATTTGATGAGTAAAAACGCAAAAACTTCGGATTACTTTTATTCTCATTTTACTTACTTTTAGGTTTTCTGCTTTCAAATTTCCTTGAATTTTGTAGAATTAAGGAATTAAATTTTTAGACTTAAGAATTTAATTTAGCTTCATACCATGCTATATCATCAATGGTTGGCATTCCACGCGCTATGAAAATAATAAATTATGCTGCATTGGCACCATACAGCCACCTAGTAGCTGAAGTTTTAGAACTTGATTGGTGTAATTAGAAGTTTTACTATTTGATTGCATTTTTTAGAGCTTTTTAGATACTTTTCCTTTTCTTAATTAAACCATGCGAGCTTCTTTTTCTAAGGCCTTGAGTCTTCTAGTTTTACCTATATTTAGATATTTTGAACTTTGTTATAAATTCATCACAACATTTTAATACAATGATCGCTTTTTAAGAATCTTTATCATTGTTAAAAGAGTAACGATAACAATTTTAGGATATTTGGCCATCGATGAAATAGTTACAATGCATTGATTTAGGAAAAAGAAAAAAAAAAAAAAAATCCTTGAATACGCTCAAAATTGGTGGGTCTTGCCCAAGTGGAAGCACACAAGCAAAGAAAACGTGAGGTAGAGGAATAGTAGAAAGAAATATCACCAGACAAAGTTTGGAATAAAACCACCAGCAATCAACAGCTTCATTTGCAATTTGTCCAAGAATAATGCCTGAATCAAGTGGCGATTTTGGCTTTAGGCGTGTAGTAGTAATAGCAAGTTGTAACTTTTGAAAAAGACATCGAGTAAGCTCCAAGATTTTGCTTCAAGGATCATCATTTTCAACTTAGTATATTGTTACAGTTTATAGTCTACAATTCAAAGAGATTTTCTTTTTCCAAGTAGATTGATTATACAAGTTGTTGGACAAATATGTGAACAAATTTCTGCATAGTAAATAATGTAGATAGTATGTATCTTGGTATATTTCACCATCTAGCCTTCATTAAAAATCAAATGAAGAATCAATCAAGTTAATAGAAGTAGGACCATCAATCCATGTGTAAGAGTTTATGTTATCACCATCTGCCTATATGAAATGTCGATCTTGCTTTTTAGATTTGTTTTCAGTTTTCATTTCAACAGGGATCTTTGTGGTGTGACCTGTCAAGTTATCTTTCTATTTCCATCTTAAGTTTTGTAATTTCTTCAATTATTGGTTATTGTTACTGAATGCAAAAGCATTGGAGCTTAAGTCTAAAGGAAATACTTCGTATGCCCTGGAGGATACTAAGGAACCAGACAGTGATTTTAGGCTCATCGTGTTGAAGGCTATTGATTCTTCAATTGAAAATAGCAAATTTGAATTAGAAAGTTAAATTTAATAAATTAAATATAAAAAATTTGTAAAACCACTAATTATTCAACATTTTATTTAACAATTATTATTTTAAAAAGTAAATTTTAGCTTTTATCTTAGAAATACTATAAAAAAGAAGACAATGTAAACGTATACATAGAGAGAGAAAAGGAATTTCTCAATATAAAATATTTTTTTAGCAAACATATTTTATTTTTATTCTCTCCTCTTTTTTTTTTTTTAGAGTGTCTTTTGGAATTCCTAAATTTTGATTCCTACATTTGACATTAAAGCCATAGTTTTAACGGTGTTTAAGAAAAATCATGGCAACAACTAACACAATTCATGTGCCACTTCCAAAGTTAACTAGAGAAAATTACGATGACAAGGCTATCCAATTGCAAGTATTTTTCCGCTCTCAAGACATGTGGGATTTGGTTGAAAAAGGCTTCGAAGATATTACTGACTCAATTGCATTCTTACTTAAAAAGGAGGAAGAGTTATTATTAGGAAAGCGCATGAAAGATCAAAAAGCATTGTTTTCTATTTCTTCAACTATGGAGCAAAAGACAATATTTCAAAAAATATCATTGGTACAAACATCACATATAGTGTGGGAGATTCTATAGAAGTCCTACAAGGGTGATAATAGAGTTGACAAATTCGTCTACAAACATTTTGTGGTGATTTTTAAAATTTACATATGAATGACTCAAAATCTATTGCTACATATTTTGACTATAGTTAATCCATAATTAACCAAATGCAGGTTAATAGAGAGGTTATAAGCAATCAATGGGTTGTAAAAAAATTATGCGATCCTTGATCTCAAAGTATGACCCTATTATGCCCCTAAAGAAGGACATAACTCATCAACATTGTCCTTAGAAAAATTATTAAGTTTGTTGTCTGTAATGAACATCAAATGAATCAACGTACCAATAATTCTAACTTCAAGCATGCTTTGCAAAGTAAGGTGGATACCAAGGTTTTCAAGGTCATAGACATGGACTTGGCCATAGTTGAGGAAGATGAAATTATTTTATCTCTAATAGAGGCAAGACAAGAGAAAGCAATTTTTCAAGTAGAAGAACAATGCTTATTAGACAGGGCAAGTCCAAAATCCAATGTCATAAATGTAATCAATATGGACATTACGCATTAGAATGTCGAGCCAAGTTACAAGGCGGATGTAGAGAATAAGCAAAGGCAATAGAAGTAGAGGAAATTTTGGTTCTTGCTTGCAAACAAGGAATAGATACCAAAAGCAACCATATTTGGTATCTTGATATAGGATGCAATAATCACATGATTGGAAAGAGGGAATTAATCTCAAGCTTAAATGAGACAATGCAAGGAGAAGTAAATTTTGGAAACAAGTCCAAAATTCTTGTGATAGGCAAAGTTGATATTAGTATCCAATCAAAAGATGGTATTAATGTTATAATTGCATATGTATTTTATGTGCTTGGATTGTGTTGGAATTTATCAAGCATGGGCTAACTTTTAGAGAAAGTTCACAAAGTTCGCATTGAAAATAGAGCTTGTGAGATTAACGGCAAAAACAATAAAATCATTGTAAAAGTGAACATGACAAAAAGAAAAAAAAAGGGTATGTTTCCTTTGTCCCTTCCAATGAAAACTTTGATGAACCCACAAGCAATGGTGAAAGGTAGCAACTAGTTATCACATCTTTGACTAAGTCATTTGAATTCCAAATGTTTGAAGTTATTGGTGCAAAAACAAATGGTAACCAAACTACCTTTAATTGATGCCATCACTAGCTTTTGTGAAGGTTGCATTCGTAGAAAGTATCATTGAGACTCTTTTCCAATAAGTAAATCAAGACAAGCCAAGCAACCATTTGAATTAGTACACACAAATATATGTGGACCAATTGAGACAAAATCAATCAGACACAAATAAATATTTTGTACTTTTTGTGGATGATTTTGCTAGAAAAATTTAGGTTTATTTTCTAAAATAAAAAAGAATCTAAAGCTTTTAATAAGTTTAAAGAATTTAAGGCACTTGTTGAAAAATAAAATAGACTTTCTTTGAAGATTCTAAGATCAAGCAAAAAAGCAGAATTCACATCAAATGAATTTGATGATTATTGTAAGAAAGAAGGAATCCAATGATAGTTAATAGCCAACTATACACCTCAACAAAATGGTATAGTTAGAAAAGTAGAACAATATTTGAGATGGCTAGAAGTATGTTGAAGGCTAAACATTTGCCAAAGCCTTTTTAAGCAAAGGTTGTTTCTTGTGCTATTTATTTGCTAAACAAGTGTCCCACAAAGAGTGTTCATAGAAAAACCCCAGAAGAAGCCTAAAGTGGGAACAAACCAAATGTATCCTACTAACGAGTACTTGAGCGTATTGGAAATGCCCATGTACCAAATGAATGGAGAAAGAAATTAGATGAAAAAAGTAAAAATTATATCTTCATTGGCTATAGTAACACAACAAAGGGTTATAAGTTATATAACCATGACATGAAGGAGGTGATCAAAGATGTTCAATTTCTCGAAGATGAAGCGTGGAAGTGGAATCAAAATAATAATACAACTAACAGTGTCATCATTAACGAGGTATCCACAAATGAGACACATTCCAAGTCTCATCTTTCTACTACTAGTCCAATATCACTAGTTAATACTTCTCTTATAGCAGCAAATACAAGGCCATTAGGATGTCCTCAAAGGACTCATGTCTTACCAACACAATTGCAAGATTATGTAATGACTAGAGATGATAATAAAGAGGAGGCAAATTTGATTGATGAATTCCTAGTGAATTTTTGTTTATTCGCATATTGTGATCCATTTTCATATGAAGATGTAGTAGCAAATGAAAAATGGATCCAATCCATGAATGAGAGATTTGCTCAATTGGGAAAAATGAGACATGGGAGCAAACTTCTCTACCAACTGGAAAGGAGCTAATTGGAGTTAAGTGGGTGTACAAGATAAAGTATAGACTCGATTGTTAAGTAAACCATTATAAAGCAAGATTAGTTGTTAAAGGCTATAAGCAAAAACCAGGAATCAACTACTTTAAGGTATTTGCCCTAATTTTAAGAATGGATACCATATGCATGATTTTATCTCTTGCAGTTTAGAACAAGTGGAAAATTTATTAGATTGATTTGAAATCGGTATTTCTAAATGGTGTATTACAAGAAGAAGTTTAAATTGAGTAACTACCTAGCTTCATGAAGCAAGAACATGAGAACAAAGTCTATCACCTAAAGAATGCCTTAAATGGTTTAAAACAAGCACCTCGTGCTTAGCACTTATGCATTGATCTATATTTACTATAAGTTGGTTTCCAAAAGTGTTCTCAGGAGCATACATTGTATGTTAAGTTAACCCAATGGTGATCTTTTAATCTTGTGCTTATATGTCAATGACTTTATCTTTGCTGGAAATTACAAGGCATTGTTTCCTAAATTTAAGGAAGCCATGACTCAATAGTTTGAGATAACCAACATGGGATTAATGTCATATTTTCTTGAAGTTGAAGTGCAACAAACTAATGATGGCATATTTATTTCACAAAAGAAATATGTTACCCACATATTAAAGAAATTTAAGATGAATTCAACTACACCAATCCGAACTCCAATTGTAGAACAAATGGAAATGAAAGCGGAGAAGTTGTAAACCTAACTTAATTTAAAGGGCATAGTAGGTAGTCTGCATTATTTGACATCTACTAGGGTTGATATTGTTTATGGAGTTGGGCTTATTAGTCCTTTCATGGAGAAACTATACCAATCACACTTGCAAGTAGCTTAAAGGATTCTACGCTATCTTAGTGGCACTTGTAATCATGGAATTTTCTATATTATTTGACATCTCTGAGCATGCTTTGCAAAGTAGGGCGAATTTAACCAACTAAGGTGGATACCAAGGTGGTTGAGGTCGTGGCTATGGCCATAATTGAGGAAGAGGAAATTATTTTATCTCTAATAGAGGCAAGACAAGAAAAAGCAGTTTTTCAAGAGGAAGAACAATGATTATTAAATGAGCCAAGTCCAAAATTCGATGTCATAGATGTAATCAGTTTAAATATTGTGCATTACAATGTTGAACCAAGTTATAAGGTGAACTTGGAGAACAAGTAAAGGTAATAGAAGTAGAGGAAATTTTGGTTCTTGCTTGCAAACAAGGAATAGATACCAAAAGCAACCATGTTGGTATCTTGATATGGGATGCAGTAATCACATGACTGGAAATAAGGAGTTATTCTTAAGCTTAAATGGGACAATGTAAGGAGAAGTAAATTTGGGAAATGAGTAAAAAATTCTTGTGATGGGTAAAGGTGATATTAGTATCTAATCAAAAGATGGTATTAATGTTATGATTGCATATATATTTTATGTGCTTGGACTATGCTAGAATTTATCAAGCATGGACCAACTTTCAGAGAAAGGTCACAAAGTTCACATTGAAAATAGAGCTTATGAGATTAAAGGAAAAAATAATAAAATCATTGTGAAAGTGAACATGACAAAAAAAAAAAAAAAAAGAAAAGGCACATTTCCTTTGTCCCTTCAAATGACAACTTTGATGAACCTACAAGCAATGGTGAGAATAGCAACTAGTTATTGCATCTTCAACTCGGTCATTTGAATTTCAGAGGTTTGAAATTATTGGTGCAAAAACATATGGTAACTAGCCTACCTTTAATTGATGTCATCAATAGCTTTTGTGAAGGTTGCATTCCTAAAAAGTATCATCAAGACTCTTTTCCAATAGGTAAATCAAGACAAGCCAAGCAACCATTTGAATTGGTACACACAGATATGTGTGGACCAATTGAGATAGAATCAATCAAACATAAAAGATATTTTCTACTTTTTGTGGATGATTTTACTAGGAAAATTTAGGTTTATTTTCTAAAAGAGAAATCTAAAGCTTTTAATAAGTTTAAAGAATTTATGGCACTTGTCAAAAAACAAAGTAGATTTTCTTTGAAGATTCTAAGATCAAGCAAAAGAGGAGAATTCACATCAAATGAGTTCAATGATTATTAGAAGAAAGAAGGAATCTAATGTCAGTTAATAGCTAACTATACACCTTAATACAATGGTATAGTTGAAAGGAAAAATAGAACAATATTTGAGATGGCTAGAAGTATGTTGAAGGCTAAACATTTGCCAAAGCCTTTTTTAAGCAAAGGCTATTTCTTGTGC
Source organism: Laguncularia racemosa (assembly GCA_037954665.1). NCBI lineage: Eukaryota > Viridiplantae > Streptophyta > Magnoliopsida > Myrtales > Combretaceae > Laguncularia > Laguncularia racemosa. Next base: position 7,157,424 of record JBBMOL010000025.1, on the reverse strand, counting down.
TGTTTATTTGCTAAACAAGTGTCCCATGAAGAGTGTTCATGGAATGACCCTAGAAAAAGCCTAGAGTGGGAACAAACCAGATGTATCCCACCAACGAGTACTTGAGTGCACTGCATATGCCCATGTATTGAATGAAAGAAGCAAAAAATTAGACGACAAAAGTAAAAAAAAATGTATCCTCATTGGCTCTAGTGACACAACAAAGGGTTATAAGTTATATAACCATGACATGAAGGAGGTTATCTTAAGCAAAGATGTTCAATTTCTCGAAGATGAAGCATGGAAGTAAAATCAAAATAATAATACAACTAAAAATGTCATCATCAATGAGGTATATGCAAATGAGACACAATCCAAGTCTCATCTTACTACTAGCAGTCTAGCATCACTAGTTAATACTTCTCTTATAGCAACAAATATAAGGCCATTAGGATATCCTCAAAGGACTCATGTCTTACTAGCATGATTGCGAGATTATGTAATAACTAGAGATGATGATAAAGAGGAGGTAGATTTGATTGATGAATCCTTAGTGAATTTTTGTTTATTTGCATATTGCATTTCATTTTCATATGAAGATGTAGCAACAAATGAAAAATACATCCAATCCATGAATGAGAAGATTTGCTCAATTGGGAAAAATGAGACATGGGAGATAACTTCTCTACCAATTGGAAAGAAGCTAATTAGAGTTAAGTGGATGTACAAGACAAAGTATAGACTCGATGGTCAAGTAGACCATTATAAAGCAAGATTGGTTGTTAAAGGCTACAAGAAAAAATCAAGATTTGACTACTTTAAGGTATTTGTCCCAATCTCAAGAATGGATAACGTATGCATGATTTTATGTCTTACAGCTTAGAACAAATAGAAAATTTATTAGATTGATGTGAAATTAGTATTTCTAAATGGTGTATTACAAGAAGAAGTTTACATCAAGTAACTACCTAGCTTTGTGAAGCAAGAACATGAGAACAACTATCATCTGAGGAATGCCTTACATGGCTTAAAACAAGCACCTTGTGCTTAGTACTTATGCATTGATTTGTATTTACTACAAGATGGTTCCCAAAAGTGTTCTCAAGAGCATACATTATATGTTAAGTCAACCTAATGGTGATCTTTTAATCTTGTGCCTATATGTTGATGACTTTATCTTCACTAGAAATTGCAAGGCATTGTTTCCTAAATTTAAGGAGGCCATGACTAAATAGTTTGAGATGATCGACATGGGATTAATGTCATATTTTCTTGAAGTTGAAGTGCAACAAATTGATGATGGCATTTTTGTTTCACAAAAGAAATATGTTACTAATATATTAAAGAAATTTAAGATGGATTCAACTACACCAATCCAAACTTCGATTGTAGAACAAATGGAAATGAAGAAAGAAGGTAGTGGAGAAGTTGTAAGCCTTACTTACTTTAAAGGGCATAGTAGGTAGTCTACATTATTTGACATCTACTAGGCCTAATATTGTTCATGGAGTTAGCCTTATTAGTTCTTTCATGGAGAAACCATACCAGTCACACTTACAACTAGCTAAAAGGATTCTACGCTATCTTAGTGGCACTTGTAATCATAAAATTTTCTATACTTAATCTCATTCTTCCAATTTAGAAAGATACACAAACACTGACTGGGCATGTGATATTAAGACATGCAAAAGTACATCTAGATATGTATTTTACCTAGGAAATGGAGTTGTTTTGTGGTCTTCAAAAAAGCAACAGTTGGTGGCTCTATCAACAACAAAGCAAAGTACATGATAGCAACATTAGTAGTATGTTAAGCAATTTGGCTACACAATATATTAGCAGATTTAAAGATAAGTCCAACAATTATCTAATGGGAAGATAAATATACTATGGCACTAGCTAAAAATCATATGTTTCATGGGCAGGGCAAATACATTGATATCAAGTTTCACTACATTAGAGAACTTGTCAAGTATGGTGAAATTGAACTCCAGTTTTATTAATCCAAAGAACAAGCTATAGATATCATTATGAAGTCACTAAAGGTTGACTTGTTTAAAAAGTTCATGACTATACTTGAAATCATTGGATCCAAATGCAAATTTAAGTGAAAGATTCAAGTTTTTGAGGGGGGACGTGTTGAAAATAGTAAACTTGTATTAGAAAGTTAAATTTAGTAAACTAAAGATAAAAAGCTCATAAAACCACTAATTATTCAACAAGTCATTTGACAGTTATTATTAAAAGGTAAATTTTAGCTTTTATCATTAAAAATATTATAAAAGGAAGACTATAAACATATATACAAAGAGAGAAAAGAGAATTTTCAATGTAAAATATTTTTTATCAAATACATTTTGTTTTTATTCTCTCCTCTTATTTCTTTTAGAGTGTTATTTAGAATTTGCACATTCTGATTCCTACATCTTCTCCTCCCTTAGTCACTAATGTGTTTTAGTGGGATGGGTCAGCAACTCCTCATTTAGTCTCAATGTCAAAAGAAAGCATCTTGATTATCCTATCATGCTCTAAGTCTTATGGAACCATCAAAGTGCTAGAGAGTGTATGCCATAAAAAGAGGGTCTTGGATCAAATCATCTACTTCCTTAAATGAAATTTAATGCTATCATAATGATAGGATGGAGTTGTGACATGCTTAACAAACCTTGAAATTTCTTGTCTTTAGAGAGAGAGTTGCAATGCTTTGAAGGAGCATGTATTTGCCTCTTGTCATCCAAGTTGAGAAGTTGCTTTTATGACAAGCTTAAGGAGAGGATGCAGGCTTTTCATAAGAGTATTGAAGCAAAAGAGTTCATGCTTGTCATTAATGGTAATGGCTATTGACTTTCACCCTTTATGTAATCTTGTTATTGATAACGGGATTGTAACCCCTTTTTTTTTGGTACTCCACCATGTTGTGATCAAATTTATAAACTAATGAAATTCGCTTATCTTTTTTTTTTTTTTTCAACCCTATGCCTTCATTCTCATTCTTAAAATAATTATGAGACTACTTAGACTATTTACGATCTAAGGGCTCACTTATAGAGTTTACACAATTATGGGACTACTTACACTTCTATGATCTTAGGAGTCACTTGTGAGGCCATTATAGTTGTGAGACTATTTAGGCTCCTTTCTTCTTTAAAAGTTAGCACTTAGTTTCATGAAATAGCCATGGAACCCACTTTTTTTATGTGTTGGTTGTTCATGTATAATTTTCTACTAATGTGAATAATACATGTAAATTAAATGAACTACTAAAAAATTTAGAAAATAAAAATATAAAAAAGAAATCGACACAATTTACAAATAATAAAATTGAAAGAAATTGGGTAGCTATCAACAACCACGTTATCTTTTCTTTTATTTTTATTTTCTTGCAATTTTTATTTTTTTTATAGTTTTTTTAATCTTTTAGGGGTTTTGTTAATTAAATATATCACATGTGTTATACATATTGATAGAAAATTATATGTAAGTAGTTAACACATAAACAAAGCAGATCCCGCAACTATTTTAAAGGGTCGAAGTATTGGGGTTTAAAAAGTAAAAGGTTTATATAATTTTAATACTTTTCATAGGATGGCTATGTAGTTTACTTAAAAAATTAATAAATAAATTATTTTACAATTTGCATCGCATATTTGTGTGGGTTATTGGTCATATATTTGTTTCTTATTTTATATGTATTATTTTATATTATTAGTCCTCTACTTGTCCCTCCTAATTAATATATTAAATATGTGCACATCAATCACTTTAAATATATAATAAACTAATAGACTTAAAAAATGGTTCCATCATAAATTTGAAGCCAAGGAGAGCTTATTTTGCTTGACATTTGTGCAAAATTGCTGTCCCCAGTGTCGGCTTCAGCTGCTTCAAACGTGGACCACCTCCGGAGACTTCATAGTGAATAAAGTGAAGTCGTCGATTGGCTTTATGGTCAAAGTCTTCGTATTGGCGAGTGGGCAGTGGCATGGCTCTTAAGTCTTACCATTATGAATATGATCCGGTGGTCCACCCGGAGCCAGAAGTCTTGGTGCACTTTATTTAAGTTGGATGTTTCTACATTGACCGCTGCCCGTATCAATAATGAGATTCTAATAAATATGTGAATAGAGAGTTGGGCAATTTTCACATTATACATCACGTAACGATAACAGCACGATATGATAGTACAATACAAATATGATAATGAAAATAAAAATATATACATATATTCATATTAGATATTTGATACTTTTATTGAATTGCATCCACCTATATGACATAAATAATACTATTGTTCAATTGGTGATGAGTGTGTATCGACTTGTTTAACCCAATTAGGCTTTGTGCGCGATTATACTAATATTTTATTTAACAAACTTTAGTAGTATTGAATAATTGTGTCAACATATGTGTCAAGAAGCATTTCTTCACATGTCGTTCCATGAGTCCGTTTGATAATTGTGATCAAGTTGTGTTATGTCAACTAAATATTAATCATATTATGTATCTTTGACTTATTAATCTACATCTTATATGATGTTATTTCTAAACATTTAGTATTTTTTTTTTCAATTTTACTTGTTGAATTTTAAGTGTTTTTTTCAATTTTATACCTAAAGTTTAAATTTACTAGATTCCGCACCCAATTAAACTTCTATTTGTTAAACTTATTTTCTTGCTTATACTCACGCTTTTTGACTATTAATTGTTTGTATCACCACCTTTTTAATGATGTTAGAAGTAGTAATTTTGATAAGTAAAAATTCAATAGCCTATTAATATTTTAATAACTTTAAATATACTATTCCCAAGGTAAAAAAGGGGTAAGCATCATGTTTAGTAATACTAGTCTCCTTTCCTCTTTAGCTAAACTCCCTTTTTTGGATTGTGGCTCTAGGCCACCATGCTAAGGAAGCTTTTTCCTTGCACTCTCCTTGAATTACTTTCAATAATTAGTTCTTTTCTAGCAACAAAAAAAAATGTTATGTATAAAATTTGATGAATAAAAATTTGATTAGGTATGTGCTATACGAGGATCTCATCTTTTAGGCCTCTAAGTACCGACCTAGTCCATGAAGGCTAAAATCAACCCTAAGACAAACCTAGAAAAAAATTTCCTAATAGGAGGTGGCTAGACAACGTCACTTTCTATACAAACATTCTAGAATATTCAAAACAAAAAACCTTCGTGCACTTATAACAATCTTTGCAGCTAACCTCATATATAAAAGGTCTTTTAAAGCTTTCTTGATAAAAGATTCCAAAATCTCTACATTTTATACTAATATTGTTAGTTGAAATTCTCTACCTTTACTAACTTGAGCATTAAAGTGTATGTGCCAAAACTACTTTCAGTGTACTCTTAGCTTGCATTTGCTCTTTTGCATGTCGTACTTTGAGCCCATCGAAGCCCTCACATAACCTCCTTGAATTTAGGAGAATTTTTGTCCACAACGGTATGATATTAGTAATTTTAAATTTCAAGTATAAAATTAAGAAAACACATAATATTTAAATAATGGTTTTGACATTATTCCCGCTATATTAACAATGGGATGTACATATGAAAGTTTGAGCGATAAGAACTATTTATTGGTCAACAACTTAATAGAAAGAACTTACAAAAGCCACTAAAATTTGCATAAGTATGATTTCTATGACATAGTAGACTTAATTTTTTAGTCACATAATTTAAAAATTTACGTTGATTTAATCAAGTTAAAAATTGCATTGATCTTGTCTGAAAGTATGAAAATCATTTTTAATATTTTTAATCATTTTATATATACTTTATTCCTATTTTTTGGAATAACGTAAAGATGAACAAACCAATGTCTTTCTTTCTTATTATATCCTCATATACATCGATATTATTTCTGTCAACCAACATCCATGACAATTTTTTAAAAAAGTCATATTTGATCTACATATCTATAACACGTTTTGGTTAGCTTAAATAGAATTATATGTACATTTCACTTGAAAAGATTTACTCCCATATTTGATAGTTAAAGTAAAGAAAGAATGGTCACTCCATCTCAACTGTTGAAGCCAAGAGATAAGAACAGATTTCTAGTGATAGCTCGGTGAAAAGAATTTGTGCTTTCATATATTCATGAATCTCAAGAAATCTCAGCAATAATTCGATTTCAATTCATACTTTACTTTATTCAATGATTGCAAATTTTTTATATTATGTGTAATTCTCTACATGTTTTCTAAATATTAAGAATAACGAGATCGTTAGGATCTTCAAATGACTTAAAGAGAATATACGTTCAACAGTCCTACTTTTATCCTCTAATGTTCTTCAAATGTCAAATACTTGGAGGAAATCATGCGAGCGCACGGCCAATAAATTGATTAGTTATGTCGATAGTAAGGAGTTTAAGGACTGGATCAAGTTTGAAAACATTAAATATTCCAAAAGTTTATGTAAAATTTAAATATTATTTTAGGAAATGAAGTTTAAAGTATAAATGGAAAATGGATAAATTTGAAAATAGATACCAAAGTAAATTAAATCCGAAATCGAAAAACATTAGAGGGTCTCTTTAGGATGGGAAGCTCTAACCTATCGCCAAATCTATAAATACAGATTTATGTCCACTCTCACAATATGCTCTCATAAGAGATCAGTTGCGACAAAAGGAGAAAGAAAGGCTACCCTTAGGTCATGTCAATTACGGTATAATATGTTAAACTCGACTTTCAATTATTCGGTAAACAATTCTGATAAATTTAATTGAGAAATGCAAAGTAATCATGAAGCAAGCCAAACTCAAAGAAGGGATTTTCAAATGTTTCAATTCAAAACCTATCTCGAAATAAATCAACTTTAAACATGTGTTTATGATAAATCCAACCATACAAAGTTACATATTTTCCAAACAAACAATTTCCTCTAGGAGACCTCCGGTTTCAAAGACTCGAAACACATCTTTTTAAGAGAATATTTCCCAATGATTGATCTTAATAAGCTAATAAAGATATTTTCCAGTGGGGTTGGGGTGGGGGGGTTGTTGAAACTAATATAGATATGAACGTGTAATTGGCAAAAACCCTAAGCATATATAGCAATGTGTTAGGATCCATATTGAATAAGTAAGTTAGGATCAAAGTCCCTAAGACGAGTAAAATCTATAGGACCTAAGATTTTAAATTGAACTCCAGATATCAAATTAATTATGAGAATCATAGACGAAGAATAAGGAAAACAAGCCAAATGAAACCAATTTCAGAACTGTCCATTTGACCGATAAATGACCAAATTCGATTGGCCTAACCACCCATTCAGCCGGCCTTTGTCCCATTCAACTAGGCCACTTCAAGTTCGTCTAGTCCTTGCCCAATTCAAAATCTTAAACAATGAACCTAAAACTCTATAAAATAACCTAATTTACGTCTATCTTTAGTTCAAATTGATTTTTCAAAATGCTATGGAAATTGACTATAGATTAGTGCGAAAAGGACTAAGAAGACCTTTAGCAACCAAATTACAAGTTAATTTTTAGCTCTACCTTGTTTGATGAGGTGGGTTTTTTAGTTAGAATTTGAAAAAAAAAATTATTATATCCAACCGAAATTGATAAGCTAATTATGATCCAAACCAAGGCCAAATAACCATTCACAATAGATGGGCTATAAACTAGGTATATGGGGTTTTATAAGGCATGAATATCAAGGAGAATGCGACTTGTAGTTTAGGTGCTAAGACTACATATGTAAATAAGTGGATCATTAATATTATAGATCTATGGTTGTCATGTTGTAATATTTAAAATGAAATGATCAATGAGACATAGTCATTATATGAGTATGAATTTGTATAAGAATAGTGGACTACTACCAATGTCTAATACAGATTAAGCAGCCATGAGACGATTTAACTCTCATAGTCTCATTTTGATTATATTTGTTGCTCGAGTTTAATGAAGGGTAAATCAATTGGGAGTTGTAGAGGTAACTTAATTGTTGGTTATTGTATTTATCAAATGAAAATCATGTGTGATTTATACACTATATGTGTTTGCAATAGCATTTTACTATTGGACTTCATAGCCCATCCTTGTTTGTGACTCACTTTAGTTAAAAACATTTCAAGTGTAATAATTGAATTAAAAAGAAATAGAGAACCTAGGATCTTAGAGCCTTGCATGTGTTTACCAAATAACAAGGACAAACTACAAAGTTGCAATGCCTATCAAGTTATATTGTAACAACTTTAAGTGGTATCATAAGGCCAGGGTAGAGAATATCAAGTCAGCAACAATTAGAACTTTTAGTATATATGACCAAGATAGAGAATATCAAGTTAGCATTACTTAGGAACCTTGGGCAACGTGGAGGATGAGTGCTAATATAAAAATCCAAGGTAGGAAACATCAAGTCAATATTAGTTAAGGTATGATACCTCATCATGCAAATGAAATCCTACATAGACAATGAGATATGAAGGATTGTAGAATATAAGACCAAAGCAAAAAATATCAAATTAATGCTAGTTAATAACTTTTAGGTTAAAAAGTTGAAAAGCCTATTAGTCACCTATTGACTTTAGTTGTTAGTTACTTTTGACATGGAAGTGTTCTAATATATTAGAGTTTAATTAGTTTAAATAATAAGAGAATGCGTATAAAACATAGAACACTGGTGAGTTAAGAATGGAAATTTAAATAAGATTAATATAGTTATGATAACTCATAAAACTCACAAAGAACCACTTATCATAAAACAATAATAAGTATAATTAAAACAATGATAAATTTAAATTAAAAATTTATACCTTGCAAGTTTTTTGAAATTAGACCTAACTATAGGAATAAGTGAGGATCACTCAATTAATGAACCTAAATTATGCACATCAATAGGGTTATGTAAAAAATTTTACAAAAAAAATTATGAGTGAAATGGATAAAAGTGCCTATACAAGTTTCATTCTCTCTTATATTATTAGCTGATATTGTATCTACATTACGGGAGCATAAAATAATAGCATATAATTATATAAATAAGTTACATGTAGGATTGCTTAAAAAAAAACGTGATTTTTCTTTATATAGCAATTATTTAACAATAGGAATATATATTATCATAGAATCATTCTAAAATCATAGTTCCTCATCCTATTTGTTGTAACCCTTACATGAAATTATACTACACTAAATGGGAAAAGCATAATGATACAAATACCACATGTATTAGCTAAATATTTGGTTATTGGTGAGCTTAGTGTAGGGCTCATAATTGTTAAAATCACGATTTTGCTTATACAATTCTATAAATTTACATTTTTATAAGGTTTTCTTGAATTAAATCATGTATAATATAATTTTGGTGTAAACTCATGGTAAAATAATGAATTTAGGTATACAATTATATAAGTTTATGATTCTACAAATTCTATACAATTCCACACTATTATATACAATTCTACTTGATTTAAATCTAATAAGTTATCAAAATTAAGAAAAAGAACTAAGTTTTTATAATTTACAGCAAACTCATCAAAGTATGAGTAAAATAATGTTGTATTTGCTTCTTTAACATAAACTAATTTCATTACTAACTTAACTATTGAAAATCTTTCATCGATGATGAATGGATAGTTAAGAAAAAAGATATTTAATTTATTGAATGATAATTAGTTGAATATCATTTCAAGTAAAAAGGGTAAGAAAAAAATGAAAGTAATATTATGAAAGAAATTGATACAGTTATAAATTTGGAGAGTCATGGCTTAGAAAAGTTAAAATTAAGATATTTTAGAAATTTATGACATTGATGTTATTGAATATTAAATACAAATAGATATTTCAAAAGACTTGAAATTAAAATATATATATATATATATATTGATATTATTTGTGGTATTACAATAACGACATTAACAATAATAATGATGATAAAGTTAATTATAATTATAATTAGGTGAGCTTATAGTAGTTTTAATAATTTTGAGTAGTTGATGATCAATATTTTATTTTTAGCTTAATTTTCTTTATCATAATGATCATATTACATGTAATTTATATCGATACTAACCCTACTTTTAGCCTTTCTTTTTTACCATTACTAAGGTCCCTTTGGTTTATTATACTACTTTTAAAGCTCAAATTTATCGAGAAAGGTCATTTACTATTTCTCTTTATAAATACCTATTAGTTTCTTTCTTAAGAAGATTCAGTTCAGATGCTCTATTTAAAATTATCTATCTCTATTCTCTAACTATTCTTTTAGTATTAAGAACTTTTTGGAACGGGAGGATTATCATTAAGATGTAAATTGTAAGCCATCGAAACTTCTTTCAAACTTTAATATGGAAGATAAAGATGGAGAGGTATAAAGACCTTCCTTATTGTTGGAGAGGATCCTTAAAAAAGCAGTTAAAATAAACCAAGACTGCTTTATGACGCATCGAATTTTTTCCACCGCCCGCTAATTAACCGACCTGTACTACCCGCATTTAACTGGTAATAAATTCCACATCCGGAGTAAGTCTCACCTGCCCTTCTCACCTCCACGTGGCATAACGCCATGCACTTTGCTGATTTGCGTGGTATTACCCAAGCTTTCACACGTGTACGACAAGCGTAGAATCTCGGTCACTGGCCCCACGGAGCTGCCCTAGCTTCACGGTCAGAGTTCCCAAAGAAGGGAACAAGATCCTTGGCCAGCAAGAAATGGACCCCACGACAAAACAGAGCAAACCAAAAGGACGTTCATCCGATACGCTATTTTGATAAATCGATTTAATTTTTTATTTTAATATTTAATTATATATATTAAATTATTATTATTAATCACGATTAAATTTTTATTATTAATATATAAATTAATAATAATATTAAAAGATGAATTTATGCCTTTAAAAATATAAACTAGAGAAATTTCTCACTTTTAAATTCCTTTTTAATTAATTGATGGGACTCCTATTATTTTGTTAATATTTAAAAGAAAATATTTTTTGTATATTTGAAAATTAATTTCACTTTAAAAATTTAAGAAAAAGGGTATGTGTAAAAGAAAATGAATTTTAAACGACCAATATCATTTTCATATGTTTTATATAAAGAAGTAACTCACAATATCAATGCATAAGACACTATTGTCCATATGATAGGATATGTAAAATGTAAAGCACATAATTCATTTCCACAACTAACATGGAAAAAGCATGTAATATTATGAAAAAAAAATTGAGAATATTAAAATATTACTTTTTTAACGAGCCTGAAGAATATATAAAACTATGAAAAAATATTGTGAATACAAAAGTAATATAATTATAACAAATAGATAAAATATAAATTATTAAATAAAATATTTATCATAAAAAAACAGCTTATAGGCCTTTTTGTGCATTACTTAAAAATCATTTCTAAATGATGTATGTGTGTCATGTTTTGACATTAAAAAGGATAAAAGTATTGATACATGTATATACTTTCTTATAAAATTAAATATTTAATTATTTCATTTAGTTGAAAAAGTTTTCTTTCTCTCAATTAATAAATCATATTTCTCAAACTTTTTCTTCCATCTTTGAAAATATGACTTTTGCTTTTCAAATCTCAATTCTTAATCATTATTTTTACTGTAGGTACAATAAATAAATTAAAAGATAATTTATTTAAATATTCTATTTGAGATTGATACAAAATAGATATTTCAAATATTAAATTTTTAAATAAATATAAATAAGATTAAATATGAAAAAAAAAATCAAATTGACACATATTAAAATTTTTGGAAAAAGAATAGAAATAACAATAGAATATGGTTTAATTAATTTAATAATAGAGAAGGGAGATACACAAACAAGGAGAGAGCATTTTTCAATATCTCCCTCAGTGGGGGCCCAGGCAATTATTACTAAAAAGCTACTTCCCACTTGGATGGGGTCCACAATTTAATTTTTTTGGGAGGTGGGCCCCGTTTAACTTGTAGTTGGGTGGTGGTTTTAGCAGGAAATGACGAGGAAGTTAGTGACACCCCGAGTCCTGTCTACAGATTAGGACAGAATCTTAGAAAAGTATTCCACTTTTTTTTTTTTTTTCTCCTTTCACTTGTTATGGAAAAATAAGCGTGATTTGACCTCTCCTTTTGTCTTTTTTTTTTTTTTTACCCTTTCGAGATTATTCGAGATCATCAGGATTGCACATTGCTAAATTGCCTTCCATATGCAGTAATCGACCAACGTACATGCTTGACAATAGGACTTGTTGATTTAAAAATTAAAATCGTAAACTAGAATTCTAAAACATGATAATCTTTTTTTGTCGCTATTTCAAGGTTTCATAATTAAAACCTATCTATTTATAAATTATAAGATCGAATTTAAATTTAAGTTATTCAAATAATTTATCAAATAAAACTTAAATTTCATGATATTTATTATGCTAATTCATAAATCTAATGAGTTTCAATCTAGTATAATTATTAGTTAAGTTTAGATACTAATATTAATTTAATTGGGAAAAATTATTTTGTTTTTTCTTTCAAAAATCAAGTTAAAATTTTTTTGACCTAATCACACAAAATTAAAGTCGAATTAGAACTTTGTTTTAAGGATCAAAGAGGATTGAGTCCCATATTAGTATTATATTATATTATATTATATTGATTTAATTTATTTATAATCCCAAAAGAAATGAGATATAGAATCTAGAAGACGGGGTTCCATAGGCATTAAGAGGCCAAGCCGCCCTGCTTGAATTTACATTGCAAATCAAGAGCAAAGAAACGGTGGTGAATTGAATGCATTCGGCAACTCCACGTCCAATCTTTCATTCGAAATTTACTTTTCGTCAAGCTTTGATTTGATTTGTCATAAATTTGGCATTCAAGACAAGTCGCGTACAAATCGGAATAATATGGCAGTTCCATCACGAAATCACTAGTGAAGTTGGGAAATGCTATTTCAAGGACGGCACGTTTTCTTATTTACTTCCTCAGTAAGAAGTAGGGTTTTGCTCTTTTCTTCGTAGGCGAATCCAACATGGTTTATTCTTATACTAGCACCTTATTCACACAATGCTTGATCAATGTAATAAAAGAAAATATAAAATTTATAAAAATAATAATAATATAATGTGGAAAATGGTTGGAAACGACGACATAGAATCTGAAAAAAAAAAAAAAAAAAAGTGAAAGAGAGAGGGGGGGATGACGTCAGGAGCTGTGCCAGAGAAGGGTGGGAGCCTACTAAACCGTGTGCTTCGGAAAAGAACTTCCTTGTGAGATGCGTAATTGCATCTCGGGCCGCGTGCACCCGTGATACTTCCCTTATTTAATTCCCTCGCTCAGTAGTCAGTCGGAAGAAGGTGGAAAATAAATTTAAAAAATAGGAAGGAGCATTACAATAAACGGTCGGAAGAATTTGAATTTTATTATTTAATTAGTGTAAGGATAAATAGTTTAATTTTATTAATAATTTATTATAAATTGAGTAATAATAAATAATTAAATTTTTTGTTTAAAAAGTTTATTGAGAATTTAAAATAAATCAATAATATTTTCTAAAATTGAAATTTATATACTATAAATATTAATTTCCTATGCAATAAAAAAAAGGTAGACGAAAGATATAACTAGGTTATAGATACATTGCATTGCATCTACCTTTTGGGTAAAAAAAAGTAGATATATCTTTTTATTGAGTTTTTATATATAAAAAAACAAAATTCACATGTAGTCATTTTAAATATTCTATGTATCAAAAAATTAATAAAAATTGTATACAAAAATAGGTTCAATCTATTGCATTTGTATTTTTCTTTTTTAAATTATATATTTGCTTATTTAGTAGGCTAACTACTGCTCAAAAGTCACCGATTAGTGAAATCCCCTTATAAACCTCAATTCATAAAAACCAACTGAGATCATAGACATTATCCACCTAATCTTGAAGAAAGAGCGTTACCACGCCCATTGATACAAATGTTGCTTTGTTGGGCCTCTAGTATTTAAAGATGAAGTTGCACAACAACTGAGGATATGTTTGAGCCGGATTTTAATTGAGTTGAACTCGAGTTGATATTGCTTGAAATTTGAGTTTTTTAAGTTTAATTTATAATTTTGAGTTCGAAGTTACAAGTTTGGTTAAAACTTATTGAACATCTCCTTAAATTAACTTTGAACTCAAAATTATAAACATGATGAACTTAAAAAGCTCAAATTATATATATATATATTTAATTAACTTAAATTTAATTAATATTTTAATTTGATTTAAACTTAAATAGGTTTATAAGTTAGTAAAAATAAATATTATGAAACTTGAAATTAATTTAATTATTCTCTTAAATCGAACCCAAGCAATCCTTAAGTAGATTTGGCTCATCTACATACTAAACACATGAAAGAAAAGATTCCATTTTCTTAAGCCAATAATTTATATAATAAAGTGGAAATAGTTGAAAACGAAAGAATAACATTGATGGAAAGTTAAAGGGGGAAAAGGAAATATAATCTCTACACGTTGCTTAGTATACAGGAGAAGGAATGAAAGGAAATGGAACATTTCATTTTCTCTTATTTGATTTACAAGACCAAAAGAAAATAAAATAAAATATAGATAGACAAAAATATGATATAGTAAAGTATTTTATAGTTTAATAATGTGCATATTGGTTTTCTAATTAAATAGACTTAATTCAAATTTTCTATCCCCACCTTATCATCACTTAAAAAAAAAAAAGTCCACATAGCTTTGTTTTTTTGTCCTCACATTGCTTTTAGAGGTACCTTAATAATTTACATCTATTCTCGATTTAGAGAGAAACTTTTAAGTATATATGTAAAAATATTACTATTTATTTCTCTTGAATTGCATTCATTTTCCCTTTTGTATTAAACTTTCTAAATACTAACTATTGATTTCATTCGGTCTCCCTAGGTTTTTCCTCTTACCAAAACACATTGTAGGAGGAATATCATTAATTTTAAAGTTAAAATATAACTAGTAGATACTTGAATGATAATAATCTTATTTGAATGCTACCAACAAAATCAAATGAATCAATAAATAGAACCAAATTGAAATATAATCATGGACTTTTCAACTCAATTTGAAAAAAAAAACTCTAAAACATAATTGAATTAGAATTTTATGGTTGATTTTGATGGATGAGCTAACTTGAGCCCAAAAAAATAGAAGTGAACCATTTAGAAATATATATATATAACGAAGAAGACATGGAACAATACACAAAAACATAACATGCTTATATAAATAAGATAATTAAATATAACAACAACTTCCTCCATCTTTTTTTTTTTTAAAGAACATAAATAAATTTATAAGTTCAATGATTATTCCTTGTTTTTTATTTGGTTTTCATCATTTATCTTATACTTAGAAATAAATTTGGAAGATTTTGGAAAACATCTTGTAAAATCTTTGTTTATGGGTGTGAATTGAGTATACCATTTTTCAACTTGAAGTTGCTCTCTTACATTGCATATAAAACCAAAAACTCAAATAATGAATATACGAAAGTCATGGACAATAAACATGACCCTTTTCAATTATTTCACATTGTTAAACAAAAGTAAGGACAGGACCACACAGAACAATTTGAGAGTCAAGTTGAGAAGTACAGGAGGAAGAAAGGCTGGAGTCCTATTGCTCCAACTCTTTCCTATGGCAAGTGGCTGCAAATACGTAGAATTCCTTCAGGAAAGCAACCAACCTTTCACATCCGATTTCCCTAATATAACCAAAACACCGTAGTTTGTTTTCTTATGCACTCTTGAATCTTGATATACACATATCTTTTATATTTTTAGATATTTTCTAAAACTATTTATTAATAAGTTATTTTAGATTTAAGTTTTATGTCCAGACTGGCTTGAAATATGTGAAGTTGCTAGTATTGTTTGGATCTCCAAAAATAGGTCGACTTGATTGGTTAGATCAACAAAACTCAATTGACTTTGGTTAAGAATAACCAAGAGTAGTTGAGATCTGTAACTGTCCATAATTTCGGTACATTGAAATGTCGAATTTATTGAGTGAGATGTGTATCATAACTTCTTACTTTAATTGCTCATTCATCCCTTCTATAAATATCAATATTAGACCCAAGGTAAAAGGATACAAAAAAAACTCATTATTCTCTACCTCTTTTATAGCTACTAAAACTCTCTTTTATCAAATTCTAATTTAAATATCGAAAACAACCCCAATATCTTTATAACCCACTTTACTTTGCCTATTTCTAGCCATACACACCTTCTCAAAGATTAACAAACAACACCATCAAAATGACGAGAGCATCTATAATGCTTGTTAAAGGACCTAGTCCTCTCACTCCTTCAACGTTATGCAACTATGCTTGAGAAAGTTAGAATCTTTCATAGAGGAATCCAAAAAGTAGCTCTTTTTTTTTTTTTTCCTTCAAAATTCATAATTGACAACATATTAAATATCACTTACTAATAATAAATAAAATATTAATAATATATATTTTTATTTAGCTACTCATTGTTGGTTTTAAAATTATCTTTCCAAAATATTAAAATATTAATTTAAAAATAATAATAAAATAAACCTATAAAAACTTGAATAATTAATAAGAAACTTTCATAAGAATTTAGGAATAAAGTGCAAAGGTCTTTAAAGGAGAAATGTACTTAAAAACCTGGCGTTGCATAATAAGGATCTGTATAGAGGTCCTCAGCATTGTCCATACTCTAACAACATTCTAAGTTTTAAATATTGTATACTTACACCTCCTCAAATATATTGATATTGTAAAAACTTTTCCTCGAGTTAAACTTAATATTTTGTATTAATATATACAACTCAATTAATTTTTTTATCCATTTATCACCTGATTTGGACCGTACTAATAGTTAAGATTTAAAATCGAATTAAAAAAAAATCATATGTTAGATGATGAATCCGATTTAAAAATAATTACAATTACATATTTACACAAAATTATAACTGATATCAATATTTTCTCAACTAATATAAATATATTATTTTAAAAATTCAGGAGTTATGTGACTTTAATTTACCCTCGGATACAGAATTTCTGTGAATTTGCCGCCGGATAGGACCCGGATATTTTTGGCGTGCATGGAAATATATATATATTTTCAACCAAAACATAATGAGTGCTCCCCAAACTAAAGTGTAGTTAGCACTAGCGTTGCATTGCATTGCTGGTGGGGTGTGAAAGTTACGTTAACGCTCAGTGCAACCGCGTGGGTCCACGTCCAATCGGGTTATAAAATATCTTTGATACGTTTTATATTTATTATTTTAATAAGTTTGGTTTTTTTTAATTTTATTATTAATTATAATTAAATCATTATTATTAATATATAAATTATTAAAGTTTCGTGATTGGGTTGAAAATATTGATGGAAGTCTAAAGTGGGGGATAGTGGAGAAAGGGAAAAGGAAGGACGTGGGAGTTAGGTGGCGAACTGGCGAGTGGGCTCCGCTCCAAACTCCAAGGTTGGAGAGAAAAAGGACGATCCTAGGTCCCAACAGACATCCATCCTTAACACCCCATTGACATGATATCTACCCAACTGCCATTGTTGTGCTTAACTGGTTCGGAGGTGACGATGGTGTAAAATGTAAATTAAAATTAGTGTCATCCCAATAAAGATATTTTCAAAATCATATACATGTCTTGAATTATAAAATATCGTATCTGTACTCTTTACCAAATATTTGGTATCGAATTTTTTTATTTTTTTTTCAACACTCAATGTCGAGTCGGATTCTCATGTATGTGTATATTTATAGTTATCTTTGCAAAGAAATTCGATATTCCATCTTAGGTTCTTTTTTTTTTTTTAATTGAGTTGATATTTTATCGATCAATATTAGTTAGATTAGATATAAAGTAGGCAGAATCGGACCAAGCATTTACCCATGTTGAGCTAGGGATCAAAGGCGAAAGAGTTAGAATAGGATTCTTAAATATATTAAAATTGATTGAAAAAAAAGTAAAATAATAACTTATTAAAAAATCTTAAAATCTTTTATTGCTCTCGAGAATTTAGTTCTTTACATATTAGTCTCCACAATCAAGTATACTGTTATTTTATTTGAAATGATATTGGAAATTTCATCTTCTTTTCACAATGTGAGACTTTCAAGCATTTAACAATCAAACACATAAGAGCCATCATCCATCCTTTTTGCATGAAAGAAAGAATAGTAAAGAATGCTATTGGCAAAGTTAATCCCACGTTAATAATTATGAGACATTAAGATTAATTGTATTCTACAAAATAAAGCAGCTTTTAAGCTTTTTTGTTTAAGCTTTCATAAAACTAAACATGTTTTGAATTTTTTTTTAAAGTCATAAATTGGTTTCACATATTCAAATGAATAACTCTAATTATACTAAATAATATCAATCTAGTTGATTTTTTTATGAAGGATTAGCTTGCTCTCATGGCTGGTTCCAGTTGACTCGGTTGGACAATCCAAGTTTATATTACGTTATTGATAACTTGATTTAACAAAATAATTACAATTACATATTAATACAAAAAGATGAACTTGAAAATATATATTAGAAGAAAATCTTGATAGTCTTAACACTGTTCAAAGGGTATGAGTAAAAATTTTGATTTATTCAACCTATATATAGTTTTAGTAGCTTTAGCAAATGTTACGATAATTTACCTATTGCAATTTCACTTTTGAATTATTTATTAGTATAGATATATATACACACCCTATTACTTTTTCTGTGTTATTTACAATCTAATATCTTGACATTTGATATAGTTATAGAGTAAATACTAACCTTGTTCTTCAAACAATTCATGTAGCTTTTAGCATAAACCATAAAATGAGGAGATTAATATACTATTTTAAAAATTTTAGGAGTAGTGAAATGTACTTTGAGAAATTAAAAGCATGTTTGTATATAATCAATAATCTAGAGAATATAATGCAATATAACATAGTTATTTTAGCAATTGCTTGGGTGATTAATATCTTCACATTTTTTTTCTATTTCATAATTTCTTGTTTGCCCATAGAGGGGATTATATTATATAGTAGGCATCTCGATTCGTACCCTTTTCTAAACTGGTTTCTTCACAGTTATTCAAATAGATTTTGAACAATAAAACTTGTTTTATTCGAATGAAAGAATAATATTTATATTATATTGGGGTATGGGGATTTTAAAAATTCAAAATTCTCTTAAAACGTGTTTAACAAATACCCCTTTATCAAATAGCTTCATGATATAGTAATTAATTAATAAGGTCTACATACATTCATTATGAAGCTTTAATAAATCTATCATGTTTAATGTTTCCACCCATATCTTTCATTACGGGCTTTCCGACTTGGTGATATGAAACTTCCACCAATGAAACGTTAAAACGTTAACTGAAGCATTAAGTTTTTGTCTGAATCGAGACATAGCAAAATTTATGGAAAGACGATGAAAAAAAAAAAAAAAGAAGGGTAAATTACAACACATGTAAGCTTTCAAAATTTCATTCTATTTTTAATTTTTAATCCATCTTTTGGAAAATTGATAAGGAGTTAAAATATTAAAAACATGGGATGGATGGAGGTGTATAATAACAATTAATGGAAGAATTGATGTATTATTAAAAAATTTTAGAGGTAGTCGATATAATTTATCTAAAAAGAAATTTTTTTAATTTAATATTGTAAATTTTTTTTTTTCATTATTTACAAAACATGCTCGGTTAAAATAAAATTGTCATTCTTTTTTTTTTTAAATAACATAAACCAATTTAAAACCACTTTTATGAGATTTTATGCTTCAAAGATTTTTATAATCATGCTTGTCGAAAGAACTTTATAAATCCTAGTTCTATCCATAGCTATCAAAATCGCGAGTTAAGTCGCATGTTTTTACGATTTTACAAGTTTGTGAGCAAATTCATAGTCAACTTGTATACAAAAACGTTTTCGAAGTAAAATCGTAGTAAAATCACGATTTTGAACAGTAAAATCGCCAAAATCATGATTTTACTACATTTCCATCGATTCCACAATATTGCACAACTAAGTAAAATTTTAACCATCTGGATCAAAATGAACAAATATGTAATAATAGTTATTCATAGCTCAAGACCAAACTTTTAATAAACAAATATGGGCTTAATTGTTAAAAGCTCTTTGGTGTTTAGGGGACACAGCCTCCTTGAAACCCCGACCCACTCAACGTAGAGCAGAACTCACTTGTTTTCCTATCGTAAGGGAGTATGAGTCATACCCTAATATGTTCGTCGGTCATCACTCCTCTCTTGTCAGTATTTTGCGTTGTCTTGAAGTCTTTGTATTTGTGTTCGTCGATTGTTAGTCTTCTTATTCCTATTTGTGATCATGTTCGTATTAAAAGTACTCATGTTTGGTTAGTGCAACTTTCCTTATTTTAATTAATATTTTTGTAATAGTAAATAAAATAAATGATAGATAACTTTAACTTTATAAGAAGTTTTTAGATTTTTAATTTTATAGGAAATGTATAAATGTATTTATATTTCTATCTTTTTCAAAATATTATTCTCATAGTTAAGTAAATGTAAGATATTATTAAGTAAATATATTTTGAATTAATAACATGAATAGTGTAAAAATTTACCTAGTAATATATAATTTTAAAGGTTTTTTTTATTATAGTATCTTCTTTATTATATACTTTTGGTTAGTAGTTATTTGTCATTTTTTAATATTACTCATTTCTAATGATATATCTTTGTTATCAATTTTTATTTATTAGTAATTTCTTAAAGTCACAATTAATTTTTAAATTTTATTTATTATCTTTTAGCTTTTGTATATATAACTAGGTGGAACTTGTTTTATATATGATTTATCATTTTAGAAATAAAAAATCTATATTATACAACTTATGCTCGATTATCTATATTATGACTTTTATTGTAAATTTATAATTTATGACTAAAATAAATGCTCAATTCTTTATTTTTATTATTCATTATATTTTTTAATGACTATTGTAAGTAAATTTATAATATTTAAAAATTATTTTATATAGATTGTAAAAACTTATGTTTTTATGTTTCGATTTTACGAACCTTTTAGCGATTCTACGTAAAATCGTAATTTTGACAACCTTAGTTATATCTATGTGACATTGTATCCAAAATTAGCTTTAATCATCTTAGAATTAATCGTCGAGCTTTCTGACTTTTTCTTAGGCTAATGTACTATTTTTCTTTTTCCAAATTCATATGGCTGATTCAAAAGAGAGAAGAATTAATTAAAATTTTGGCAAGTTCTTAATTCATTTGTTTTATTTTATCATTTTCGTGTCAAAGACGAGTTGCTGACGTTTCCGGTTATATTGGACATCATAAATGGGATTCGTTTCCCATGTCGTAATATTGTTATGGCATTGACCCGTCCGATCCGGTCAATCAAATTACGATTTCACCCTTTGTTTCTAAATTGTTGGACGAAGTGTGAAGGGCTAATTAAAAGAGTAATAAATAATTGTTTTTTACCTAATAAATGAAAATGTATTCCTTTCATTTTTTATCTAAAAAATATCTAGATTTTTACTTTCTAACTCTTATATCATAAATATCACTTTTATCATAGTTATAATAAAATAAAAAATTTATAAAAATATTAAAATTAAAACCAAAATTGATAAGATATTTTTTTAAACATTTTGATTTTAGATAAATACTAATATATATATTCTAATAAAATAAAAAAATGATAATTTGCATTATAATCTTATTACATGGACACATGAATATGATTTCAAGTCGATCCGCTAAGATCCAACAGGTCTTTGAAGGAAGGAAAAAAAACTTATAGTATTGATACATTATATATTTTGATAAATAGTATAATTTTAATAATTTTTTAATATGTGTTAATTATAATAGATATTTTTTAAAAAATGACTATTTATATTTTTATATATTAAAATTTTATTAATATTTATATATTATTAATTAATTCACATACAAATCACGACAGTTCATGCCCTTTTAGTTCCATTGTAAATGCATGATGGAGCCTTTTGTCTAATCTATGATTACTATTATTATTTTTTTTCTACTTTTCAATTTGATAAACAAAACCTTCTACCATAGGTCTGGATCCGCTAGGGGCCAGTATGGATCTAGGACCCGATAAGAAGGGTCCTGTCCCCACACCATTTCTGTAAATTACCATTAATCCTAATATGTAAAGGCAATACTTATAGTGGTAGTATCGCAATTAACGGAACAAACGAGTGGCAATTTCGTCAATGTACCAATACTAATGAATCTGGAAGATCTGATGAACACACAACCCGATGCGCCTTGTATGATATATTTTAATAGCCAATAGATTCACACGGAGAAACCCTCTTCCTCTTCAAACCTGCCGTTGGTTATTACATACACATACACTCCTCCCCCTTTCTCTCTCTTTCTCTCTCTCTCACTCCTTCCCCTCTTACCAAACCCCTCTCACCCTTTAAAATCTCTCACCCCTTTCCGCTGGGAAGGACATAGAATTTCAGACACACCCATAACCCAAAAATGCATCCTGAGCCTGACGCAGCAAGGAGACCGTGTTTCATAGCTGAGGGGGAGTGTTTGGTTACTCCTGTTGATGTGGAAGCTGGGATTTCAGGGAATAATCAAAACCATCTCCACCACCATCACCGTCCTTTTATTCCAACAAGGAATATCTGTAATTCCCATGTTTCCTCACCAAGATCTGCTAGATTTTATGATGCTAGATTTGAGGATAACAATCCTCATTTCCTGGAATCTTGCTTCCTTTGCCAGAAACCTCTTGGGAATAACAGAGATATCTTCATGTACAGGTTAGTTCGCTTTTTCTATAATCCTAAGATTATTGCCCTTTTCTTTCATCAAATTATCTGTGTTGGATCTATATTCGTACATGAAATGCTCTGTTTTAAAATGTTGTCTAAACGATGATGACTCAAAAATCCCTAAATCCAAAAATTTCTCTCTCTCTCTCTGTGTTTTGTTTGTTTGTTTGTGTTTGTGTTTTTTTTTTTTTTTTTTTTTTGGGTTCCTTCAAGAGGAAGTTTGATTTGATCGGTCAAAGTCGGACTACGTAGCGCTAAAATTCCTTTTACCTGTTATCTTTATGGTAAATAATTTTTTTTCCCCTAATGATATAAATACACACCGATGGTGGGGGATTCGAGCTATCATAAGAGGAGACAGTGTTCATGTCAACTGGATGAAAGCTTTGACATTTATGGTACAAACTTAAGGGGTTTTTTGGTAATTGAAGACCTTTTTTTTTAAAATAATTTTTGAAGAAGTATAACTACAAATGTTTCTGTGTTTTTTTAGCAACAGGAATAATTTGCCTAGCTTGAGATAAATTAAGTATATATGCGTATAAGATTTCAGGTGCATTTTTAATCATTACAAATAATTTCACATTTTCTGTCTATTAATATTATTCATCAAAGAGAAAGAAAATTGAAAATTGGGAATTTCCTGAATATTTTACCTTACGATAGATTTTTTTTTTTTTTTTGTAATATACATGTGAATTACACTTTGGCTTATAAGTTAACAACAAAGGATTCGAAATTTTGTCTGGCGAATCACCAATATTATTAGCAAACAAGGTCATTCCCTCTTTTTTTTTTCTTTTTTAATCAATCCACGGCTAGGAACCCCTGCTGTCTACATTATATACATTATATTATATATAAAATATTTTATTTATTTGATGAAATGAGAAATTTTGACTAAATGGAAACTAATTTTCTTAATAAAGGGTCCCTGGTTTTCATCAGACAATGTGAGCAACTACCGTCAGATATTTTCGTTGACTATAATCATATTTCATTGTTACATAATAATAAACATCACCTGTTTTTTTTTTTTTTTTTTTTTTTTTTTTTATGGAGTCTGACTATTGTAGATGTTAGATTTCTATTGATGACTTGTTGGGGATTTTTTTTTTCCTATCATAGAATTTTTATTTATTGCAATTATGTGCTAATATAAAAATGTATTTTGGATTGAATTTTTGTTTTTTTTTTTTTCTCAGAGGAGACACTCCATTTTGCAGTGAAGAATGCAGGGATGAGCAAATTGAAAGAGACGAAAATAAAGAGAAAAAATGGAACCTTTCTTCTTCGATGAAAGCATTGAGAAAGAAGGAACAGAGAGAGTCTACTTCCCCTACCAAAACTGAAGAACACCCTTTACGTACTAGCACTATAGCTGCTGCTTAATTAACGTTAATACTTGAAGCTATATATATAGCACGAAGGACTATGTCCCCCTTTTTTTTTTTTTGGTTTTAAAGTTTTTCCATATATATATTTTTTGGTTTTACCAAAGTAAATACCTTATATATAACGTTTGGTATGTATTGGTATGGAAAAGCAAGTTTAGTGTATGGTTTTGGTTATGAAGAAGAGGAAAAAAGGGAAGGAGGGTATATTATAGGAGGAGGAAGTGAAACTCTGGATTTTGCGGTAAATATTTAGTATATATAGCAATTATGTAATCGAAGAAGATGAAGAATGGAGGATGCTCATGTTTAAGAGGGTATGCTCAGCTTAAGAGGGTTCCCTTCTCTTGGTTTTTCTTTTTCTTTGTTGTTTTCAACTCTCTATGACTGTAAAATGGATGTTTACTCTAATCAAAATATCCAGAAATATGATAACTGGGTTGTGTTTTTATGATTAATCACTTGTTTTCCTATTATCTTGCCCCATAAAAAAAAATGAAAGTAATAAAAAATAGTTGAGGAAGTTGGAGTTGTACTTCCAAAACTATTTGGTCGAGTGTGAATAATGATCATATAAATTTTAGTTGCTATTTTTCGAAACATGTAAGTTCCTTCAAATAGAAATCATAATTTATAAAATGTTGCTACTTATGATTTTTTTAGCTGTCTTTTAAGGTTTTAGTGACGAATGGTGAGTTTTGAAAGCTGTAATGTAACATTTGCAAATATGTATGTAATATTTAAGTTGTCATTAAAATCCTCAAAATTGCCTTAAAAATTCGTAATTTGTCATTAAAATTCTAAAAGCGGTTGCTATAAGAATCGTAAATAACGATATTTATGAGCCATGACAACGCTAGTTGTTCGATTGAAGCAACAAAACATGTGGGAATCTTGAAATCTATCATACACTGTAGATAGGTTTTGTTTTTAAGCTTTTTAAATCTATATTTCCAGGATGGGATATGAGGAAATAGGTATAATGATCTACCCATTTTAGAAGTTGTTTGGAATTTGTATGTCCTATATTATAAGTTACAAGCTTCAAGATATCTTGTAATTTTTTAAGCGATGTGAATATAATCTATGGGAATGAATAAAATAAATATATTAAAACTTTCAACAAAATCGACCTAATTTACGGTACTCGATTAATTAGTTAAATTTATTTAAAACTTCCAATTTAATGGGTATTTTGAATTGTGTAGGCTGTAAAAGAATAAATAATACTGGTTTCTTGAAACTTGTAAATTTTAGACAAAAACATATAAGTAGAGTATCCATATGACGTGCCAAGAAAACAACGTCAAAGTTGATTTTGATACGATATTTAGCAATACAAGGTTGAATTTGGTGCTATATTTAATAATTACATCTAAGTTTAGATAATTAGCTGATAAGATAAAAAAAAAAGGGGGGAAAGGAATCGTGATAGTATCATAAACTTTAAAGAATGGTATTGATACCATGGCCATTGGAAAGAACAATGAATCGGTTACAAAAAGTAATTGAAAATCTACGTATTGATTTATATATTTGGGATTTGTCTGTTAATGTTTTCCTCGGGGTCTCTTTCCTATGTTAATTGAAAGTCAACTTAAGGCCTGCTACATTAAAGAGTAGCCATCTAGACTTCTCTAGTATAGTAATTAGCAAACCAACGGTGTAACTCCGAGGATGTCTTCTTTCTCGTGATTTCTATTTTCTTCCCCACCCCCCCGCCCCCACTGAGAGCGACACCCTTGGGGTCTTCCCTCGTGCTCGATGCTCATGGACTTCTGTGAGTGAGTAGTGTCTATTAATGGATTTGAATCTCAAGTGATGAGATGAGTATGTCGCTTGAAGAAGTAAAGTGGGCTCTCCATTTCTCTAAATTCAATTCAGTTTTCAAATTCGATTCAATTGTGGTTAGAATTTGAAGTTAAGCTCAGCTTTCTAATAATTCGACTCAACGAATGTCTATATATGTATGTATGTAGAATATTGGAAACTTGTATCAGATATTCATGTTTTGAAAAGAATTTGAAGTTAAGCTCAGCTTTCTAATAATTCGACTCAACGAATGTCTATATATGTATGTATGTAGAATATTGAAAACTTGTATCATTTGTCGATAATTCGCTTAATTTCAAGTTTTAACACTATCTAATATATTAAAGATGATAAAAATTATCTATCTTTTTTTAACAGTATCAAAGTCCTATAAGATGTGGGAAGTCCAACTCAATTATTTTTGGACTATACTTTTTTTATGAGCGGGTATAAAGTAATTAGGATACAAGGTACTATTTGTACCTTATCTTATAAAATACAATTTTTTAAAATGGAATTTATCTTATAGTATTATGAAACTATCATGAAATCTATACCCTATAAAGCCTATACCTATATCTTATAAAACATATAAAATTTACCTTTTTCTTTATAAATTTTAAGTTTATATGATAATAAAAAAAAATCTATATATGATATTACAAGTTTTTTACATATAAAACCTAAATAGCAAATAAAAAAGAGTAAAGAAAATAATGGAAAACATAAAGTGAGAGAGTAGACATGCTATTTAGGGTTATTAACTTATAGATTTGAATATTTTTTAAACAAAAACATTTATTGGCCAAAAAATAAAAATTGTCATTTATTATTTAATAAATTTTTATTTGTAGATATGGATTACCTTAAAACCCATACCTTGCATACTTTAGAATATATGTTTCATGATGTGTGTAGGGTTAGAAGACTTTGTATTCATATCCAATACTATGGGAGTAGGTTTTTGAAAATTTGTATCATAAACTTACCTTATAACCTTTAATATCATCCTGGGTAAGGTATATGCTTTGTATAACAAGATTACTTGCTTACTTCTAATTTCTCATTTTTATTAATTTATTGTTCTATTTTAGTTTTGTCCATGAATGAATGTTAACTTAAAGGCAAATCCATTAATTGTTATGTAGTTTAGAAGATCAATGAACAAAATATTATTACCATTCAATTGCATTAAAGAAAATACTTTTGCTTGGAAAATAATTTTTGATTTATCCTAAAAAAATAATAGTTCACCTTCTACGTGTAAAAGCGAGCATAGGTCGGTTCCTACTTGTGAATCAACTTGAAATTGGTATGCTAGGTTAGGACTTGAAATTGACCCACCTAATGCCTATGGACCTTGTGATTTCTTACCTAGGGTTGCCAATAAAACATAAAAAAAAATAAAAAATAAAAAATAAAAAATAAAAAATTTGGCACACCTACTATTACTTTGCAACAACCATTGCTAAATGCACACACAAACTTTGACACACATGTATCATCACAAATAAAAACACATAGACTCACAAGTCACACACATGCAAATACACGCATTCCTACCCCTTTCCCACCTTTCCTATAAATGTACACACATACACTTATTTTTATCACCGGCACAAATATATATAGATGCACACAAGGTTGTGCTAGATAGCCTCTATTAGGATAGTTTGTTAATAATTTCCTCCATTCCCCTTGACAATGTCTTCTATATCAATATTTTTTAATATATTATTAATTTTTTTAACTCCTCTATAACGTTTATATTGTAATAAACATTAGTATGTAGCCATGTGGTGTTGCTTGTGTTAACCTTTCTTTAGCAAATTCTTGACAAATGAAGCAAGTAATAGTAATAGAGGGGAATATAAAGTTCAAGAGTTAAAAGAGATGAATATGAGAACTCCTGTATTATTTCGTTCATTTCACTTTTTGCGAAATGCATTATTTTTAAACTTTTAAAATGTATGAGAATCTTTCTTAAGAAAAAAAAATGTATCACAACATATTTACTATCAATTTGAGATAGGTCATTAGTATCAATTATGTACGAATACGAGTTCTTAATGACCTCGACTTGTAACAAACTATTTGCTACCCAACTAGACTCAAGTACTGTGATTTGCTTGCTTAAGAAAAACTCTATTGATGTCGAAGCTCAAGCAACTTGTTGAACTAAAGTGGATTAGAAAGTAGAGAGTTTATTGCAAGTTAAGGTTATCGAGAAGACTTACCTAACTAATATAAATGACTTTTAAGCCTTTTAAGTTTGGTTTTGATGATAACAAAACATATGTTAAGTATTTACTAAAGAGTTCATTAAGTTTACAGGTAAAAAGTAATTTATGAATTTAATATATGAAAGAATATGTTTGTTCATTTGATTGATTAAGGCCCAACTCCACTAACTGAACATATTTGGATAATATGTTTGACTTAGTTTTACTAAAGTTAGGACAATTTTTTTGGGGATTAAATATTATTTGTGGAATGAAGTTGTGGATTTTTGAAGAGATAGATTTGGAAAATGTTAATTTAAATATAAGGTTTGATTCATGGTTTATATTGTTTTAGCAAAACCAAAACTAGTTTAAAAATTTAGTTAAATATATAGTTGGAATGGAAAAGACATAATCAAAAGTTTATGGAACATAAAGTTAGAACTCACAATTGGAACTAGTTGGAACATGGCATTAGTGTCAGAACCAATTTAAAGCCAATTAAGAAATAGTTAGAATCAGTCGAAAGCAACGAAACAATACTGAGGTTTGTTTCAGAAATCTTTTATTACAAATTCAAATAATTGAGTTGGGTACAATATATTTCAAGATTATAT
Source organism: Laguncularia racemosa (assembly GCA_037954665.1). NCBI lineage: Eukaryota > Viridiplantae > Streptophyta > Magnoliopsida > Myrtales > Combretaceae > Laguncularia > Laguncularia racemosa. The sequence continues at coordinate 7,128,565 of JBBMOL010000025.1, read as the reverse complement.
GGAAAGATAAATACAAGGAAATATCTTAAACTCTAAATTTAAATATTCAAGTTTATTTGGGAATGGGATTAACAAATTATGAAGAAAAAGGAAGGATTAATGGACGACTTATGTATGAAGGAAAATCTTGGCTACTTTAATAATTTATATTTTTTATTTATTTTATTGTATGACACCATAATAATTTAGTAATCAAAAGCGGATTACATTAAGAAGAAAAATTTTAATTTTAAGCAATCAATACACCCATTTGCTAATTGGGACCAACACTCATCTTAAAGTGATATAAAAAAAGGAGTGAATTTAGTATTTTTCTTAGAAAAGTTTCTCTACTTATTACTAAAGTTGAAAGTAACATTGGTATCTGAATCAACGGAATATAAGTTATAGATGTATTTGTAAAAATATTTTATATGTGGAAAATGTTGATGTTACTAAATAATGTTATTTTGTACATTTTAATTACTTTTGTTTTATTCTAGCATTATTTTTCATTTAATTGTAGTTGCAATATCTTATTTTTTTGTATTTAATTAATGACATAATGAATTTTTTTTTCGCAATTTAATGAGAGAATCCGAGTTAATCGGTTGTATAATTTTAACATGTTACGCTATACGGTTTTAATATATTACGCAATAAACGTTATATTTAGGCAGCACATTTATAAATCTGGAACCGGGGAGATACCTTAATTTTTTTTTAGATAAAATAGAAAAAAAAATTCATTAGTTCATAGGTCACGGATTGTGACCCGAAGTTGGCTAATTTGCCAGTTCATCGGTCATAGACTTATGACTTGGAACTTGCTAACCTATCGGTTAATAGTTTTTTTTTTTTCAATTTTTTTCATAATTTTTTATAATTTTCAATTTTTTTATTTTTAGAATTTAAGCTACAGGAGCAAAGTTGGGTCTCTATAGTGGTAACTTCAAATTTTTTTTTTTTTAAATAGTGTTTTTAAATAAAAGCTTCCTTTAATTTTTGTTGAGTGATTTATGCTAAGTGCACCAAGTTTATTATGAGTTAGAACTAAAGAAAAAAAATTTGAAAATTTGGGCATGACATAAAGTATCATTACCATGAATTCAACAAGGTGACAATCAAGAACAAATCCCCAAGATTAATGACTTGTTTGACTAGGTGAAAATAACCTAGGTTTTCTCTAAAATAGACTAGAGATCAATGTATCATTAGTTTAATATTAAACCAAAAGATGTTCCTAAGTCTAACCTTTTAAACTCGCTATGAGCATTATGGGTTCCTAGTAATGTCTTTTAGACTTACTATTCTAGTTGCAATCCTTATGAACTTGATGAATAGGATGTTTCAAATTACTTGAATAATTATATAGTAGTCTTTATTGATGATATCTTGGAGTATTTGAAAAGTAAGGAGAAGCACGAGGAGCATTTGAAAATTGTTCTTCATTGATGATATCTAGGAGTATTTGAAAAGTAAGGAGAAGCACTAGGAGCATTTGAGAATTGTTATGTAGTGACTTAAGGAAAAATGCCTTTATGTCAAACTTAATAAACATGAGTTTTGACTACAACACGTTGCATTCTTAGGTCATTTAATCAATAAGGAAGGAGTAACAATAGATCTAGAAAAAGTCAGAGTTATAGTAAAATGGTCTAAGTTGAAGATAGCAATAGACATCTAAAATTTTTTAGGCTTTACAGGTTATTATGGAAAGTTTGATGTGTTTCTAAAATTGTAACCCCTTTGATAAGACTAACTTATAAAGGGGTGACGTTTAAATGGAGTAAAGTGTGTTAGAAGAGTTTTCAAAAATGGAACCAAGAATTAATTACAACTCTAGTATTAGCATTACCCAACAACATTGAAGAGTTTATTATCTACGATGATGCCTCAATCAAAGGTTTAGATTGTGTATTGATACAAAATGGAATAGTCATTGTTTATGTATTTAGGTAGTTGAAGTCCTATGAAAAAAAAAAAAAACTATAAGACTTATGTGTAGGAATTAGTAGCAGCGGTACTAGTACAACTAAAACTATAGAGACATTATTTATGTAGCGAGAAGTCTACAAGATTTATATTAATCACAAGAGTCTCAAGTATATATTCACTCAAAACTAACTAAGTATGAGATTGAGATGGTGGTTGAAGTTAATAAAGCATTGCGACTATAAATCCTTTACTACTCTCTGAATAATGGGATAAAGAGTATTCTATTGAGTGGTTATTTTGTTCCCATTGTATTATCTCTATGTAAAGGGGCCTAGTAGTCTACTTTCTTTGTGGAATAGAATTAATAGGGAATGGAGAAAGTATTCATTAAGAATATCTATCATTATGAATAATTTAGAAATTTATACTCTAGTATTTACTTACTTTGTAAACTTCTATTGTAGGGAATATTTATTTTAATGTTTATTTTACCTTATTGAATTGCGGAAAAAGTCTAAATTCAATCCTTAACATTTAATTAATTTTCTAATTGGGTCCTTAATTTTTTTTCCTATTTGAGTCTTCAATCTTTTGAATATTCTTTATTTGAGTCCTTTTGTTACTTCTAGTTAAAAATTTCTTAAGAGTTAATATGTGTCAACTTTTGATTGGCTTAGATTAAGTAAATATATTATTAAATATGTTTAATTAAATTAAATAATAAAAAGAAAAGGAAAAAAAAAAGAGATGGGTTTTAGAAATTTCCTAAATGCTTAAATTGAACTTTAAGCAGCAAATGAATGATGGATGGGATTTTCTAAAATCAACAAATATGGAGTGTGTATCTATGGTGCAAGATAATGATCAAAACTTAAAAAAAAAAAAAAGTTAAACTAAAGTTTATATGCTACATGGTTAACTATGGTATAAGAATTTCTCAAAGTTAAATAGGAGGAGTTGGGTCTTTCCTCTTTAACTTTTATTGTTGAACCTTTGTTACTTCTATTATTGAGATAATGGGAAAGTGCCATCCAAACTGTGAGCATTATCATAGCCTCCTATATTTCCACTTGTGATTTAAGAGTGAAATAAGTGTTAAAAACCAAAACTTTATAGACATTCCTAAAAACCAAGGTGGTGAACATTTTTTTTCTTCTTAAATATGAGGTTTATCATAATGTTGTACAATGTCCAAAGATTCAATCTTTTTGAGTTCATTGTCATGGATTTTCATATTTGGTTGTTTAGGTACTTAGAATGTGAAGGAAAGTGAAGGAAAATGGTAAACTCATACGGGTTTGTGTACAGGTTTGTATTTCTAATTTTTCTTTTCTTTTATTTTCTTTTTTATTTTTATTTTTATTTAGTTTAACTAAACATATTTAATGACATATTTACTTATTGTGAGCCGTCCACATTTGTCAATTTTTAATAAAGCTAATGGAAGGACACACATAGGAAATATTTAAAATTTTAAGGTCTCAATGAAAAACACCAAATCAATAATTAAGGTCATTAAGTTTAAAGGGAATTTTCAAAATCATTTAAGCAGGATTATTTAAGGTATAGTGCCAAATTTTTTAAAAATGAATATCTTACTTTATACTAGATTTTAACAAGAAATACCAATAAAATGGGTCTAGACAATTAATTGGGAGTATTGGAATGTTAATAAGTTAAAATGAAGAATAAAATAATGATTAGAATACCTAAAACCTTAATCAAGTCACTTAGTTTACATGTGACAAAATTAGAAGAAAGTACTAAAAGGAGTGGGGCTACACCATCAACCTAGGGTTTTGAACATTCCTTCCCTTCTTAAACCCTTGTGTCACCACCCTTAGGGTTCTAGAACCCTCTCTTAACTTGTCTTCTCCTCTTAGAAGCTATTAACCTTAATTAGCTTAAGTAAACCTAGGTGATTAAGCTTAATCACTTAGACTATTGTAAAGTAAGTTACTAAATCCTTTTTATTGACTGATGAAACATAGGTTTTGGAGTTCATTGAGGGTTCTAGGTAGGGGACTCCAAGCTTGTGTGAAGTCCTTGTAAAAAGGGTGAGTTTCCATCTCAATTTTTGAAGTTTAGCTTAATTTAGGGCTTAATCTCTAAACTAGAAACTAAGTGAAGCTATTCAATGCTAGAGATTCTTTTGGAAAATGAAGAAAAATTCCATCTTATACTCTTTAAGTAGTAGCTAAGTCTAGTGCAAGTAGCTTGTGAGTTCTTTAATAGGTAAGTAATAGAACCCTTCGAAGCATGCCACCACCTTCAATGAAAGAATGGTGAGGATTTTGATGGTTCCTAGTGTTAATTTGATAATAAGCATGTTAATCTTACATTTGGAGGCTATTTGATGCTCTAATATGAAGATTTAGTGAAATGAATGTATGAATGCTAGACGAATACTCTTCCTAGCTGAAACATAGCATGTTTATGTAGGTTTTAAATTGTTGATTTGATGTGTTAAAGAAGTGCTAAATATGTTAATTTGGGGCTTAGTCAAAGTTTGGTAGGCTAAAAGTGAAATTAAGGTGATTTAGTACATAAGTGTTTGATTTTCCTTTCTAGACACCATTCTCCATGTGTTTTCTTGAATGATTCTTGTTTAATTTGTGTTATTTGATGTTTTATAATGTTTAATTGATGATTTCTAATTGATTTGTGGGTAAAAATATGTCAATTTTGGTATATAATATGTATACTTTGATTTAAGAGTCTAAAGTGACTAACTAGATGCATAAATGTTGATGTATGATTGAGTTTGAATAATTTCTATAAATTTTTAGCAAGTGTTGATAAATTGAGATGCCACTATGATGTATGATTTAATGTTAATAAGGTTCTTGATAAGATATATAGCTTAAGTGTGTTAACTACTTTGATTTCTATTAAATTTTGAGACCTAGTGTGTGTTTTGTGAAAGTTTTTGAAGAATTTTTACAAGTGTTCTTATATCCTTAATTGTTCAAATGTTCTTCAAAGAAACCTCCCTTTTTGATCCATTTTAATCCTAAAAATTCAACCTAAAAGTGTTTTTCACTAGATTTTTTATTTTTACATTTCCTTATAAACTTTAAGCTTTTGATTCCATTTCAATAATCCTTTTGTCATGCCCCGTAAGCTCCTTAGGATGTACAGTTCTGCCGTACACAGTACGAAAACCTAAGGATAACCTCTCTATTATCTAGGGATTTGCCTTATAGCATATAAGGCGTACTCACATCCAAATTCTCAATCAGGGTTTAATATTTTCAAGAAAATTTAGAAACAAATAATTAATCAGAGTAGCAAAATATATCAAATGTTTAGAGGTTACTAACATTATCTAAAGGTTAATAAGCTTAAAATATATCAGTCTCTACTAAGCATTGATACAACTAAAATATGAACTCAGAAGTTAATATAACAGTGATCTCTTCACTAAAATCCTTCATGGTTCCCTTGTTCCCTGCACTAACTTTTGAAATTTGTTTGTTGGGCTATAAGCATATCAACTCCTACAACAAGGAAAATCTGTGGGATTGTAAGTTATGACAGCTTAATGAGATATACCCTCCTACTGAACTGGCAAGCACCAACAAGCAAGTTATTTAATCAAGCATATGCCATGCATGAGCAATCACATGAATGCAACAATATATATAATCTACTAGGTATCACATACATCATGGATTTATCGCCCTCTATTGCTTAGGTGGGGAAATCATGAACTACATTTCAACTTCAAGCCCCAGTGACCTTGGGTTATCTTTTAAGATAAGTTGTAAAGTCTATAGATATTTTTACTACATTTCAATAGACTTAAAAATATGTATATATATGTACTAAGCCTATGTGGGGTATGGACTATGAAAATTCTACAAGCTCAATCACCTCTAAGCGATGAATCCTCGAACTAGGTTCCCCTAGGTCTCAATCAAAGGGTAGCATTTCCCAATTCTACTTAGTTTCTAAAGGTCGAGACAATGTATGCTTATGGAGTATACATCCATGGGGCCTTTCTATACTATTGGGTGATGCTAACGACCTTATTATATGTGAGATTTCATAATGCATAACTTATTTTATTCAGGCTAAATAATATTAGATCCAGTTATTCAATGCTTACATTAATTCAATACAGACACTCACAATTTTTAGGTTCTAAATGTAAGGGAAATCCACAAATAATTACCAAGTATTATTAGTATGGATTAGCAATCACATCATAGCAACAAACACACAATATATATATATATATATATAACCTAACTACCCTACAAACATGAATCCAATTTAAATATCAAAATTTATATGCTAGTACACTAAATTACAAGCATAAATAAGGAATAGTAGTTATTGGATTTTACTCACCCAACCATGTCGTCCTCAATCATAATAGTCCAGTGGTAGGTCATCCTCAAAAGATGTGTTACCTGATAGGATAACAATAATTTTATAAGTTTGAGTTGAATCTTAACCAAAAATTTGTTAGTTTTCCCAATTTTGAAGGTTTTAGTATTTTAATCATAAATTTATTTTTTAAGTTTTTTTTTTCATGTACTTAGAGTCCTTTTAATTTTTTTTTTAGTGTTCTTTCCATTTTTGAAGTCTTTTTGGTTGTTTGAGCTTCCAAAAAATAAGTTATAGTCAAAACACTTGGGGTGCGCATTGTCTAGGTTCATTTTAAAGCTCTTTTTGCCTAATTGGATCTAATACCCTAAAAGATTTAATTCCAATCACTTGAGTATTTATTTAAGACTTTTATTTGGTATGTGAAGGTTCTAATTGTTCTAAAATTTTGGAATTTTGGTCCAAGAATTTCGAGTGGGTTGTTCAAGTCTTTAGTTTTGCATTTTCCCTTCTATTTTGCATCAATTTCTATATTTTCTTTAAGATTTTTATTTCTAGATTTTTCCTAATGTTATTTCATCATCATTAGGTTTTGGAAATTTAAAAATTTCCAAATATAAATGGGTTTGGCTATTGGTTGAAGGTTCACGAACTAACTTAGGCATTTTTCCAATTTTCCTACTATTAAAGTGGTCTAGATTATCACCTAAAGCTTTTCTTGGGTAAGGGTGCATGTAATATATATATATAAAATACACTCCTTTGGGTCTTAAACATTGGTGTCCAAAAGTAAAATAATATTCCTAATTTTGATTTTCATTACACTTCTCCATAACTCAGCATGTACAATACATTTCATAGTAGATCTTTACGGTTTTGCATCCTAACTTTAGGTTTACATTTCCAACTTGTATCTTAGGCTAAATGCATTCTAAATATACATGTAAAACTTAAAAAAATCAAAGTAAAATGGCCTATTCTATTATGATTGTAACAACCTAAAAATTTAGGAAAATTATATTAAAATAAGTGAAATAACAACTACTTCTAAGCTAAAGTAGTAAAGACATCATTTTCGTAATTCTAAAATTTTGATAAAATACTAATAGTGAGAATAATATATATATATATATATATGTCTATTTATATATATATGCATATGTAAATAATAATAAATACAAAACATAACCAAAATAGAGTAAAGTAAAACAAAGATTTGTCTAAAAAAAAGAAAAAAAATCAATCAAATCGCCTACTCTTTTGTTCTGTTTTATTTTCCCTCCATTGTCTACGTCAGGAGCAGCTGGCATAGGAAGGTCACCATCCCATCATCCGCTTATTATCATGTCGTCCATCTCTGCTGTCCTTGTCCCCTGCTTCTTCATTTCTTTCCTTCCTTCTTTCTTCTTCTTACTGTCGCATCGTCCTCCCTTTCGTCCCTCCCCAAATTTCCCTTCCTTCTCTTCAGATCCTTGCCTTCCCCTCTAAACCTTCCACCCCAAACCAAACCCAAGACACAAACCCCACAACTATACCCTAGGAAGCCCTAATTTTCAACCTGAAAAGAAATCCTTGCTATCTACACTGGTGAGATCTTCCTCGGCAGCGAGCTTGAATAGCTTGAAGCTGAACCTCATCTCCACTACGAAGACCCGCTAGACTGTGAACCAGTAACATCCAAGCATCTAGGTGACCGACGGTGAGCGGAAAAGAGAAGAAGAGGGGGGAAGTGGGCTTGGTGGCTGTGTGCGAGGCTCGTAATACTCTGTCTTAGGGTTCAAGAACATGGGCCTTGCTCCGGTTGGGTCGTGGTGGCTACTTTGTCTAGGTGGTTGGCATTTCGCGTAGAAGGAATATGTTGCCTCATTTTTGTTCCTCAAAACAGGGGAGGTCCAACATGAAAGGAAGTCTTCCTCGGATTTCAATATATCCTAGGCGAAGAGAAGAAAGATAGATGGTAGCAACATCTAGCGAGCAACATTTGGGGAGAAATCTGTAAGTGGTAGTTGCTATGCTTAGTTTCCTACTTTGGTGCGGGTGTGAAAGTGATGTGTGTGTGTGGAGTAATGTTCCGGCGAGAGAAAGACGCATTTAGTGCTTGTGATGTGTGTGTGTATGTGTGTTTGTGTGTGGTGGAGGGGCTACCCTGTTGCAACTGTGTGTGTGTGTATGTGTATGAGGGAGGAGAAAGTTATGTGGTATAGCTTTATGTGCATGTAGGCTAAAGGAGAAGATAGAGCTACACGCTGCCATTGTGTGTGTGCATGAGGGAGGTTGTTAGTAGCAAGATCTTGTTGCTTGAACTTCTAGTGAAAACAAGTTGACCTAGATATGTGTTGTAATGGGCTAGATGGAGCATATTTGAATTGGCTATGGTAGTATTGATAATAATCATTGCTTATGCATATGAGAATTTTGCTATAAATTGACATAATAACAATTGGAGATGTTAACTAGATGAGTTGGTTGGAACCTTAGAAAATTTGAACATTGGATGTATGATTGCTGATTTTATCGGGAGTCGTAAATCTTTAAAGAAGATCCTTGCAATTGGCTTGGACTTGCCTGCACCTTATTTATTTATTTATTCTCCTTCAAGAGAGGTGCTTGGAGATATGGCCAGGAAGGAGTAGAGTGTGGGTGGATGTGGGTCTATGAAAGGGGTTAGGTTAAGAAATGTGGTGGGTAGTAGGGAAGATGGAAAGAGGATTAGTGATATGGTCATGCAAAGAGGAAGGGTTGTGATGGTAGATGAGGATGGTTGATTAGTCATATTTGAGTTAGAGTTATTAGCAAAGTTTGAAAAGTGGATGATTCTTCTTGTGGAAGGGGAGAGTACTACAAGGGCATCAATTAGTTCTAGTGATATTGGTGCCTCACGAGGAGTAAAGTCTATCTACTTTAACTGAATGGTTCTCTCCTGCATCGCTTACTTTAGCAAGTCATCAAATTTTGGGTTCATTCTAGGTTCTAGCCTTCTGTAACCTTAGTGATAATGAAGGTAAAGGGATTACCTGTTGGAATCACTTGATGACGGTTGGAACTATGGCGACCATAAACAAGTGAGTGGGAAGCTCTATGATATGCTACAGTGTCATATTTAATTGTGATATATATTGTATTTAGTTATTATATGTTATGTATATGTATATTTCCTTACTTAGTTGCTGTTGTACTTGTTGGGGTTGTTATTATCTTGGAGTTAGAAGTGTGTGAAATGTGAAGTTGTGTTGTGGTGTGTGTGTAGCGTAAGCTGTGGTGTGTGTTATTGCCATCATTGCTATTGTTGTTGTTGTTATTGCTGCTATTGCTATTGTTATTGTTGTTGTTATTGCCACTGTTACTACTATCATTGCTGCTGTTATTGCTCTTGTTACTATTGCTATGGCTGTTGTCGCTATTGTTGCTATGGTTATTGCTGCTATTATTGCTACATTTGCTATTGTTACTGCTGCTGTTGTTGCTATTATTGCTGCATTTGTTGCTGCCACTGCTGTTGCTACTGTGTGGAGGGCTGTTGTGAGCATTTGTGTGTGTATGTAAAGGTGTTTGTAGCAAAGTGGAGGTGTTATGGGGTGGAAGGTGTGACGGAATTGTGTATCTTGTGTTTGTACGATTTGGCTTGTGTGTGTGGATATGTTTGTGTCATTGCGAGCTTTTCTAACCATATATGTACGTGAGTGTGTGTACAGTTGGAAAGTGTGTGTGTGTGCATGATGGTGAGTGAGTATTAGCAGAATGGAGAAATTTCAAGAAAACTAGGAAAAACATATTTTTCAACTTAACCTCTAACTAAACTAAACTACTTGCACATATAGATAAGTAAATAGGGTTAGATAATATATAGTTATATATATTTCTAAATATTATCTATGTTAATGCAAGTGAAAAAGACATGTGATTTTACATTTTTATAGATTTTGAGATTTTAATAATTGAGGATGTTGGAAGAGTACATCCTTAGCTACCTTGTTTAACTCTTGGGTGAGTGGAATGGAGCACTTGAGAAGTGCAATGAGACAAAGATGTCGAGTAACGAGGACTGTAAATCAATTCTAAGTGGTTGATTTGATGATTGATGAGGTTAAGTCGTATTATGCTATTATTGAGTTGATCTCACATGATAACTCATTCCAAAACTTATTGATCATGTTTGTATCTGGCTTGACTGATTCTACTTGGTCAGTCTGATCCTCCTTATCATAACGGTGACATGTAATGTTTGATGTTTCTTGTTGTGATGAATGTGAATGTAAGGTGTAACTGTTTTGCTTGTGGGATTGACTTGGTTCCTATTAGTTATTCGTGGACTTGTATGCCTTAAATGTTTGATAGTTACTTTATCATTTTGAATGTGGATCAATTTGTGATTATATATTGTTTGTAGTTACTTTATTGTTTTGAATGTGGATCGATTTGTGATTATATATTGTTTGATCACCTCGAATCAATTAATTGAAGGATTGGATTTAATTTAAAACTGGACATGCATTTACACAAGACATTGCATGAAATTGAAGGCTATCACTGCTACAGGGCTCGCCAAAAGTAATCAGATGATTACTGTTCCACCAAGTGTAAGTTAAGTGACTAGGGGATTATCGCGCTTTGAAGATTTCGAGTCCAGTCGGTCTTTGAGGGTGTTACTCAGTGCATGAGGCACGGGAGCGCTCAGTCTATGAGAACACTCGAGCTTATAATATCAAAGTTAAAAGATATTTTAATTATCAAAGAGATAAGAACAATTGAATTGGTTGTAAGGCCCGAGCACTGATGGTGGCTCCGAAATCCCTAACCCAAGGTTAAGGGGGGCGTAAACCCTAGACTTCACATCGGTTACTAGAAGATTGCGTGAGATGCTGCATTCATATGGTTGTTAATGCATAGCATATGATTTGATAACTTGATTTGAAATTCCTTGTACGTGTATAGCATTGAAAATACTGTACTTTCATTCATTGAGCCGTAGTGTGCTCACCCCTTCACAGACTGTTTTACAGGTAAAAATCTTAAAAGCTTAGGATGGGATAAGATATGAAGTGTTGAGAGTTTTTTGGAAGCCAATAACGATAAAGTAAGAATTATAATTGGTAGACTATCTAGATGGAATGCCATTTTAGGACCTTGATGTAAAATTTGAATTTGTGAGACTTAAGGTTTTATTCCATTTTACTAGTTGGTAGACGATTCCGACTCTCTACGATCTTGGTTGACCGTGAGGCATGGAGTCTATAGTATTATTCTCATTGTATGATTTATGAAATATGAATAGCTATAATTGTTTGATTTATTATTTAGAGTCTTATGATCTTTGACTTGTAGGACGGTTATCATGTAATGGATGCACACATGCTATGATAGCTTTTAGTGGGAACTTCTAAGCCTTAGGTTAGGGCATGACAATGATCATCTGAAATATTACAAAAAAAAAAATAAGATAGCAAGAAAAGGGATGGGGTCCTACATGTTAGAGCTACTTAGGAGTACTTCAATCTTCACCTTCTTAACCCTTCTTGATGTGGCCTTTTCTTCTGATTTTTTGATGTCCTTGGCTCCTTGAATGGCCTCTTAAATGGTGTAGAATATATCTAGAAGTGAACTTAGATTGGTGTTGTTTTAGGCTTGGTTTGCTCATTAGAATTGGAGGTGTCTGGTTGAAGAGTGAGGTTTCGATTTGGGGTGTCTTTCTAGGTCCGAATTTGAGAGGGTGTTTGAGTGTTTTTGGGAGAGTATTTTCTAATGGAAAACTTTAGAAAGAAGAAGGCTTCTATCCATGTGTAGATGAAGAGTAATTATAGAAGATTGATTAGCTTGTTTAGGAAGTTTTCACGTAGGCCAAAGGACAAAGTTGTTGCACAATGCTATTGTATGTTGGATAAAAGAATGGATTTGTCAAATCACCTTACTTAATTCTGCAATTGGAGTTGTTGATATCAGAATTTTAAATCCTCTCTTATCATGTGCTCATTCCCTAAATGTACTTGCAATCATTGGATCTTAGTTGGCTTACTTACTTAGTCATTCTCTACGGTTATGTTGGCTGTCTGGCAAGGGAGGGATTTAATTAGTTTGTCCAATTTGTCTCCTTGCAGATGAATGAGAGTTAAATAGGGTTAGTTAGGGGGGTTTTTAGAATTAATTTAAGCTTTTAGTTCATGTCATTTGGTGGTTTAAATTTAGCCTTTATTCAACGCCATCAATGAAGGTTGTTTGAGGATTATTTTTCCATGTTTTGTTTTGCCCAATTTAATTAATTAGTAGAGTTAGATTTAATTAAATTATAGGATACTTTTATATTAATTATAAGTAAATTTATCATCATCTAAGTTTTTTTTTTTTTTGGGTCAGATCTTGGGTTTTTTTTGAGCTAAAGTTGGTTTTCTCAGTTCTTAAGGTAATTCTAGCATTAGCGAGTGATTTTAGGATATTGGAAATCGAATTTAGGCTTTGTGTACATCTTAGTTAAGGTTTTGGTTTCCTAATACAAGGTTCTATGGTTGAGTTTACTTAGGTTTTGAATCCCTTAGTTTTGGAGTATGCTAGTTAGGTTGAAGGTCGTAGGGTAAATCCTAAGTCATAGTTGGGTTTTTGTGTTTGTTTTTTGACATATTTCCTAATATTTCCCTTCATACTAATTCTTTAATTTGAAATTTTCCAAGGTTTACACCTTTTCTCCAAACATGGAACACACATAACCCAATCTTTAAAACAAAATTTGAATCAAAGTTAGTTGAAAAATGTGCTTGATCTTGTTAGAAATTAGTGTTTTAGTGAAATGTGTTTGTAGTATAAAATTTCCATTTTTGGGAATTAGAATGGAAAAAAAAGGAATTATAATAATTAAAATATATTAAAACAATAATAACTCAATATTTGATTGAATTGGGATAGGACGGGTTCAATTCTAAATCAACCTACTTAAATTAGCTCAATAATCAACTCAAATCCCTCCCCATGGTCGGTTCACTAAGCCTTTCCATAAAATTGTCAAATTAAGTTTGTTTATTTAGTTAAATTGACATAATGAATTAATTTCCAAGGTTAATTTAGTAAATTAATCATAATTAATTTTTATTAAACAAAATAAACCCAATAGGCCCAATTTCAAAATTAGTTGGGATAATTTCCTTTTTAAGGCTCATGACCTAAACGGGCCTTAGCAAAATAAATTGCTCTTAATGAGCCTTACATATAATGAGGCCCAAACCAAATAAGAAATCTAATTGGACCTAAATTAGGCATAATACATAAAGTTGGGCCTAAGAAATGATTAATGAGGTATAATGGATCCAAAATGGTAAATGGGTCTAAATTAGATAAATTAGGCATAATGGAACCTTAAATGGGCCTAAATTGAACATAATAAGTGGAATAGGTAATAATGGACTTAAGAAACTAATAATAAAGCATAATGAGCCTAAGGGAATTTAATGGACTTCGGCTAAATTATTTAGGCTTAGAAAACTTAAATAGGCTTAAGTAAATGTACCCGAGTATTATAAGCCTAATTGGATACTTTAATTAGATTAAAAAATTAAAGTAGTTAATTAAATGGATTATCTTAATTAATATGATTAATTAATTTATTTAAGTTTAGTGAGTCTAATTCCAAACTAATTGGACCCACTTTCCTTTAAGGTCTAATAGAAATGCAGCCGAAGCAGGTTTGGAATGGGTTTTTGCAAAATTCGAATCTAAACCTAACCTATTATCCTATAGGGCTTTCTAGAGTCTGCCTTAGAACCTTATACGATTTTTTCCTTGTTTCAAAATTGAATTCAGTTGGTTTTTTTTTTAGCCCATTAATGACTCGATTTGACCCACTACAATATCTATTTTTCCAATTATGTCTCTTAAAAAGTAAAAGATTGGCAATTAAATTACTCAATTCATAAATTTTAGTTGTGCTTATCTAAATTTCTTAAATTTCATTTTGATAATTAACAATCAAAAGCAAAAAATTCCAAATATGAATATAAATTAAAAAAAAAATCCATTATGAGCATTTATTAGGGTAAAAAAGAATCCCTTCAAAAATCAAAATATCACTTTGATTAATTATTATTATTACTATTTTTATAATGAATAGCACTAGCATGTTGCATTCTATGTACTAACATGTACTATTAAATATATTATATATATATTATTTTATTGCTTATTGAGTTTAAGTTTCTTGTTAGATTTTCTTTTAATTCCAAAACCTGACTTGAAACCTATTTCAAATCCTGTAAGATTTTTATCTAGTAGGGCGGGTTGTTTACCTTATAGCGACCCACCTAATGGCATTCTTAAGGCTTAATCTCCTAATAGGCCTTTGTAAAACGCATAATTATAGACTTAGATTTAAATAAGAAACTTAGATTAGTACGGGTCAAGGTTCAATGGGCTCAACTTTAAATTATTAAAAGAAGGAAAACCTAATTGGATTAAGCACTAATAAAAATTGGATAATTAAAAATTATAATAATATGAATAGACTAAATAAATAAACCTTAAATAATAAATCGGTCAAATTGAGTTAAAGACTAGTTGGGCCCTTATACCCTTTTGGGACCATAACTAGTATGGCCTTAGTTATAAAGGAGATCAAGAACCTAAACTAATAATAATAATAATAATAATAATCTAAATTTAATTTACTAACTTGTAATTTCTCTTTTCAATTGCATAATAACTAAATAATTGCAATAGTTGAGGATGACTTTTGGCTTCAAAAACCTTTGCCTTCTAGGTGTGTAGTAACTGTATGTTGTATGCTAGGATAAAATTAAATTAAATTGGACTAATAATTAAACTTAACTAAATTAATTGTGTGCTACTTGTGCATGGTCATCTCGAGTTAGTAAGTGATGCCCTTGGTTTAGATCTACGGTTGCAATTATAGTTTCAAACCATAGTAGACTAGGCATTTAGTCTATTATGGATAACTTGGTGGTTAGTTAATAAGTAAGATCACGTTGGATAGCTGTTGTTGAAACTAGAGAGAAGATAAATTAGGTGTCATTTGGAGTTTTTGGGGCTTGACGAATGATACGATATAATTGGATTGCAATTAGTAGTGTTGAAGTCTAGACGTGACTACTTTTCTATTTTTTGGCTTGGTATGGAGTTTGATTGCTCCTATCAACCTCCAATGAGTATTGTGGTGACATCGAACCTTAGTTACCTCGTTGTGTTTTTGGAGTCATGAGTACTCCCATTACTGATTATTTACTTAATTAAATGTTTATGTTAATTTAAACTATTGCTTGTTGTATTAGAACTAGGCATTGTGTGACATCTATATGTGTCTATGTTACTATGCAGTTGGATCTTGTAACTCACTCTTTTCTTTTTTCAGTTTGAGATGATACCTTTGTTGACCCTTTATATGACTCCATGGGTATGGCTCCATGGAGGAGTTTTGAGCATATATGACTAACATAGCTAACATAGATGGTTATTAGAACAACTAGTTTTTAGATGTTTTGACCATCTTACCATTATCGGATTTTCATTTTGAGGACTTTTATATGGACTGTTATTAGTGAAAAACCCCAAAGTCATCATTTCAATAAAAAATTAATTCAAGGAATTAATTAAGTGAAATTGGGGGGTTAAATTAAAATTTGGAAATAAAATTACAAAATTGACCTCACATGTTAGGTGACACCAAGGGTAGGATAGTAATTAGTAGAGCCTAGATATTATTTAGTATAGTTACCTTAGTTACCCCCAAGTATTAATTTCTTAAGGACGGTACAATAATAATTAGCCTTAATTTGAATTAGAGTCTAGTATAAACAAGTGGTTAAGCTTAAATGCATTCTAGAACCCTCTATAACTCTCTCAACTCTCATGCCATCTCTCTTTCTCTCCCCTTCTCTCTCTTGTCTCATCTCTCTCTTACCTCACACAAAACACAATCTCAAATGGATTCCCATGGTTGATCAAGTAGGTTCTACATCTACTTCTAGCTAAAGTCAATCATTAGAAGGTTAATTAGGTAAGTATCATATGTAAGTTTGAAGTTGAGCCTTAGTTTTGGATTGCATTGGATTCACAAGAAGCTATGTAATCCTTGAGATTTTTGATGATTGGATTAATTGCTAAGGAGTAATTTAGATATGAATTTGGCTCTAATTGAATTCGATAATTAAGAATTCAAGGACTTAGATTCTAAGTTAGAAGCATGTTAAGCACGATAAGGAGAATTTCAACTTTAAGCTTTTGATAATTTACGAAAATACATCAATCAACTAGTAAACCTAACAATCAATCCCACAAGAGCAAATTAGAGATCAAATGAAACAAGATAACCTATCCTAAACTTATAGCAAGTGGTGACAAGCACCAAAAGGAACAAGATGTAATTGCTCTCTAATGCCCATTTCAAATGTAGCCAAGTCAATGTAACTAACCATTACCATAATTGAACTATCATAACCATGTAATTAATGGAGCATTTATAAACTGAAACCTAACCCTAAAAGAAGCCTAGCTCTAGTTGTCCCATCGCTTAAATTAAGGGTACCATGTAATGATGAGGAGAATCTCTAAAACATGGGATACAAGTACATTCTATTTATGGGCATTTAATGAACAAGTACACATGACATTAATAAAGAGAAATGCATGATATCTTCTCTTCTTTCCCAAGTGCATGATTGGCCATTTCCATGGTCAATTCTCTACTCAAAATTCCTCTCTTCCTTCACACTTTACAACTGCACATTATAGTGCACTTAGTTCATTACATGAAACCTTCAAAGCAAAAGGTAGTTTTAGGCAACATTATTAAGCCAAGTGTTGCATTCTTCTAAACCAAGTAGGTTTCTAAACTTCTATAGTATGTTTAGGCTTATTAGTTTTCTTTGTAGCATATTAAGGTTTGAAAAGATAGTATAGGTAAATGAACACTTTGCATATGTAAGAGAAAACTTAATACGATAAGTGGAGTTAAATCATGATATGAACTAGGATTGTGAACAAATGATGTTGGAAGAGTCTACTTTCTTTTATGACTTGAAAAGAAGATTTAAAGGTTAAATAAGAAAAGTAATGACTACTGAGGAGAATATGGTAGGTGAACACTAATAGGTAATCATGCGACCCAATATTCATGGCTTAAATTGAATTAGGAGGTGAATAATGTGGAACGATGAGGAATAGAAAATGAAAAAGTGAAAGATTACACATGTTGGCCAAGACTTATAGGTAATATTTCAAGTGTATTTTAGATCTTGCTAGGTGATTTGATCATATATTAAGTAATATTAAGACCATAAGAAATGATAGGTTAAATTAAATGTGATTTTACTAACTACCTCAAGATTGCACCCTAAATGGTTAATAACTAAACTTTTGAGGAACTTAATCACATTAGTACTAATAAGTAAAGAAAATGCAAAAATAGTAAGATTAGTTTAAGGGTAAATGCAAAAACAAACCAAAACTTGGACAAAAGCTCTCTATAGTTGTGAGCAAAAAGGAAGAAATAAATGGCAACTTGAATTCACAAAATCATAAAACATAATATAAGAATCATATCAAATTTAGAATACATTATAAAATGGATAAAATAAACATAGAGAAAGAAACACTAAAAGTTAAACAAAGGCATGCTATGAGAATCTTAATATTAGTAATATAAACACATATTGTTGCATTTTATTTACTTATAGGTGATCTTGATGATTCTGTCTACTATTCAAAGGACTTATGATTTATGATTGCTATGGCATAGTGAGTATCATTGCATGATTATCACTTTGCTTATGCTTGTAATATAATGTACCTAAATGAAATGATGAATTGGAATCATGTGTGGATGTAGGTAATTTGACGTGTGCTATTCTTGTTGATTGAGTGAAAACACTCTAAGATAGTGGAATAAGCTTTGGTTGTTGCTTGCTAAATGTTGTATTGGAGTGTTTGTGATATTTGCCATGGTCACCTTAATCAATTAGGCATAAGCATATAGAAACCTAGATTGTAAATGAGACATACATTGTACATGCATTTGAGTCCTATTATCACTATCACACGGTAAATGGAGTGGTTAACTTAAGTTAGGGCCTTACTCAATCATCTGCAAACTAAGTGACTTAGAGGAGGGTCGTGCTTTTGATAGAGTCTATGTATATTTATCGGTTTAAGGCCATGCATGCATCTAGAGGTGTAGAACAATAGAAACTAGGGATGAATACTTCATTTCCTTAACCTGGGGCATAAATAGTCAAGGGATCTTTCCCATAGGGCATTTAAAATTTGATTTAGAGTATTGTCTACCTTAATTTGATTAATTTGAGTAGCCAAAGATGTCACACTAATAGATTTTGGTTTAGATTGGATTTAGCTTAGACATTAATTAAACTACTACTCCTTAACCTTCGATCTTAAAGGGGGGATTATACCCTTGACTTCACATAGTTTCTAGTTAGCCATGTAAGATGTTTACATTTCACTTGTTTGTTTGCATTCATATGCTTGATGATATTAATTGAACTTTTGTGTAAGGTTGATATGAGATGATAGCTTACTATTTGTTATGTTTACACTTCTACAATTTAAACATTTTGTAGGGTCCATTTTGGCTTTACCTAAGTAGGTGAGTGCTCGAGGTAAGCTTTGGGACATTTGTAGTTGGGATGGGAAAAGAGTAAGGATGCAAACTTTAAAATTTTATATATTTGGAATTGTGGATGAATGTAATCTTATAAATAGACTTGATTACTTATCATGCTATTTAGACCTTAACTTTGCCTTTCTTCAATTAAGTACCTAAACTTTAAAATGGTTAATTTGCTACCTAATTAAAGTTTTCATGGTCATTGTTAATTCCTCACATAACTCAGTTTAGTTATGTTACATTATGTAGCAGTGATAACCAATGGCCTTCTAACACGTGTATTTTTTGCTTAAAAACGTATAACTTAGAGCCATGTGCACTTCCATGTGGACTAAATAGTAACCTAAAAAAAAAACAAATGGAAAGAAGGCCATTAGTGATTAGACCCATAAAACCTTAAAATGCTAATTGAAGTTGTTGAAACCTTAATTTTTTCAATCGGCAAACTGTTTCCTTCCACTTCTTCATTTTCCTTCGCATGGACACCTAAGACCTGCCTCTTTCTTCCATTCCACATGTGAATATGAACTAGCCACCATGACTTATCCTTCCAAACCTACCACCCGCCACCTTTTCTTTGTGTGTATATCAAAACTAGTTTTGCATGGTATAATTAGATCAAAGCATGCATAAACCACTATGACCTCCACTTCCCTCTTCTTCTTCTATTTTCCATTTTGTGCCCTTGTCTAGCCCTAAAAAACATAACACGGCCTTGCAGGCATCAACTAGCCTCTTTATTATTCTTCTTCCTCTTCTTTTTCCTTTCATCATTTGAATGTCCCTATTTTAAAACACAAGAATAAGGCAACCTTGAGTAATCCTTTAAGCACAACTTTAAAGTGACTCAAGCCCTTCAACATACAGAGTTGACCAAGAGCAAGCATTAGCTTTGTCCTCCTTGCCTTTGTCTAGATGCCTCTTGCTTTCTTCCCTTTCTCATGTTCTTGTTTCCACCTAGGCTACCTCTATTTGGTTAAGTAAAGATAGAGTAATTGTAGCCTTTCCATATTGCCATTTTAGGGTTTTATAGGTTGAATCAAGGGAATTTTGATTTAGGGCTTTTGGATTAAGAGGAAAATAGGGATTAGGGTTTTTGATACCTTCCTATTCCGTCTTTTATTATTATTATTATTATTATTATTATTATTATTTATTTAGTTTAGTCTACGCGGAAGTATGCATAGCTTTGAGTCACCCATTTTTTAGTAGAAAATACATATGGTGGAAGGCCATTGGTTATCACTGCCATGAAATGGAGTGGAACTAAATAGAGTTACATGAGGTACTATTAGTAACCACAAAAAGTTTAGTAAGGTAGTAAATTGATTGTTTTAAAGTTTAGATACTTAATTGTAAAAAAGAAGAAGGTAAAGTTGAGGTACTGGGTTCAACATTTAGTAACCACGAAAAGTTTAGTTAGGTAGTAAATTGACTGTTTTAAAGTCTAGACACTTAATTGTAAAAAAAAAAAAAAAAGGAAGGTAAAGTTGAGATGCTGGGTTCAACATTAACCCTAATATCTTTTTTTTTTTTTTTATGATTACTAAGTAAATGTGCTCCAATTGCTATGTTGAATTTTTATCCATATTGGTATGGTTTTGTTGGTAATGATGCCTAATGGGTTATATCAAAGTTTTAGAATAATAAGAAAGGTTATTTTGGAACTTTGGTGTAATCTATCGTAGGCTGTTACAATGAGGATACCCATTAGGGCAAGACAAGCTCAATTAATGATTGATTAAGGATTTGAAGACCAAGTGAATAATTGAAGGGTTGAAGGGTGGCTTCCCACCTGAGTAGGTAAGGGTATTTAATTTCAATTTGAGTTCTAAGCTATAGAAATTAGATATGGTGTTTAGAATCTTTTGATCTATAGTTTAGTATTTTAATTTAGGTGTTTGAATGTCAAATTGCAAGGTGGAAGCTTAAGTGTAGGCATAGAGCTTTTGGAAATAAGTAATGTTAATTGGATTTAAGATATGTTTAAGAGCATTTCCTAATCTATAAGTTCAACATAGATATCGAGTCTTGATTTTGGGTTTCGAAAGGTTATTGGAGTGTTTGAAGGAATTTTTGAAGTTTGGGAGTTGTTGTAAGATTCTAGCCACTAAATGGATGAGGTGAGTGTTGAATCTATAAGTTAATTAGAGTTTAGAAGTATGTTTAGTAGTTGATTGATGAAGCATGGGTATATGTGTATATATATATGGCATAAGGATAATAAATGGGTATTTAAAGTTTTGATTCAATGATTCTTGATGTTTTAGTCTTAATACTTGATTAGTGTTTTGATGAGTATGAATAAGTATTTGATGATTTTATTTGTTGGATGATGAGGAATTATGCATGCCATGGGTTCCACATAAGGTTTGAGTATGTTTTTGATAATTCATGTGATTTGATGGTATGAAATGGATAATTGTTGCTATGATATGTTAATTTAACTAATCGGAATAGGTTTGTTAAGAGAAACTCTGAATTGGGTAATTACATGTAGTAGCTTAGACTTTGGTTATTAAATGGGTATGTGAGAACTTTAAAAATATTATTTTGATGATTTTGGATGATTTGTAATTGATAGAAATTAGTTGGGATTAATAATCCAAAGGTTAGAATTGAAAGGTGTTAAATTGAACGAGTTTGGGTATGTTTTGGGTTAAGATAAGTTGTAGTTCATTTTGGGGCTATTCTCGATGTTTTTAGATGTTCATTTGATTCAATTATGAAGTTTAGATGTTAAGTTGAAGTTAAGAAGGAGTTAGGATTAATTTGGTATTAGCTTGTGTTGATTTGGAGTTAAAACGATCAAATTATGGTGATTTTTGGTGAAATTCATTTCTAGGTTGTTCATGCTATTTTGGGATGCTTAAATTGTTCAAATTATGAGTTTGAATGATGATTTACATAGAAGTAGTTTCGAATAATTTGTTTTTGGTTTTACTCTACTCATAATTGGAATAAAAGAGTTGTAAGCAAATTAAGTTAGCATAATTTTTGGTAAATTAGCATGTTTTTGATGATTGAATGGAAGTTTGCATGATATTTAATGATGATGTTTAATGCTAAAAATTTAATGAAGTGTGTTCTTGATTTGGTATTTTGATTCATTATGGCATATGTTATGTTAATGGAAGTTTTTATTACATTTTGAATTTCTAAATTGGACATTGGATGTTCTTGAAGGTATTTGAATGTACATCATGGACATTCAACTCATTCTTTATAAAATGCATATTTGATCCAAAATGTTCATCTTAAAACATAAAAAAATGTGTTTTTCAATAAGATTGGAGTTAATACTAGTTTTATGTACAACTTAAGCTCGTAATTGATTTCCATAACTCTTTTTATCAAAATCAAAGCAAGTTTTACCCAAATTTGAATCAAAGTTTTGGATCAAAGATAGAACTAGAGTGAGTTTGATTTTTAGGATGATAATTACAAGTGTAGAATGTTGTTTATGGTAATTAATGCATTTTAGTCATGACTTATGAGCTTAAGTGATAACTAGTGCAAATAGTGATAATTGTGCCTCAATATAATAATTAACATGACTAACATGATAGAATTTACATTAAATGAAATAAATGGACAAATGGTAAATGGATTAGGGCTTTCCCCTTAGGAGAATCAATTAGCTCAATCATCAATTCAAAAACCTGAACTAGACTTCTCCAAAACCAATTTTCAATTAAGAAAATCCAAAATTTAATTAAATAATTAAAATATTTAAATGAATTAGTTTAGGATTGAATCCCTTAAAAATAAACTAAATAAAAAAATGTATCCCTAATTGGTTCAATCTTATTCTAATTAGTTTACTACATTTAAATTGGTTCAATTAATCAAGTTGAAACACTAAATAAAATAGAGATTGAAATCGATAATTAAATTAATAATTAGGCTAAGATAATAGGTCAATTTGGTAATACTTGTTTGCTTTAGTTAGCAATTAAGAGGGTGATGTGCTCAAAACCAAGTCCAAGCACAATCAAATGAATCAAATAAAACAATCCTCAATTCACATACAAATCGGTTACTAGAAATGGAGTTTGCATGAACCCTAATGGAAATTCGATGCAATCCAAAGGTTCAAAGATGCAATCAACATCCAATAATGATCAACTTCACTAAATAACAATAAGATCAAGTGAATTCCACGTGAAATGGATGAAGAAGAAAAGCACCAAATCGTGATATATTCTCTTCCAACACAAGCACAAATTCACGCCACCAATGTGATGGTAAGATCAAGTACTAAAGTAATCAACCTTAAACAAGATAATTGATCACAAATGCAATAAAAAATCAGACCAAGAAACTTCCAATTCAACCCTAGATATGACTCACTAGACATGAAATGAAAAACAATAAAGAAAGAATTGATATGACTCACAATTTCCCCTTGTTGCACTCGCCACAATTCCAATTCTTGGGATTGAAATTGATAAGAGAAAATGAACTAGGAAGAACCCTAATTCCCACATGTTAAGTGTATGTTTCAATTATGCAAAATGGCCTCCTCAAACCCTACTATAAGCAAGTATTTATACTTGCTACTCCTAGGGTTAGAAAATGGTCAAAATTACAAGCTTGCCACTTTTAAGGTGGCTAGTCCTAAATGAAAATTACAATAAAATGAAAGTGTCCCAAAAGAAAATACAACATAAAACAATTACAAAGTATAAAATATCATAAGTCTTCATGAGCTAATGCTTCGGAATGGAAACAATCGCAGCGGATCTTTGATTGTAAATTTGAAGATGTCCCGTGTCCATCAACTAGTGTAAGACATAATGGCATCCCATGGAGAATTATTATTGTACTTGTAAGATTATTTCGCAAATACTTATTAGATGAAAAGAAATGACGTAAAATATGAGTGATTTGGATCATCATTTAAATCGAGTTCTGAAAGTGTTGATAGTGCCGGAAATTTTCCCATCATCTCCTCAGGTTTTTGAAAGATTTGCCCTCAAATCTAGAGGATCAGTTTTGGAACTGAACCCTAATGTCTCTGTTGTCCTGCTCTTCCGGCTATCAAAGGTAGTGGATGGAGTTCTGATCTGATCCTGAAACCCATGTACCTTAGATGGAGTCATTGGCTACAAAACTATGCGAGATTCACCCATGCTGAACATGTAGGTGTTTCTAAACCCATCATATAACACCCGCCGATCAAACAACCAAGGCCGACCCAACAACAAATGGAATGCATGCATAGGGAATACATCACACAAGATTTCATCATGATAATTCTGCCCAACATTCATAGGAACCTTTGTCTTAAGTGTAACATATATACTACCTCGATTATCCAGCCAATGCAAGTTATAAAGGCTAGGATGTAGAATAGTAGACAGATGTAATTTGTCTACCAGTGCAGCAGATATAACATTCGTGCAACTACCACTATCGATGATGAGTACACAAAGGTTACCTCTGATTCTGCAAGAGGTGTGAAATATGTTCTCCCTCTGAATGTCTCTAGTATAGGGAGATATAGTTAGAACCCTGCGTAACACATTAATGGGTAGATATTGTTCACCTGTATGCTCCTCATGTGCGTCTGCAGTCTGGTCATCATAATACTCTTGCAGTGTCGTTGGTAAATCCGTAGGCTCAATCTGTTCATTATCATCCTCAACATCCTCCCCAGTGCCCTCCATAACAGTCATCACCCTCTTATTTGGACACTATGCTGCCATATGCCCAAATCCCATGCATTTAAAGCACTTGATCTGGCGTGCCTTTCCACTAGTAGATCCAGGAACAGTCTGCCTCACATCTGGTGTTATTACCTCTTTACCCTTCCCAGTAGGTAAATTTTCTCTAATAGTATTTAGGGTAGTTTTGTCCATTGCTTTCACTGCCTCACCTACCGCTTTTGTTCCCGCTGATCGACCGTCAGCTGATATGGGTCTAGTAATAGCATTGGGCTTACTGCTTGGAGCCCTAAACAAATTAGACCTCCTCTGTCTCTCCACTTTCAAGGCCAACTAAATAGCCTCATCAAGTGTACTATAGCGCTGCAGCTCAACAACACACGCTATTTCATATTTCAAGCCTGAGACGAAGCGTGCTACGGTTTGTTCTGGAGGTTCAACAGACCCACACCTAATCATGAGGGTTTCAAATTCCTGCACATAATCATCCACTGTCTTGCCTCCTTGCCTCAAGGTCTATAGTCGCATAAATAGTTCCTGTTTGTAGTGCTCAAGAATGAACCTTTTTTCTCAATACCCTTTTCATATCCCTCTATGTCTGAATCTTAGCTTCTCTATCCCTGCACCTGCTGATAATCAGATTCTTCCACCATAATGCAGCGTACCCTATGAACTCGACAGCAGCCAATCGGACCCTGGTATTATCATCGATCTCATAACATTCAAAGAGACCCTCAACCTTGTCTTCCCAATCTAAATAATCATCAGTTGATCCCTTGCCATCATAAGAAGGCATCTGCAGTTTCACATACTCTAAGCCTCGAGGCGGCTTGAAATCCCTATTCTGATATGGATTAGCTCCAAAATTGTCATCCCTTTCTTCCATGTATGGAAGATGCTCCTCACCCATCCTTCTATTCAGATTTCCATATCTCACTACTCTGTTTCGATGAGGATTCTGTGGAGCTACCCGAGGTGGTGCCTGATGGTTTACCACTGGTGGTTGTGGTAATGTTATTCTATCAATCCTAGTTGCCAGAGTAGCAACTATGGTAGTGAGATCCTGGAGTTGTTTTTCCAAAGTCTTCCTACCTGCAACATTATGACCCTGACCTCCACTAACCTTACTATTGGCTTCATCGCCAATTCCCCCATTCATGCTATCATTTGACATAGTGGTAGACTCGGTATATTGAACCTCAAAGACAATTTGAAGCAAAGGAGCACACCTCACAACCACACTTCCTTTAACGCCACACAATAGCTACTATAAAAGGAAAACAAACAACTCCACTTAACTTCACAAGTATGCTATTACAATCCTCGTGTAGCACTCTTCTCCACAACACACTAACACATCATGGTGCAATACTTCTATAATTCACCACCACATGCAACACTTGCAATCCCCTTTTAATCAACACACACACAACACCATACACACACTATTTACTTAGCACACAAATGCAATGCCACACACACACACCTTTTCTATACACTGTGCTTAACAAATTCAATCACCACAACAATAATATTTCCCTACTCCTTTTAAATCACGGTGCAACAATTTTTCCTCAAATTCCACAAGATACTCACTTCACAAACAACTCCCACGGCAATAATAACAAACGACAACAACACAAAAATGCACTCCATTTCCACGGCAATAATAACAAAATGTACTCCACTTTCCACAAGTTCTAACCGCAACTTAACAAAAATAGGCAGCAATTCAAATTTGAAATTCAACCACTTCACTAATTGCAACCCTTCCACAAATGGTATGAAATGATTTTCAAATTCAAACAAACACTCATTAACTCCTCAACTTAATTGATGTGTTTGAATTCAAATAGATTCCCTACTATCCACACAATGCAAATATGGAAAATTACACTCCTCCAATTCCGAATTGCACAAAGGATTCACACAATACACTCCACAAGCTTCTTCAAACAACAAGTCAATCATGGTATGGATGGGCAAATTTCAAGTTTGAAAATTTGAAGTAATAACACACTTCTACTCTTCTTCCCTTCCACGAAAATGATCAACCACAAGAAGCTACATCAAACCCTTCAATTTAACTTCAACAAGCAGCAAATTCAATTCTCAATCAAGACAAATTTCATAGCTCAATTCACAATACACAATTTCGGTTCACAATATGAAGAACCCTAATTGAACGTGATGATCAAGAATTCAACCAACACTTAATCCCTTCTCTTAACTTGTGCTCTGATACCAAAAGATGATGTGCTCAAAACCAAGTCCAAGCACAATCAAATGAATCAAAGAAAACAACCCTCAATTCACATACAAACCGGTCCACTAGAAATGGAATTTACGTGAAACATAATGGAAATTTGATGCAATCCAAAGGTTCAAAGATGAAATCAGCATCCAATAATGATCAACTTCACTAAATAACAATAAGATCAAGTGAATTCCACGTGAAATGGATGAAGAAGAAAAGCACCAAACCGTGATATATTCTCTTCCTACACAAGCATAAATTCACGCCACCAATGTGATGGTAAGATCAAGTACTAAAGTAATCAACCTTAAACAGGATAATTGATCACAAATGCAATAAAAAATCTGACCAAGAAACTTCCAATTCAACCCTAGATATGACTCACTAGAGATGAATTGAAAAACAACAAAGAAAGAATTGATATGACTCACAATTTCCCCTTGCTGCACTCGCCACAATTCCAATTCTTGGGATTGAAATTGATAAGAGAAAATGAACTAGGAAGAACCCTAATTCCCACATGTTAAGTGTATGTTTCAATTATGCAAAATGGCCTCCTCAAATCCTACTATAAGCAAGTATTTATACTTGCTACTCCTAGGGTTAGAAAATGGTCAAAATTACAAGCTTACCACTTTTAAGGTGGCTAGTCCTAAATGAAAATTACAATAAAATGAAAGTGTCCTAAAAGAAAATACAACATAAAATACTTCATAAAACAATTACAAAGTACAAAATATCATAAGTCTTCATGAGCCAATGCTTCGGAATGGAAACAATCGTAGCGGATCTTTAATTGTAAATTTGAAGCTGTCCCGTGTCCATCAACTAGTGTAGGACATATTGGCATCCCGTGGAGAATTATTATTGTACCTATAAGATTATTTCTCAAATACTTATTAGATGAAAAGAAATGACGTAAAATATAAGTGATTTGGATCATTATCCAAATTGAGTTTTGAAAGTGTCGATAGTGCCAGAAATTTTCCCATCAGAGGGGAGGCTTAAATTCTTTTTCAAAAGTTTCGTAAACTAACTTTTGATTACTATCAGTAGTATTTGACTAAATTAATAGTGAAAATTAAAATAAATAAATTGTGTATAAATAAATAGAGTAAGAATAGAAGATTAAGCAAGCATTTATAGAGGTTTCTTCTTGTGAGTTAATCATCTCTTTTAGCTCGTAGCTAGGGATTTGGTCATCCACATTGGTGTATTATACTAATTAAACAAAGTCAAGATAAGGTGTATAAGCTATGCCACAAGCTGTCGGTTTCAACTTTGCCTTGTCTCATTATTCCTTACCTTAGGATTAACGCAAGTCTACAAAGTCCCCCCACCATTCTCTCAACTAGTCACCCACTAATGTTTAAAGACTTTAGTAACTTTGTTTGAGGATTATAATATTTTTCTTCTATTTTTTCACACAATATCTCTAAAGAATATTAAAAAGTTTCTTCTTGTTGTATTGTTTCTTATTGCCATCTCTTCTCAAGTTTTATGTAGCTCGTTATATAGCAATTCCCTAATGTTTCAATATGAAAGTAACTATTGTAATAATATCTTTCTTCCTTTTATATTTGTTTCTTTCCATGAATATCTCTTTTATTCGTTGACCCCTTTCGTTTTTCTCCATGTTTCATTACACATTGTATCTTCAATATTTGCTCCTTGTATGTTACCCATAATATATCTTCATATTTTCCTTCCTTCCATAAATGATAGCCCTTATAATATTTTTCCATTAAAATCTTCTTTTCGTAATAATCATTGCGTTTAACTTTCTTTCCTTGACCTTTATAAGATACCCATTGTATTTTCATTTCTATTTTGTTGCTTTTGAAATTGGTTTTGACTATTTTTAACCGTTGGTATTGATACTTTTTACTTTTCGATCACTTCTAAAGCTTGTATCATACTTCCAACCATTTTTTATGGCTTTTGCTTTACTATATTTCTTTTTGAAGCTTCCAACTTGAGTTTACAATAATAATTTTTATACTTTTAGCTACACATTAAATAAACATATTAATTAACAATCATTATAGTGTTTTGTTATCATTAAATCATTAGGATACTTACTCATTAACTTAAGAGGTTTAAACTTAGTCAAATGCTAAGATAAACCATTGATCTTAAATGGTAATAATACTAAATAAATTTACAATTAAACTTAATTGAATCAATTCATTATACATTAATACTAATCAATTATCATTATGTTCAAAATTGCATATACATCTTTACTTGAGTTGAAGGATCTTGAAGTTCGTTAATGACTCTTTGATTTTAGGTATCGAATAATCTTTGTGCTACTTGCTAGGATTAAGATAATTAAAAGGAACTGACACTTAAACTAAGCTTAAAGAATTAGTGGTGCTGCTTGTGCATGGTCTCTCGATCTAGAGGGTGACAAAGCAGTTGTAGGCATCTAAGCCACAAAGGTCAGTTGATAGGGTTAGTGCTTATGTAAAGTGGTTATAGATGTATATAGAAGTCAACATGTTGATGTATATGTAATGGGCCATGTATGTGTTGGTAAGATGAACCATAACCAAGTAGTGGTGGCCTAGTGTTTGGAGTGAACCTACTGGTATGAGATTGCTCATATGCTGGACATGGTTTTGATCATGATAGCTAGATATTCCATGATAGTCTTTTGATGCTTATTGAGTAGGGTCAAACCCCTTTCATTTCCTAGAGTGTTTGGAGTTATGAGAGCTCTTATGTTACTTGATACTCTTAAATCTAATTATTTAAAGAATCCTTAGTTGTTTCATTAGAATAGATATGCTTGACATGTGTGAATGTGCTTGTGGCTATTTTGTATTGAGTTATTGTAGCACATTCCTTTCCCTTATCATTTTTTAGGTAATGATGATTTCTATTATGATGACATGTGCTCTGATTTCATGGAATACGACTTTAATGACAAGTGGTGGGACTATAAGAGTGATAATTAGTTTATCCTTAGTTGATGACTACTATTAACTATCTAGTTTTCTATTACTTTTATGAGAGATGCAAGGACATATAGACTTCATTACCTTTTCCTTGGACTTTTATGGACTATTTGGGATTTTCTTATCTTTAGATTAGAGCCTTGACGATTTATGGTTATGCTGAGTATGCTTTATTATGTTTGTTTTTGTTGCAAAACCATTCCCATTACCTCTAAAATCTTTATTGATTTTACAAAGTTAACTTGAAAAACTTCATGAATTGAAATTGGATTAGAAACCCACTTAAATGGTAGGAGTGAGCCTTAATGTATCTTACTTAAGTAAGATATGTAGTAAATTGTCTACACTTAGATGTTTAAGGGCATGATAATCAAAATGCTTATGGACTTTTATTTTGTGTGTGGTGAGGCCTAGACTTATTACTATTTAATTTATTCTAAAACATAGCTTAAGTGATCAATCATCTAAAGCTACTAATAATCAGACATTTTTCAAAATTTAACCAAAAGATTTCAAAGTCTTAAAATTGTGAACATATAAAGGCTAGACGTGTGGTAATCTAATATAGCTAATTGTTTAATTATTTGATTACAATAGCTAATTAGTTAAAGAAGTAGATGTGTATATATAAATAATTCATTCATCTTTTTATAGTTAGTTTTAGTTTTCTATTTTGATATAAACACTTGTATTTCCTTCTTTGTTCTTAGACTGAGATTTCACCAATGACAAGTTCACTTCATGTCTTTGCGAGATTCTTTGATTTTCACATGGCATTAGAGCAATATTAGGTATCATGATGAAATTTCATCTCATTTGTTTGTTTGTTTGTGATCTTGCAATTGATAGTGTTGATTAGTAAGTGTTCAACAATATGAATAACAATCTAGAGCTATCTATTATAGATCCTTTATACATTTCTAGTTTAGATAATCCTTGTATGAGTATAGGAAACTTGATCTTTAATGAAAGAAATTATCTTATGTGGAGTTGGTCAGTGAAAATGGCCTAAGGAGCAAAGTTGAAATTGGGATTTATAGACAAAACATTAGTAGATCTTTAGAAAACTCACCAGATATTGTAAAATGGATTTGATTGGACTATATGGTTAGGTGTTGGGTATTGAATTTGATGAGGAGCAATCTTACGGAGAATTTCTTATACACACAATTTGCTTGTGAGTTATGGAAATGGATTGAAGAGTAGTATGGGGTTATGAATGGTCCCTTAATTTTTCAATTGCAATAGCAAAATTTGTAACTTGAAGCAAAACAATAAGTTTATTAGGGTTTATTTTAATAGACTCAAAAGGTGTTGGGATGAATTACAATAATTGTAAAGTTATCCCACGTGTCGCTATGGATGGATGGAATCTTGTACATGTGGTTTGACGAAAAAAGTGCAAGAATTTGAATCTCATAGTAAACTAATGCAATTTCTAATGGGTCTTAATGAAGCATATGATGGAGTTAGGATTTTTTTGCTTTCTATGGATCCTTTTCCAACAATTAATCATGCATTTTACTTAATTCAGCAAGTGGAGAAACAAAGAGAGGCTACATCTATTACTTCTTCGGACATAGAGATATTAGCATATCAAGTAAATAGAAGTATTTCTATTCAAAATTAAGGAGATAAGAGAAAACCAAGGTTGTTGAATATAAAGTTGTATTATAAAAATTGTAAGAATGAGGGACTTACAATTGAAAGTTGCTTCCAAATTATAGGATATTCTGAACGGTATAAAGGGAAGAAAACGTTCAAATGAAGAAATAGTTCAAGTGGTAACACAAGAGCTTCATTTTGCAAAACAAACAAGTTTGATTGTTTAATGCAGACTCCTTTTGATAAGATAGAGGAGATAATTCTAATAGCGAGCAAGTTGTTGTAGATAGAGAAACAATGGACAAGCAACTTATACAAAATATTTGTTAAGAAGTGTTTCAAATGACGAAAGAAAAGAGCTCCTAATATGCAATTGTAGCAAAGGTGGTTCAATTTGTAGGTTATCTACCTCTTTCTCATAGTTTTAATGCTATTAGTATTTCTTTGATGTCTTAGATAGTTGATACAGGGGGATACTAATCATATTATACCCTTTCCACAAATTCTTTATAACCAAGTAACCTTGTTACATCCTATGCAACTGAAATTTCTAGATGATGGTATTTTAGAAGTTGACAGAGTTACATCTACCAAACTTAATTCTTTACTCACATTACATAATGTTCTTTTAGTACCTCGGTCCACTCACACTCCTCTTTCTATTTGAAAAAGATTGAATGGTCAACATTTAGTTGCTATGCTTAGTTCCTTTAGATGTTATTTTTAGGACCTAAAAGCTAAAATTGAAGTGGCAAAGGCTAAGGCATTTAATGGACTATATGTTCTCGAATATGAAAGCTAGATCAGTTCAAATGTCTCTCATGATTAGTCTAGTCAGCTTAGTGCTAGTGTTGCAAATTCTTGTAATTCTAAAACTTTGCTTTATTTGAATTATTATTGTTTAAGACATACTTCTATCTCTAAGCTTCAACATTTAGATATCTATAAAAATTTCAATTTAGACAATTTTGTTTGTAAGGTCTTTCATAAGGCTAAGTTTCATCAGCCGTCCTTTCCTCAAAGTGTAACAATTTCTAACTTTGCTTTTCAATTGTTATATATTGATGTTTAGGGTCTTTATCATGTTACTTCAATTTCTGATGCACATCATTTCTTAATAATTGTTGATGATTTTATTAGAACTACTTGGACATATTTGCTTCATCACAAACATAAAGTTCCTTCCATTCTTAGTCCATTCTTTCACTATATCTCTAATCCTTTTTCTATCATACCTTAATTCATAAGGATAGATAATGGCTTGGAGTTCTTGTTTAGTGCATATAAGTCCATATTTAATACTC
Source organism: Laguncularia racemosa (assembly GCA_037954665.1). NCBI lineage: Eukaryota > Viridiplantae > Streptophyta > Magnoliopsida > Myrtales > Combretaceae > Laguncularia > Laguncularia racemosa. The sequence continues at coordinate 7,095,902 of JBBMOL010000025.1, read as the reverse complement.
TAGGTATTGTGAATCAAAAGTCCATGGTGTAAACACCTTAAGAAAATGAAAGGGTAGAGAGAAAATATAGGGATTTATTGGACATTTCAAGAGCTTTGCAGTTGCAAGCTAATTTACCAAAAGAGTTTTCGGGAAAGTGTTTGTTGATAGCAACATATCTCATTAATAAATTGTTTATAGCCTCTTTGGGCTAGAAGTCACCTTATGAAGCATTGTTTAACAAATCTCCTTCCTATGAAAATTTAAGAGTCTTAGGGTGCCTGTGTTTTGCTACTACATCAAAGGTTTATAGAGACAAGTTTGATCCACGAGGAAGAAAATGCATTTTCTTAGGTTATGTACATGGACAAAAGGGATACATGCTATTTGATTTAGATACTAGACGAATCTTTCTTAGTAGAGTTGTTATTTTCTATGAAGATATTTTTCTATTCAAATCAAAATCTTCATTAGCGTCTTTCACTGATTCTTTATCATCACTTCATAATCATGTTCCTTTGTCTTCTTTTTCCTCTTCTACCGATATTGATTGTTCATTTAAGTCATCTTTGTCTAATGATTAGCCAGTTGTTGAAACATCGATGTCTCCTATCTAGTCATGTATTGATTCATCTATTCATTATGATTTTCTTCAACAAAATAACATTGGTTTTTATCCACATTTTGAAACATCTATTTCTCTTATCTAGTCACGTATTGATTCATCTATTCATTGTGGTTTTCTTCAATAAAATAACAGTGGTTTTGATCCACATTCTTTTCTTGAACAATCTATTGTTAACCATCCTCTTGCTATTAGATAGTCAATTAGAGATAGGAAACCTCCACAATGGCTTAATGACTTTGTACATACAATTCATATTGCATTATCTAATGTTACTACATCAGCATCACATTATTCTTTTCCTATTACATTATATCCATTAATTGACATTAATACACTTAAACACTATCCTTTTGATTATGTTGCTTCTTTAGCTTGTGTTTTAACTGCATAAGAGCCAACTAATTACTACCAAGCATTTACGCATCGAGATTGGGTAGATGTCATGCAAAAAGAATTACATGCACTAGAGTTGAATGACACATGGGAATTAGCTAATTTGCCAAAAGGTAAGAAAGCAATAGGTTCAAAGAGGGTCTTTAAGATCAAATATAGGCTAGATGGTAGTGTGGAGAGAAATAAGGCTCATCTTGTAGCTAAGGGCTACAATTAAATTGAAGGAGTGGATTACCATGATACATTTTTGCTTGTAGCTAAACTTAGTACAATGTGTATTCTCATAGTTGTTGCAACTTCATATTGGTAGCCTTTGCATCAAATGGATACAAATAAAGCTTTCTTACATGGTTTTTCAAATGAGGAGATTTATATGTCTCCACCTGTAGGGTATGCTAGAGCATTTCCAAGTCAAGTGTGTAGGCTTAAGCAACCTCTCTATGGATCAAAACAAGCCTCTAGACAATGGAACATTGATTTGTTTATATATATATATATATATATATATATATTTCAATCTCTTGGTTTTATTCAAGCTACAAACAATTATTCTTTGTTCACACATCATGGTCTAGGAGGTTTTACTATCATCCTTCGATACGTTGATGACATGCTCATTTTAAGGTCAGATAGTGCTTTTATTAATGTCTTAAAGCAAAAATGAAGCTTTCACAATTAAGGACCTTCATCTAGCATGGCTCTTTCTTAGTGATGTGTGTTATAAAATACTTATGGAATTATAACATTTATAATAGTGTTTTGTTTACTTTTCTTATACTTTAGAGAGATATTACATTTAATTAGTCTTTATTTTGATTTTAGAGTTTTGAAATGTAAATTTTGAAGAAATAGAAGGAATATGTGAAATTTAGAGAAAAAACATCAAAGTTACAAGATTGGGAAGCATTACACAGAGTAGTATATGACTGTGTCTGAAAACTTGTTGAATAGAGAGACAAATTAGCTTAATGGAGCAGTTGTGCAAGAGGCCATGCAAGGTTACATGGTCAAGTACATGCCTGAGTCAAGGGCATATTAAAGGCAAATTTCAAAGATTTTCAAGATAATACACAGGAGTTAGCATAACCATGCTATACTCGTGTTAAGTAGAAATTCAACTTTCCAATTTGATTTTCCAAACTCAATTTTTCTTTCATAAAGAGTTATCTATCTTGAAGATTTAATTTCCTTTTGCTAGAAGCTAAGTTTCCTATTTTTTAAAGAAGCTGTTTTTGTATACTGAAGCAATATTTCCTAATTTATGAAGATTTTGATTTTATTCAAGGAAATTGAAACTTTCTTAGATAGTTAGTGATTGATGGATATAAAGGGGTATAAAGTTCCAACATGGGGAGTCATAGAGTTTTAGATTAGTAATAGAATAGTTATAGATTTTACTATTATTTCTATCTTGTTAATGTTCTTCTTTATATACTGTTTTTATATTTTTGTTTTTAATTTTAATAGAATGCTAGCTTAATTTTCTTTTTGTACTCAAGTATGATGAACCCTATACTGAACGTTTAATTTCTAGTTTATTATTCAATTAAAATTATTGTTATTCTTGTGATCTAATTATGAGTACTTTATTGTTTTCAAATTAATATTGTCAAGGTAGTAGTTTGAAGTTTGGTTTCAATTATCAAGATCAAGAGATCTTATGTTTAAATAAATCTAACATAATTAGAAAGTGGTGCACACAATTTTAGAAATAGGATGATATAAATCTTTCGAATTAGGGTTAAACCTAATAGTGAAATTTACAAATCGAAAATAATGCGATTTTAAGGATTTTAATTCGGAAAAGATTATGATAAATCAAGTTGGAATTAGGAATTAGTAAACTCGAAAGTGCTATTAGTTTAAATTAGGAATTCTTACGGTCCAATAATATAATAATAAAATTGAATAATAATTAGTTAATTATATTAGTAGTTCTATTGGGATTCAATATCTAGGTGCAATTTTATAATGGTTATGTTCTTTTAAAATGTACTTGTTGCTAATTTCAATCAATTTTTGCAATTAGATAATAAGAGAAATGGTAATTATTAATAACTATAGTCCTTGTGGGATCGATACTTGATATTGTTATCTGCTATACTATAGAATTGATAGGTGCACTTGTTTGTAAGTTTAGGGTAGTAAGATAGGTTGATATCACTTAGTATAGAGATTTTTAGAACTAAGCAAGGGACTATGTTAAATCAATGTAAATTCATCTTAGACTTGTTACTTGATGTTGGTCTTACAACTGCTAAACCAATAGCTTTTCCTTTTTTTACTGGTCTCAAGCTTGATGCTAATATAGGGGAGCTTCTTGATGATCTAAGTTTATATCGAAGGATTGTTGGAAAGTTGTTGTATTTTATTCTCACTAAACCGAACATTTAGTATGTTGTACATTGATTAAGCTAGTTTTTTTGTTTTTTGTTTTGTTTTTTTACCCAAGACGCCTCATCCTCAAGCATTGTTTTATGTTTTGAAATATCTTAAAGGATCATATTCTTTTGGTCTATTTTATCCTACTTCCAATACACTTCAACTAGTTAGGTATTTTGATGTAGATTGGGATTCATGTGTTGTGGATAAGAAATCCAATTTTGGGTATTGTATTTTCTTGAGGCCAACTTTAGTTGCTTGGACAATTAAGAAACAAACTATAGTTGCTTGTTTCACTATAGAACCTAAGCACTAGTCTAAGGCAGTTGCTACATGAGAACTTCTTTGGACTTTATATATTTTAATAGACCTCTATGTTTTTATTTTATTGCCTGTTTCCTTATGTTGTAACAACAAATCTGCTGTCTTGATTGCTCATAATCCCGGTCTTCATGGGAGCACTAAACAAATAGAGATTGATATGCATTTCACGAGATATCATATCTTGAATGGATTTCTTAAAGCCATTTATGCTCCTTCTTATCTACAATTGGTAGATTTACTTACTAAGTCCTGAGGAGAAGCATGTATCAAATTTTCATGTGACAAGTTGGGCCTTCAACAAGCTCCATCTTGAGGTGGGGGGGGGGGGGGGAAGAGGGGGATGTGAACATATAAAGGATGGACATGTGGCAGTCTAATATAGCTAACATATATTGTTTAATTATTAGATTACAGTAGCTAGTAAGTTAAAGAAATTAGTGTGTATATATAAATACTTCACTCATCTTGTTGTAGTTAGTTTTTTTTTTTTTTTGTTCTTGATAAAACACTTGTATCTCTTTCTTTGCCCTTAGACTGAGATTTCATCAATGACAAATTCACTTCATTTCTTCATGAGATTCTTTGATTTTCATAAAAGCAGGATTAGAAACCTAATTAATTAATCGTAAGCCTTATATAATCTATTTGAGTAGGTTATGTGGTGAATTGTCATCACCATAGAGATTAAGGGCAATGACACTTAAATAGAAAAAAAAAGGTTAAGTGCTTAGATGGAAAAACAATTAAACTTAAAGAACTAAATTTGTACTTTTCTCTTAAATTGCAACATTAATTTGGAATACAATAAAATACCAATATATCCCCATTTGACGATTCTTTGTATGTTTTTTAACATTAGAAAAAAAAAATCAATTTGAAGATAAATTATTTAATTTCTTTTATTTTTAATATATTTTAAAAAAATTAATAGACATTGCTCCTTATCCCAAAATTTCTCCTTCTTCACCCCTCTCTCTCTTCATGTAACACATGTCATATTACATATAACAAGATTTTGTTATATATATACATGTACAGATACAATGATATATGTCATACATGCTACTATATTATAATCATAGTTGTTAAAATCGATATTCTACTCAGAATCATTAGAGGGTTTATAGAATGAAAATGTAGAATTGAATCATAGAATCATGAAATTCTATAGCATATGTAAACTAGCTATTAAAAATTGTAAATACACTTATAATAGTCAATAAATGATGGGAATAGAGAAATTCATGAAAAATTCTAATTACAATGTTAGTTTTATACAAATAATAAACAATAAATTGTTATGTAAATTTATGAAATTACAATATAAATAGTACTATTGTTATAAAACATTCCAATTTAAATCATTACAATAAAAATATAAAATGAAAATGAATCATTAAATGCCTTATTATCATCAAAATTACTAGTCTCACCCATTACCATCAATGTTGTCATTGTCCTTATCACTATCATCACCTACATTGTTATTGGTACCGATACCGATGATACATATATCTTCTAACTTCAAGTCTTTTAAAGTATCCATTGATATTTTATTTTCAATAGCATCAATATAATGAATTTCCAGATCATTTTAACTCTCATGACTCTCCAAATTTATATACTTACCTAGTTTCTCCATAGTGCCACTTTCATCTTTTTTCTTTCCCATTGCACTTGAAAGGATATTCAACTAATCCTCATTCATTAAGTCGAGTTGAGAAGAATGGAACAACTTGTAAAATTTGCAAGAATTTAGTTGCGTATAATGTTAAAATGATTAAAAGATAGCACTAAAATCTTTAAATATACCCCACATAAAATTATAATGAAAGAAATAATCACACAAAAAGCAAACCATGAAAAATTATTGAATAAATAATAAAATAAATTAAAATTATAGACTTAGGATTGTCAAATGAAAATTCTGAGTAAATATTTACACTTGAAATAGTCAATTTAGTTTAAACGTAAAGTTTTGTAATAGATTACTAAAATTTCAAAATCTATAAATATCGTCGAGCGCGCAAAGATGTACTAGGAATTTCTAAATCCTAACTATAATAAAATATGAATTAATAATAATAATCGACTAGGGGGCACTCTCGGAAGAGTGGTACCAGTTGCTAAGACTAGGGTTTACGGCTACCTAGCTTAACTAACTAGTCAATAGCTAGTGTAAGAGATGAATAAATTAGAACAAAATAAACATTAAGTACAGATATGCCATAGATCTGAGTAAACACATTGCGGAAGAATTAAAATCATTGTTTAGAAATAACCTATCTGGTTCGAAGGGTTTTTCTATGACATTAAGCTCATAATCTCCTAATTCTGAAGCCAGATCTGAACACTGGTGGGATGAATATGGGGAAATTGAAGAAATTAATGACCTTGTGGATTCTGGTTGTTGAGTAAGAAATTACTCCATTGTTTTGGAAATGTTTGATTGAAATAGAGCCTATTTCAATCAGGATTTTCTCATAATAATCCATATTTTTCAATGGATCATATGGAACATAAAAAACATTTTCAGGAAATATTTTCCTAGAAAAATCGAAAGGATCTTTTTCATGCATCCCTTTCTCTACAGAGAAGACATACTTGAAAATTCCTTTCACATACCATTTTTGAAAATTGTTTTGAGGGACTAATGTCTTCGAAGAAGACGCCACCTCAGTAATGTGAACATTGGTAGATGATTTTTTAATCATCTTGCTGCGGTCTTTTACAGGCGACTGTGAGCCTAAAGCATTAGTAATAGCCTTGATGAGTTCAAGCGTAATTACCACATTAGTGTTTAAACTCTCATTGCCCACTCTGGGTTGCTTCATTGGTTTAGATGAGGCGGTTGACTGCTCATCCGATTCCTTGATAGTCAAAGGGTGCATTGGGTTTTGGAGCCGTAGTAGCAAGCTACGACCGGACATTTGTGAGTCCCTTATGGGGGACTTCCTTCTCCTTTCCCTTTCCCTGTTTGGGAGGCATCTCCATGCAAGAATTCACGGGTCAGGAAGAGAATTTGATGTTCCTTTGATATGCTGGATATCAAAATCAAAACAAGATAAAATAGCTTGCCATCTGGCAAAAATCTGTTTTGAAGCTAAATTGTGAACATCTTTCTCTAAAACATTTTTGGCTGCAGAGCAGTCAATTCTTAAAAGAAATTTTTTATTTAACAAATCTCCTTGAAATTTTGGAAATCGTTAAAACAATAGCCAAAATTTCTTTTTTAATTGTTGAGTAATTAAGTTGACATTGGTTCCAGTGTTTAGACACATACTGGACAACATTTTCATTGCCATTAATGGACTTTTGTTTTAGGATTCCACCAAATCCTATGTCAGATGTATCGATCTCTACTATCTTAGGTAGGAATGGATATGCTAAATGGATGCAAGGGATTTGCTTAATCCTTTGCTTGATTTGCCTGACTACTTCTATATGTTCGTCAGACCATTCTGGTGGATTTTTCTTAAGCCTATTATGTAAAGGCTTACACAGAACATTGAGATTCCTAAAGAAATTTGCTACATAATTTAAGCTACCTAAGAATTGCTGGAGTTGGGTTTTATCCAAGATTCTATCAGGGAACTTAGAAGCAAATTCTATGGACCTCTTAATTGGTGTATTTTTTCCATTGTGAATATCAAATCCTAAGAACCTAATCCGAGTATGGAATAATGATATCTTAGAAGGTGATACTACTAAGCCATTGTGTCTGACTTTCTGGATGAAAATCCTAACATATCTGAGATGTTGATCTATGTTTGGTGAGAAGACTAACACATCATTGATGTAGACGATTACGAAATCTAAATTACTAAAGATTTCGTTCATTATTCTCTGAAATTCAGAGGGTGCATTCTTTAATCCAAAAGGCATGACATTCCATTCGTATTGTCCAAAAGGGATAGTGAATGTTGTCTTATACCTATCAGATTCTTTGATCTGAATTTGCCAAAATCCAGATTTCATATCGAACTTGGAGAATACTTTGGCATTATGTATTCTTCCAAGCAGATCTTTTTTATTAGGTATAGGATACCTAATCTATTTTAGGACATTGTTAAGAGGTTTGTAGTTGATTACCAGTCTTGGTATACCTCTTTCAATTTCTGCATTTTTGTTAACGTAAAAAGCAGAGCGGCTCCAAGGTGACTTGGATTTGCGAATAAGCTTTTTAGCTAACAGGTCATTGATTTCTTTTTTACAGTGTTCAAGAACACTGCTGTTCATTTGTGAAGGTCTTGCCTTCGTAGGTATGTTTTTCTCATCGAAATTACCTTCATAAGGTAATCTGACCGAATGGGATTTCCTATCCCAGAAAGCATTGGGCAAAGTGGAGTAGATGGTGTTTCTGATCTCACTTTCTAATTTAGAAATCCTTTCCTTAACAGGATTTCTTTTGATTTGGTCTTCAATCTTATGAAGTTCCAAATCATCACTTAAGAAGGATAGATGGTCTTCCTTGGCTTTAATCAAACAGTTTAACTCAGAAACTGAGTTCTGTTTGAGCATATCAATCATTTTGGTTTTTGGTTTTGAAACAAAGTTAAAACAGATAACTTGTTCGAGATAATTTGTTTCAATCCCATCATTGGTAACCTGGAAAGGTTGGATTAAGTTGATAAAGGGTGTTCTTAATATGACATTTTGCTTCAGATTTTTAACTAAAATGAAGCTGGTATTGTAGGAGACATTATCTTTAACAACTTCTGCATTGTGTAATTTGAAACTAATGTTTAATTTGTTACTGGAAGCAGAGCTCAGAGATTGAGTTGTTTTTTCAAAATATTTTGTGGGAATTAATCCCTCTCTAATGCAATTCAAATCTACGCCAGTATCAAATAAAGTAGTAGTTTCTAAGATAAATTCCTCATTTATCTTAATGGTAATCGAAATTACTCATTTCCTAGTAGTAACTTCTACTAGTTGCATTAAGTATTCTGGATTTACTTCTTTTCCAAATACTTCATTGGTTTCGGAAGAACTTCCATATTCAGCTTCTTCATCCGAATACTTTGTTCTGGATATTTTGAATTCAAAGAATTCTTGTTGCAACTTATGTTGCATCAATCTTAATTCTTTGATTTCTTCTTTTTGGGAATTGATTTCCCTTTGAAGATCACTAAGCGTTACCGACTTATGACCTTTGGATTTGCCTCGGTTAAGGACTTCATTAAGGTTATATGTTAAATTGTTAGAAATTGAGGAAGTAGGTTTGGCTCCTTCCAACCATCTCAATTTCTGGGAATCTGACTTTGAATCTAACTTAAGGAGAAATTCTTTTTCTTCCTTAGTTAGAACATTGATTGAATCTTCCTCTGAGGATGATTCAAGATCATTACATTGGAGTCCTTCTTCTCCTGATGAAGAAGGTTCTGAAGAAGAATATCCTTCAAAGATTTCGAAGATTTCTTCTAGGTGATGTTTATCTAGATCGAGAGAGTTAAGTCCTTCTTCTCCTGATGAAGAAGGTTCTGAAGAAGAATATCCTTCGAAGATTTCGAAGATTTCTTCTAGGTGATGTTTATCTAGATCGAGAGAGTTGAGTTTTTTCCCGATCTTACATTTGTCAGCTGTGTGGCCAAATTTCCTACACAGATAACACCTAATTGATTTAAAAGGTTTCTTCTTCCTTTTAGGATAATCCCTTTTAGGTTTTTCATTATCAGATTGTTTGTGAAGTTTTTTAGAAAATTTCTTTTTCTTCTTAGAAGAATTTTTCTTAATTTTCCTTTTACAATCTGTGCATTTAGAATTGTCAAAGACAAAGGATGGATCATACTGCTGACAGAATTCTCCAAGGCTTTGCCTTTTCATTTCCTTTTCTTTTCTTAATTGTTTTTACAACCGGATTGTGTTGCACATTTGAGTTCCTATCTTATAGACATAAGATGTTAACTTACCATAAGACAAATTGTTGTAAAGAATTTCTTCATTAAATTCCTCACGGATTTTGGTTCTAACTTGTTCACCTATGAGATTGGGTAAACCGATTAGAAATTTTTCTTTCCAGAAGGGTTGATTGCAATCATCTTGCATCAATACCCTTTGGAGGAATATGTCTTTGTATTGATGGAATTCGCCCAAAGACTTGCATTTCATATTGGGTAGAAGATCCAGATTCTTATCTCTGATGTGAGAAGGATCTCATATGAAATGTTGACTAATACAAAACATTAATGTATTAACAACATCTTGAATTGGTTCGTTTTGTTCATTAAGTATCTTAACTCCAAATTCATTTTTCTTAACTGAAGTTAAAATATTCATTCGCTGTTCTTCAGTGAGATAATTATCCCACCATCATTTTAATTGTCCAGTAAAACCGAAAATTAAAAGTACAGCAATTTCGAAATCAGATATGCCCTGAATAATTCTGTTAGTATTCGCGAACATGATCATTTTATTCAAAACATTAAGGATCATTTGTTTTAAGGCTCCATCTATGTTCCATTCATAGGTGGTTCCTGTAGAATATTTGTTTTGGTAATTACTTGGTTTTTCCTCGAACATAATATTAGGAGGGGATGCTCGCTGATAATATAATTTTTGAGGCTCTTTCCAAGTAATTTTATTGACTTCTAAACCATTAGAATTATCAAGACTTAACTCTTCTGATAAATCATCTGGATTAGAATCATTGTTTTCACTTAAAACATTAATTTTTTCAGATGGAGTGTCTTCAATAATTAGATTCCTAAATTTAGGAGTATCTAATTTCAAAGATTCCACTGATTCAATTTTCATTTTTCCTTTTAATGATTTCTTCCTTTCCTGTATAGCTTGAAGAAATTCATTACTAGGATTTATCATTTCGAAAGGTTTGAAAAGTGGTTTCTTTTCAACCTTGACATTTTCATTATTATTGACCTGGGGTTTACTAACTATATCTTCAATTTTGTCAAGTTGTTGACCTATTGTGTGAAGATTTTTATTAGTAAAATTGTTTTGGTCAATAATTTTCTTAATACTAGTTCCCTCAGATTCATCTGCAATTTTAAAGGGAGCTAGTTTAATTTCGGTTTCCTTATGGGAATACCATATATTGCTAAGTGGCGAAGGAGTGGATTCAACCACGTTGCCATCACTTAGTCTCCATTGTACAGTTTTATTAACTGTATTAATCATTTTAGGTTTCAAATAATATTCTTCTAACTAATCAAAAAATAATATCTGAGAACCAATTTCTTCCATAAAATTATAATATTCATTTTTAATTTGTATTTTAAACTTATCAAAAGTTTTAAAATACCATTCTCTTTTCTTCTTGTTTTTAGAAGAATTAAAATTATTATTTAGAAATAACCTATCTGATTCGAAGGGTTTTTCTATGACATTAAGCTCAGAATCTCGTAATTCTGAAGCAGTTGGTTCTTCCCATTCTGGGTCATTGTGATAAATTGGTTGAGTTAATCCCGAAGGTTTATTAACTAAACTTGAAATTGTTGGCTTAGTCTTTTTAGGACTAACTTGGACATTTTTTAGTTCATCAATCTTGGACAGATCAACTGACCTTCTTGATGATCCTAAGGACATTGAACTTCTAGGATTCTCAAAGGATTTCCTAGAGAATTGAAGAGTAACCTTACCATCTGGATGTTGAACAACATTAGATGGTTCGACATCATTGAAAGATTTCTAGGGAATAGGATTTTCTATTTCCCAGTGATCAGGTAAGCTTACTTGATCCCATTTGATTATCCTGGGGATATTCACATTAGATCTGGATAGATCTATTTGAATCAGAAGCGTTTGACCTTTTTTGTCAATCTTGTACGCTTTTGATCCAAAGGCTGTTTTCATTAGTTTAAAATAGATTCGATAGATGACTGCCATAGGCAGAGCACCTTGAATCATTTTATAATTGTGGGTTTTAATTTGAAGGACTAGGGATTTCATTATGGTTTGATCCCTAAGACCTACAGTGACATTTAGATGACATTCAAACTGGATAAGACCAGTACTAAGACTGGTTTCAATCGATGCATGGATCGATCGTTCATATTCCAGTTCTCTGGCATCCCTAAGGACCATTAGTATAGAGGTATCTAATCCTAGTTTAGTAAGAGGTTTAGCTCTTACTTGGATTAGTCCTATGTGCATGTAATTTCATTCTTGACCATATTTGTGAATGGAACTACGGTTCAAAAGTTCAATTGTTGTCAATCCATTAGAAACAGGTATGTCTCTTTCTTCTGTGGATATGACATAATCATTTTTGCCAAAGATTTTCCATTTGGCCATTTGGTAAATTTGATCATAAGATAATTTCGGAATTTTCCAATTATCTATGGCTTCATTGTAATCTTTTATTCTAATTTCATCTCTATTGTTTATATCTAGACCCTCAAGTTCCTCTTTTGGAACCGAGCTAGAGGACGGCATAGTTTTGCTAAATAAATTCATTTTAAGTTAGAACACTTACTTTATCTTCTTCATAAGTAATTTCTATGGGAATACATGGGCTTTTAACACTTGAGGTTCGACTCCGAAACACTATGCTACCCTTTTATCTCAACGGCGGGATTTACGTGGCTTACACGTCAGTACTGACTACTACTCAAGCTTATATCACCCCACACACAGTATTCTTCCCACTGAAACTATAGATGTTGAAGTTTTCCACTGAGGAAGATCAATGTTCAGATCTTAAAATAAAATTATTCAAACCTAACTATATACTCCCCCCTTGGCTCTGATACTAAAGAGACCACAAGATCTGAGCTTAAAATTTTAATTTAAAAGGTAATTTCGATGAGATCATATGGAACATAAAAAACATTTTCAGGAAATATTTTCCTAGCAAAATCGAAAGGATGAAATTTTTTGATGGAAAAGTACCACTTGTCATTCAAACCGTGGATGACGATTTGTCCATTTCGGCTTTGGGGATATATATATATATATATGTATGTATGTATGTATGTATGTATCAGCCATTTCGTGGAGGACCCACGGCCACAAATAAGAAAACGAAAGAAAAAGCAAAAGAGAAAAGAGAGGAGACAGAGATGAGATTAGGACGAGCGAGGACCCATAGACGGAGAGAAAACGAAAGGAAAAGAAAAAGGGAAAATGAACAAAAAAAATTCATATCTCACACATACCACCTTCGATCGATGATCCGAAACTACCAGTGTGTTTCTCGAGGTAAGTGCAACTCAACTAGACCAATTTTTCGTGAAACAGAGTTAATTTCTAAAAGTTAGATAAAAATATCAAATATGTGTAAAAATTAGTATTTAACCTAAAATTAGTTGTAATAGCTAGAAAAACACTAGATAGAGTGATCTAGACCATAAGTAGCATGTAATGATGTATTTTTTTCCTAATTTTTAGGTGAAGAAGATTTCAATTTAGAAATATCTGAAGATTACTTTGATTAAATCTAAGGAAAATGAGATTTAGGTGAGTAGGACTCTGTGGCGTATTGTATTGTGTATATATTGTTGATTACGTGTGCTTTATTAGGAATTTTGTGTTGTACTATATATAAACATATATATATATATATATATATATATATATATATATATATATATATATATATATACTGTGCGTGATTGCTAACCTTCCATTATATGCGTAGGTGTGTGGAAATCTCCTCGTTGGCTGTAGTAAATGGCTATATATATACGGTATATATATATATATAACATGTATTGGAGATTGCTGGACCTTCTCCAGAGTGCGTGCACGTGGGAAGTTTTTTTTTTCTTTTCTTCTCTCCTTAAAGCTGCAATGGATAAACATATATGTATATAGGTGTGGATCACTTGTGCTTGCTGGATGTCTCCGTGGACCACTGGAATGTCCCTTGCGCAAGTGTGTGAGAAACCTCTCTTGCTGCATACAATAATAACATATATACATACACACACACATATATATATATATATATATGTTTGGGGTACTGGTGCTGCTGGATGCCTCCGTGGTGCGTGTGTATATGGAAAATTTTTCTTTTGTGCGGACTATAGTAAATGACCTTATATATACATATAGATATATATGCGTAGAATGTGGCATTGTTTTCTTTCCTTCCTTTTACTGGCTGTTATATACATAAATATATATGTATGTGCTAAGGATAATGCTGGAAAATGGGAAGAAGGGAAGCCTCTGGAGTTTGTGTAGGTTACAAATAGATATGTATATGTACATGATGGTTGGAGGTTGGAAATATTATGTGCATATCTCGATAGGAATCAAATTCCTACAGGACCTATCACCAGAGTAAGAACCAAGGGATTACAAAATTTAGCGATGAGGGACTTCTTTGAACAATCAGACCCCGAAAATAATTGTTTAGTATCTTCTTTTCTAGTTCATATTTGTTGTGCATTCCACAATGGATAAATTTGCTAAAGCTTAGTTTGTGGGTTATTCATGGATTTACATAAATCAAAGAAGAACCGGTCCAACAATATGTTCAATTGAAGTGAAGAATTGGCCACTTGAAGATCATTTGTACTTATAATTTGTTGATTCAAAAATGATCACTTGTTGGTTTTATTTGAAATTTTGTTTTGTTGACTTTACCTTAATTAGAGCAAGTATAAATACTTGCTAAGTAGGTTTTAGAGGGGACTTTTGAACTTATCATTTTTCAAATATTGAAACCGTGAGAGACACTTCCTTTCACGCATTTGCTCTTATCAAATTCTCCTAGAATTTGTGGCAAGTGGATTTTGATACATCAAAATCAAACCTAATTCGAACTGGTGAGTAATATTTGGTAAGGAATTAGTTCTTTTGTTTTCTATCCTTTTCATGCCATTTTTAGGTTCCATTTTCAATTAGGTTTCATGCCATTTTGATCGCATATCATTCAATTGAATCCTAAATTACATTGTGTGCTTGTAATTAGATAAAGGCACATCATATCTTGTATGTGCACCTTGTTGGATTGGAAGGCTAGTAAGGAATGTTGTATATGTATATGTTTATTTGTGGTATGATGAGAGTGGAAATCGAAGCTCAACTTGAGAATGCGGGCTATAAGATGAAATGGAGGTGGGAGTTAGGAATTATATTGATGTTAGTTTTCTTATGTGCTTCTGTGTTGGGGAATTGGAAAGAGGGTGGAAATCCATAGAGGAAGTGAGAAAACATGTATATGGACATGTATAGGCATATAGGTGTTGAATCTCTTTTCCTTAGCATGTGTGCATGGTTTTGTTAGTAGGAGTAAAGGGAGATGTCATGGTATGTGCATTTGTTAACGATTATGGAGATTGATGAGGAGATTATAGACACATGTTGACATGGAGAAGGTTGGAGGTGGAGGTTAGAAAGAAAAGAGTCTAAGGAGTCGATCTAAAATATAAATATATACATAAATCACAAGTTAAAAAGGAGGAGTTAAGCCACCAATAATCTAAGTCCTTACCATCATAACTATATATGTTAGATGTAAGTGAGATAGAAGTATAGGATGTTGGAATGGATATAAGTTGTAGACATATAGGGTACATAGGTTTAGGGGAAAAAGGTACTTGTAGTTGACCATAAACCATAATCATAATCCTTACATTGTAATATGTAATGATAAGGGATGGATGGAAGTCTAACTTAAGCCTCATGTGTCATAGGTACATATGTATATATCTAAGGATAAGACATGTAACTATAATCATGAATAGAAGTCCATAGCTTGATAATCTCTTGTTTGATTTTATGGATGTTGTTCTCTTATTGAAGTTAGGAATGTGCCTTGCTTTGTGGAATTATTGAGTGCATTATTAATGGAATGTATGTTAGCATGATTGTTGTTGCATATGTGCTTGACTTTAGATGATCACCTTTAAACCTTAACTAATCATTAAATCTAATTAAAACCTTGACATGCATTACACAAACATTGCATTGTTCAAGGCCATCATAGCTATAGGACACACCAGAAGTAATTAGAGGATTATTGTTCCACTAAGTGTGAACTAAGTGATTAGGGGTTTGTCGCGCCTTGATAATTCCGAGTCTGGCCTGTCTCTTGAGGATGTGTAAATGCTTAGTGTATAAAAGACGCCTAAGCTTAGATCATTAAAGTTAAGACACAGTCATAATAAAGTGATAAGAGTAATTAAATTAGGTGTAAGACTCGGGCTCTGATGGTGGGTCTGGAATCCTTAACCCAAGGTTAAGAGGGGCGTAAACCCTAGATTTCATGTCAGTTACCGGAAGACCACGTGAAATGCTACATTCATATGATTGTTCATGCATAGCATTTGTTGACAACTTGTTGAAATTGTTTGTGTGTTTGTTGCAACACTAAGAGATTGCACCCTATCTCACTAAGCTTTTAGCTTACCCTCCTATAGATTTTGCCTTACACGTCTAGATTACTGGAATTTCCTTATGAATTAGTGAACTAAGGTGAGTACTTGTTGCATAACTAAGGGTAAGGTTTGTAGGAAGGATGCAAGGACTAGATTGATGTAGATAATGCTGGACTTGACTTTGTAATAGTTGTAAATGCTTGTAAGTGATTTAAGAGGATCTTGGGTGTACCTATGGTTATGTAATGGGACTTGTTAGAGGCCCTGTGACAATATAATTGTTGATTGCTTCCATTGAGCAGGGAATGTTATTATTATGATTAACAGGCATGATGCTTGAGATGAGACGCTTTGCAATTGCTTAACAAGGGTTAGGCAATCGTGGCGGGTTGTCACATGGAGTACCTAGAGTGGGGCGTGGCACAACTTGTGGTTGTCACATTGAAATATAAGAAGAGGAAAAAGTTGAAAGCGTGATTTACTTTTATTGAGTTGAAATTGTGACAAGAGGCGGACAATAATGGGTTAGTTAAACTATAAGAGTAAGGAGCTAGTCCATCATGCTAACTATATAATACATAGAATCATAGAATCATGATTCTAAGCCTTTAAATTGGGATCCTATCATAATTTTACATGAAACAGATTTTAGAATAACTAAGAAATGCCTCATAAATTTATAAAATCTTAGAATCATATGAGTTGAATTGTGATTTTGACAACCATAATTATAATGTAATATATTGCTATAGATGTAACAAAAATACTACTAAGGTATTTACATGTAATATATAACTAATACTTTATTAACTATATCAAATTTTAAACATTGTCGATATATTACATGTAAATACCTTAGTAGTATTTTTTTTTTTTTTACATCTATAGCAATATGTTACATTATAATCATGGTTGTCAACACAATTTCGTCAGATATATATAGCATAGTATCTGTTATTTGTGTTTGTGTGTGTGTGTGTGTGTGAATAGGAAGCCATTGACTATCATACATTGACTAAATTGTAGCCCCATTTGGATTATGTGAGAGAACTGGTATTGATTTATAAGGTTAATTAGTGAATAATATGCCAATTAGAAACTTTTGGGCTTAGTAATTACAAAATGTCCATTTATGTTTTTGGTTATAAGCTACTTTTAACTTAAGACGTTATATTAACAATGATTCACCATTGCTATCTATTACACACACACACACTTGTGTTTGTGTGTGTCTATTGTGTATGCCTATGTGTGTTCTACTATAATTGTAATATAATATAACCTTACATATATATTGATATGTATGATTTTATACATTGTAATGTAATATATTTCTAATGTAATATATAGATTTAATGTATAAAATTTTATATAGTTATAATAGTATCCATTACATACATACATACGTACATATATACATAAATACTTATATATATTATAACATATATATACAACTATATGTTTTCTTATATTGTAATATAATATAGGATTATGTATATATAATTACATATGTTACATATGTTATAACATAATATATACGTTAATACTATCAAGCATCATGTATGCAATTTTATTTTTCACAAAAATGAGAGCTTTTATTCTATATATATAACAAAAGGTTTTATTTTTATGTAATTGATTTTGTCAATCAATGATTTTAGTGAAAGTATATGATTATCAAATTACTCAAATATTCATATATCATCATAATATTATCTTATTATAATAATTTTTATTTGTATAGTGATATTTATACGTTTATCACACATAAAGATTTGAATAATTTGCCTCACCCACATACATATGTTAATTAGATATATTGTCTTTCTTTGGTTTTTTATCTTCATGGGGTTATTGTCTACCTTGTACAAGAAGCTATATAATTATAATTATTTAAAGCACTTCATATAAGTATAACCTTTCAATAAAGGAACTCTACAACCCTAATCCTTTAAATTTATTTATTATTGTTTTTTGGGTATATATTGATATTATCATATTCAATCACAATTTAGTAAAATTTTAAATGATAGATAGAGATATAAAAAAGATAAATCGGTCATTATACAACATAAATGGTGCGTAAATAGTTATATATACCTAATTTTCTATGTATCATAGGGAAGTTTTATCCAACTTTATTATATATCTATAAAATATGTAAAATAATACGTTACATTTGTACAAATGATTATCATGTGGTTTGTCATATTTGACTGATAAATTCTTTTATATTCTTGTTAATTCGTATAATATATCTTTTCATATGATCTTATGGTTTATAAATATAAATAGTTTTTCCATTACATATGATTATTATGTATTTTTTTTCCTCTTATAAAAGTATATATAAGAAGAAAATAAAGGTTAAACAAAGGCCAGCTTCATGGTTGTTCAGGTCATGTTTACTATGCGACAATTATTGCTAGGGTTTTACCGTTAATAAGTTTTTATTTTTATTGAGTGAATAAATTTAATCCATCATCACTGATATATGCATTATCAGCGTGTCTTTTATCTTTTTTTTTTTTTTTTTTTTTTTTTTTGACAAAGAGAGTAGAAAGAGGATAATTAGCATCTTATATCGAGAGGATGCTATCGAATAAAATCCTTCATATTCGCTTTGAAAAATGGCATAAAACCATTATTTCAAGGAAATTTAGAGCATATAAATCTTTACTGAATTAAAACCAGTAAAAAATGTACGTGGGAGATCCTCAAATTGACCGCTTCTCTTGCCGATGCCTATTAGGCTATTGATTGAATATAAACAATATTATATATCTGGTATAACATTTTTCTTTACAAATATTAAATATATAGATATAAACTTCATTTACACACCTTACCTTACTAAGCTTTCTCTTTCTAAAACCTAAAAAATGGCAATGCCACATTCCATGATTTTTATGGTACTTATGTTTGCTCTAGTGCTTTTCTATTCTGTAATGCTTCAGAGTCTGGAGTATCATAATCCACCACGTATCATTATCACAAAACGACACGTTAAGATTCTAAAACTCCATAATACTTTTAAAACCTATTCATTTCCATTAACAATCATATTACAATAACTTCAATAAAATAAATGATTCTCAGATGGGTTATTCTAATTCTTATTATTTAATAAAAACGATAATTCCAAAATAAACAAATATTTTCTCATACTATTTAACCTAACTAGGAGTATGCTATTATTTCCATAATTTCAATTCAACTAATAAAATTTCAAATTATAACTCTTCCTAATTTCTTCGCTCCTCATCTACATGCTGTCTCCCATTTTCATCCATGTGATATCCTACCAAGTTCCTATTCTCATCATACTCTACTTGCTCGTCATTCTCATCTACAAATAAATATATATATATATAGGAAGGAAGGTGAGCCTAACCTCAATACATTAATACCATACCCACATGCACATGACACACCACATTAATAACATAAGTATAAATGCAACATCAATTATAATCAATTTGACAGCACGGGAGTACTCATAACCTCAAAACACACAATATTATTCTAATGAGAACTGTTACTGCGAATCCCATTTAACCCTAATCTATCTCAGATAATTTCAATACATGGTTCCACTAAGGACAGCGCAGTATACCGATCATCAAGGTGCCTCTTAGGGATCTATCACTACGAGCCCTTAGGTCGAGCCAAGCACAAGCTAAATGCAACGTTTCATTCACATTTCACATTACATTACAAAATTCTTATAACCAATTCATTTAATAACTGCCTACCAATCACAACCAATAAATAAGGTAAATATGTACCTAAATAGACGTCTCTACAATGATCTTACATGTCTCTAGCTGAAGTAGTTAGTCCTGTTCAATTACAGGAGACTACACTTAGCTTAATTCTACAAGTACTCTGAGTTCACCAAATTTTCTATGTTGCTCTAATTGTTTAATTTCCTTCTCAAAAGTATCTTCTTGTTTATTCATGTTTTGAAATGATAATAAAATAAAATAGAATTAAATAGGACATATTATTGCATAGCATGGTCAAGAAAGTAATCGTGTAGGGAAGTATGGCTTGAAGCACGATTGTGCTAGAGATCGTATATCATTCTGTAAACTTTAAGCTTCAACATGCCCATGTACATGACCATGCTTGTGATTGTGTACGTTCAAACTTCAACATGCCCAAGTGTACGACCATGCTCATGACTATGTACCTTATCGTATAATTTTCCCAGTTCAGCACACCATAGTACACAATTATATACTTGACTGTGTACCCTCTTGTTTATTGCGAATACGTTACTGTACAATTTTTCCAGTTTAGCACACCTCGGTACACGGTCGTGTACTTGATCATGTACCTTCCTATTCGTCATGAACCCCAATTTTTCTCTCTAATTTCATTTCCAATCCTAATTGCTATGATTTTAAATCTAATAAATAATTGTATTCATCAAATCTAATATAGCTTTGGGTTCCAAAATACTTAATTTAAATTACACTTGGAATGTCAAATATGGTTGATCCTTCATTTGTTTCAATCCAATCCCTTTGAACAACCAAATAAAATTTGTGATTTCTCCTTAATTGTTAGAATAGACTTCCTTTTTACTAACTATGATTCTTACTTGTTGAATTCATCACTTGATTTCCCTTTTTGATCACCTTAAGTTTTTCTATAGACGGTTTTCTCTATTTTTATCTCTTTAGGTTGCTATTAGAAATCGTAAAATGTGCAAAAAGAAAAAATCTTAAGTTATGATAATTTTTATACTACACTCAATAAAATATGGTTTTACTCCCGACTAATACAATTATTTACTAGATTGACCTCTTGCTATATTTTATTTTATTTTATAATAATAATATATGTATTTATATATTCATGTGTCTATATATATTTTATTTAAGCATGTATTACATACTCTATGATACTCTACGATGTATTCTCCGTTAGACAATCTTCAGGACAGTCATTCTTTCATCGCAGCGAATCATGTATCTTTTTGGAGTTGGATTGCCTTTCTTTTCCAAGCACCGAGAAATGACAGATCTGAGAGACTAAGACATGATGTATTCATAATCCCCATTATTTTAATGGTGCTTAGACAATGGTTGGCTGCGAGGCTCCAGCTATCACAAAATGAGGGTTGGCCGGGTTATCTAGAAATTGTTGGTGCTTTTTTTTTTTTTTGGGTGGGGGGATAGCGATTTGGGTGTATGCGAAAACGGGGAATGTAAATCTTTTCTTTTTTTCCATCTTTTTGACTGCTGTACATTTTTTCTATTCCATAAATTGTATGTGAAAAATAAGAAAATTTACCATTTTTATTTAATGTTTGGAAAGGAGCTTATCTAGTGTTATTCTTGCTAAAAGAAAAGGAATTTGTATAAGACTCCTGTGATGATATACAACCTTTTTCAATATCTAAAATTTCTTTCAATTTTGTGTGTATGTTAAACTTGAAAAATTGTTATATATTGCTTCATTGTTATGAGAAAAAAACTTTTAAACGGTAAAGAAGGAAAAATTGTTTGTTAATTGGTATAATTCTTTAATGGAACAAGTAATAGTTGCAATTTTTGTTGGAATAGTGGAAGTATGGTGGTCCTATTTTTAGGAACCACAAACCACAACTTCATCAACTGCAACTCTCATGTTCCCACTAACCACTTAATCCTAATCAACCACATTACCCACTAACCCATTAGCATGATTTTAGGAAACTTTGATGGAAAGTTTCTCTATAAATAGCTAATGGATTCAAGGTCCCAGGGCACGAAAATTCTATTAAAAACACATTACCATCTTGTGAGATTTTTGAGTGCTCTGAAGATCTTGAAGGTTCCGGGGCTTGACGTTTTGTTCCTCTCCGTATTAAGCAATGGCAAGAGGTTAGTGATTTTCCTAATTCCGCTGCATTTTATGTGTTTATATTTGGTTATGGCTTTCATTTGGTATCAGAGCCTTAATAAACCTTTGCCTTGCGAAGTTCGAAAAATTAGTTTTCTCCAAAAGGGTTGATAATGATGGAAACAGGGGACACACGGCCTGAATACACGGTCGTGTGTCTAAACCGTGTACTCAATCAGAGTTCACAGACGAATACACGGCTTCCTCACACAGCCAGGAGACGACCGTGTACCCGCTGCGGATTCCCACAGAAGCATGCACGGTCCCTATACACGGCCGTGTGTCGTAACCGTGTATTCCATCAGGATTTCCACAGAAGCATACACGGTCCCCATACACGACCGTGTGTCCTGACCGTGTATGACTCTTGTCTAAGTACACGGTCAAGTTTCCAGCCGTGTAAGGAAATTTCTAGAGAAAATTAATTTTTTATTTAGAGTTTTATGGTGCAAATTAATTTTTATTAATTTTGTACTTAATTTTACTCAATTCTCAAGTATAATAATTGAGTAATAATGTTGGAATTTTGTACTTTTGTGGAATTTTATTTTAAATTCCGTATTTATTTTAAATAATTTGTGTATATATAAATTTATGATTTATATACACTAGCTTGTTAATTATTTAAAATATCGTTAATGAAATTGCATTAGGATTTTGCAATTTTAGTATTTGTTCAAGGTGCTTAAATTGGTATGTGATTGTATGTATGTTTCGAATTTATTATACATGCAATATATTGTTCATGTTTAAGTACATTTAGAGTTATTGCATGATGTTTAGCAATAGCATTTATTGTTGTCTTGTGATTAAATAATTCTAATAAATTTTGGCGTAGCCACAGCAGCCTTATTTAGATTGGATTATTTATTAGAAATCACATTTAGTATTATAGACATTAAATAACTTCATAAAACATTAAGTTAAAAGTCTAAATTGAGTCAGATTAATTTTGTCTAAGGAGACATTATCGTAGGACAAATGTGACCCCTCCACGTCTTTCCTGGGAATTCGTTCGAATTCTGTCTAAGGAGGTTGGATTTTAAGTGGGACCTTTTGTTTAACCTACGTGTCTTTCCTGGAAACTTATCTGATCTCAAGTGATAAAGATAATTTTGTTTAACTGAGGTTTAGCCAAAGCAGCCTCTATTGAACGAAGTTATTTATACGGTATCACATCAGAAATGTTTAGACTTTACACTTATTTTGTTTGATGATCCATAAAGCATTGAGGTATAGCCACAGCAGCCTTATTAAGGACGGATCTCATAAAGTGATTATGAAGTAAAAGAAATATAATGTCTATTATAAAGAATGAATCTTATTGAATTAAAAATTTAGCCCACAGGCAATTTTTATGTCACTAGATTCATTATTGCATAATTTACGTCGGTAAATTATGATTTATGTTATAGTCTCAAATTAAGAATTAAGCATGTTTGTGTTTGCAGCTATGCAACCTTTGACTGATACTAAAGTAGAAATCCCTATTTTAACAAGTGAAAACTTTAAGACCTGGAGAGATAATGTACTTCTTCATTTGGGGTGTTTGGACATTGACTATGCCACTATTAAGGATGAGCCACTTCTGAGTGAAGAAAGCACTCAAGCTGAGTTTGATCTTCATGAGAAATGGGAACGGTCTAACCGACTTAGTATCATGTTCATAAAGAGCAAACTCACTGCGGATGTCCGTGGCTCAGTGGATCAATATAAAAATGTCAAAGAGTTGCTAGATGCCCTTGAAAGGCAATTTAAGACTTCTAAGAAGTCTCTAGCTAGCACCCTGATTATGAAGTTCACATCTGCTAAGTTGACTTCTGTGAAAGGCGTTAGAGAACACATCAACAAAATGCGTGATTTAGCAAATCGCTTAAAGGCTCTAGAGATTGAGATGTCGGATGCTTTCCTAGTGCATTTTATTCTGACGACCCTTCCATCACAGTATGGGCCTTTTAAGATCTCTTACAACACACATAAGGACAAATGGACAATAGATGATCTATTGACCATGTGTGAAGAAGAGGAGGCCCGATTAACTCTGGAGATGGGAGAAAATGCAATGATGGTTAATCAAGGAAGGAAAACCAGCAAAGTCAAAGGAAAAGGGAAGGGTAAAATCCAACCCAATGCTGACATCAAGAAAGAGTCCAAGTGTTTTTTCTGTAAAAAGAAGGGACACATAAAGAAAGACTGTGTCAAGCATAAAAATTGGCTTGAAAAGAAAGGTAACTTAATCTCATATGTTTGTTTTGAGTCTAACATGGTTGATGTGAATTGTAACACATGGTGGATTGATTCTGGATCTACAATCCATATTTCCAATTCCATGCAGGGTTTACAAAACCTGCGGAAACCAGTGGGAGCTGAGCGATTTATCTATTCTGGAAACAAGATAGAATCGCATGTGGAAGCTATTGGGACATGCATATTAGTACTTAAGAGTGGCTTTAATTTAATTCTTGAAAAGACCTTCTATGTTCCTAGTTTTTCTAGGAATTTGATTTCAGTTTCAAAACTTGTACCTTCGGAATTTACTTTTAACTTTTCAAACAATGGTTTTGATTTATTTTATAAATCCAATCATATTGGTGATGGTTATTCATTGGATGGTCTTTATTTATTAAATTTACATAATAATGCCACTCATGATGTTATGCATGTACAAGCTGGTACTAAACGATGTGTTATGAATGAGGATTCTTTTACCTTATGGCACCGTAGATTAGGTCATATCTCTATAGAGAGAGTTAAGAGATCGGTGAATGATGATATACTTAGTCATTTAGATTTCACTGATTTTGGTACTTGTATAGACTGCATAAAGGGAAAGCAGACTAACAAGTCAAAGAAAGGTGCCAAAAGGAGTTCGGCCATATTAGAAATTATCCATTCTGATATTTGTTGTCCAGATATGGATAATCAAGGTCAGAAATACTTTATCACATTTATAGACGATTACTCACGATACATGTATCTCTACATGCTTCATCATAAAAGTGAAGCGTTGGAAGCCTTTAAGGTTTTCAAAGCTGAAGTAGAGAAACAATGCGGTAAGCAAATCAAGATTGTGAGAACCGATAGAGGTGGTGAGTATTATGGTAGATACACTGAAGATGGACAAGCATCAGGTCCTTTTGCTAAGTTTCTTCAAGATAACGGTATAGTTGCCCAATACACCATGCCAGGTTCACCTGATCAGAATGGTGTTGCGGAAAGAAGAAACCGAACATTAATGGAAATGGTGCGAAGTATGTTTAGTAGCTCTAAACTGCCTAAATCCTTATGGATTGAAGCATTAAAGACGTCTGCGTATATATTAAACAGAGTTCCAACCAAGGCTGTTTCTAAAACACCATTTGAGTTGTTCAAAGGTTGGAAACCGAGTTTGCGTCATATGCGTGTATGGGGATGCCCGTCTGAAGTTAGAGTTTACAACCCACAAGAAAAGAAACTGGATCCTCGGACTATAAGTGGGTATTTCATTGGATATGCCGAAAAGTCCAAAGGATACAGATTTTATTGTCCATCTCACACTACTAGGATTGTGGAATCAAGAAATGCAAAATTTCTTGAAAATGACTCAATAAGTGAGAGTGATCTATCTCATGACATAGTTCATGAGCAAGATCTACCTTCCACATCAGGTGAGAGATTGGTTGTTGTTCACAACACTCCTCGAGTTCAAATAGGTGTTGAACAACCAATCAATGAAAATCCACAAATTGCTGAGGAAATCATAGTAGATCAAAATCAAGAAATGATTGAGCAACATGATCCACAAGAAAATGTTGTTCCAATTTTAAGGAGATCTACTAGAGAAAGGAGATCAGCAATCCCTAGTGATTATATTGTGTATTTACAAGAATCTGAGTACAATATTGGAGCTGAAAATGATCCTGAGTCTTTTAAGGAAGCTATGAATTGTGATGAGTCAAATTTATGGTATAATGCTATGTTAGATGAGATGAATTCTATGAAGAGTAATGAAGTCTGGGATCTTGTCCCGTTGCCCGACAGTGTAAAAGCCATAGGTAATAAATGGGTCTTTAAAACTAAAAGAGACTCATTGGGCAACATTGAAAGACATAAGGCTAGACTTGTTGCTAAAGGGTTCACTCAGCGTGAAGGAATTGATTACACAGAGACCTTCAGTCCTGTATCCAGGAAAGACTCCTTACGCATAATATTAGCATTAGTAGCTCAATTTGATCTTGAGTTACAACAAATGGATGTGAAAACAACTTTCCTAAATGGTAATCTAGAGGAAGAGGTTTATATGAAACAACCTGAAGGATTTTCCTCTAGTGATGGTGATCACTTGGTTTGCAAGCTAAAGAAATCCATTTATGGATTAAAACAAGCCTCCCGTCAATGGTATTTAAAATTTCATGATGTCATCTCTTCATTTGGTTTCGTTGAGAATATCATGGATCAATGTATATACCAAAAGGTTAGTGGGAGTAAGATTTGTTTTCTTATCCTATATGTGGATGATATCCTACTTGCATCAAATGATAAGGGTATGTTACATGGGGTGAAACAATTTCTTTCTAAAAATTTTGATATGAAGGATATGGGTGATGCATCTCATGTCATTGGGATTAAGATTCATCGAGATAGACATAGAGGAATCTTAGGTCTATCTCAAGAAACATATATTAACAAAATTTTAGAAAGATTTCGGATGAAAAATTGTTCACCTAGCGTTGCTCCTATCGTGAAGGGTGATAAGCTCCATTTGGACCAATGCCCTAAAAACGAGTTTGAAAGAGAGCAAATGAAGAACATTCCCTATGCTTCAGTTGTTGGAAGCTTAATGTATGCTCAGGTCTGTACTAGACCTGACATTGCATTTGCTGTTGGAATGTTAGGAAGATATCAGTCAAATCCGGGACTTGACCACTGGAAAGTTGCAAAGAAAGTCTTGAGATATCTTCAAGGGACAAAAGATTACATGCTTATGTACAAACGGTCAGATGATTTAGAAGTAATTGGCTACTCTGATTCAGACTTCGCCGGATGCGTTGATTCTCGAAAATCAACATCAGGTTACATTTTCATGTTAGTCGGTGGAGCCATTTCATGGAGAAGTGCCAAGCAGACTTTAACTGCTACTTCTACTATGGAAGCTGAGTTCGTTTCGTGTTTTGAGGCTACCTCACAAGGTGTATGGTTGAAGAGTTTCATCGAAGGGCTTAGACTTGTGGATTCTATATCTAAGCCGCTGAGAATGTATTGTGACAATTCAGCTGCAGTCTTTATGGCTAAGAATAATAAGAGTGGAAGTCGAAGCAAACATATCGACA
Source organism: Laguncularia racemosa (assembly GCA_037954665.1). Lineage (NCBI taxonomy): Eukaryota > Viridiplantae > Streptophyta > Magnoliopsida > Myrtales > Combretaceae > Laguncularia > Laguncularia racemosa. The sequence goes on along the minus strand of JBBMOL010000025.1, from coordinate 7,068,705 downwards.
TAAAGTATTTGGCCATAAGGGAACGTGTTAAAGATAACAAAGTGGTCATTCAGTATATTAACACAGAGCTGATGTTAGCCGATCCTTTGACTAAAGGCATGCCACCACAAAGATTTAAGGATCATGTTGTCAATATGGGACTTGGTTCCATTATGTGTTAGTGAAACTCTATAGAGTAGATATTTCTCATATTTGTTGTGCACATTTTGTTTATTTGGAGAAATATCAATAAAGTTTGGACCTAGAATAAACGTTAGGTTTATTCATTAAGCTATTGGGAAAAGGTTTGAAAACTTGATACATTGTAATACATGGAAGATACTACTCGAGTAATAAAGGGAAAATATCGCCATGATTCGTGTATTGTGTTTTCTTAAAGTCTAAAGGATTTGTGGTATTAAAGTAAAATATACGGACCAAGTGGGAGAATGTTGGAATAGTGGAAGTATGGTAGTCCTATTTTTAGGAACCACAAACCACAACTTCATCAACTGTAACTCCCATGTTCCCACTAACCACTTAATCCTAATCAACCACATTACCCACTAACCCATTAGCATGATTTTAGGAAACTTTGATGAAAAGTTTCTCTATAAATAGCTAATGGATTCAAGGTCCCAAGGCACGAAAATTCTATTAAAAACACATTACCATCTTGTGAGATTTTTGAGTGCTCTGAAGATCTTGAAGGTTCCGGGGCTTGACGTTTTGTTCCTCTCCGTATTAAGCAATGGCAAGAGGTTAGTGATTTTCCTAATTCCGCTGCATTTTATGTGTTTATATTTGGTTATGGCTTTCAATTTTTGGACTCATATGGGATTCCAATAAAGAAAGAAGAAAGGATAATATTTGTTTATCTTGTTTCTCTAGAATTCTTATTTTGTTCAAATGAAACATATGGTGGATGAGAGCTAGAAGAAAATGGAAAAAAAGAAAAATTAAAGGAAAAGGTCAGACTATGGGTCCTAGCAATATTTCATTGCATATGTGGAGTTGCAGATTGAGATTGCACAATAAGAAAATGCATGAATCTCAAATGATATTACAGTTGGAACCTTTTATTTATCTTCTTCACCTCACGCTCACCAAACCACCACCCCCAAAAAAAAAAAAAAGAAAAGAACAATTGCTCAGAACTGAAAACAAAATCTACCATATTGAAATCAAAATTGACTTAAAACTTAGATGTGATTTTTTTCATATTTTGTATATTTATGGTAAACCTTCTTCAGTAAGAAATCTATAAATTTAGTGAGTAGTTCTTAAATACATACTATAGTGTTTATATCTAATAGAATATGATAAAAATGTGAATATAACCGCCTTAGGATTTGAATTATTACCTACACATTTATGAAAATTACAATTGTTGTTTTAACTTCTATCTTCATCTCTTGTTTTTAATAACGCTTATTTCATAAAGATGGCTGCAAAAAGAAACGAGACGTACATTTTTCTTGTTGTGATAAGGAAATATTTACATAATACAAAAAACGTAGTTTATCTCCTATCATAACTTGCAAGGTGTCTTCTCTCTCTCTTATACTTTCAGGAGGAACCAATGATGTTACTTGCCTAAAACCTCCTGTTAATCCAACTGGATTTCCACTTTTCTCATATTCATATTTTCGCAGATAATTCAATCCCAAATGTAAATCCTACAATTCAGCTAGAGATATGTTTGTTTCCCCAACCTCAAGTATCTTTCTGAATCCAGAAATCCTTTGCCCCAGTCATCCTTAACGACACCAGCCAGTGAAGCCAATCTTGCGGTGTTGATGACATGGCCATCCATGTTCCATTTTACCCTGCCTTCTATTGTCATCTGTTTTCTCATTATATTTTTCCTATTCAAGGCCCAAAACTCTGAAGCATGCATTTTAGTTGTTTACATCATCTACAAGGAATAGAAATTTCCCCCAAAGACTTTGGAGTGTTAAGATCACAAAGGATATGAACTGAGTCTACATCATCTCCTGACAACTTGGACCTAATGGACTTACATATTTGTCCCTCTATTTACTGTGTTATGAGAAGAATGTGTTTTTAGGGTTTTAATTATGATAATCATATAGAACTAAAACTAACAACAACAATTTTAACGATAAGGTAAGTATAGCACTATGTTAGATTGATTACAAACTAGGTCACAAGTTTAATTGCTACAATTTGACAAATGAATTGATAAGATCAAAAGAAAATGATAGAAAACAAAGGTGATTGCTAAAAGTAAGAACTCAAGATATATTCTATCGTTCAATTGGCAAAAATTGACAATTGTTGTTAACAAAGACTATTTATATATTCTCTTGACAACCCCAATGATCCCAACCATGTTTCTCTTGTCTTCTATTTTCAAGAAGAACATGTTTCGAATAATGCTCTAAGCAATCCCATGATTCACAACCATGTTCACAATCGTGTTCAAACTATCATCTTTTTGTATTTCTAATAGTTATATTCACACTTAAAGATCATGGGCGTGATCTTGATGGTGAACCTCTTAATCTTCCTCCAAGTGACCAATTCCTCCAGTAACTTCACTCTTAGCTTGTAGAAACTCATTTTGGTAGGTGAAAATCATCCTATCACCAATCCATACAATATAAAGTCGGAAACTCTCCACAAATGGTTTGTTTTTAGCATCACCAAGATCATGAAGGATTCTTCTAACCAAATTGTGGAGTCCTTGTGCTCTTGCCCTAGTGATAAGGCTATGATACTCATCAATTATCCTTAGTAGGTAAGCAATTGTTACATGCTTTCCATAAAAAAGTTTCACTACCACTTTGTACGCTTTACTCCCTAATTAGTTTTTCAATTTAGAACCTCATAGATTTTCCCACAACTATTTTATTTACATAGACTCTAGCACATGTGAAATGCCTTGGTGTATTTAAAGGTAGGATCATTTCAGTAATTTCCACTTTGTTTCAAGCAAGTGGTTTGCTTCTAAGGTAACTTGATCTACATCATTATTTTAGTTTTTCAATTAAAATCGAAGGACGTATGAGTTTTGGTTGTTCTCAATATTGGTTTTGGTGTTTGGAGGAAGGAGGCATTCAATTATTGGTAGGTACGATCGATGAAGGAGTTTTAAGTGTAGCTGTAACCGAAGTATACATTTTGTTGAAGGGTGCTAGGGTTGGTGCGTGTTTTGCATGGTGGTCTAGTCTTTTTTCTTATTGAAACCTAGTGTGTTTGAAGTAAAAGTTTTGTTCCATTTCTTGTTAGTATTACTTTCTCATTTTGTTAGGATGTGATTAACTAAAGGAGCTAGTAACAAATCTAAGGTTTAGACTTTGGTAATTAGGGTAATTGGATTTTATTGTTGATCATTGGTTTTATGGTTGTAATTGTAATAATTGAAAATTGTGGGTTATTTTTGGTATCGTTGTGTGTTTCTATTGTTGTTATTTAGGTTTGAAAGTATAGATTTGGAGAATTTGAAGTGTAGCAGTTAAAATGGAATAACCAAAGGAGAGATAAGGTTGAAATCTTAACAAAATTTTTAAACATGTGGAAGTTTAAAGAAAAAAGGTTGATTGATTTTTATTTATTTATTTATTTTAGGTTGGTAAAAAATACTCTTAGCTAACCTAGTATGAAGAGAAGGATTTCGCTTGACTGAAATCCAAATAGGTGAAGTGATACTCTTTTCAACCTATCGATTTTTCAACCAGGCAAATAAAATTATTCCTACCTCCCTAACCATCTTTAAAGTAAGGTTGATTTAAGTGAATTCCTTTGTAGTATTAATGGTATGATTTAGATTGGTTTAGTCTCATAGGTTGAAGCACCTAATAAAGTTCTTAGGACTATGATTCTTTAAATTTAAATAAGATGTTAATAGTTGCTCATATGTTGGATTTTATAAGTAGATTTCTTGTTTTGCTTTCTTGGAATCTTAAGTTTCCTCTAGGTACGTAGTTATCATTATGTGCTGCTTTTGCATATAGGCTTGCTAATGTAATGAACCTAAAATATTAAAACCCTTAAACTTGATTACTAATTATGTTACCACCTATACCATGAGTGTTGAAAGTAATGTGGCGTTAAAAGTGGTGGTTTCAAACTAATAGCTATAGCATCTTGTGGGGATAGTGACCCATGGTGATCTCATGTGTAGATTAAGAGCTAAATTGTCAAGTTTGGATGAGTGGGATGTGAACTGGCCAATAGTTGTAATACAAGTTGGTTCTCTATGAGGAAATGGTGACAAGTTTTCTTTTTCTTTTTTTTTTCCCTACCAAATTGTGGCAACTAGGTTGTAATGGTGAAATGAGACACTATTGCAAATAGTTGTCATAGACCGGTTGCATTGCTAGTAGATACCGGTATTGACCATAGGATTAAACAACCTATGGGGTGTTGGTTATAAACACCCTCCCATCCACACACATATTATGTGTTGGGAAGTTTAACCTTCTCTAAGTTTTGGAATGTTAAGATCATGTTGTTTGTCATGCCTAACAAGGATAATAAAATTGTTGTCTATTGCATTTGAAAGAAGTATGTGTGTGGTTTCTTGGCATGTCATGTGTATATGTTTGTGATGGGTACTATATTGGGCTTTGTGCTTACCTCCTTATGCAATGCTCATGTTTCGAGTATTAAATTGGGATTTCACTTGTTTAATTGGAACCAACATGATGATAGCTTATTTAAGTACTATGATGATTTGATGGGACATGTATCTTGTGTTGTTTTTGCTTCAAAGATTTGGTGATGTTTTATCTAAATCTAGAATCTTATGTTAGATAGTGTTTTCAAGACTTGGTTTTGTAGATGTAAAAGTAGTTTTGGTGAATTGCTTAATTTGAGTATTTTTTTATTTATTTGAACTATGTGATACTACCTTCTCATGAGAATATGGACATGTTATGGCATATTGTGGTTTTAATAGTATTCTGAATCTAACATACTCATACTATAGTATGGGCATGTTATGGGGTTATCACACTCTTGTTTTGGTGCATGACAACATCAATGACTATCAACCCTTGATTTGATCATGTAAGGGATTCAATTCCCTTTTCTAAGATGGAGGATAAATCATACAATTGGTTCTCATTTAGCCACACATTTTTTATTGTCAATAGGCTATTAGACGCTCGTAGGTTCCTTATGGTATTTCTTTAATCATGCATTTTTCAGTTCATTGGATTTAGATTCTTTAAAGTTATTTCATTTTATTTTATTTAAGTTTTCTAAATTTATTTCTTTAAAATATTATCATGAGTAATCAATAGTTGAGATTACAAAAAAGAATATGATGTTATAAAGATGTCACAAGTATATTAAAAATTAAGAAAATCTCAATAATTGATTTATAAATTAAAAAAATTTTATATAAGGTAACTTTAGATCCATTTCCCAGTCGATTTATTTCTCAAGAAGGCTATAATCTCAAAATCTGAGGTGAGTGAACTTGTGGCATTGAATCAATTTTGGAGCAACCTTATAAGCTTTATATTGATATAGCTGTATCTATTCCATTGCAACAGGCACATGAATTTTCTTATTTCTACGTTAGCCTTTTGTTTGCTACTTGTCTTGACAACCTATTTACAAAAAATTAGCCTTATTGTGAGCCCCCGGAAAATTTGTAAGTTAGATCTAGAAGAACTTCTGAATATTGAGGTTATATTACCGAGAGACATCCTCGGAATTACAATTTCACGAACATTTTGAAGTAGCTAATATAAATAAATATAAATATATATTTATATTTATATAAAAAATAAATAGATTAAAATACTTTGATGCACTGACCCCAAGAAAAACGTATTAGGAATTTTGAAACACCTAAATCTAATTTATGCTCTTGTGTTTGGTACAATGTTCACAAAATATTCTGCATATATACATAAAACAAGTACTGTATATTAATTTGTTTTTACGTCTACATTGACGAAGTATTTTCAAAAGTTTTACATTGTATATGTATTTATAAATAGAACTTCTATATATATTCAAAAGATTTCATATTAATATTTATTGTTGTATGATTTTAAGGAGTACGTAATAGTCTATACATATATTGTATGTATAAGTTAATCCATACACAAATGTTAGTTATATTTATAATTTGGCATTCTCATTATCATATTTCAAAGAAAGCATGTATTTGTTTAAGTATATATGATGGTATGAAATGTAGTTGGCATCTCTACAAATTATATATATAAAAGGATTTTTCACACAATATGTAATTATATTTTGTATTCAATATAATAGTTACTTCTAAAGGTTTTTGTAATTACTTGATGTGGACATCGTAGCTGACACGGATTGATTGACGTGTCTTTTACAAGGCACGACCGTGTAATGTCTGGAAACTCCACAGAAACATACACGGTCGTATATACGGTTCAAAGATACGGCCATGTGTTGAGTCTGGATAATTTACAGAAACATACACGGCCTTATACACAGCAAAAAGGCACGACCATGTGTTGTGTCTAGAAAGTCTACAGAAACATACACGGTCTTATAGCAAGAAGGCACGGTTGTGTGTTGTATCTGAAAGACATACAGAGACATACACGGCTTTATACACGGACGTGTATCAGCAAGGTGACGGACGTGCATACATATATTTATTCCCACGTGTACATATATATTTCCTTTTTTAATTATTTTCCAGAAGACTATAAATAGTTTTCTAGGTCATTTTAGGGTTAGCTTTTAATCTCTTATAAAATTATAGACACTTAGAGAAGTGTTTTCCCTGTTTCCTCAATTGTGCGCAATTTAGAATTTCAAGGAATAAACTTAGATTACTCTTTGTTTATTCGTGAGGTCCAATTCAAGAATTGGTCTCATGTTCTACGCTTTCTACACTGCGTCAGTTGGTATTAGAGTAAAGCAAATTCCTGCAGAGATGTTGGCTAACGACGGTGTTGACGGCGGATGCGTTCTTGACCTAGATCGGGATGCGGAAGTCCAAGGAGTCAATCAATGGGCTCTAAGGACAGTGGTCGAAGCCATGGAACAGAGGCTTGGGTGTGTAGAGCAGCGCTTGGAGGATCTAATTACGCGTTTCGATGTTGTGGTGATGGGCCACAGCGGAAACAGGGACGTTGGTGGAGATCGACCAAGGGTAGCAATCGCTCGTGGCGGTCCTATCAATCAACCTGCAGCCGCAAATCAATGGAATCAACGGCTAGATGAGAATTCTTCTAAGGAAGAGGGTGATTTCCTATAGAGGAGAGGCCAACAACAGAGGAGAAGCGGTGTTGGTGGTGGCAGATATCACGGGATCGACAACAGAATTGATCAGGAGTATGGTGGCGGATATCGAAGAAACTACCAGGGATATGATTAGGCAGATGGCGGTGATTTCTGTCTCAAGGTAGATATTCCATCATTTAATGGTAATCTTAATATAGAAGATTTCCTGGATTGGCTTGCAAAAGTCGATAGATTCTTCGACTAAATGGAGATACCCGAGGATAGGAGAGTAAGCTTGGTTGCGTGTAGGCTGAAAGGAGGGGCATCTGCATGGTGGGATCGTTTGTAGAATATGAGGCAGAGAGAGGGAAAGCAACCTATAAGAACATGGTACCGCATGAAGAACCTGCTGTAGAGGGATTTTCTACCACCCGACTATGAGCAGATTCTCTTCCAGCAGTACCAACGATGCCGTTAGGGACAGAGGACAGTGCATGAATATACCGCCGAGTTTATGAGATTGGCGGAGAGGAATGATTTGATGGAGACCGAGGGTCAACAGGTAGCGCGATTTGTTGACGGGTTGAAGCCCCAAATTAGGGATAAATTAGGATAACGGTCTTCAGAACTGTGAACGAGGCAAAGAATTTAGCCCTTAGAGCCGAGATGATGATTCAAGAACAAAATGCGAGACTTGGTGGGGGCAAGAGGAATTATGGGTTTGATAGTGTTAGCAGTGGCAGCCGAGTGGTTAGTGAAAGGACTAGGGGAGTAGTTGAGAAGCCTGTTGGAGGTATAGAGAAGAGGGAAGATAAGGCTGAAGGGAAGAAGCCTCTTGAAATTAAAGAGACCCCAAGGCAAATTAATCCGTATGCTAAACCAATTCTGGGAAAGTGTCATAGGTGTAATCAACCGGGGCACCGATCCAACGAATGTCAGAATCGACGGACTATAAACATTGTCGAAAGGGAGGAAGAGGAGGAAGTGTGTTGTGAACCGTATGGTGAGGATGAATATTATGATGAGGTTGATGATGGAGTGGAACTGAACTATGTGATTAGAAGGATGATGCTGGCACCGAAGCAGGAGGGTAGTTCACAACGACACCAGTTGTTCCGCACTAGGTGCATAATTGGTGGGAGAGTGTTCGACCTGATTGTTGATAGTGGAAGTTGTGAGAATATAATCGGGGGAGAGGTGGTGAAGCAACTCCAGCTGCCGGTAGAGAAACATTCGAACCCTTACACCATAGGGTGGATTAAGGCGGCAGAGCGGATTGAGGTGAAGGAGAGGTGCCGGGTTCCTTTCTCTATAGGCAAATATCGGGATGAAGTCTATTGCGATATCGTTGATATGGATGCTTGCCATTTGTTATTTGGGAAACTATGGTAGATTGATGTGGATGCCCAACATGCCGAAAAAGAGAATAAGTATAGGTTGGAGAAAGGGGGCGTGAAGTACACATTGCTGCCATTAACGGATAAACGACCAAAGACACAAAGGGCTGAAGGACAATCCTTTTTGACAATCACTCAGTCAGAGAAGGAGATAGCCGAGGACCTAAAAGAATCTCGGGTGATGCATGCACTTATCGTGAAAAATGCTGGAGAAGAAGTGAGTAGTGAGGAGGTTCCGGAAGGAGTAAAGGGGGTGTTAGAAGAATTCAAAGAGGTAGTGCCAGAAGAGTTACCAGAAGGGTTGCCTCCATTGCGTGACATCTAACACCATATTGACTTGGTGCTTGGGGCTAGTCTTCCTAATCTCCCTCATTATAGGATAAGCCCCAAAGAAACGGAGGTCCTACAAGAGAAAGTCCAGGAGTTACTGGATAAAGGATTTATCAGGGGCAGCATGAGCCCGTGTGCTGTTCTGGCACTATTGACGCCAAGGAAGGATGGTAGTTGGAGGATGTGCATAGACAGCCGTGCGATCAACAAAATCATGATTGGGTATAAATTCCCAATTCCTCACATTGAGGACATGCTGGATAGGCTGAGTGGAGCGATGATATTTTCGAAGGTGGATCTTAGGAGTGGATACCATCAGATCCGAGTCAGACCTGGGGATGAATGGAAAACCGCTTTCAAGACGAAGGAAGGGTTATATGAATGGTTCGTTATGCCATTCGACCTCAGCAATGCACCTAGTACCTTCATGCACGTAATGAATTAGGTACTTAAGCCTTTCATTAGTAGATTTGTGGTAGTGTATTTCGATGATATCCTAATATATAGTAGGATTGAAGATGAGCACTTAGTGTATTTGAGACGTGTATTAACTGTGCTGAAAGAGAATAAGCTTTATGCCAATCTCAAGAAGTGCATATTCATGTTAAAGAAGTTGTCGTTCTTAGGTTTTGTAGTGAGTGGTGAGGGAATAACGGTGGATGAGGACAAAGTAAGGGCTATTAGAGATTGGCCTACTCCCAAAATGATCACTGAATTGAGGAGCTTTCTAGGGTTGGCGGGGTTTTATAGGCGCTTCATACAGCATTTCAGTACTGTCGCTGCCCCATTAACTGAGTGCCCGAAAAAAGGGAAGTTTCAATGGGGGTGAAGAAGCTGAGTCTGGGTTTGCTGTGCTAAAGGAAAGATTGTGTAATGCACCGGTGTTGGCATTACCAGACTTTGACAAACTATTTGAAGTGGACTGTGATGCCAGTGGGGTAGGTATTGGAGCCGTTGTATCTCAGGAGAAGAGACTTATGGCCTTTCATAGTGAGAAGCTCTGTGGAGCTAGGAGGAGTTGGTCTACTTATGATAAAGAGTTCTATTTCGTGGTTAGAGCTTTGAGGATGTGGGAGCATTACTTGGTAGGGAAAGAATTTATCCTGTATTCAGATTGTGTAGCTCTAGAACATCTAAGTAGTCAGACACGTATCTGTAAAGACATGCATGCCAGATGGATCCAATTTCTACAAAAGTTTTCATTTCGCTTGATGCACAAATCTGGGGTTCAAAATAAGGTGGCAGGCGCATTGAGTAGGCGAGTTGATTTATTGATCACCATGAGGGTTGAGGTGGTAGGTTTTGAGTAGATGAAGGAACTATATGAGGAGGATGTGGATTTCGGGACTATATGGAAAAAGTGTATCAATCAGGAGCCCAGTGACAGTTACTATATCCTGGAGGGTTACTTAATGAAAGGAAATTAACTCTGTATTCCTAAATCATCTTTGAGGGAAAAGTTGATTAGAGACTTACATGGGGGAGGACTAGCCGGACACCCGGGGCAAGATAAGACTCTAGCAACAGTGGCTGCAAGATATCACTAGCCCCAACTGAGAAGAGATGTAGGGAGAATTGTGCAAAGGTGTTACGTCTGTCAGATATCTAAAGGACATTATCAGAATACTAGGTTGTACACTCTGCTACCAGTACCTGAGAATATCTAGGATGATCTATTTATGGACTTTGTTTTAGGTTTGCCTCGTACCTAACGAGGTGTTGACACTGTTTTTGTGGTTGTAGACAGGTTCTTTAAGATGACTCACTTCATCCCTTGCAAGAAGACAACTGATGCACAGGGTGTTGCCAAGTTATTCTTTAAGGAAGTGGTTAGGTTGCACGGGGTTCCCAAGTCAATTACATCAGATAGAGATACCCGATTTCTTAGCCACTTTTGGAGGACACTATGGTACATATTCAATTCCTCACTCAATTTTAGTAGTACAACCCACCCTCAGACTGATGGGCAGACAGAGGTGACAAACAGGACTCTTGGCAACTTAATATGAAGCATTTTTGGAGAGAAGCTAAGACAATGGGATTTGACGCTTTCTCAAGCTGAATTTGTTTACAACAGTTCCATCCATAGAACTACTGGGAAATCCCCTTTTTCAGTGGTCTATACAAAAACGTCATCTCACGCATTGGATTTAACTCTCTTGCCCAAGGGTGTAGAGTCCAATGTAGCTGCAAAACACCTGGCGGAACAATATCAAGCTGTGGCATCTGAAGTGAAAGAGAAGATCAAGCAGGCTAATGAGAAGTATAAGAAAGCTGCAGACAAGCACAGGAAGAAAAAACTGTTTGAAGTGAGAGATCAAGTGATGGTGTTCTTAAGGAAAGAACGTTTTCCCGTGGGCACTTATAGTAAATGGCAACTAAAGAAGTATGGCCCTTACAAGATTGTTACAAAGATAAATGATAATGTATATGTGGTCGGACTTCTTAAAAGCATGAAGATTTCGAAAACCTTCAATGTAGCTGATTTATCTCCATTCTACTCTGATGACAAACTTCTATTTCGGAAGAGAACTCGGGGTCGAGTTCTTCATTGGTGGGAGATAATAATGTGGACATCGTAGCTGACACGGGTTGATTGGGCGTATCTTTCACAAGGCACGACCGTGTAATGTGTCTGGAAGCTCTACAGAAACATACATGGCTGTATACATGGTTCAAAGACACGACCGTGTGTTGAGTCTAGATAATTTATAGAAACATACACGGCCTTATACACGGCAAAAAGGCACGACCATGTGTTGTGTCTGGAAAGTCCATAGAAACATACACGGCCATATACACGGTAAGAAGGTACGACCGTATGTTGTGTCTGGAAGACACACAGGGACATACACAGCCTTATACAGGGCCGTGTATCAGCCAAGTGACGGACGTGCATACATATATTTATTCCCACGTGTATATATATATTTCCTTTTTTAATTGTTTTTCAGAAGATTATAAATAGTCTCCTAGGTCATTTTAAGGTTAGCTTTTAATCTCTTATAAAATTACAGACACTTAGAGAAGCGTTTTATTTGTTTCCTCAATTGTGCGTAATTAAGAATTTTAAGGAATAAATTTAGATTACTCTTTGTTTATTCATGAGGTCCAATCTAAGAATTGGTTTCGTGTTTTACGCTTTTTATGCTGCGTCATTACTTATATATATATTTATATTTTTATATATGTAAATAAGTAAATTATAATTTTATACTTAGTATTACAACTCTTCGAAAATATCTCTATAATAATAACATTACTAATTTGAAAATATGAGACATTACAGAAAAGCTTATAGTAAAGGATCATTAAGTAGTAAAATTATACATTAAAGTAATAAAGTGAAATAAGTTGTAACGGTATTAGGTTAAAAATAAATAAATACTATAATAGTATATTTAAGAGGTATATAAGTAATTGCATCTCGCAGTATGAGATGGCATTCATGGATTATCATAATCATTATGATAGTTACTAAATGCCATGTTAAATATAACAGAAGATATTTATGTGCATGGCTTAAAAATTAAACTCATATTCCTCTAATAGTAACAGCACTAGCAACTATACAATCACATTATACATGGCACCGCAATAGTAATGCTCAATCCAGCAATATTGGTAATTATAGCCTATAGCAATATAATAAGATTTAAAATCTTCTGAACTATATTTAATGAGCAGCAAATATATAACAAAAAAAAAAGGGGTCTACCAATAATATAATTTTTATAAACGAGATTACGATATAACAAAATCAAAATCTAAATTGAAAAGATATATATATATATATGTATGTATGTATGTATATATATATATATACACGTACATATATTTATCAGCTGTAGTAGTTACCCACGGGGGCACAAAATAATTCCCTTGAAAGATCTCCTTCAGCACGTTGAAGCCCCCCTATTGCAACTCATTCTCGTCACGAGCAATCAAGAGAGAACGATACACGAACGAGCTATGGCTAAAATCCATCAAGTTAAGTTAAAGGCCTAAACTAAACCATTCTCTGCAAGTAAATGTCCCTTAAATCTAGGAAATCATGACATGTAATCTGTCTTTTTTGCATCTGGAAAATCTGAAAGGAAGTTCAATGTCCAATCAGGATATGACCACCGTTTGACACCTCCGACTGCTTAACTTAAAGGATATGAGAGGGGTAGATCAGGATCTAGGCTGGCCATGTGTCAATTCCGAAGATGGGAGATGACAAGACTTTAAGCTTAGCTTTGTCCAACAGTATTCATCGTATCCCATTCCCTGCAAATACCTAATGTGTAAAAGTCTTGCATGATGAAAAGATGACGACCAACTTTCTGACTTTTGTTGGGTAGTGCTTTAAAATATGTTTAATTTAAGTTCGTTGGTTGATTTTTTTTGTTTTATTTAATTGAATTTTTATATATTATTGTTAATAGTAGTGGATCACATTTAATTATTATTTTTAGATATTTTATTATGATATTTACCCATTTAAAAGGGTAAAGTACTATACTTCTTGATTGTGACAGTGCACGTAAAACAAGTTTCTTTTGTTTTGTAATATTTTGTTCTACAAAAACATCCTCTGCTACGTTTTTGTTTTCAACATTTTTTGCATTAGTGCCAAAAGAAACCTATACGAGATAGGCACGCAATTGTTTAGCCATAACAGGGCATTGACATCAATCCCTCATCTCAGCCCTTAATTTCAATTTTCAAAAAAAAAAAAACTATCAATTTTGGAGGCTTAAGATACAGACCATATTCAAATCCCAAGAGTTATGAGACCTAGTGAAGAATGAATATAACAACCTAACTCTAGTAGTGGCCGAGCCTAACTAGTGGTTGCAGAAAAATCACAAGAAAACAGCAAAGGCCTTATTTTTGTTCAACAAGCAGTAAATGATGAAAACTTTCTTCAAATTTTAGTAGCCACGATCTCCTATTAAGCATGGGGAATATCAAAGAAGGCATATCTTGGTGACAAGTAGAAAATTATTGTAAAATTACAATCTTTACATCGTAACTTTGAGAAATTGGCCATGAAACATGACGAATTTGTGCAAATCTTCATTTCTAGAGTGTCTACTATTGTGAATTATATGTTGTCTTATGGTGAAAATATTAATAGCAAAATTGTTGTAAGTAAGGCTTTGAGGAGTCTAACTCCAAAGTTTGATCACATGGTTTTTGCTATAGAGGAGTTAAAGAACTTATCTACTTGTAGTTTTGATGAACTCATGAATTCCTTGTTGGCTCATGAAGTTAGGTTCAGCAAAACTATTAAAAAGATCGAGGAGAAGGCTTTTTAGGTGAAGGGGGAGTCATCTTCTAAGGACAAGTTTGATAACTTAGCAAGTAGAGGATAAGGAAGGGGTGATTCTTATGGTTGTGGTAGAGGTCAAGGCAAAGGCAGATTGCCATGACAAAGGAGATACAGTCTATTAAAAAAAAATCAACATGGGAGTTGGTTGATGCTCCAAAAGAAAAGAATGTTATTGTGTCGAAATGGTTTTATCGTACAAAGTATCATGTTGATGGTACCATTAAAAAACATAAAGCTCGATTGGTTGCTAAATGGCACACACAATAACATGGTGTTGACTTTAAAGAAACTTTTACACTAGTTACTTGTTTTGAAACGGTAAGAATATTTCTAGCATTAATTGCTCATCTTGGCTAGCTGGTTTTTCAATTGGATGTAAATCAACATTTTTAAATGGTGAGTTGGATGAAGAAGTCTTTGTTGCTCAACTTAAAGGATTTGTTGTTGGAGGAGAAAAAAATAAAGTCTATAGATTGACGAAAGAATTATATTGCCTAAAACAAGCTCCATGAGTGTGGTACAATAAGATTGACTCATATTTTCTTGAAAATGAGTTTGGAAGGAGTCAAAATGAACCAACCATTTATGTGAAGAGGCAAGGTAACTCTGATTTTCTAATGTTGTGTTTGTATGTTGATGACATGATTTACATAGGATCTTGTGAGTCTTTGATTGAAGAATTTAAGTCTTGCATGATGAAAAATTTTGAAATGTCATATTTGGGTTTGTTGCATTATTTTCTTGGATTGAAAGTGCATCAAAGTTTGGATGGAATTTTTATTTCCCAAAGAAAATATGCAACCAATTTGCTTTGACAGTTTAACATGTTGAATTGTAATTCGGCACCTACACCCATGAATGCTAATGAAAAGCTTATAGTCGATGATGGTACTAGAGAGGTTAATGAAAAATATTTTCGAGATTTAGTTGGTGGTTTAATCTATTTGTCTCATATAAGACCAAAATTAGCTTTTGATATCAATGTTGTTTCAAGGTCATGCATAGCTTAACAAAACATCATCTTGGGGTAGCTAAAAGGATTGTTGGTTTTGGTATTTGGTACACAAAAGTGTCAAATTTTAGGTTGCTTGGTTTTATTGATAGTGATTGAGTAGGATGCTTAGAGGATATGAAAAATACCTCAGGTTATGCGTTTTCTTTTTGTTCTAATGTTGTTTCATGGAGTTCAAAGAAGTAAGAAGTTGTAGCTCTATCTTCATCAGAAGTTGTAGTAATATCAACAGTATGTCTAGCTATTTGGCTAAGAAGATTGATGGTTGATTTTCTCCAAGAATAGCAAGATGCAATAGAAATTTTTTGTGACAACAAAGTAACAATTGCCATGTCTAAGAATCCAACCTTTTATAGCAGGATAAAGCACATTGATATTCGCTATCAATTTATTAGTAGTTAAGTTACAAGTGGACTAATAACCTTGAAGAATTGTGGAGCAAACAAGCAATTAGTAGATATATTGATGAAACCTCTTCTACATGCAAAATATGATTATTTTAGATCAGAGATAGGAGTTAAAGCTTTGAAGTAAGGGAATTGTTGAATGGTCCTTCAAAGATATGTTTAGCTCAAGTTATTAGTTGGTTTTCTTGTTTTACTTAGTGAAATTTTTATATATTATTACTCGTAATAGTGGGTCGCATTGAGCTATTTTTTTTCTAGATATTGTGTTATAATATTTGCTTATTTAGTAGGTCAAAGTGATGTACTTATTGGTTGTGATAGTACAAGTCAAACAGATTTCTTTTGTTCTGCCAAAACATCGTCTGTTACGTTTCTGTTTTCAACAACCTTTCCTCTCCTTCGTCCTTTCCACCTTTACAGTCCATTGTAAATAGAAAGAAAAAGCGATTAAAACCAATCGAAGACCACGAACTCAAAATTTCCCTTGAACACCCTGAACCAGTCTGATCGAAACCTTATTGGGGAAAACACCATCCAACCGAGGGCCTGCAACAGAACTGTTCATATCGAGATAAAGCGGCCGCACAGATCCCAGACGCCTATAAACAGTTTTTCATTCTTCAGGACAATGTGGGGAACATGGACGAGGATCCAATGCAAGATCAAATGGATCATAATGAGTCATCTGCAATTGCTATAACTCTAGGCACGAAAGCTGTATATTTTTCTTTGGAAGAGAAACGAACTCTCAAAACGAATTGGACACGAGCAATCGTTATTAAATTATATGGGACTTCATTAGGCCACAAATTGCTCCTGTTGAAACTACAAAAGTTGTAGTTTTTTTGCCATCAACTTTAATATGATAGCTGTGGGGGCGTGTTTCTACACAGTAATCTTTCAGAGGGAGGAAGATCTTCGAAGAGTAATACGAGATGGCCCCTGGTTTGTGAATGGTTGTTTCTTGACGATGCGACTTTGGGAACCTAATTTTAACGCATCCACTGCATCCTTTAATTCTATCACGGTATGAGTTCGCAATCAAGAGTTACCCCTTGAGTACTATCCGCCACAAGCTTTGAAGAAAATTGGTGAGGCAATTGGTCCAGTTCTCCGTTTTGACACTTACACAATCACTGCGGAAGGAGGTCGATTTGCTCGATTGAATGAACCGGTAGTACATACATTGGTCATTGAAAACCACAAGTATACCGTCCAATACGAAGGAATTAAAATGTTATGTTTTAATTGTGGGTGAATATGAGTACATGCCCAAAAACTTCCTTGTTTGTTCCTGAGGTCTCTCAGGAAAATTTGCAGGAACAGAACACTCTAGAAGACAAAGGGAATAGTAGTGAGGTAAATGCTGACACTAGTCAACCGACTATGGTAAATGCATGTACCTTGGGCGCGCAGTTGGATAGAGAGAGTGATTCTTTGAGTATGGTGAGTGGAATATTGTCAGATGGAAAAATTTAAGAAAAATCCAAATGGCACAAGGATATCCGAGTGAGGACTCTTTACCAAGGCCTAATTATGAAACTCTGCCGCCGGTTTCAAAGACGGTTTCAAGAATAACCCATCAAAACAAATACTGCACGAATGAAGAAATTATTTCAGTTAAGAGAAAAGCAAAATGGCTCCCCAAAGAAAAATCACTTACCAATACAGGCCACTCTATACAAAAACCGGGGGGCGAGAACGTGTCTCAAACTGACAAGGATCTGACCAGTATAGCCATCGAGGATGTGCAAACCACAAAGGCACAGTTTAGCTTTCAAGCTTTGAGTCTGCAGGATAACAACGTAAAAAGGAAAGATAATCTTCGAGTAACAAAAATAAAAAAATAAAAAAAACTAGCACGCAGTGGTAATAGCGATGGAGCAAAAAAATGGTAGCTGCGTTCACTCTGAAAATCTTGCACTACGACTCCGCCATTCCTTGGCTTACTCCACTGTACAGGCTTATGTTCCTGAATGTGCGGAGTCGATGGGAAAGGGTCCTCATAGAATTCGAGGAGATACGGAAAATGAGGGACGAGCTCATCTCGCCTCATCAAGTGCCATGGTTCCAAGTCAATGTACAGGCACCCAACGGGTCAGAAGCTTTGCTTTAGACAGGACATGTTAATTGAGTGATTCAAGATTTATTAAGTAACTTTTAGGAATATTTTGTTTGTCGTTTAGTTCAAAGATTAGTTTTTCTTATTTTTTGTATTCTTGACAATGATCAAATAGTATAAATATGAATAAAATCATGTCTTTGCAAATTTGTATCCTTTGTGCATACTTTGATTTTCTGCTAACAAAATCGGTATTAGAGAATATCAAAGAAAAAGAATATTGCTCTGGGTTCGGTCCTACATCCACAGAAAGCAAGAGAAAAGTGAGAGAAAGACAAACAAACATCCATGATAGCAAGCAACGGTGCAGGTGGAAGTTCACAATCCTTGATTCCGATTTTCAAATGGCGAAACTATCATTTATGGAGCTTGAAGATAAAGACTCTATTTAAGTCTCAAGAATTGTAGGATTTTGTAGAGAATGGATATGTAAAGTCACATCAAAATGGTGAACTTGATGCATAATTACGTGAGAATCGCAAGAAGGATGCAAAGGCTTTATTCTTCATTCAACAAGCTCTAGATGATGAGATCTTTTCTTGAATTGCAACAGCCAACACGTCCAAAGAAGCTTAGGAAATACTAAAGCATGAGTACATAGGTAATAAGAAGGTAATTCAGGTAAAGTTGCAATCTCTTCGTCGCAACTTTGAATTACTGACAATGCAAGAAAAGGAGTCCATGCAGAACTATTTGGCTAGAGTGTCTGAGATTGTTAGTCAGATGAAAACATATGGTGAAGAAATAAGTAATGGAACAATCATAAGTAACGTTTTGAGGAGTTTAACAAGGAGCTTTGATCACGTTATTGCTGCAATTGAAGAATCTAAGGACTTAACCACCTACACCTTTGATGAATTGATGAGCTCTCTAATAACTCATGAATATAAACTGAATAGGTCCACTAAGAAGGGTGATAAAAAGGCATTTCAAGTGAAGGGGGAGTCTAATTATAGAGGAAAGTTTGAAGAGTCGGTCAGTAGAGGCAAAGGTAGAAACAAAGGTGGATTTCGAAGTAGTGGCCGAGGAAGCAGCAGAGGCTAAGGATAGTACGGTGATTGGCGCCAGTTTAAAAGCACAATCCAATGTCATTACTGCAAGAAATATGGACATAAAGAAGCTGAGTGTTGGAATAGGCAGAAATATAGGTAGAAGGTTGCAAACTTCATGGAGAGAGTAGAAGATGAAAGCAAGTTGTTTATGGCCCAATTCGACACTCCAAATATAGTGCGTGATGTTTAGTTTGTTGACAGTAGATGCTCAAACCATATGACAAACTCACGATCCCTGTTGAAGGAACTTGATGAATCTCAAAAGAGCGTGGTGCGACTTGGTGATGACAAGCAAGTTTAGGTAGAAGGGAAAGGCATAATTGCAGTTAAAACGGTACAAGGAGACATCAAGCTTCTTTATGATGTGCAATTCATGCCTAGTCTAGCTTACAATCTGTTGAGTGTTGGTTAGTTGATGTCTAGTGGTTATATAATTGTATTTGACAGTGATTCATGTGCAATTAGTGATAAAAGATCAGGATAAGTTATCTTGGTCATTCGCATGACACAAAATCGTATGTTTCCTCTTAATGTGTCAAATGATGTGAGTAAAGCCATCATGGTTAAAGGGGATGATGAGGCTAAGTTGTGGCATTTATGTTATGGGCATCTAAATGCTAATGGATTAAGGTTCTTGAATGCAAAAGACATGGTTGTTGGTCTACCAAAAATAGGTGAACTTTCATTTTGCGAAGGATTTATTTACGGGAAATAGAGGAGAGGATCATTTCCAGTTGGAAAGTCATGGTGAGCTTCAGGGTATCTTGATCTGATTCACATTGATCTATGTGGATCAATGAACACTACATCGTTGGGTGGATGTTGGTATTTTTTATTACCGATAGATGACCACACACGCATGAGCTAGGTTTACTTCTTAAAGTTCAAATAAGAAGCTTTTGAGAACTTTAGGAAATTCAAAGCTTTGGTAGAAAAGCAAAGTGGTAGAAATATAAGAGTGCTTCGGATAGATCGAGGAGGTGAATTTTTGTCAAAAGAGTTCATGAATTTTTGTGAGGAGCAAGGCATTCATAGGGAACTCACAACTCCAAACACTACAAGAATTTTGATGTTTCGTGATGTTTAATAAATGTCACCCAAAATTGAATAAACGTTATAGAAGACATTTAATAACATTTATTAAATGTTACAAATAGACGTTATTAAAAGTTTGTTACAAAAAGTATTTGGTGACGTTTAAAAGGTAAATGTCACCAATGTTATAAACATCACTAACAAATAACATTTAGTAACGTTTGAACGTTACTATAAGTCTATAATTTGACGCCAAATTTTTTTGCCAAAATTCATATTTTTAGTAATGTCTAAACATCACAAAAATTTGAAAAATTGGTAACATTTAAAGGTTACGAAAAAACATTTAAATGTTAGTAATAAGCATTTTTTGTAATGTTTAAATATTGCAAATAACTAATATTTAGTAATGTTTAAGCGTGGCTAAAATGTTTTTGGTAACGTCTAAACACCACAAAAAAATAATTGTTATAATGATATAATAAGTCTATTTATAAAAATGTAATAACTTAAACCTATAATAAAACAGTATGCAATAAAATAAAAAGATGAAAAAAATGGACATTTGCATATATGATTATAATCGTCCACTTCCATCATCAACTACACTTTACAAAAGTAGACATTAACATATCCCAAACATTATTATCCAAACTTTACAGAATTTAGTAGTAAAATAAACTCTCTATTGATAGCCTACTATTGCCCAAATTGATAATCTACTTCCAAAAAGTAACCAAAGTGCTAAACTGTAATTTATAAACTGGCTATTCCATTGCTCAGTCTTATTATCATCTATAAAAAAGGCACTAACAAAATAAACCATTCTTCCCCACTTTCATCACCCTCTTAAAAAAGGTTAGAACCAAAATAAACTCCCTTTCACAAGCTATCCTCTTCGCTACTTTCACCATCATCATGATGATCAGGGGGAATTCTAGAAGGCATAATAAACTCCCTATTGCTTGGAGATCCTATCGCATAAACGTATAAAAGGTGTAAGATAACTTAATTATTATACTGATGCTTTAAACATGATTGTAACATTTAATAATTCACCTGAATTAGGTGAGATGTCTGGAAGAAACCTTTGCAAAACTTAAACCTGTAATAAAATAGTATGCAATAAAATAAAAAAAAGGTGAAAAAAGTGGACATTTGCATATATGATTATAATCGTCCACTTCCATCATCAACTACACTTTACAAAAGCAGACATTAACATATCCAAAATAATATTATCCAAACTTTACAGAACTTAGTAGTAAAATAAACTCTCTATCGATAGCCTACTATTGCCTATATTGATAATCTACTTCCTAAAAGTGACCAAAGTGCTAAACTGTTATTCATAAACTGGCTATTCCATTGCTCAATCTGATAATCATCTATAAAAAAGGCACTAACAAAATAAACCATTCTTCCTCACTTTCATCACCCTCTTCAAAAAGGTTAGAACCAAAATAAACTCCCTTTCACAAGCTATCCTCTTCACTACTTTCACCATCATCATGAAGATTAGGGGGAATTCTAGAAGGCATAATAAACTTCCCATTGCTTGGAAATCCTGTCACATAAACATATAAAAGGTGTAAGATAACTTAATTAATATAACGATACATTAAGCACGATTGGAACATTTAATAATTCACTTGAATTAGGTGAGAAGTCTAGAAGAAACCTTTGCAAATCTTGAAATACACTATTTAGCTACAAGAAGATAAAAATCTAGTAAAAAACTAATCTTATGAAAAAAGAGAGATATATTACTATACATGGAAAATAGAAACTTCCATCAGCTGCAAATATCATTACTTCTTAAATTATAGCAATGTCAACATCATCCAAAACAATAGGATTATAAGTTAACTAAATCTTTATGAAGAAAAAACTCAGTGAAACAACATAATAACTAAGACACCATTTAAAAAAAAAAATAAGCCTTAGAGAAAAATAGAAAAAAATTGAACTTCAAATTGGGCCACATTAGAAGATGTACCTTATCTTCTTGAGCCCGTTGTAAATTCTTTAATTATTCAAACCGAACATCTCACTTTTTGCTCAGTTGTTTCTCCGCTTCAAGTTCTTCCTGCAATCTTTTATTTTCTTCATTTTTTAACTCCCGCTTTTGCATTGATTTTCCTATAGCTGGTGGTCTATAACCATGATTGGGATGGTAATCTGTCTTAGAATGTGCATTTATATAGTGATCAACAATCTCTGAAGCAAACTTTGGTGTGTCTGAGCTTTGCGACTCTTTAAAAATTGAACTATTTTAGCTTATATTATTAATAATAAGGACAAATGTTAAAAAAATTCTACCCTATAGTATATTCTAACTATGTAATGTAAAAAATGTATTCTTTATGCTAACATAATCATCTGCAGCTTGTTGAGAGACCCAACCACTAGTACCATTTGATCTAATCTCACAAAATTGAGTTTGCTTGAAGAATTCAATAGCATCAGGTGCTTCTTTATGTTGCTCAATCTAATTGAATAAACAATAGAATATTAAATATTTGACCCATTTCACCATCAAATATATAACATTATCTATAATACTTACATACTTAAGCTTCCTACTTTCAAAGGACTTATTCTCTACCCTATGCGGATATTTACATAGCTGCGTGTATACTTTCCATTTATTGACTTTGTTTTTTGTTAGTGAAAATAACAAATAAATTGTTGAAATCATTTTTTGATATTACAAAGAAGTATTGTTTAATTAGAACTTACCTTTTCATATGGATCATCTGATTCTAGCATACTCATCTCTTCAAAGGCCTCATGATTCCACATATCTATGACCGTTTCCTAATCCTCATCACTGCAGGTCTTTGGTTGTGCATTATCACCCTTCTTTTTCCATTTTTTGTGAACATCACATCGGAATTTCCTATGGAGACATCCCATCCATCTATCAACGTCATTGAATTTATCTGGATCACTCATAATATTATCAATATTGAGCTGATTCTACAAAGCAAAGATTTAGTCATGACATTGAAAACAGAGAATAATTTCCATATCGTACTTGATTGATATAAAGACTTCCTAACCTGTACTTTTGCCTAAGCCCACCTCTTCTTAGATACTGGAAGTGTTCTCCAATCACCCTTAAGATATAGTGGCAATAAGTCCCTATAGGCTTTCCCAATCTCAAATGCTAATTTAGTTGACTGGTCTCTCGTAATTGGACGACTTGTGGAAGCATCAAACTCTATTGCCATCCCACCCTTCTATCTATTGTTCTCCTTCTCTAGTGCTTGTCATCTATATACACCTCTCCTATTGCAATGTGATGATGTGCCAGCATTAACTACAATAGAAGGAAATAATTTTTAGTAATAGTTACTAACTTTTATGTAACAAGTTTATATGAACAATTAAGCTACGCACAATTACCTGAGCTAGGAATAGAAGTAGGTGGATAGCTATGCGATGGATTTGTATTTCCACGATTGTTGGGGATGACATGAGTATGTATCAAGGGAGCATCTACTACAATTGAATCACGAGCTAAGGAACTTATAGCATCTTCACATTCTTGAGGAGATGGATGTTGCTCCACTAGAGGAGATGGATGTTGCTCCACTAGAGGTGATGGATGTTGCTCCATTGGAGGCAATGGATGTTGCTCTTCCTCAACATCTTGAGAATTTGATGGTGTATTGACAATGGGTTAAGCCTTTCGTACATTCCTTCCTCCCCTTCTTTGTCTAACCTTTTGTCTTCTAACCATGACAATCCTACAGTAAAAAACATGACACAAAGATGAAATGAATAGTTAATGTGATTCCATAGGATTATAAAATGATAAAATAAAATTACCACTTAAAAAGGAGAAAGTAACATTGTACGTAAGTTAATTATGTTTGTTAAGCAAGATTTGGTAGCATAGTGATGACACAAATATCATTGGAGCAACATCTAATTCACATTAATATAATTAAAATACTCATAATCCTCGTTGCTATTATTGTAATCCATAAGTGTTTCATCGACTTCATCATCTTCATCTTCATAATAATCAAAATTATCGTCATGTTGTATGCCATTTAAAACTTGGATAACCCTCTCTATATCTCTAACATTAGTCTCAAGCCATACATTTGTTCTCAACAACACATCTATATCACAATCAATTATAGGAGACACTAGATTTCCTCTATCCTCATCTTGCAAGAGTAGATCGTTTATATTTTCATT
The DNA here is from genome assembly GCA_037954665.1 of Laguncularia racemosa. Taxonomy (NCBI): domain Eukaryota; kingdom Viridiplantae; phylum Streptophyta; class Magnoliopsida; order Myrtales; family Combretaceae; genus Laguncularia; species Laguncularia racemosa. The sequence goes on along the minus strand of JBBMOL010000025.1, from coordinate 7,044,639 downwards.
GCATAAATGAGTTTCCACATCACCAAATAAATTCATAGTACCAGTAAGACAACTTATGTCATAAATATGACGATGCTCAAAGTGCTGCACCATATGCCAATCATTGCCTAGTTTTAAGTCTTCTAGGTAATATATTTGTTTAGCTTGCGATGCCAACACATATGGATCACTCTCATACCATGTATGTGTTATGTTGATACTTTTGAATCCATTATCAACTCTTACATTGTGATGGAGCTCACTGGTGTCCCACCACTTACACTTAAATAAGGAAACCCATTTATTTCGAATACAAGAAAACTCATATATGTTAGTTAAAAAACCGTAAAACTCCATTGATGAATGCATGTCTCCTTGGTTTCCTTCTGCTAGTACTCCACTGTTTTGGGTCTTCTTTCGATTATCAAAATCAAAAGTGTGGTACTAAATGCCGTTATATATTAATTTATTGTATCTCTTGAAACATGAGTTAGGTCCAACTGATAATGCATATAAGGCACTTTCAACTGGATAAGAACTTTCATATAACGTGCTCATCTGCAACAATACCAAGCAACTTAACATCACAATTCACTTACAAGAAGTTCTCTTGACTAAGAGTAACATTTACCTTTTTCATGAACCATTGACTAAATTATGGTTTATGGTGTTGATAAATGTCATCATCATATTGTGTACGTAAGATACTTATATGTTCCCTGTAACACACAGTGAACTTTAATTGCAAACATGTTTTACATTATTCCCATAGTTCAAAATACAATAATCCATGCTTACTTTAAATAAGGTTGAACCTCGAAACAATTATTAATGATATACTACTTCGCTACTTCTACCTCTTCATCTAATAAGGCCATGTATGTGGAAGAAGAAATAAAACCAACCCTATTTGTAAACACATCTATGCCACCTTCTTCCATGGTATCACAATTCCTATCAGGGCAATTGAAAATTGTCTCAACACGTTGTAAGTGGAGGGAGCACCATGTCAAGCTTTCATGTACAATGTCAGCTTTTGTTATGGAGCTCTCTGGAAAAGCCTTGTTTCTAATAAACTCCTTGAGAGAGCCTAAGTATCTGAATTTAACAAAAAAAAAAAAAATGAATGATGAAGACTTGACTAACAGTTATAAAGGATTACATTCTACTTACACACTCATACCTTTCTATGGGATAGATCCATCGATATGCAGTAGGTCCGGCAAGCAATAGTTCATTAGGCAAGTGTACAGCTAAATGCACCATCACATCAAAGAAGGCAGGAGAAAAGATCAATTCCAATTTGCACAATATGGTAAAAATATCACTTTGCATTTGCTTTACCTCATTGACATTGAGAATCCGCTTGCATACCTTCTAAAAAAATGAACCAAGTTCAACTATAACCGTTGCAACATCATTTGGCAACATGCTACGAACTCCTAAAGGTAACAAACTTTGAAGCATCGCATGGCAATCATGGCTCTTCATCTTAGACAAGTTTGTGCTTGACTCATTCACACACCTACTGATATGTGATGCAACTCCATCAGGTAAGCTAATACCCTTTAGGAATTGATAGAATCTTCTCCTTTCTATAGGACTTAATGTATAACTAGCATATGGCATTGAATACTTGTCATTGCCTTGCTTCACCAAATGCAATTCCTTCCTAATACCAAGATCCTCCATATCAAGTCTAGCTTTGTAAGTGTCCTTTGTTTTGCCATCAATCTTGAGTATAGTACCAACAACATTGTCACATATATTCTTCTCAATGTGCATGACATCTAAATTATGTCGCAACATTAGCTTTGACCAATATGGAAGTTGAAAGAATATTGACCTTTTCTACTGATTAAGGTCTTTAGGATGATGAACCCTTCTAACCTTCCTTGGATGCTTACCCATGCACACATCACTTATGAATTGCAATTGGTGGACAATTTCCTCACTAGAAAATTCTTGTGGAGTTTCACGAATGTCACGACTTCCATCAAATTTTAAGCTACGTCTCCATCTATGGTCCTTAGGAAGCCACATTTTATGACTAGTGTATCTAATCTTTCCATTTAGCCTCATTGATGGTGTTTGATCTTAGTATACTGGACAAGCATGATACCCCTTCGTGCTCCACCTTGATAGGTTTCCATATGCTGGAAAGTCATTTATAGTCCACATTAAGGCTGCACACATGTTGAATGTTGTCTTTGAAAATGCATCATATGTACACAACCCATTATCCCAAAGATCCCTTAACTCATTAATTAATGGTTGTAAGTAAATGTCAATCTCATTGCTAGGTGCCTTGGGTCCTGGAATCCACATTGACATCATCAAGTACTCTTTCTTCATACACATCCAAGGAAGCAAGTAATATGCCAAAAGCACAACCGGCCACATACTATATGATTGACTCATGTTCTTAAATGGATTGAAACCATCTTTAGCTAGCCATAATCTAACATTGCGAGCATTCATCACAAACTCAAGAAACTCAATGTCGAAATTCATCCAAGCTAACCCATCTATAGGATGACTCATTACATTTTCCCTTCTCTTATGCTCCTTCTTATGCCAATGCATTTTCTGGGTAACTTTAGAATTTATGAAAAGGTGTTGCAACCTAGGCTTTATAGGAAAGTAACGTAAAACTTTATGAGGAATGGCTTTCCTAACTCCACTACACACCTTATACCTCGAAGTGCCACAAGTAGGACATTGCTTTAAATGCTCATTATCACCCTAAAATAAGCAACAATCATATTTACATACATGAATATAATGACAGCCCATGCCTAACTTGTGCAAGTACCTATTTGCAAAATAATAAGACTTAGGAAAGACTCGCTGTTGGGGATTGCATCTTGTAGAAGTTGAAGAAAGGGGATTGCATCTTGTAGAAGTTGAAGGACTTATTGCTCCACTTATTGTACACCTTTAAGTGGAGAAGCTTCGTTATAAATTCAAACTTAGATAACTTGCAACCTGAATAAAGCTCCTCTTGTGACTCAACTCTTAGCCCATCTAGAAAATCCCGTGGAACATCAATACCACCTCTAGGGGATGATTCTTCTCCATGATAAATCCAACACTGGTAGGTTATATTTACCCTATCTACAAGTAGGTGAGCTCTGATCACATGTGGAGGATGCAACTTATCATTCAAGCATCTCCTACATGGACAATTTATTCTCGCGTTTACCCCATACTTCAAGCTTACGTATGTAAAGAAGTACTCTACACCATGTTGATACTCCTCAGACTTGATGTCTGTAGCCATCCAACTCTTATCCATGCTTATAGGAATATGACTTCAAAAGAACGTGTAAAAATATGACACTTGAAAATGGGCAAATAACGAATGAGAATAGAGTGATATTCTAGCATTTAATCATTCGATCAAATATCTATAATTGGGCACCTCCTTCCCTTAAAACCCAGCAATGCCTATTTGAACTTAACCAATATCAAGCAACTTTATAGCAATTTATAAACAGGATCATACTAATATAAAAAGCTTAGTGGAGTGTAGAACTTAACCAATAGTCACATTATCTAAATAAGTACTTCGTTGCAGTCACAAGCTTATCAATATATGACTTTTTGATAAATTTTATGACAAGTGAAAATGGTTATTCTTCTACCAAAGAAACATTATTATGTTTGCTTAGTAGTGTAATTATTATTACTATTGCATTATAAGCTAATTTCAATATCAACTCCTCGTAAAGTATATATTCCAATGCCATCTTGCACATCTTAAAGTGCTAACATGAAGGCAATGATGTATAATGAAGACGTAATTTATGACATATTAACTTGCTTGAGGAAACTCAAAGGAGGCAATGTGTACTGCTGATAGATGGAGTGGAGAGGAGAGGAGAGGCTCGATGATGTCGTAAATGATTGCTCTGTTGTGGTCTACGATGGAAGGTAAGTGCTCTATTCTGCTCAATGATGAAAGGGCAGTATGATAGAGTAAACATAAAATTAAATTAACTTCTTAAATTGGAAAAGAAAAATGAAACCATATAATTATGTATATGGAAAGTGTTCTAATCAAGCTAAACAAAGTAAAAGGTAAACACAAGTAACATCCTTCTTGAGGCAAGCCGTTGAGGTAGAGGAGAGTTCCTAACTTCTGAGAAAAGGGGATTTTTATCTCAAAAAAGAGATATTTTCAACATGGGAAGGCAAGCAGTTGAGGTAAGTATTGCTTTTTCTAACATCCAAAATATTTTCAACATATGAAGAAACTTGCTCTATTCTCACCATAAATCATGTATTATGATTTGAGAATTTCAACCATAGTTTAAGTAGGATATTCAACATAGTAAAAAGATTGTCTTACTCATTAGATCTAATAGAAAGCTTAAAGGACCTTGCTAGCTAAAACTAGGAAAATACCTACTAACTTAACATATGCAAGGTTTTCATAAGATCCTAGAACTACATGAATTTGTTACTGTAAAGATGTTTTTTGAAATAGATTATGATATAGGATAGAAGATGATATTATGGATTGAAAACTTACAATAGCACAATACCTTAAAAAAAATGGTTTTTTTTTTTTTGGGTGAAATTCAGATTTTTTTTTCCCATTAATAAAGGTTGATGGGGGCATATCCCCTATACAAATAGACCAAAAGCTATCTTATCCAAAACTAGACTATACGATCAATTAAAAGACTATTGCCCCCCTAACAAAAATGGGTACATATAAGAGATTCAATACACCACATAACTCTTTTAGCTATAAAGTTTGGATCACATGATGCTTCCCAACATGTCTTTGGTTGCTTTCTTTCCAAATATGATAGTGACTAGCTGATGCTGCTTTCTTAAACATTATACTCATCCTCAAAACTGAGTTATCAAAGGAAGAAGGGTGAACTTTTCTTGCATCTCTATCTCTCATTGCCTAATCAAGCCACTGCTGGACTAGTGTCCATAATTCCTTATCTAAGTCACCTTGACAAAACAAATTTGTGGTCTTCTTCCTTTGGTGCAAGTATTTGATGTTATGATACTTTGATATCACTATTAAGTCATATTTTCTTATAAGTGTAACTAGTTCTTTCATTAAGAAAGAAGAAAAAAAGAAAGAATGAGTACATTTCTCATATGGATTAAAAATGCATTGCATTCAATGAAACAACAAACCACAACAGCACTCCGATTTCACCAAGAAGTTACGGTAAAGAGAAGACTACAAGTTATGTGACATAAAAATAAAGACACCACAGCATTATAGTTTCAATTGTGATGCACTTACTAATTAATCACACATGAAAATCTTACCTGAATCTCTATTTTTAGAAGGGAAACTCTGTCTCTAAAGCATATCCTACCAAATTCCTTCAATGCGTTTATCAACGCCTTAAGCCTACACTAGGTAGTTGTGAAGAATTTAGGCCATATTGATCACACTTTGGCAACATTTGAAACAATACAAACCTTTGATTTTACCTACGAAGCTTCCGTAGTATGTAACTTTGTCCTTAGCTCCAACCTTGTCAATCAATTCAGGTAGACTAAATGGAGCCTACAAAGTTCAAATGACACTATCAACCATCAATAGTACCTCTAACAATGAAAGAGAAGCAAAATGTACACTATGTCCCAACATAACAGTAGATGATATAAGGTATTCCTTCTTTACTTGATGTCATTCACCTCACAAAGATGAAAACAACAACATAAACACTTAACTTCGCCCACTGATTTTGGTAGTAGATTCCATTAGTTTTCATACTCATTTCTTGCTTATTGTTTTGCATAATGTATCATTTCTTAATAAGCCTATTTTTAACATAAATAGGATAGCTTTTATGCTACTATAATATAATATGTACAGCTCTAGTGTGAGAATTTATGGAGGATTTAATCCAAATTTTTTATCACAAGTAACTAAATACACTATAATAAAAGAGAAACAAGTGACAAAAAAGTTTTTAAAATGATTGAGCATCTACTATAACATTGTAAACAAACCCACTAGTAGAACAATGTATGCAAATTGTTTCAATGTACAAGGTGTAATTGATTCCTTATTGTACATGACTCTCTCCCTCTTTAATCTTCCCAATAAACTATAACCACATACATATGAACAATTATGAATACTGTAAACCTTACATACTGTATTGTGGAACATGGGGTTGTGATGTTATTCTTTTTTACTTTTAAGTTGTGGAATATACTGAAACATGTGTGAAAGAGAAAAGGATAGTGTATTGTGGTAGTTTATTAAGAAAAATAATAGAAGAAGTGGGTTGTAAGGGAATGCACCTAGTTGTAAGGGAATTAAAAAATTTAGCAATTTTTTAATATATATATATATATATCTATATAAGCATACAAAATATTATTCTCCAACAAGGGGTGAAAATTTTATAGAGGGATGAAAAAGATATGTGAGGCATTATTGTGAGGCTAAGATTGGATACTAGCAAAGTCAAGATCTAGTTTATCTTATACTAATGGCTTAATACAAAATGCAAAAAAATATATAACCACAAAGGTGGGAGATGAAAATAAGAATAATAAAGTCAAAGTTAGTTTGATCACCTAGCTTCACTTGTATAACATAAGAAATTTGTTTCCTTCCTACATCTTCTAAAATGGAAATACCATATTCATTACTTACATATTCAAATTTTGTCCTATTGCTTCAAACTGGAACAAATTGGAATAGTCTATGTACAGTCTATTACTAACAAAAATCAACAAGTCTTGGTACTAAACTTAAGCAACACCAATTAGAACTTGTCTCCCAGCAAGGTTGTGCTTATCATAAAGCATGAGAAATCTAGACATGAAGCAATCATACCATGCACCATGAAAGGGAAAAAATCATCCCTAAACTTGAAAGCTAGGCTCTTCAAATATGTAAAGCTAACATCAAACCTCAAAGAGATGAAAGTATTTAAAAAACTCTGCATATATACCCTTTTTCCATCTTAATATACTATGGACTATTAACATTTGTGATAATGCTCAAAGGTTGATTTGTTATTGGAACTAATTTAGAGGTTAGTGACTAATTTGAAGCATACACCAAAATGTTTTTTCCCTTTTCTAAATCAATTTTAATGTTGATGACCTATTTAGACATGGCATAAAGTTCCAAATTTGAAAGATTAGTAGTAACTTCATTTTCCACTTATCTAAGCTTATAATGAAATAAAATAAATAAAAAAAAGCATTCGGTAGAAAGATTGAGCTACTTAGCATATGTGAGTTGATGTAGAAGAAGAAAATTTGTATTCTTTTAGATAAAGAGGGCATTTACATCATGATTTTCACATTATACTCCCTTAAATGAGGGTTGTCTACATCCAAGACAATACTCTATAGAGCTATGATACAATCTAATTCTACTAAAACGTCTACATTGATTGGAACTCTATACAAAACATTTACACATAAGATCAATCCCCCTCAGGTTAGTTGACATATGTGTCATTGCCTGCTTAGATACCAACTCCTAGTTGTTGAAAACCTGTTATAAGATTGCAAGTTATATGGAGAAGTTGGTTCATTTAGGGTCTTGCTTGTTTCCTTATGGCGAATAAAGGAGTTTGGGCTTATTGGAGAGAACCCCACAATCCCTTTCAATTTGGATGTTTAGGAGTTTTTAAAGAAAAGACAGGTCTGCCCCATTTCATTCATTTTTTCCCATACACGTATGAGCCCAATAAGCATTTACATGGATGATAATTGTTGACTTGTAGTTCCTCACCCTTAATGCCACTACCCTAAAACACTACATCATGCATATGAAAATAACTACCCATTATGTATTAAACACACATTGACTCGACAACATGGAGACGCATAAAAACATATCTGAACATGATAACATTGACCATTAAATAACAATAGTAACTAGTTAAACACTTAGATAACTATCCTATCTAGCTAACTCGTTTCCTTCATCAACTACATAATTGGAAAAGGGTAGTAAGGCAACCCCTTTATTAACACAGGTTGCCTTGCTGAGGAAATATAAGGAGTACAAATCAGTCATGGATCTAACTTTCTCTTTGTTGAAGTTCTCATCTACCTCATTGTGTATGGTCTTATCATGTTGGACAAGGTTATGGGTTATGCTTATACCTCCCACTCTTTGGATTTTTAAATCATCTAAGATGATCTTTACCTATAAAAACTCATAAAGCCCTTATGTCATACATCTAAGCTTGGGATCTACTAGAACGTCTTGTTTTTCACTTCACCAAGTGATTAAATTTCTGTTGAGATAGGTACAATATCCTAACATTAATTGCCTATCTACCATAAACCTAGCATAGTCTGCATCAATATACATCACTACAATCAACTCATTCCCCTTTCTAAACATCATACTATTACCGTAACAATAGCAAGTTCACATAAATTAGATAGCAAAATATAGTACAATACATAATGGAATCGTTGCCATACTTACACTTACATGGCCAACAATATCCATAGCCATATAAAGTACCTTGAATAAATAATGAGATGTTAGAAAGTGGCCCTTTAGTGGTGCATACCACATCAACAAAAACCCTAGAATTATTCTGCAAAAATAAAAAAGAAAAAACATGAGAAGGTAAAATTAATGAATGGCGAGAAAGGGAGACCAAATGATTGAAGACAAACATACCAAATATTAGCAACAATCCTTGTATAAACAAGGCAAGGGATTGAGGAGCAGGAGTGAGAAGGGACTGTAGGGGAGGTACAATAGAAGGGGGCTTTTGAAGGCGATGCAACAGAGAGAGGTTGGGGGTGATGGATGGTGTTTAAGGGGGGATGGGAGAGAGAGAGAGTATGGTCGATGGGTAGTGTTCTGGGTGATGGGTATGATGGTGTTTAGGGGGCGATGGGAGAGAGAGTGAGTATAGGAATGTGTGTGGGTTTTTGGCCGATGGGTGAGAGTGTAAGTCCTTGCATTGCTATAATTGGCCGAGATAAAATTGTGACGAAAAAAAAAACTTTAGTGCGGGAAATTCATCCTAAAAGGGCCAGGCTTAATTTTAGTTAATTTTTGAGTAAATTATTTTATTTTAATTTAAACATTATTTGATTTTTATAGAATGAATAGAAAATATTTAATAGGATTAATTATAATTAATTTTAGAAATATATCATAAATCAAATTACATATATATGTTTTCTAAATTTATTTCTAAAATTACTAATATTATATTTTCTGTATCATTTAATAAGTGTTACTAAATTATATATAAATTGGTAACGTTTGCAAAATTTTCAAACGTTACCAAATGTCAAAATTGTTGTAGTGAAATACGCCACAGCAAAACGGAGTAGCTAAATGGAAGAATAGGACGGTGGTTGAAATGGCTAGAAGTATGTTGAAGATAAAAGGAATACCAAATCGTTTTTTGTGCGAGACAGTTGCAACAGTAGTATATCTTTTGAACATCTCTACTACAAAGGTTGTCATGAATCGCATGCTATATGAAGCATGGACAGGAAGGAAGCCTTGGGTAAGTCACTTGAGAGTCTTTGGATGTTTAGCATATGTATTGATGCATTCTCGTACTAAACTGGATGATAAATAAGAGAAATGCATTTTTATTAGTTATAGTTTGCAATCCAAAGCTTACCGTTTGTATAATCCTATAAGTGGTAAAGTTATCATAAGTAGAGATGTTCAGTTGAATGAGGAAGGCACATGGAATTAGAGTACGAGTGATGCAGCAGTGATTCTAGTTCACGTTGTAGAATTGTCAAGTGACAATGCAGCAATAGAGGATGAAAATTTGTTGTCTGCAGAATCCACTCCTATGAGGAATAGCACATATACAAGTGATTATCATTCTCCAATATCTTGCTCTTCAAGTGAGTTACCAGTGAGAAAGTTCAAATCTATAAGGGAAGTTTATGAAACATGTAACTTTGCATTATATATATCAGATCCTAGTTGCTTTGAAGAGGCACCAACAAAGTCTGAATGGCAAGATGCAATGGTTGATGAGATGGAAGCCATTGAGAAAAATTCAACATGGGAGTTAGTTGATGTTCCTGAAGAGAAAAACATCATTGGGCTTAAGTGGGTATTTCGAACCAAGTTTAATGCTGATGGAAGTATTCAAAAGCACAAAGCTCGGCTAGTAGCAAAAGGTTGCTCGCAGTAGCAAGGTATTGATTTTGATGATACATTTTCTCCAGTCACGTTTTGAAATTATTAGAATTATGTTAGCATTAGCAGCTCAATTTCAATTACCCATGTATTAATTTGATGTTAAGTCTGTATTTTTAAATGGAGATTTAGAAGAAGAAGTATATGTTTCACAACCTAAAGGCTTTGTTAAAAAAGGATGTGAAAATAAAGTTTACAAATTAAAAAAAGCTTTGTATGGACTAAAATAAGCTTCCCATGCATGGTATAGCAAAATAGATGCCTTCTTTCAAAAGAACAAATTTACAAGAAGTGAGAATGAACCTACACTCTATCTGAAGCGTGAAGATAATGATGAGTTTATAGTGATCTGTCTCTATGTGGATGATATGATTTATATGGGTACTTCAAAATCGTTGATTACTAGATTCAAGTTAAGCATGATGGAGAATTTTGAAATGACTGACTTGGGAATGTTGAAGTACTTCTTGGGTCTTGAAGTGAAGCAATGTGAAGATGAGATCTTTGTACGTCAGAAGAAGTATGCAGTAGACCTACTTAAGAGGTTCAAGATGAGTAATTGTGAAGTTTTGGACACACCTATGAACATAAATGAAAAATTGCACCAAGAAGATGGAACGGACAAAGCCAATGCAAGAACGTTTAGAAGTTTAGTTGGAGGTTTGAATTATTTGACAAATACTAGACCTGATATTACTTACTTAATAAGTGTAGTGTCTAGATTTATGCAAAGTCCTACAAAACAACATTTTAGTGCAGCAAAATGAATACTCTGATATTTAGCTGGAACAGTAAACTTTGGCATTTGGTATACTAAAGCATTTGATTTTGATTTGTTTGGATTCTTTGATAGTGATTGGGCAGGATGTTTGGATGATCGTAAGAGTACTTCTAGTAGTGTTTTTAGTTTTGGATAAGGTGTTGTCACTTGGTGTTTAAAGAAGCAAGAAACCGTGGCACTTTCATCCTCCGAAGCAGAGTACACAGCAGCAACGGTAACAGCACAGCCAGTCCTATGGTTGAGAAAGCTTCTTGCAGATTTTCATTTTAAGCAAACGAAAGCAATGGAAATATTTCGTGATAACCGATTAGCAATTGCAATGTTAAGGAATCCAGTATTTCATGAAGAACAAAACCTATTGATGTTCAACATCACTTTATTCAAAAACTGGTAGCTGATAGAAAAGTGGTTCTCACATTTTGCAGCACAAATGAACAAGTAGCTCATATATTTACAAAGTCACTTCCCAAAGCCAAGCATTAGTTCTTTACAATGAAGTTAGGAATATGTGATTTTGAATCAAGGAAGAGTGTTAATTGAGTGATTCAAAATTTAAGATAGCAAACTTTTAGGAATATTTGGTTTATTAAAATTTTAGTTTATCCTTTAGTTCAAAGATTAGCTTTCCTTATTTTTTGCATTCTTGACAATGATCAAATAGTATAAATATGAATAAAAATATATCTTTTGTTGCTCTGCAAATTCGTATCCTTTGGGCATACTATGATTTTCTGCCAACAGGACAAACCATGAGAACCAAGAGAGATTTTCTGGTGATGCTTCCGGCGAACCTAACGGCCGAGCCAAATTACCATGCCAGGCTATTGACCAAGTGGGCACGATCATTGAAAATAGTTGCATTGCAAATGCTTCGCACAAAACACCTGAACAGTCCACAACTCCCAACCCCAGCGGCCTTGAAATTGCGGAAACATATTCCACTCCATCACCTCATGCAGAACCAAGAGGAGTCCGTGTTAATGATGGAGACTTGTTTCACACCAAGCACAGTTTACCTCGCTCTACAGCGGCTGACCAAATACTTCACGAAGTTCTTAGGTTTGAAATTCTCACAATCCAAATGTTGGATAATAGGTTACCTTCATCTACTCGCGCCCTCGGAATTATTGCATGGAATGTCCGCGGCTTGAATGCACTCCGTAAGCAAAATGCGGTTTTAGAAGCCTTGATAGAGTATGGACTAGACCTTGTAGCGTTACTGGAAACCAAAATGGACACTGTTTCTGCTCATGCCTTTTACCATCCTACCCAATTTGAAGGATTCATTAATATGGAAGCAGATGGTCAATGTGGCGGTACTGGATCTGAAACTCATCCGAAGGACCAACCAAGAACTGCATGTTATGGTAAAGCTTAGAAATCTAAATTTATCTTGGATATTCTCTGCAATTTATTCTTCTCCTGATTTATACTTGCGGCCAATACTTGGTGATTGTAACTTTAACTGCACTTATATTGAATATCTAAATAATTGAAAGCTTGGGGCTGGTGATTACATGTGATTGAATTACTGCTTGCTCCATGTGATAAATCACGATAATATATTAAAACGATTTTGGATGATAAATTGAGTAATAGAGTGTGAAGGGTTTTGATTGCCTATGATATTGTGGTGATCACTTAAATAAACGAATTTTAATGATATATGACTTAAGCAATAAATCGGACAATGCATACCATGAATTGCATATTGAAGGTTGTTGGCATTATAGTGGTATAGAAAAGCTTTATGGAGGTGTATCTTTATATGTAATATTATTTCGACTTTTGAGAACTACTTGTTAGAGGGAAATGCTACTATCTTATTAAGGCTAAGTTTGGGGATTCACTATATAGGGGTGAACAAGACTGTAGGTGCTACTTAACAACTTTTGAGAAACTTTGACTGAATACCTCTTCATAATTCATGTTCAAGTATATATATACATTAGAAGGATATCTTTCCAAGCAACTATATCTTACAAACTAGGAAAATAAATCTTCCTCTACCAAAATATACAATACAAAATATACATGCCATATTTACAAATTAAGTCACGAAACAAATATCTAAATACACGACTGTGCCTTCTGACCGTGTATCCGGCCGTGTATATTTCTGGTAGCTACCTGACACAATACACGGCCGTGCCTTCTGTCCGTGTATCCGGCCGTGTATGTTTTTGGGAGGTATCTGACACAACACACGGCCATGCCTTCTGTCCGTGTATCTGTCCGTGTATGTTTCTGGAAGTTATCTGACAAAATACACGGTTGTGCCTTCTAACCGTATATTCAGCCGTGTATGTTTCTGAGCTTTCAGACTGTCTTCATTAATATCCCCCCTCAAATTGATGCGGACTGATCAAGAAGCATCAATTTGCCAACAAGAAACTGATGACGCTACCGAGAAAGAGCCTTAGTAAATATATCAGCCGTTTGAAGATCAGAAGATATATGAGGAAGAGAAATAACACCATTATCATAAGCTTTTCGAATAGAATAACAGTCCACTTCAATATGTTTCGTACGCTCATGAAAAATAGCATTAGCAGTAATTTGAACAGCACTAGTATTATTGACATGAAGAGAGGTAGACCCAAGTTGAGGAAAACCAACCTCAGCCAACAAACCTCGAAGCCAAATGATCTCAGAGCAAGCAGACGACATAGCGCGATATTCGGACTCAGTAGAAGACTTAGACACACGATCTTGTTTCTTACTCTTCTAAGAAATTAAAGAGTTACCAAGAAACATACACCAACCAGTAATAGAGTGACGTGTATCAGAACAACCAGCCCAATCAGCATCACTATATGTGGTTAAGTGAATGGGAGACTCCACAGAAAAGAACAAACCACGATGAGAAGTCCCTTTTAAATATCGAACAATACGGCGAACTGCTGCTAAATGAAGATGTGTAGGTGCCTGCATAAATTGACTAACTTGTTGTACAGCAAATGAAATATCAGGACGTGTAATAATCAGATAATTGAGACTTCCAACAAGTTGTTGATATAGAGATGGATCAGATAGAAAGTCACCATCATGTCGTTGATATTTAACATTCACTTCCAAAGGAGTATCGACAGAACGTCCCTCTTGAAGACCAGCTAAAGCAATAAGTTCCTCAGTATATTTATGTTGATAAAGAAAAATACCAACAAAAGAAGAGTGAACCTCAAGACCTAAGAAATAAGTTAACGAGCCCAAATCCTTCATATGAAAAGAACCTTGAAGGCGCTCTTGTAACTGAGACATTAATTGAGTATTAGATCCTGTGATAACAATATCATTAACATAAACTAACAATAAGACAATTCCCTTGTCAGTCTTGCATAGGAATAATGAAGAATCATACTAACTTTGAATAAAAGAGAAGCTAAGAAGAGTATTACGAAACTTCTCAAACCAGGCCCGTGGAGCCTGTTTTAATCCGTATAGAGACTGTTTGAGCTTACAAACATCATGTGAGGGTGTGGAAAACAATCCTGGAGTAGGAGTCATATAGATATCTTCCTTGAGGTCTCCATGCAAAAATGCATTCTTAACATCCATCTGTCGTAAGAACCATCCTTTAGATGCAGCAATAGATAGAATAAGCCGGACAGTTGTCATTTTAGCCACAGGTGCAAAGGTCTCTTCATAATCAATGCCATATTCCTGTCGATTACCAAGAGCTACCAACCTTGCCTTATATCTGTCGAGGGAACCATCAGATCGAATCTTAAGAGAATAAACCCATTTACAACCAATGGGTTTAACACCAGCAGGACAGGAAACAATATCCCAATTGTGATTATCTTGAAGTGCTTGAAGTTCCTCTTGCATGGCTTTTATCTAGCAAGGCTGTTTAGCAGCCTGAGAATAAGAGGTAGGAATGGTAGCATTAGTTACAATCGCAGAATAGCCGTATCTATTTGGAGGACGAGTGTGCCGAGTTGATCGTCGAAGAATCATTGAAGCATTTTCAAGAGCAGGGTCGGAAAGGACAAGTCTAGGCTTGAATCGTTTATCAAAATAAGAGTCATCAAAGTGAGGAAGCACAACAGTATCAGATGTCGAAAGATGTTGCTGAAAATAGTATTCATGTTCAAAGAAAATCACATCCCGAGAGATATGCCATCGATTATTAATCGAATCATAACACACAAAACCTTTATGGTTAGGACTGTAACCCATAAAGCCACATCGAACAGACTGGGCTAACAACTTATGACGTTCATGGGTAGGTAAATGAAAAAAAAAAACACATCCGAAAGTATGTAGCATATGATAATTAGGATGTTTACCAAACACTCGTTGATAGGGAGAATCAAACTTCAATTGTTGAGATGGTAAGCGATTAATCAGATAAACGGCAGTAGATAAAGCTTTGGTCCAAAACTTAGCTGGAACAGAAGATTCTAACAACAATGTGCGCACCACATCTAACAAATGTCGATTTTTCCGTTTGGCAACTCCATTCTGCTGAGGTGTATAAGGACATGAGCGTTGTGAAACAATACCCTTGTTATGAAGAAATGCTTGAAACTCATGAGAAATATATTCACCACCATTATCAGACCGTAAAATTTTAATACAAGTGGAAAACTGAGTCTCAATATATGTCACAAAGGTTTGAAACACAGTAAACACGTCTGCTTTGAAATGCAAAAAATAAATCCATGTAAATCGAATAAATGTCACAAAATATTTATACTGATCATGTGAAATAATTGGTCCAATTCCCCAAATATCACTATGAATAATGTCAAAAAATTTATTGGCACGACTACCCAAAACAAGAAAAGGCAATGTCTTACTTTTGCCTAGTTTACAAGAAGAACAATAAACTAATAAACTCTTATCTATGGAACCGAGAACACCTCTTTGCAACAAATGATTCAAAACAACATTATTTGGATGACCTAAGCGTCTATGCCAGATGTCGGCCTTATTGTCAACAATTGAAGAAGCTAATGACAAAGTTTGAGGAATGGTAAATTGTAATGGAAATAACCTGCCCACTTTAGCCCCCTTCGCTATCACCTTCCCCGACACTTGATCCTGCACAGTACAACCATCACGAGAAAAGTGGACATCACAGTTATTATCCACCATTTGCCCAACAGAAAGTAAGTTAGTAGATAATTTAGGAGAAACTAAGACATGTCGAAAGGAGGAGCTAATATCACCAACTGTCGTAATAGGAATATTATTTCCATCAGCAACCTGAATGTGTTAAGTACCAGTATATGGATGTTAATTATGTAATAAATCAGATGTGCCAGTCATATGATTTGTAGCGCCGGAATCAACAAACCAAGGAACAGAATTAGTAGTCTTACCTTTCCCTTGAAGACTAAGAGCAGAGAAGGTAGAGAGGATCATCTATTGAACCATATCTGGTGTGAGAACAGATTGCTTGTTGCCAGCAATTGTGGATGTTGAACCAAGATTGCAAGAGTCATATACCGTAGCATGAAAAGTTTGTGGCCTTATAGGACACTCCTTAATAATATGTCCTTTTTGCTTGCAATAATTACAGAACTTCTTACTACAATGCCGAGCAATATGACCAAATTCTTTGTAGCTGTAACACTGCATTGTTCCCTTTCCTCGGGTCTGAGCAGCATATGCAACATTAACTATTCCAGATGATCCACTAGTTGCACCAATAGCGGCTTGTGTCGCCAATCTTTGTTCCTCGCGCAACAATTCCCCAAAACATACATCCAAACAAGGCATTGGATCTCTATTCAGCAACCCAACCCGAGCGGTTTCAAATTCAGGTCTGAGCTTCATCAAAAACTTATCACGACGACTCACTTCATGAATAGCCTGAAGACTAGCCAAACTCTCCTTTGACACCTTAGCATAGATAATACCAGAATATTTGCTCCATAAATTAAGGAAGCTAGAATAATATTGTTCAATTGAGAGATTACCTTGACTATAATTACTCATATCAAGTTCCAATTGGAAATGTCTTGCAGTATTATCTTGATTGTAGACGCACTTCAAGTATTCCCACATTTCTTTTGCTGTGCCAAAGGATCGTAAATTGTTCACCATGTGAGCCTCAATAGATCCCAAAATCCAAGAAACAATCTATGCATCCTTTGCCTCCCATTGACTACGATCTTTCGACTCTGTAGGAGCTAGAGAAGACCCATCAATATGACCCCAAAGCTCCTTCCCTTTCAAAAACATCTTGAACTGAAATTCCCATGCAGCATAATTCTTTCCCGTAAATCTAATAGCTAAGATTTCATGTGTTTTCTTAGAAGACATTCTAAATCAAATTGTCACTCACAACTTGATTATCAAAGAATTGTTGATTGGAATTAATCAACCTAAAGCCAAAAATAAAAAAAAAAACCAAGAACAAACCAACAATTCCAAGACTAAAAAAAGAACTATGGATTCGGCGCAATACTCAGTTGTGTGGCTCTGATACCATAACAACTTTTGAGAAACTTTGGCTGAATGCCTCTTCATAATTTATGTTTAAGTATATATATACATTAGGAGGATATCTTTCCAAGTAACTATATCTTACAAACTAGGAAAATAAAATTTCCTCTACCAAAATATACAATACAAAATATACATGCCATATTTACAAACTAAATCACGAAACAAATATCTAAATACACGGCCGTGCCTTCTGATCGTGTATCCGGCCGTGTATGTTTCTGGTAGCTACCTGACACAATACATGGCCGTGCCTTCTGTCTGTGTATCCGGCCGTATATGTTTCTGGGAGGTACTTGACACAACACACGGCTGTGCCTTCTGTCCGTGTATCCGGCCGTGTATGTTTCTGGAAGTTATCTGACACAATACACGGTCGTGCCTTCTAACCGTGTATCCGGCCGTGTATGTTTCTGAGCTTCTAGACCGTCTTGATTGATACTACTCATATCCATATTTTATGGAGTATTTATGTATTATCATATCTATTGCTTTCCAATGTATATGTGATAATAAATAATTCATTTGACCCTAGCTTGTGACTAAACATTTTATTAATTGGTTAAGCTAAAGCTTTAAGATCATGATGAGATACTAAACCCATGTCCATGAGGGTCATTTGCTCGAAGTGATTAGGATTAGGAGTGGATGTGTAGTTTGTGATTTTCCAATACTTAGGCAATGGAGGAGGTAAACCTGTACAACATATAGTTTTTGGATAACTGTACGTATACATAGTGGTTTTAGAGTAGAGACTATTGGACCGATCTATTAACTTTCAATCATTCTTAGGAAGCTCATGTGAAATATTTTGGTGACAAGTTGTTGAGTAGCAGTGCTTGAGAAGATTGTGAAAGTGAAGGTCTAGTGAGTTCGCTAGTACTTAGAAAGTTATTAGACTAAAATAAAAAAAGATGAAGATGATATTTGTATAAGAAAAGTAGTGAAGTATAAAATGGTTTACAGAAGATGATAGAATAGAATATAGAGTATTTAGAAGTGGAAGAGTATTTGTATATTTCTTAGTTTTTGGTTTGGTTACAAATCAATGAAGCATACTTATTTATAGGTTTTATCCTGCTCAATGAGTGGTTGAGATCAAGTTAATTCAATGGATACAATTCATTGTGTAAAATGTTACAACTACTTTCTAAAATGTTACATGGAAAAATCCTAACACACATATTCTAGATACTACAGCTAACATATCTTCAAGAATATGGATGTTATAATGGACTTGGGCTAAGATATGGGCAAAAAGTGGATCAATTTTAACCATTCTCCTTGATATACTTTGGCATCCTCCATGACTCTTACTCAAACATCTTGCTTTACAATAGCTTCAAAGCTTTCTAACTCTATAGCTATGAAGTTGCAACTTTTGTATATATCTGTAAGAGCCCTTATTCTTCTTGGTGGTGATTCTAGAGAAGAATCTTCTTCTTCAATTGACCTTGATGTTAAAGCTAGTGTTTTGGTGTACTTGGAGATCATTCTATCTAGCTATTGCATTCTATTGAGCTTTTCATTCTTGGTATGGTTATTCTTTGCTTGTCTACTTTTTCTTCCTCCAAATTACACGTAGCATATTCATTGAATTCAGCATGTCTGCTGCTGATGAGTTGCTTGGTCTTTAAGCTGTATATTATACATCCTTTGGATTGTGTGCTATAACCTAGGAAGATGCCTTTTTCAATCTTTTCTTCCAATTTGTGCCTTTTCACTATCGGAATGTATACATAACAAATGCCTCCAAATACATGAAGACGATGTGTTGATGGTTTTCTTCCACTCTAAGCTTCAATAGGTTTTTTATAGTGTACTATTTTAGTTAGACATCTATTGAGAAGATAGACTGTTGTGTACATTACTTCAGCCTAGAACATCTTTGGCATCTTCTTCTCTTCTAGCATGGATCTAGCCATCACTATTATAGTGCAATTTTTTCTTTTTGACACATCATTTTGTTCTGGTGTATATCCAACTGTGAGCTAGTGCTCAACTCCTTCATCTTCACAAAACTTGTTAAACTCTTTTGAGATATATTCCTTACCTCTATCATTTCTAATTGTTTTAACACTTTATCCACTTTGTTTTTCAACAAATTTCTTAAATTTCTTGAAAATGTCAAATACTTCTAATCTTTCATGCATAAAGTAAACTCATGTTATCCTTGTGTAATAAAGATGATGAAGTACTTACATTTGTTAAATGAAGGTGTCTTTATGGGTCCACAAACATCTATATGTATAAACTCCAGTGCTTTGGCACTCCATGCTTGTCCAGAAGGGCATGATTTGCTATGTTACTTCCCAAGCCTGTAGCCTTCACAAACTTTTGCAACCTCCTTTATAACTGGTAAACTTTTCATTATATTTTTTTTATTGTAGTGTCTTCAACCCTTAGAAATTCAAATGGCCAAGTCTTTTAAACGGGAGTAATGACTCTTCTTGATCTGCTTTCATAGACACTTCTATGAAATATCGCCATTAGATAAAAAAATTTTGTTGTTGCATCTTTACTTTAGCAATCTCCTTGCCCTTTTCTCTTTTTTTTAGAGATGGTAATGAATCTCCTTCTAACAATAAGGAATATTCTCTTTCTATCATTTACCCAACACTAAGTAGATTCGTCTTGAGACTTGTTAGTAAGATGTCTTTGATAAGTCTTGTTCCATTACGTATCTCAATGACAATTGTTCCCTTACTGTCAACAACTATTAAAGCTCCATAGCTAATTCTTACTTGTGACTTGACCAATATGTCTAATTCTTGAAAAATATTCTTGTTACTAGTCATGTGGTTACTACAACCACTATCTAAATACCATAAGTCTCCTTTAATTTTAGATGTAGCATGGCAACAATAAAATAGAAAATCATTTTTCTCCTTAGAGTAGTTCGCTTTGATACTTTTTAAAACGACAATCTCTTGTATGATGACTAAATTTTTTATAATTTTGGCATTGTGGTTTTTCTTTATGCCAAAAATATTTTTCATGATAATTAGCTTTCTTACATATCCTACAGGGTAAATATTTTCTTTTACCTTTATTATCTCTTCCATTTTCCACACTACCTTTATTTCTATTTCTTGAATTTTTAGATCTCCTTTCAACATTATTAGAACTTTGAGACCTAAGTTTAAGTTTTGATTGAAAGGAATTTTCTATAGTATCATCATGCCTACATAACCTCTTCTCGTATGCCTCTAAAGAGCTAATTAATTTCGTAACTGATATGGTAGCTAAATCTTTCATTTCCCCAATAATGGTGACAATTGAATCATATTTTTCTAGAAGTGTAATTAATATTTTTTTAATTACCCTTTTATTTATAATAGTTTCTCTAAAGGCTCTCATTTGCATAACAATTTCATTAATTCTAGTATAATAATACTTTATGGTTTCAAAGTCTCTCATTTTAATATTTTCAAAATCCCATCTCAAAATTTAGAGCTTAACAAGACTTACCTTTTTGCTTCCTTAAAACTCCTCCTTTAATATATCACATGCTTGTTTTGCATTGATAACTCTACTAATTCTAAGAAAAATTGGATCCTCCGATGCTTGTTGGATATCACACAAGGCCTTCCAATCTTTTTCCTTAGTGGTTTTAAATTTAGCCAATTCAGATTTTGGTAAAGTACAGTTATTTTTTGGTGTGTTAATGCTATCTTCTATTATTTCCCATAGACATTGTTAGAAAAAGTAAGTCCTCATTTTGATGAACCAATAATAATAATTTTCTCCAAAAAATATTGGAAGTGGTATCTGGTTATTTGATTTCATGGTTGCTATAATATAATTCAATGGAGTTGTTTTAGAAAAACATTTGATAGAATTACACCTAGTAGATGATTAGATGGGGCTTTGATACCGCTATTAGTATGTAGAAGGTTATTAGATTAAAATAGAAAAGATGAAGATGGTATTTGTGTAAAGAAAGTAATGAAATATAAAATGGTTTATTAAATATGATAAAATAGAATATGTAGTATTTGGAATTGGAGATGTATTTGTATATTTCTTAGTTTTTAGCTTGATTACAAATGAATGAAGGATATCTATTTATAGGTCTTCTCCTATTCAATGAATGGTTGTGATCAAATTAATCAAATGACTATAATTCTTTATGTAGAAGGTTACAATTACTTTCTAGAATATTACACGAAAAAATTTTAATTAGCATACACTAGATACTACACCTATGGATGCTATATAAGACTTGAGCTAAAACATGGGCCAAAATGTATCAATTTTAACATTGTCAAAAAGTGGAAACTGGTCAAGAACATCCAAGAACACTGCGTTTCACCACTCCGTCACCGATCTGAGCAGAAGCATTTCAAATGTTTTTGCCAAAACTAATTGAGATAAGTTCTCTTAACTGAAAATGAGTTTTATTAATTAAGTACAACTTGATTACATGAATGTATGGTAGGATGATCTGTTGTGCCCCCGCCAAGGATTAACGACGACTGGAGAAAGAAGTCGTTGAAATGAATTAACGTATAAAGCTATTTCGTTAATTTAATTGAGTTGAATTTCATTTCAAATTATCAATAATTAATCGTATAAAAAGTAGTGCTTGCATTATCTGGTGATATATTGTACGGTAAAACTATATATTTCTACTTTGTGCTATATAAGTGGAATCTATGAGTTAGGTCTTTTAAGCTTTGATTTCTTTAGTGCTTTGGATGACATTTGTTATTGATCATTGACAATGGAGTTGAATAATATAAAAATGGTGATGACTGGATATATAAAAATGATGATGAGTGGAGACTAACTGCAGGCGAGATAACTCAAAGTTAAAATATAATCACAATAGAGTCACGGAAAACACGGTAAAAGAGAAATCTGAAAGCAATTAAGGACTTGGTGGATGAAGAAAAGTAACTTATTGTAGGAGGACATGTGTGAAGACTGTCAGTGGATGTTTGAGATCATTGAGATGATCTACTTTTAGCCGAATTAGCGTCCAACAATGGCTATCAAGTAACGATTTAAATGGTGCCTTATGACACACTTTATGGAAGAAAGTGAGGATCATCTATACACTAGGATAAAGTAGAGGAGAGGAAAGTGTTGGGACTAGAGTTAATTTAAGATCTTGTGGAAAGTTAGTTCGATCAGTTAAAAGACGCAATTAGCCTAAAATGTCAAAAAAAAATTCTTATGAGAGCCAATGTCTCTTGAAATTTTAGGTAGAAAATCATGTATTTTTCAAACTATTGGCTACCAAGGGAATAATAAGATTTGGATGAAAACACAAAGTGAATCACAAATGTGTGGAACCCTTTGACATCTTAGAAAGGATTGGAAAGTTAGTTTATAGGCTATCACTACCACAATATTGGACAAGAGTATACAAAGTATTTCATGTTTCCATACTAAAGAATTATGTATCCAATGCGAATCAATTAACTGCATTGAAGCCACTAGAAGTACAACTGATTCTTACACTGATTGAGAAAAATATCAGGACTATGGATACTAAGGATTGTATATTGAGGAGATAATTAAGCAAGTATGTAAAGATGCATTGGGCAAACTAGACAGAATGAGAAGCCACCTAGGAGCTACAAGAAGAAATAAGAAAGAAGTACTTTAGGAGCTAGGTAATAATAAGAAATAAGAAAATAATAAGGTTTTTAAGATAGGGACATTTTGGACATTTTCCAAGAGGACTATAAATATCTCAAAGACACCCTTATGTGCCCTCTTTATCTCTTTTGCACTCCATCTCTCATAGAAAAACACTCTCTCCCTCTCAAGCAAATTGCTCTTAACAGCTTAGACAACTCGACATGAATCTATAAGGTAAGTTATGATTACTCACTTTTATCCTTACATCTTCTCGATTGTAGTTAGATATAACTTGTTTTGGGGGGTCTTGGTACAAAAATCACGTAGAATTTTTAAGGGTGTTTGGGTGAAATCACAACTTTGGACAACCTAAATTGGTAAGTGGAAGGATAAGTGTGATCTTTTTTTTGCATTTTGGGCATTTGGATCTTTGTAAAAGGATGTTGGTGAAGAAAAGGGTTTTCACATGAAAATTGGGGAACAACGAAGATTGCGGGCAAGAACACAACCGTGTTCTTACACGTATACCTTCAATACATCTTACTTGCACTAAAACACATATGTGAACTTGATGATGAGAAGTAGTGTTTTTTATTTAAGAGGCTCATAGCCAAGAATATGCTTGTGTTCATGATTGTGAATGCCTTCATGCCTAGCTTCATGCCCGTGATCACCAAACTCCTTTTTATCATAAAGAGGCTCATAGTTAGGAATATGCTCGTGATATGCCTTGTGAACCTCCGGTTGATGCTAAAACTTGTTTTTCTTTTATCTTTTGTCTTTCAAAGCTTTTTAAAACTACTTTAAGGCAATTATAAGTTAGAGTTCTAAAATTAGTAGTTCATACATTCGTGATCAGGCTTTAGATTAAATAGGTTTGGATATTATGTGAATAGTGTAATTCCAGGTATGTGTTTACCTTGTTCGCTACTTGTGTTTGATATATTAGTATGTTGAATGAACTTAACACATATCGAACCCTAAATTTTATATGTTGTTTGTGTGTGATTTAACCTAGGGGTCAAAGGTGGTAGATCTTTAGGGGGCGCTTTGATAATCTATATGTAGCAATATCTCTAATGGAGTTGCATTATGTATGTGAATTGAGTTTGTGCGGCATGTGCATGTCTATATAGTACTCATGTATTGGACATTAGTTCACCTTGTTTGGGGAATTTTCTATTATTTTCTTCTTCTTTTTCTTCTTCTTTTCTAGGTATTTTATGAGCTTATATTTTTTGATTATGACCTCAAACTTTAGGAGTGGGTTTAATGTTAGTACATGGAGACATGTGATAAAATAAGTCATTATAGTCCAATTTTGATTACATTAGATTAATTTTTAAATTATTTAGAAAGTTTTAAAGTTATGAGTATTATAAAATAAATAGAAGATATATATGTGTGTAATATTTGAGAAATTGATGATTGATTTTATACTATGGAGATATATAAATACTTGTGCTTTTAAATAAGTTAAGAGTCTTAGTGTATCATTCTTTAGTAATGACACATGGTAAGTTATGACATCTTAAGTTATGGAATGTTACACACTTTCTACTATTTCAAGTATATTTTGTTAGCTAATGATTTTCATATGACTTCAACTAGGGTTTAGGATGACGGTGGCTAGAGAGACTTAATCAACGTCTAGTTTCCAATATTAATAGTGTAGCTCAGAAATTTATTAATAATAGTAATTTCGAATGATTTAATGGTTTTAGTAACCTCATGTATTTTACTTATGTGAAACACATGCCAAACCATTATTTCTTTTAGGTTTCAAAACATGACATTATACACTTGGAAAGGTTCTTTATAGGTTTAGACTTAGGAAGAGCTCATAAAGGAATTTATTAACATGAGGACTCATCTCGGTCATTGATTGTCACCATAATCCAATGGATGACACTAACAACTAAATTTTATAAATACTCAGAGTTCTTCCTCATTTAGGGAATTCGAAATCAAGATAAATGCCATTAGTATGTTAGATTGCATTCATGAAGGATCAAATAGACACTTTGCCTCTTTAAAAACTTTATGATTGATGTTTCATACTTTCTTCACCTGTTACAAATGTGTTCAAACTTCTAGAAATTACCTACTCTTCCGTCATTCCTCTTACTCCTAATCATCTTCACATGTTATTGTTACCATAAATCTTCTTAAATCATGTGTAGAGTAAGAGGCATATTACACACATCTAAACATTGTAACTAAATCTTCTCCACTACAATAATAAAAACATTATTTCCATAAATATAATATCGAAAATCCTAGTTCCCTCATAATGTTTTGACGATGGTAATGGTGAAGATTTGGCCTCTCGTTATACCCTATGAAATTTTATATGTTGAAATATAATATAAAAACCTAAGTCTTTTAAATGTTTGACAAATGTATATAAATTTTTATCAGGGTAATACTATCACCATAAATTTGACTAAACCATCCAGAATTGTCTTTTACTAGCAAATTTAGACTTGAACATTGGAAGTTTTATTCTAGTGTATTTGCTCCAACAATTTTGCTCTTGTCGTCTTGCTTCAAAGGCATTTTTATATGTTGGAAAAATTTTCGAGCAATCTAAGATATGCTAATCTAAAAATAAATTTTTTATTGCCTTATTATAAAATGATACAAAAGTTACGGAGGACAAATAGAGATGCTCCTAAAATTGTAATCTAGTATGGTATGTTCATCGGACATTCGGACTTGTCTAGACCTGTCCACATGTGTATATGTTACATACAAGAAAAATAGTGCAATTGTAACTTAAATATGATAATATTTATGAATAATTTCAGTAATTGATAATTTATAATAATAATTTTGTTTTTAGTAATTACCTTGTGTGTCATTTTTTTTTCGATATTGTAAAATATAAGTATACTACAGTAGTAAAATATAATTATAGTAAGAATAGTAGTAAAATATAAAATGTATCATTTTGTTTTTAGTACTTTTGTTTCAAAGTTATATATACAACAGTAGTTAAATATAGTTATCCATATCCGGATAAAATTTTATGTCTGGAGATACTACGAATAATCATCATGATGAATAAGCACGAGTAATGGTTTAAGGTATGTTACATAGTACGAATATATCTGATTTTCATAATAAAGTGAGCTGAAAAAACATTCTTTTTACACTATATTATTAATTAAACGTTATATAGTTATAAAAACGATAGCATATCAGTTACAATATCACACTGTCATTTTTAGGTATTTAAAATGGGACTCTAAAATAAATCACTTCCATTCAATTTAGAGTAATTATAAAGAAGAATTGCTAACATCCTTGTCTTTGTGACATATTCGTGTTATGTATAGCAGTATTCATACATATACATATACACACTCACCATATCCACGACGGAGTTTCTTCCCGTGCGGCACTTAGGGACTCCAAAAGTTGACTAAGAGTACTAAGTTCAGCTTGTTACACAACACACATATTTAGAGAGAGAAAGTAGAGAAAAAAAGTAATCAAAACAAATATTAGATGAATTACAATTGAGGGATTACACTAGATATATAATAGGGCCAAGATTTAACTCAATTTAATTGCCAGTAGGAAGATACTGATCTCCTCTATTGTTGAAAGTATAGTCAATTTCCATCTCTGAGATGCTCTTCTTCTTAGATTGTTATTGGACAAATTAGAGAGATTAAGTCGAAACTTTCTAGGGGACTCGACACAAGAACATAGGAAGATTCATTGGGTTGGTTAGGACAAGATAAAACAAAGCAAGGAGGTTGGATGATTGGGTGTACTTGACTTGAGCGTGCACAACAGAGCATCAACAGCGAAATTGGCATGGCGGCTGAAAACTGAAGAACCCCTATGGATGACGTTCCTGAACTAAATATATAAGTTGCTCGCAAAAGAACGAAGGGCCTATAAAGTAACAAAATTGGCTTCAAATATAAACAAAAGAACTTGGTTGGGTGGAAGAAAACTCAAGGATAAAACTTGGTGATGGTTTAAAGATGTCTTTTTGCTATCATAATTGGACTGCATGTGGCATTCCAGATTGCATTCTTTTAGACCTCTAAGTCAACATAGTGATGAACTCATTGAGGCAAATACTTGGATATTTATAAATAGTGGCATGAAGATTGGATTGTGTTCCTATGAATGATCATGAAAAACAACTTTTGGGAAATGTGGGGCTAAACAGTGACCAGCCAAACATTGATGCGATAACATGCATGTGCGAAGCAACAAGAGTGATTACAATTAAATCGTCTTGTGAACATATTTTGCACCTTCCAAATGTCAGCGACGTTCGACAGAACTGGTTGTGAATTAGGAAACTTCCGACTCTTTCAAAAATTCAATTTTTTCTTTCCAAGCTCCTTTAAGCATATTTTACATAAATGATATTCCTTCCAAAAAAATACCTATTATCATTATCTTATATTTAAATATTATTAGTTTTTACTTACTACTCATTCAAATACATGGTGTATTAGTGTTAATAAATCTTTTTTTTTTTTAAATTTCAACATCTAATTGTATACATGTGATGATTCTTTGGATAAACTTTTTTTAAAGTTTTTTTTTTTGATGAATTTTATAGTTAGGCTCAAAATTAATTATAGTACATGGATATATAATGGAAAAGTAAATTTATAAATTTAACATATATTTTTAATATCTGATGCTCATTGCTATGTATTTATCCATAAAGCCTTATGATTTTGAATTTTTTTTTTGAAAATAATTAACATTTTTTATCCTATATTACTTTTTAATTAATGTTTGGACTCCCATGGCATCTACAGTCCAGATTTCACTGGTGGCACCAAAACTTGATATTTAGTAATTTGACCATTACTGATGTTATGGCTAATAATTACTAATATGTATAGGAATTCTCTTTAATAACTTTCAAGTGTAACTTTTATTGTCATTATTTATTTTCTTATATATTTACTCTTTATTCTGATTTTTTAAAACTTTTATAAATATGTATGTATGTATGTATATATTACTTTTTTTTTATTTGGATAAAAGATATATTTTGATGTGACTATAAACACGTCTATATAACTTTGTAAATAAAACTTATATATGGTTATACTTCTACACACACATAAATACGTGTATGTATTACATTACATATGTTTCCAAAATATTGTCATAAATATATGAATTATATTTAAACCCTCAGGCTACAAAAAAAGTTGAGGTCATTCCCTACGGAAGGTAAAAATTTACTATAAAAGCTTTTCATACGGGTAAATTCCTTATAATGGATAGCGGTGAAGGTGTCGCAATGTATAGAGAGAGAAAGAGTTAAGTAATTTTATACATGTAACATATAACATGTTTACTAAACATATGCCTGTTCGTACATATATAAATTTTGGGAAAGTAATTATAACACGCAAGACACCGATATAATTATATTTTATGCAAGGCACTTTTTATATAAGTAATACTATGTAACGTATATACATATACTGTTTAAGCAATATCATTTATGTGTTTTCGTATAACATCCTTGATGAACTTGTTAATAAGCAAATTTACACAAAGTTTGTAAGCTTCGAAAAAGTTGTACTGCTGAATATTACACCTAAATGTAAAATTATACTCCATGCATAAATCACTACTTATATGCATAGGTATAAATAAAATATATGAAAGACGATTTTTATGCTACAATATATATTTTATATAAATGCATAAACACACACATATGCATCTTATGTACATACTAGGTGACTAAAAACTCATTTATAAATAGATACATTCATACATATTACTATGTGTTTGTGAGTATATGTATATCAATATTAAAATATTTCATCATTTGAAAATGTTATATCAAGTGTAGAACTATAAATTATATATGTGCATAGCTTATGTTTTTATCTACAAAAATTATATTGTCCCTTACAATAGTATTTTTCTTTTCGTTAGTATGTTATGTAATAGATTTACATCTTGAATTCGTAATGTTGTAACTGTTAGATATTGGATTTATAAAGAATTGTAATTACATTTTCAGTTTTACAATTTTCCATTACCAAGGAGTTCTTATATCCAATTTCCATTTTCAAAAATAATACTAGGCATTATACGGCTTTGACTCATATTTTATCAAATATTATTAAGGTGGGTTTCGAGTCTTTAGTTAAATTATAAATGCCAACTATTATTGTAGACATTGTGTTTATTATTGTTATAAGTTATTAATATTATTATTGTTGTTTCTCATCATTGTGAAATTGAGTTTTAATTATAAAGTTTTTGCCTTATTATTATAATCTTACGCATGACGATACGATTGTTCATATATAAATTATACTTTTAAAGAAATACATTTGCAAATTTTAAGTCAAAGATTTATGTTTAAGTCTTTAGTTTAAGGTAGTTTTTACACTAAGGTTAGATTGTTTCATTATGTATACACACATACTTTTTTATATCCTATAGTAAGTCCTTGTTTGTCCAGTAAATTTTCATAGAGGTATCTAACTGAATCATTGTAAATAATTTTCTTATCTGTAGTCCTTTCATACTAGATGGAAATATTTTTTAATATATATGCTATTAGTATTTCCTTTTGTAAATTTTAGTAAATTTCAAGGCTAGTATCTCTTTTTGTGGAGATCTATTATCAGTATACGAACAGTCGAACAGCATTTCGATTAAAACCAGTTAAGATTGCCGAGTAATCCTCAACTATATTGATCGGCTTTCTTGTTGTCTGTCAGGCTTTTCGCCAAACATAAGCAGATCTGGCATAAGTTTTTTCCTTATAAATATCGAATATAACTGTTCACATCAGTCGCAAGTTGTAAAACGTTATTACTAATCTTATTCTTTCTTCCCTAATTATTGAACTTTCTCTTTTTTTTTTCCTAAAACCGTAGAAAATGGCAATGAGAGTTGCTATGATATTCATGGCATTCATGTTTGGCATGTCGTGTTTACATGCGATGTTGCGTTCCCCATTGAATAATAAGCTGGTTCGCGATTCGTTTGTCGTAGCAACTCGCATTTGTTTTTGGAGTTGCGTAGGCTATCTTATATTGGCATTAAGGAATGATGTTAGTGATGAACAATTACGTCGACTATTCCCAGTCCCTATTATTTTCAAGATATTTTCGTTCTGGTTGGGGGTGCGGCTTATGCTGTCAGAAGATGGGATTTGGCCGGGTTATAGAACCATTCACGATGCTGTATATTTCTTGTTTATTGGGTATTTTGGAAGTTTGGGCATGTAAATCGTTTACTTTTACATCTTTAAGATTGCAATGAATTTTGTTATTCTTAAGTTAGCCTTTCGTTTGCTGTATGTTTTAATAATCAACTTAGGAAAAATTAAAATTATGGCTCAATTTTCTTCGTAGTGTTATCTTTAGTGGTTGAATCAAATTTCGTTCATGTAATTTTTCAGTTATTGCCATGAAGGTTATTTTTATTATTACTGAAACGCAAATAAGTTACAAGGAAATATAATTTATCCTGAGATTGAGTTTTGTAGTCTAAACACATGAGCAAAAAGTACACATGTTGATTTACATAGATATACCCTTATGAATATGTTATATGAATCAGGTTCAAATCTCATCTTCCACATAGTAAGCACGGAAAAAAGAAAAAAATTATGATATTAGCCCAATAATGATCTAGGTTTAGCTCCTTGGGCTACTGTAACAGATCCTAGGGACTCAAGTCCAGGACCATGAAATGATTACTAGAAATTTTGCATAGTATTGTTGGGTAAAGTCCGTTAGATCAACCATTCTCAAGAAGCTCATGTGAAATATTCCAGGCAATTCAAGAAAATAATTCATCAAATAATAAAATAATATCATGCTTATAAGATAAAATAATTGCCGGCACGTAGGATTAAAACTACTAAAAGGACCTAAACCATTAAATAAGAGATAAGGGCTGATTAGTAATTCGATTTAATAGTATGTTAACTTAAGGAATAATTAAGTTTACTAAATTATCCTTAGGCAATTCTAGTTAAGGAAAGGGTAATTTGCTAAATGATCGCACTGAGAAATTTTGGTGGAAATGGATCCTTCTGGACATACACATTTCCTCTCATGTCTTTCCCACTCGTAAATCTCTCCTTCCATTACCGAACACAAAGTTGATCTCTCTCTCTCGTTCGAAGCTTTCACACGATCTCACGACTCTTGAAGCTCACTGATCACTCTCTCGATCTTTCATTTTTTTTTTTTTTTTCTCATGAATTCATGTGGCAATCAGTTCACGTCCAAGTAATGCTCTTCCACTCGCTTTCAACAACGGTATCTTGCTCCAACGATTCGTCAACATTCACCCCAGTCCTTCGCCATTCTCCTTCACACTGATCACGGTTCAACAACGCTTTTCATCGAGACTCCATGGATTATACTTTGACCATCACACTTTAATAATTAATCGTATAAACGGTAGAGTGCTTGCACTACCTGATGAGCTAAAGATAAGGTAAAACTATATATTTCTACTTTGTGCTATATAAGTGGAATCTATTAGCTTTGTCCTTTAAGCTGTGATTTCCTTAGTGCTTTGGATGATATTTGCTGTTGATTGTTGACTATGGAATAATATAAAAATGGTGATGACATTGCAATTGCTTTCCTCAAATCCAAATTTATGAAAGTTTACTTTTGAGATTTCGATTAGCTTTAGCCGTAGTGTGAGATTGCATTATTTGCAACTGGAATTTGGTATGCAGTATGACCATTTAATAGTTTATTATATTAGGAACGTTTTTATACATTAATTTATTATATATTATATTATATGTGCAAAGGGAGTTTAAATAACAATATAAATCACTTGTTGTTTTATGTCTAGATATCAATACCCATTATTGTTGAAATTCCGTTGACTTCCGGTTGCCTTGTGGTAGGGGGTTCCTAATAGCCCAAGCCCAGCAATAACCCCTATTAGGCTATGCTACTCAATAAAGAAGAAGATTCTTGATCGCTATTTCCTACAGCACAACCAAGGTAAGAAACCCTTATCTCTCTCTCTCTCTCTCTCTTTTCTATTTTAATATTTTTCTGCAGAAATGTTGAGCTAATCGCTAATGTTTGATGGATTTGCATGGAAGAAGATGGTCAAAGTGGCTTACTCCGAGATAGGCATTCTCTTAAAAGGCTTATGATCTAACTTTTCAATGATGTAATTCCATGATCTTTTCTGATCTTATTACTTGCTATTATATTATAATTTGTTACAATCTTGTTATTTGAATGTTGTTTTCTCTTCCAAAAGTAGTTGCCATGAGCAGATTTGCAACTAAAAAAAAAAAAAAGAAATTGTTGTAAAAGCTACTAAACAATCGTTACTTTGATTCCTTGTTGTCCATTCGTCTCCTTTGTTTATAACAATTTCCTCTCTACTTTGAAAGCAACCTTATCCTTAAGGTTGAAGGGAAAGCTATCCTAAAGTTGCTTAAAACCAATATCTAGAGGTCACCTATGCCACATCCCATTCTTGTTATGTGTTATAATAGGATTGTAAGTCCATGCTCCTTCCATGCAGTGAAATGTCAGAAAACAAAATACAACATTGTTTGAATCACCTTTGAAAAAGGCTTATGATGTGGCAAAGATGACCAAGAAAGTTGAAGAAAATGCTAGTTGCCACATATGCTTAGATGTGTTGATAGTAGGCTCTGATGATTTTATATCAACTCCTTAACTTAAAAATTTATTGTTGTTCCATGTATGCTTTGTCGTATTCTCTAAAATCTCGAGTAATAACAACTATAGGATAAACCATGATGAGTTCTTATGGTGGGTTGAATTCACTCAAAGTAGTATTGGTGGTGTCTTTTTAGTTGTATCAAATCAGTCATCTCATATTTTTCAATGTGTTGAACTTTGAACTAATTTATTCAATGTGACAATAGGATTTGTGCGCTTAACTTGTTCACTAAATCCAAAATAGTTTCTCTATCATGACAGCCATCTCTATCACAAAATAATACTAAAAATGGCTTTTTGCATTTATGATTCCTATGATATTGCTCATCACAATTAAAAAAAAAAATGTCTTTTTCTCTTTTGGCTTACATCTCTTGTGTTCTAAAATTGCGAATAGGTATAGGAGTAGAAGGTGATACAGCAATAGAGGAAATAGAGATAATAGAAAATGATGAATCCTTGACAATTTTGGAATTGAATTCAGAAGAAGTAAGAATTTGATTTTGATGCTTTTGTAGGATACAATGAATCTTTAACAATGTTTGAATTGTCACCTTGTGCATGTGGATGCAGATTTTGATTATGTGAATTCTCCATGCGCTTCATTGAATTTAACAAAGATTGTAATTCAGTACTGATGGTAGCTAATGAATGCATAAAATTCTCATGGTTCTATTGCATTGTAACAAATATGCTACTAATCTCTTCCATAATCGAATGTTGAGCAAACGAAGTTGTTTCCAGTAGCAAGGACAAAATGACAACACCAAATTATTGGCCTTAAGTCTCTTAATAGCCTAAGCCCAACAATAGCCTAACTAGATTATGCTACTTGATAAAGCAAAAGAAGATTCTCGATTGCTATTTCTTAAAGTGTAGCTAAGGTAAGGAACACTAACATGTTCTCTCTCTCTCTCTCTCTCCTCTTTCAATGGTTTTCTATAGAAATGTTGAATGAATCACTAATGTTTGTTGGATTTGCAAGGAAGAGGATGAAGGTGGCTTATTTTGAAATAACCAATCTCCTAAAAGGCTTAAGACCTAATTTTTCAAGGATGTAAATCCATGCCCATTTTTATCTTATTACTTGTTTTTATATTAGAATTAGTTACAATCCTAGTATTTGAATACTATTTTCCCTCCTAAAAGTAGTTGCTACGAGTAGATTTGTAACTAAAAATTACTAAATTGTTGTAAAATCTACTGAACTATTGTTACTCAAATTAAACATAATTAATCATAAATCTTTAGATTTAAACTTGGTAACATAACAAGTGGTGGTGATCATAAATCCTAAGATCGAATTCTCCAATTTCCTTCTTGATTCATCCTACAATTTACTAAACTTCATTTAATCCTTAAATCATCATACAATTTTCAATTTCAACCTAATTTCCACTCAAACATTTATGAATTATGCTAGAAAGCTTGAACATAACCCCTTTTAACTGGTTTACATATCAAATCATCAAATTTTACTCAATCCCAACATGAAATCACTATATACTTAAAATTTATCACTTAACCTACTTTTTGATCTACAAATCATCACACCGATCATCAATTTAGCATATGTTAGTATTCAAATCAAATCTAAAGTAAAGAAAAATAGCTCTAAATTCAAATATATATGTGGTGGCACTATAGGGATTTTGTCTAATTTGCAAAATTATGTCCAAACTCATTCCTAATCACTTAAACTCATGCTTAATATCATTCTTAACAAGCTAAATTATCCAATAGTCATTAAAATCAGCAAACTCATCCCTATTTTACACATGAAAGTGGTAGCAATATAATTTTCTTCACCAACAATTGCGACGTTTCAAGAATGTGATTGATTATTACACCTAAATTAATCTTAATTACTTTAAATTGCACATATTTGATTAGGGATATGTGTCCTACCTCTTGATTTGAATTAGATGCCTTCCTCAAATCTATCCATCCCACTCCCAATAAGAACAAAAAATGACCACCTTTCAAACTTTTTTCGCAATTTCTCTGATAAAGAACATTAATTTGTACCTAAATCCAAGATTAGAATACTAAATCGCCAATTAAACTTTATAACTACCTACTTACCTCAATGTATCCCATATTATGCTTGAGATCCCCTCTTCCTAGTGTTCATCCACTTGTTTTGAGCTTAAAACAAATAACTAATCAACACTAGTTAGTATTAGATTAATGCGTAATTAGTGCTTAAGCTAGGGTTTAGGGTTTTTGGGTTTTGGTTAAGAGTGCTACTTTATAAAAATGGGTATGATGGGAATTGGGGTTCGCTGATTCTTCTACATAATAAGGGGTTTTAAAGGGTTTTTAAAACCCCAGGGTTGGTGGGGTGTAGGGAGGACCACAAGGTTTTTACCTAAATTTTTCGTGTTAGCATGTGTCACTCCCTTAAGCATTATGCAATTTTTTTCTTTTTAGTTAAACTTATATCATTCTAATTCCCAAATTAATTCACTAATCACGAACTTTGATCATTCCTTAGTAAAATTAAGTTTAGGGGTATTTTGGTCATTTTGCAAATTAATCTCCAAATCTTAATTTTTCTTTTCTAATTGACTCTAAATAATTCCTTAACGATTTTATGTACCTAATTAGGATCTTGGAATTTTATTTAAGGTCACTAAGATGTTTTGAAGTTATTTTCAATAAAACCAAGTTCAAAGGTGAAAAGATCATTTTGGAAAAATTCGATCCTAAATTTTGTAAATTCTTTCTTAATTGACTTCAAAATTTTCCTTTTTAATTCCATTTACCTCATTTATTGATTTGGGTTTTTTTTTATATACAAAATGATTTAGTCTTAAAGTCCTTTGTCAATCTAATATTAGTGCTATTATCCTTTCCTGAATGGCACCAAAAACCTGACTTGATTTTTAAACACTTCAAAATAAGAACTACAATGCACTAGTTTAAAAAAAGAAAAAGAAAATCACTTTTGAAAGTGAGTTTGACAA
Source organism: Laguncularia racemosa (assembly GCA_037954665.1). Classification (NCBI taxonomy): domain Eukaryota; kingdom Viridiplantae; phylum Streptophyta; class Magnoliopsida; order Myrtales; family Combretaceae; genus Laguncularia; species Laguncularia racemosa. The sequence continues at coordinate 7,008,996 of JBBMOL010000025.1, read as the reverse complement.
GAAAGTGCACTAGGTGTAGTGTAGTAAGATGAGTCAAGATTGTATCCATAGAAAAGGAGTTTGGCTAATTACTAGATCAATTGCTATTTACTCTAATCTAGGTTGATCGAATATTAGGGTTGCAAACAACTTGTAATGATAGAAAAATGAAAACTATATTAAATTTATCAACTATACAATTATTAAAGATGTGGGTTTGTGATAGGTAATCATTTGGAATTCAAGTAATTCTAGTCTATATGATTATATTGCTTAGTCTTTAAACAGACTTTAGTGTGATTCACTTGTATGATAGAAAAATGAAAACTATAGTAAATTTATTAACTAACACAATTATTAAAGACATGAGTTTGTGATAATTAATCCTTTTGAATTCAAGTGATTCTTATCAATATGATTATATTGCTTGGTCTTTGAATGGGCTTTATTGTAATTCTCTAGAACTCATCTCCTTGGTCGGGTAGATGAGATTCACTGTATAGTGAAAACCTTAGTTACGATGTATTTTTTTATATAATCAATTAAATGTTTGATCCTTGTCATAGACCAAATACTTTAGTTCTAAATATGGGTTAATCACTAGGTCAACCTCATAAACCATATTTATAATTACATTACGAGAGTAAATTGAAGTGTTCTAATAAACTCGATGGTCACACAATTTATCGAAAGCACCCTAGTTAGCTTTAAAAGAACCTAAATCCTGGGTCAGGCATTTAGAAATTCCTAAACTAGTTAAACCTAGTGGTCATGCAATTCAATAGGTTTCCAAGAGCAACTACACTAAATTTGACATTCAAACAGTTAAGAATATGCTCAAATGACAGTACTTATACTCAAGATTCTACCCAAATATCACAAACCCACTATAATTAATTTAGCTCATGATAATAATAACAAAAACACACATAATGCAGATAAAAGAATCATCATTAGAATAATAGAGACAAAGGTGTAGAAGTCATCCAAGGAGTTTACACGAGAATCTACTTAAACAATCCATAAATCGATGCTCTAAATGTGTGGAAATGTGCTTCTAAGGGTCATAAGTTGAAGAAAATAGTAAATTTTAACCTAAAAACCCTTAATAAAAGCTAACCCTAGTAAAGCATATGAAAGGAGTTAGAAAAAAGAAAGAAAAAATGCAGTCTGTCTCGTTTAAACTGCATGTGTAGCTTTTATATATAAGCTAAACCAGTTAGATGGTTCATAATGACCTAGTTGGTTGGTGGACACAAGTCAGCATTTGGCAAACCTAGGTTAAAGGTTTTAGCTTAGACCAACCGGCTAGTTTGATGAAACATTCTATGCCCAAAACATGCAATCTAGCATTTAGCTGGTCTTCATGGAGGTGTTTGGATGGTCTGTAGAATTTCCAACAATCAGTTGGCTAGTTCTTGAGGAACTAGCTAAATGGTTCAATACAGAACATTGACCCATATTATTTCTAGGAAGGACCAACCTAAATGGTAGCTTGTTTCCCTATTTCCTACAACAATAACTCCACATCATTATTTTGTCTATGATTAAACAATTTTCTTTCAAAAGTGCATAGTTTTGATATGTTGGTCCCTTTTACTCGTAATTTGACCATTTTACGTATTTTTACTAATTTTTCTTCATAAAATCATGTGTAATTAATGATATTAAGTCAAGAAAAACATGAAAATTCACTTGTTGTCATCCCTTTACTTTTTCCCACAATATCTTTAAACAAAATTAAAAAGTTTCTTTAGCACATTTCTCTTGTTTTATTATTTCTTATCATTGTCTCTCCTCAAGTCTTGTATAGCTCCTTACATAGCCATTCCATAAAGTTTCAATATGGAATTAGTTGTTGTAATAATATTTGTCTTCTTTTCCTTTTTGCTTCCTTCTACGAATATTCCTTTTGTTCGTTGACCCCTTTTGTTTTTCTCCATGTTTCATTACATAGTGTATCTTCAATATTAGCTTCTTGTTTATTGCTCATAATATAACTTCATATTTTCCTTCCTTCCATAAACAATAGTCTTTATAATATTTTTCCATTCAAATCCTCTTTCCATAATAATTATTGCATTTAACTTTCTTTACTTAACCTTCATAAGATAGCCATTGTGAGTTTCATTTTTATTTTGTTGCTTTTGACCGTAGTTTTCGACCAATTCTATCTCGTTTTGACTATTTCTTACTGCTGGTACTAATAGTTTTTGCATGTTCCAACTTAGCTTCTACTTTCCTATTGCTTCAAAAGCTTGTATTTTGCTTCTAACTATTTCCAATAGTTTTTGCTTTGCCATTTTTCTTTTTGAAGCTTTTGACTTGAGTTTACAACAATAATTTTTATAAATTTGTCGCATATTAAATAAGAATATTAATTAACATTTATCATAGTTTTTTTTTATCATCAAAACGTCATTAGGATACTTAAGAATACCAAATGGACTCATTAGCTTGAGAGGTTTACACTTAGTCAAATTCTAAGATAAACCATTAAGCTTAAAAGGTAATAAATACTAAACAAATTTATAATTAAACTTAATTAAACCAATTCTTTATACATTAATACTAATCAATTGTAATTATGTTCATAATTGCATATAGATATCAATTTGAGTTGGAGGATTGATAAGGGTTATAAAGTATTAATTATTTATATAAATTATAATAATTTTTATTTAATTTTCTTATATTTTAAATGAATATTGCACTTAATCACTCTATATTTTGATTTCAAAATCTTAAAATATATTTTACAATTTAACAGAAAAATTATATAAACATTGAAAAAGAAAATATAATTTCTATATGATAAAAGTTTAATACATGAATCAATATCGATGTATCCGACAATAGCAAACAAATCATGTCCAATTGTGAGATCAACTAAAGAAAGGAGGATGTGCAAGGAAGCATGAAAGCAGACAGGGAGGTACACACGCCCATACTTGTGTGGGCATAATGGAGGACAAATTCCGAATAGAGGTGAACAGGGCAAGCAAGCATGCGCGTGTTGATGTTGAAATCTGCACAGAATTGGAGCACAGACACGCCCATGTTACATTGGAAATTTAACCGTCTTGAATTTAGACAACTTTATAACAAACGTGACACAGCAGAGGAGAGAATTGAGATCAGGGAAGATTCGTCCGAGAAGATTCGCTTGAAAACACGCACATGTCAGAGGAGAAAAGATTTAACGAATTGATTTCAATTCGCCGGAAACAAGCTGAGAAGATCCAACGGAAAATTAGCTTGAGAAGATTTGCCATGTCGCATGCTGGAAAAAACGCGAAGAAGATTTCGTCCTGCGCCAAGTTTCGAATATATATATACATATATAACGGCAAGAATTAGAGAAGAATTGGATAAAGCTAGATCGGATTTGTAGGAGACGTCCAAGATTGTGATCGTGCTGCATTCAATATATATTAGAACGAAAAAGAGAGTCCAAGTAGTAGGGTAGATTATATTAGCAAGATAGAATTAGATGATTAGAAAAATTAGATTAGAAGATTAAGAAATTAGAATTAGATTAGGAGATTATAGTAGATTTTTATATTTTATATTTAATGTTTTTATTTATGCTTTCTTTTATTCTTATTGTTTTTAAATTTAATATATTTATACCTTAATTTTCTTTTATATTTTGGTACAATAAACCCTAGAATAAACATGGAATTTTTATAATTATTATTTAATGATTTATTTAGTATTCTTGTGATTCAATTATATGTTATTTATTTTTTTTAATTCAATATTGCTAGTATATTAGTTGAAATTTGATTTCTTATGTAAAGATTGAGAGATTTTATATAAGAATAGATTTAGCATAACTGAAAGGAGTTGAATGCAATCCTAGAGATATGACGACATGATTCTTTTGGATTAAGGTGAAACCTAATAGTGGAATTTATAGATCAAATATAATGCAATTTTAGAAGTTTTAATTAGGAAGAGATTCTAATTAATCAACTTAGAATTAGGAATTAATATGATTCAAGAGATCTATTAGTTAAATTTAAAAATTCCCACAGCCCAAGAATAAAATAAGAAATTGAATAATAATTAGTTTATTACATTAGTAATTCTAAGAGAATTCAATACCTGAATACATTTTTTAATGCTTTCTTTAATTTATTCGTTATTTATTTTATTTACTCATTTATTTAATTTTGCCAATTAGATAATAAGAAAAAGGTAATTACTAGTACTTGTAATTCCTATGGGATCAACACTCGATATCTTTATCCACTATACTATAAAATTGATAGGTGCACTTACCTATAAGTTTAAAGTTAAATAGTAAGAAGATCGATATCAAGTTTTTAATGCTGTTACCAGGGATTAGGATATTAGGATTGCCTATATCTTGTTAATCCAATCATTATTTCCTTCATTGCTTAATTTTTTATTAGTCTTTATTTTCTATAGTTTCTGTTTTCTTGCTATTGTTTATGCCTAGGGGACGCCATAGAGCAAGTCAATATCAAGTTTTAGCTCAAGACTTAGACAATGACCAATCTATCAAACATGGCTAACGAGTAAGAAGAGAGAACGATGTTCGATTATGTGAGACCATCTCTTGTTGGAGCTAATTCAAGTGTTGTTAGGCCTGCAATTACAACCAATAACTTTGAAAGTAAACTCAATATCATTCAAATGGTTTAACAATTCATTCAATTTGATAGGTTGCAGGATGAAGATCCAAATGCACACATCGCTAACTTCTTGGAAATTTGCAACACCTTCAAAATCAATGGGGCCATAGATGATGCCATCAAGTTCCGCTTTTCCCTTTTTCATTACGTAATAGATCTAAATAATGATTAAATTCTCTACCTAGGGAGTCGATAACTACATGGGAATAGATGGTAGAAAAGTTTCTTGCTAAGTATTTTCCACTAGCAAAGATTGCGAAGCTACAGAACGATATGTCCTCTTATGCTCAAATAGAGTCTGAGACTTTATATGATACATGGGAGAGATATAAAGATCTGTTGAGGAGATGCCCACATCACGGTCATCCATTGTGGATGCAAATTCAGAATTTCTATGGGGGACTGAATCAAATCATTAGGTAGATGGTAAATGCAACAGTTGGAGGGACGTTAAATAACAAAATTCCTGAAGAGGCCTAGACTTTGATAGAAAACATGGCCATGAACAGCTACCAATGGAATGCATCAAGAGCTAGACAACTAAAAATACCAAGATTTAATGATGTCGACATTGTTACTACTTTAGCAGCATAGGTCGAGGCATTAAGCAAGAAAGTGGATGGAATCTCCGTGGCACAACAATTAGGTCAGCCAGAGTTTATTTCTAATTATAATGAAAATGTTAATTTTGTAGGACTTCCACATAGGTAACCAAACAACCTCTACAACACTACTTATAACTCGGGTTGGAGAAATCATCCCAATTTCTCATGGGGAAATCAACCAAGGAATGGCCCACTCGGATTCCAACAAGCACACCGCCCACTGGAACAGAAGTTAAATTTGGAAGATTTAATGACAAAGTTTATTCAACAACCAAAACACACTTCGAAGCTATAGAAGTGTTGTTAAGGATTTAAGGTGCTTCAATTTGGAATTTGGAAACTCAAGTAGGATAGATTGCGAAAATGATTTTAGAAAGACCCTAAGGAACTCTGCCTAGAAATACATAGCCCAACCCTAGGGAACACATCAAAGCAATCTTCCTAGTTAATGAAGAAGTAGTTCAAACTAAAAGGGAAGTTAAAACACAAGAGGAGAAGGAGCAACCCCTAAAGATCAGAGTGTATGTTCTAAAAATTCCTTACCTAGCTCAACTTAAGAAAGAACACTTTAAGGAGCAGTATAGTAAGTTTTTGGAACTTTTCAAACAACTTCATATAAACTTACCATTTGTTAAGGCTTTATTGTAGATACACAAGTATGTAAAATTCTTGAAAGACTTACTTTCCAACAAGAAGAAACTAGAAGAAGTCTCAATAGTCACCTTTAGCGAGGGATGCTCCACCATCCTACAGAACAAGTTGTCGTTGAAATTAAAAGATCCAAAGAGTTTTACTTTACCATGTTTTATTGGCACTTTATCAATAAATGATGCTTTAGCTGATTTAGGTGCAAGTATTAATCTGATGCCACATCATATATTTAAGAAGTTAAGATTAGGGAAACCTAAACCAATACAAATGAGCATTCAATTAGCTGATAGGTCTATTAAATATTCCATCGATATCATTGAAGATGTGTTGGTTAAAGTAGGAACATTTATCTTTCCAATGGAATTTGTCATCTTAGATACAGATGAAGATATAAATGCTCCACTTATTTTAGGATGCCCTTTTCTAGCTACTGCAAAAGCAATCACAGATGTAGATAATCGCACTTTAACTTTGAAAATAGGGGATGAAGAACAAACTTTCAAAACGCCTAACATAATTTCACATCCTCCAAATAATAACAATACTTGCTATTTTGTGAATACATCTAACTTGTTTAATTATACTTATGTGCAAGATGGCATTCACAAGGACCCAATACAATAGCATCACACTTGTGGCAATTTAAAGGGTCTAGTTAAATCTAAGAAATTTGACAATGGAAATATAATTGCTGCCACCTTAACTAAACAAATGAGGTAACAATGTTGAGCCAACGACGTTAAACAACAACGCTTTTTAGGAGGCAACCCAAGTACTACATAGTTTTATAATTTACTTTAATTTGATTTAAAGTTTTAACTTACACTTAGTTATTACAAAAAAAAAAAAAGAAAAAAAAAAAGACCATCAAGCATGGTCATGTTGTGACCATGTTGCTTAGAAAACCTCCCACTAAGAGATACATGGTCTTATAACACGGTTGTGTTCAAGCCATATTGATCTTATACATTGCATCGATAGTCACACGACTATGTAACACGGTCGTGTTAAGGCCGTGTTGATATTATATATATATGTATAAAAAAATTTAAAATTTCCCTTAATATTTGTATTATAAGGCATAATTTCAAGACATAAGAAACATAGAAGAAAGCCAACAAGAGTCTACACACCAGCATTCGTCAACCGTGTTAGGAACTCCCTTTTGTAGAAAGCAGGAATTGCGCTTCAAGTCTATCAAGCATTATCAGCAAAGTCTTTTGTTATTTTTTCCCCATTCATTATTTTGCTATTTTATTGTATACATTAAGGATAATGTACCATTTAAGTGTAGGGGAGAGTAACATAATAAGCCTATTTATAAATTACATTCATAATTCAATAATTTATTGAAATTTTTTTCCTTCATATATTTTTTCTTTTTCATTGGTGAACTTAGAGTACTAGATTAGAGTTAAATTATGAAATCTTAATAAATGAAAAGTTATACGTTATTTATGCTTAGAATTGAGAAACTCTAGATTGGAAAGATATTACAAATCAAGAATTAGGATTTCAAGTTTTTAAACTTATTTTGATATATACGTGTCTTTTAGAAATCCTTATGAGTACTATGATCATGAATAATTGAAGTGAAAAAAAAAAAATCTTTTGAAGACTCTTCCAATAAAATAGAAGTAGTGAAAAAAAAAGAAAGAAAAATAAATATATAAATAAAGTCAGTAGTGGGCCTAATTAACTCAAGTAATTAAGCCTACGAGATACCTTTCAAGAGATAAAACTTGTTGACTTGAGTGATGAACTTGGGATCATCGGCCTAAAGCTCGCTACATGGGTCAAGAGAAAAGTTTAAGAAAATTGAACTACTAATAGAAATAAGTAATGGAGTTAATAGAGGTTTGAAGTGGTATCCTAAAACCTAGTAAACTAAGATCATTTGGTCTGAGACTTACTAACCAATGAAATTACTCCATAAAAAAAAAAAAAAGAAGCTTTTGCTGGACATCATAGTACTTAAAGGGATGAAAAAAGGGGAAGTATATACCTTAATTAAGTTGACAACATTTTGAAAACTTTATTCTCGATTAAGTAATGTCTAGTATGGTTATGAGTTTGTAAATTTTTATTTAAATGACATGATAAATTTTGATATTTTATAGATTAACTCTTGAACTCTAATGTTAGTATCTATAGTACATTAAATACGGATAAGTAAAAAAAAAAAAAAAGATGTTAGGGAAAAATAACTTTATTGTGAATGTAATCTATTTAAGTACTATTTAAATTTTTTTTGTCCTTAATCTTTAAAGTTTATTTTGCTTGAGGATAAGCAAAGACTCAAGTGTGGGGGAATTAGACAAGGGTTATAAAGTACTAATTATTTATATAAATTATAATAACCTTGTATTTAATTTTCTTATATTTTAGATGAATATTGTATTTAATTACTTTATATTTTAATTTTAGAGTCTTAAAATATATTTTATGATTTAATAGAAAAATTAAATGAAGATTGAAAAAAAAAAAATTTACAAGATAGAAATCCAATATGTGAATCAACATCGACATGTCCAATAATGGAAAACAAATCATGTCCAATTATGAGACCAGCTGAGGAAAGGAGGACGTGCAAGGAAGCATGAAAGCAGGCATGCGGAGTTGGACAGGCCTGTGCTTGTGGGCATGTTGGAGGCCAAATTCCGAATAGAGTTGAATACGGCAAGCAAGCATGCCCGTGTTGACGCTGAAATCTGCATAGAATTGGAGCATGTACATGCCCGTGTTACGCTGGAAATTTAACTGTGCTGAACTGAGATAGCTTTATAAAAAATGCGACATGGCAGACGAGAGAATTGAGACCAGGGAAGATTCGTCTGAGAAGATTCACCGGAAAATACATGCGTGTCAGAGAAGAAAAGATTTAACGGATTGATTTCAATGCGCTGAAAAACAAGCTGAGAAGATCTGCCAGAAAATCGGCTTGAGAAGATTCGCCATGTTGCACACCGGAAAAAACGCAAGGAAGATTTCGTCCAGTGTAAAGTTTCGAGTCTGCATATAACGACAAGAATTAAGAGAGGGATAAAGCCAGATTAGATTTGTAGGAGACGACTAAGATTGTGATCGTGCTGCATTCAATATATATATATCAGAACAAAAAAAAGAGTCCAATTAGGAGGGTAGATTAGATTAGGAACATAGAATTAGATGATTAGAAAAATTAGATTAGAAGGTTAAGAAATTAGAATTAGATTAGGAGATTATAGTAAATTTTTATATTTTAGTTTTAATGCTTTCTTTTATTGTTATTGTTTTTAGATTTAATATGTTTATAACTTAATTTTCTTTTATATTTAGGTACAATGAATCCTAAAATGAATATGCAATTTTTATTATTATTATTCAATGATTTATTTAGCATTTTTTGATTCAATTATATGTTCTTTATTGTTTTCAATTTAATATTGCTAGCATATTAGTTGAAATTTGATTTCTTATATAAAGATCGAGAGATTCTATATAAAAAATGATCTAACATAATTGAAAGGAGTTGAATGCAATCCTAGTGATAGAATAACGTGATTCTACCAAATTAGGATGAAACCTAATAGTGGAATTTATAAATCAAACGTAATATAATTTTAAAGGTTTTAATTAGGAAAAGATTCTAATTAATCAACCTAGAATTATGAATTAATATAACTCAAGAAAACTATTAGTTCAATTTAGGAATCCCTACGGTCCAAGAATAAAATAAGAAATTGAATAATAATTAGTTCATTACATTAGTAGTTTTAGGGGGATTCAATACTGAATGAATTTTTTAATGCTTTCTGTAATTTATTCGTTATTTATTTTATTTACTCATTTATTTAATTTACCGATTAGATAATAAGAAAAAAAGTAATTACTAGTATTCATAATTATTGTGGGATCGACAGTCGATATCTTTATCCACTATACTATATAATTGATAGGTGCACTTGCCTATAGGCCTAAAGTTAGATAGCAAGAAGATCGATATCAAGGATCTTCTAATTGATGTTTGTTAATGGCTCTTGGATTTTAGGTATGAGATAATCTGTATGTTGCTCGTTAGATTAGGACAATTAAAAAGAACTAATACTTAAACTCGGCCTAAAGAATCTGTGATGTTGCTTGTGCGCGGTCTCTTGATTTAGTGGGTGACAAAGTAGTTGTAGGCACTTAGGCTACAAAGGTGGTGTTTCAGGTAATCAATAAGGTTAATACTTGTGCTAAGCAATTATAGAAGTGGAGAGAAGTTAATTGGCCAATGTATATGTAATAGGCCATGTACGTGACAATAGGATAGATTGCAACCATAGTGGCAGCCTAACGTTTAAAGCAAACACTCGTATGAGTCTATTCATATGCTGGACTTAGCTTTAGATATAGTTTTGATAAAGGCTTTAGTCATGGTAGTTGAATATGCCATGATAGTTCCTTAACGCCTATCAAGTAGCGTTATACCCTTTTCATTCCTTGAAGTCTTTAGAGTTATGAGTATTTTTATGTTGTTTGATACGCTTAAATCTAATTATTTAAAGAATCCTTGGTTATTGCACTAGAATAAGCATGCCTAACATGCGTAAATGTGTTTATGGCTATTCTGTATTGAGTTCTTGTAGCTCATTCCTTTCCTTAACACTTTTCAAGTAACAATGATTACTTTCTGATGACATATGGTATGATTTCACGGAATATGGTTCTGATAATAGGCGCTAAGATTATAGTAGCAACAATTAGTTTATCCTTGGCTAGTGATTATTGTTACTATTTATTTTTTTTTTTGTTACTTTTATGAGAGATGTGAGGACATCTAGACTTCATTACTAGTTCCTTAGACTTTTATGGATTGTTTGAGACTTTGTTATCTTTAGATCGAAGCCTTGATGGTTTATGGTAATGTTGAGTAAGCTTTAGCATGTTTGTTTCTATTGCAATACTATTCCCATTCAATCTAAAATCCTTATTGGTTTTACAAAATTAACTTGAATGACTTCACGAATTTAAATTAGATTAGAAACCCACTTAAATGGTAGTAACAACCTTTAATGTATCTTACTTAAGTAGGATACAAAGCAAACTATCTACACTTAGATGTTTAGGGGCATCACAATTAAATTACTTATGGGCATTTATTTCAGGCCTGGTGAGCCTTGGACTTATTATTAATTAATTTAATCTAAAACCTAGCTTAAGTGATCAATTAAGTAAAGTTGCTAGCAATCAAGCATTTTCCAAATTTTAACTAAATGATTTCTAAGTTCTAAAACTAGATTAGAAACCTACTTAGTTAATTATAAACCTTATGTATACTGCTTAAGTAGATTATGTGGTAAACTATCGTCGCCAAAGAAATTAGTGGCAATGACACTCAAATAGAAAAAAAAAAAGGGGGTTAAGTACTCATAAAAAAAAAAAAAAAAAAAGCAAATGTGGAGGACTAAATTTATATATTTTTTTCCTTAAATCGCAATACTAAGTTTGGAACATAACACAAATACCAATATATCCTCATTTGATGATTTTTTTGAATGTATTTTAACATTAGGGGAAAAAAAATAATTTGAAGATAAGTTATTTAATTTCTTTTATTTTTAATATATTTTAAAAAAGAATTAACATGCATCGTTCCTTATCCCAATTCTTCTTTGCTTTTTTTCCTCTCTCTCTCTCTCACATACTTTAATATAGCACATGACATATTACATATAGGGAAATCTATAAACTAGCTTTTAAAGACAACAAATATACTTATAATAGTTAATAAAAATTGAAATACATGATGGAAATAAAGAAATTCATGAGAAATTTAAATTACAATGTTAGTTTTATATAAGTAATCAAGAATAAATTGTTATGTAAATCCATGAAATTACAATATAAATAATACTATCAGTATAAAACATTCTAACATAAATCATTACAACAAAAATTTAAAAAACAAAACATTAAATGCCTTGTTATCATTAAAATTACTATAGTTTCTCCCATCACCATCATCATCGTCATCGTGCTCATTATCATCACCATCATCATTATTGGTACTGGTATAGATGATATATATCTTCTAACTTTAAGTCTTTGAAAGTATCTATTTGCATTTTATTTTTAATAACATCAATGTCATGAATTTCTAGATCATTTTAACTCTCATGACTCTAAGTTTATATGTGCACCTAGTTCCTCCATAGTACCTCTTTCATCTTTTCCCTTTCCCATTGCACTTGAAAGAATATTCAACTAACCCTCATTCATTAAGTTGAGTTGAGAAGAATGGAAAAAACTCATGGTTATGGCATTGGATTGTAAGAAGAGGAAAAAGCTAAAAGCATGATCTACTTTTCTTGAGTTGAAATTGGGACAAGAGGCTAAGAATAATGGGTTAGTTAAATTGTAAGAGTAAGGGGCTAGTCTATCATGCTAGAGCTAAAAAGCCCTAGATTTTAAAATAAGCTCAATAAAATTAAAAAAGGAAAAATATGGAATCAATTAAGAGAGGAGTTACAAAATTTAGGGCCAAATTTATCTAAAATGACCTTTTTACCTTTGAACTCAGTTTTATTGAAACTAACCTGAAAATAGCCCAATGATCTTCGATAAAATTTTGAAACCCTAATTAAGTAAAAAAAATATTAAGGAATAAATGGAGTCGGTTGGAAAAGAAAAATTAAAGTTTGGAGATCAATTTTGCAAAATGACCATTTTGCCCCCAAACCCCATTTGACCATAAGTTGAAACCCAAAGTCATTATACAACTTAATTAAAGTCGTTTGGAGTTATTTTTAAGTCATTGGATGTAATCTCTTAAAGTTTAGAGACAATTAGCCAAAAATATTTTTTTTGTCGTTGAAATCGGTTTTATCGAAATTCGACCCAAATTAGCCTAGAGACCCTAAATATAACTCCAAGACCTTAATTAGATAAATAAAATCATTTTTAAGTTATTTGGAGACAATTGAAAAAGAAAATTTTAAATTTGGAAGTCAATTGGAAGAAAACAACCAAAATTCCCCTAAGTTTAGTTTTATTAAAGAGTAGCTAAATTCTTGAGTTCCTAAGGGTAAATTGGGAAAAGAATGAGTTATTTTACAGCTGAAAGTGGAGTGGAAAAGAAAAATAAAAATTCCATTTATGCCAAAAATAAGGACACATGGCACTAATTAGCATAAACTCTTAAAACCCCTAGTGGTTTGCCCTTTATTCCTTTAAAACCTTAGGGTTTTACCCTTTAAAAAGCCCTAAAAATTCATGAGCCCCCACCTCCTCTTTCAAATTTCTTGTTTTTTTTTTTTCCATTTAAAGGTGAAATTACTCTTTAGAAACCTTATTAAACTAAAAGCTTAGCTGAAACCCAAGTAGTTATCAAGAAAACCACACTAACCTAAGCTAAATTTTTTAATATTTTGATAGGTTTAGTGAACCAATGGAAGGCATAAGGAGTCCATTCAACCTTACACCACCCCAATAGTACAATAAGGTGATTTTTTTTTTTTTAAGATTTGGGTATTTAGCTAATGTTAGGTTTAAATCTTACACTAAATCAACAAGTATAACTCCTTGATGCTAGTATCTTCTTGTAAAGTGAAGCAAAACCCATTTTTAGGGGCTTAAAGGTGAATGGAAAAAGTGGTTTATTTGGTTAAGTTTGATCTCCATCAAGGTAAGTTCAATACCAAGCTTGATTGGGTGATATAGGATGTTTAGAGATAATTAAGCATGGTATTTAAATGGTTGATTAAATCTTGATGAAATTGGTACGCGAAAGCCATAAAATAGTCACCTCCATGATCTAGATTAATGTCTTTTGATGATGCTACATGTTAACTAATGATTTAGCATGCTAAATATGTTGTTGGGTATTAGATTTGATGATAGAAATGAAGTTTGATGCATGAAGATGTGCTAGATGAATAAAGGAGTGTAAACTACCACTTTGAGATGTGTTTTGCGACTCAATGTTTTACTTAAAATCTTATCTAGAGGATAAAAGATGGTGATTTGATGATTAAAGTATGAGTATATGAATTTAAGAGTAGTTTGGACGGTGAATTTGATGTATATGACAAGTTAAAGGTTAAATTTGATGATACTAATGAGTTGATGGCTAAATTAGTTAAATTGATTGATGACTCATGAATCCCCAACAAGTTTATATTGTAGTCAAGGTGATAACTAAAGTTGAATTTGAAGTTATGTGATGAATAATAAGTATGGTGAGGTTTAAGAATGATTTATGATGAAATTATGAATGATTGATCTTGAGATTATGATTTTTCTTACTTGATTGAATCAATATGTTCAATTATGAAAATCCATGAATTATTGAGTTAATTTTAGTCAAATATATTTATTTGATGAATAGAAATTTGGTTGGATAGAAAATAAGGCCTAGAAATTCAGTTACATTGTAAATGAGCTCATTGGAATGAAAATGGAAGTGTTGGGCATGTTTTGGATTTCCAAGTCTGATAGGGTGGTTTATTAGACATAAATTTGGAATAAAAATTATGTTTTGGACACTAGAAAGAAATAGGAATGAGTAGGATTTGGTTTAGAGTGAATTGAACCAAAATTAGATAAATTATGGGCCTTTAGAGGTGTAAATTCATAACTTGATTCAATCTAGAAATTTAAGGGCCCTAAAATGAGGCTTTTTATGTTAAAATGGATAATGGAAGTAATAAGAATTCAAATAACTTTGGTTTCACTTAATTGGGTTTAAAATGAATAAATTATGACCATTTAAAATTAAAACCTTCAAAAGTGATGAATTTAAATTTAATATTAATTAGTTTAATTAGCTCGGGCTAAGGTTGGCCCAATCCTAAGAAAGCCTATCCATATAGGCCTAAGGTCAACCCTTTCACTCTCTTCTATAGGTGGCTTATATGATTAAACAAAATTAAATTAACCAAGCTTAATTAACTTAACTACTTGAATTGAACCAAGATATAAATTAACTTAATGAAATGAACTTCACTAACCCAATGGGCTCAAAACCCAAAATCTAATTGGGCCTATTCCTTTAAAGGCCCTTACCTTATATGGGCCTTATTAAAGTACAATACCTAAATTAAGCTTCAAACCATATTAAAGCCCAAACTAAATCAAACACCTAAAATAGACTAAACTTAGGCATAATAAGGTAAAATGGACTAGACTTAAGCATAACAAAATCTATTGGGTTTACATGAATCTAAGAGAACCAAAATCAACCTAAAACCTACAATTTACTTAAACCCATTTCATCATTAGGGCCCATTTAGGGTATGTGCCTTAATAAGTTAAGAAACCTAAATGGATCTTAAATCCAATAAGGGCCTAAATCAACTAAAAAACCTAATATGGAATTGAAATTTGGCATAATAATCATTTAGGCCTAAGATATAAAAAATAAGATTAAATGAACACAATAGGCCTAGGCTAATTAGAGTAGATTAAAATAACATAATTAGACCAAAAATGGGCTTAATAATAATAATTGGACCTAACAAATCTAATTAGGCTTAATTAAAATAAATGGACCTAGATACCTATATTAGGGCATAATAAACCCAAATAAACGAATTAAATGAGTTAAGACTTAGCTAGATAAATTCCTTTAAATAATAGAATTAGTTAAATTAATTAAGGTTAGTGGGCATAATTCCAAACATAATTAGGCTAACTATTCTTTAAGGGCCCAAATACCCTAATTGGGGCTTAAACATATCTAGACTCAAATCTAAATAATGTAATAGGTTTAAGTGAATAAACCTTAAATGATTTGAGCCAAATTAGCTAAAAGGTTAATTAAGCCTTCTCGATCCTTAGTGGGTCTATAACTAGTATAAACCTTAAAAAGTCTAAATGTCACCCTAGACTATAATTTAAATTCTTAGAATAATCATCTGACCTAAGTTTTCTCTTTTAATGCATAAAATTGACTTAACTTACTCAATAAGAAATTTGGACTTTGTGTAGGGAATCTTCAACCTTTCCAAGTCTATAGTGACATAAGTGTTGCTTATTAGGTTTGAAAAATTAACCGAATTAATAATCAACTCAACTAAGTATTTGCTTGCTACTTGTGCTTAGTCACTTGAGTCAACAAGTGACAAACCTTGAACTGGGATTATGGTTATGATTGTATACCCCGAAATCACATGGTAGTTAAGCACTTAAGCCATCAAGTGATGGTTCGATGGATAGCTGATAAGTGAAATCACTTTAGATAACAGATACTGTAAATGAAGGGAAGGTATATTAGGAGTCTTCTAAGGATATGGGTCCCTATGGATGATATCAGATGGTTAGTGATAAGATCACATTATATTTATATTTTCTTTTGGACTTATATTAAATTTATTTCAATATTATAAAGAAAATATAAAGAAATGATATTTAATGGTGTTTATTGTGAAAATTCAGGTTTTGAGGACCCAAAAGTAAATTACAAGTTAATTGGAGGAGTTTTTCACAAAATTGAAGAAGCGAGCGGAGGATTGCACGGAAGGCCGCCGGCCTATATTAAACCGGCCTCAAAAAAACATTAAAGCCGCCGGCCTTGAACCGACCTTGAGTCGGCCTTCATTACTCCCCGGATATCCATTGCGAAAATCTCTCCAAAATCGTATCTTAATTAATTTGCTGACTCAACTCCTCATCAGATCAAGCTTATCCTCCTCCTCTTTGGATCTATAAATAGGCCCCTTGTGTGAACCTTGGAGGCATCCCCTTTTGTTTAGCATCTTTTGTTTGGTATCCCCTTTTGTTTTAGAATCCTTTTGTTTTGATTCTTTGTTTAGCATCCTTTGTCTTTCTTTGAAATCATTAGAATTCCCTTAGGAACTTTAGGATTTTATATTTTCTTTAATTCCTTTACATTTTATGTTATTCCAAATTTTAGTTTGAAGAAAGAAAGTTATTTTGCTGAAGTTTTCTTTCAATTGAAGAATTCGAGGAATCATTTTGGAAGATTGAAGTTCTTGAAGATTATAGCTATTGTTTCATTTACTTTATTTTCTTTTATGCCATTTATTATTTTATTCTTGTTGTTCAATATGAATTCCATTGCACCTATTTATTTCAATTGTTTTTATGCAATTCATACTATAATGTTCTAAATCATCCTTGTGGGAAACATGATGAAGCCATAATTCAAACTAAAATGATCATTGTATTCATGTTATAGGACATATAGATATGCGGAATTTTCATATAAGAAGTCCTGCTATGAATTATATTTTGTAATTGAAATCAATGCATAGAAATGTAAATGACTCGAAAGAGAAATTTAGGTTTTATCAGGAATTCCTAAGTAAAATTTAATAATTCATGTGGAAGCATCGTTATTGAATCTTATTAGAAATTGACCTAAGTGTTTCATGCAATATTTTTATTAAATTTTTCACTAAGGGATTAGGAGAAATTATTTTAAAGATATTAGGCAATCATATAATTGGGAAATTTATGATTGTGAATTAGAATCCCCGTTTGATTTTAATTAGCAGGAGCTATTAAATTAAATTGGGGTAACATTACTTTAAAACTTGATAAAGGATTAAGGTTTTTGTTAATTTCTTATGAAAATCCATATAGCTATGAGTTATTATAACATGAAGGCAATATGATTAGTAGAATTAGGGTGGATTCTATTTCCCACCATCAATTTATCATTTTTCAAACATAATCCTCTTTTTGAGCATTTAGCATAATTCATTCAATTCTCATCAAACATCATTGCCTAAATAACAGTAGAAATTGATAAAGGTCTATTACTTAATCAATCTTCGTGGTTCGACACTCTTCTCTCACTATATTACTTGATCTGATCCGGTACACTTGCCGGTATTTATTCACACTCATTTTATATCTCTTTTTACGTGGATCAGTTAGACTATAATTAGTGAGGATCTCATAATGGTGAGATCACTTACATAAGGCTACATAGGTTTTAGTTTCCATGATGTGGAATTAGGTTGCTTTCATCAACCCCTAATTGCCACTATAGTGGAATCAGACCCCAAGTCCTTTATCGTGTTGTTTCAAGTTATGAGTACTTCCATGTTAGTTGTTTACTTAAATAAGATAATTAATAAGCTATATAATTGTCTGCTACATTAGTATGTAAACTTGTTTGATATCCATGTATGTATTTGCTTTACTATGTATTGGACCCTTGTACCTTCATCTTTATTTCTTTTTGAGGTAAGAACTATCTGACAAATCTACTTTACAAATTACTAAGTTGTGGCTTCAAGGAGGAGTATAAGGATGAGTACAAGGAGCTTAGATCTTGAAGACTATTATTAATACCGATTCTTGTTTTTAGCTTAGTATTATGTTTTGATACTATAATTATACTTTATAGGAGTTGCCTATGGCTTAATGACTTGTTTACTTATGTGATGTGCTTAAAATTCTAAGTACATGAACACAAACCAATTGAAGAATTCAACCAAACCAAGTTCACAAAAATGGCATGATGAACAATAGCCACGTGAACCCTAATTGTAAGAAACAACTTGCTTTGATACCAAATTACGATGTGCTTAAGAATCTAAATCAACAAGCACAAGATACAAACGATTAATCAATCCACAAATAATCAATTAGACTCAAAATTAGTGTGAATCAAAGGATGAACAATCTCAATGGTGTGAACCAAATTAGATGTATTATAATACATATAACAATGCAATTCCAATCTCTAAATTGGCTTGTAATCTTAGCAATATAAACCTTAATTGGCATGAAAGAACAAGTAGAAAAATCAATAAACTATCACCAGATATTACACACTAGCAATAATAGGATGTAATTTAGAAAATCTTGATATAACTCATAAGAAATTCCAAGCTAAACTCGCCAAAATTTCCAAGAAATTGATAAGAGTGGATGCTAGCAAGAGGTAACTCTCACACAGTAAAGTGTTTAAATTTTATCAAATTATCAAAAGCTTCCTAAAAAGCTTAGTTAACAAGTATTTATACTTACTCTTATTAAGGTAAAACAAACAAAAAAATTACAAGGTTGCCACCTCCGGTTCAAAAATTACAATTATAAGTGCAACAAAGGTCTTTAAGTGGCCAATTCTTCATTTCAATTGAGTAATTTGTTGGATCAGTTCTTCTTTGGTTTATGTCAGTCCATGAATAACCCATAAGCTAAGCTTTAGTGAATTTATCTATCGCCCTATAAAAACCGACAATTATATTTGCTGGAATGCACAACAAATAAGTAATAGAAAAAAAGTTAGTATACAAATATTTTTGGGGTCAATTTGTTCAAAGAGGACCTTCATCACCCAATTTTATAACCCTTTGGCTCTTGCCCTAATGATAGGTCCTGTAGGATTTTAATTCATATCATTATGTCTATATTTTGTGGGCTTTTTAGGTTCTAGGACTTAGTTATCTATCTCATAATATCTATCATGTTTTCCAAATTTGATGAACCTCTAAAATGCTTTCTAAAAGAAATAAAGATGCCTAAGATGGATTTGAGCATTGAGCTAATCTTTTTTCTTTTTCTTTTTTGACAACAAAATCGTACATAATTTAATATGTTAAGGATAAGTTAAAGGACTATCTACATCTACGAGGAATAGATAAATTTCCATAAAAACTTTGGAGTGTTTGGATCACAAAGGGTACGAACTAAGTCCTCATTATCTGCTTGACAACTTGGACATAAAGGACTTACGTATTTGTCCCCTTATTTATTGTGCTATCCGCAGAAGTAAACAATTATAACATGCTTTCCACAAAATAATAATATTAAAAAAAATGTTTCACTACCATTTTGTACACTTTGCTCCCTAATTAGATTGTTCATTTAGGATGTCATAGATTTTCCCATAACTATTTTATTTACCTGGAGTCTAGCACTTGTGAAATGCCTCGATAGTATTTAAAGATAAGAACATTTAAGTAATTTCCACCTTGTTTCATGCAATTGGTTTGCATTTAAGGTAACTTCTACATCCTTGTTTTAGTTTTTCAATTAAAATCAGAGATTGAATAAGTTTTGGTTGTTTTCAATGTTGGTTTTAGTGTTTAGAGGAAGGAAGCATTTGATTATTGGTAAGTATAATCGATTAAGGAGTTTTAAGCAAAGTTATAACCTAGGCATGTGTTTTGTTGAAGGGTGCTATGCTTGCATGTCCGTTGCATGGTGGTCTAGTCTTTTTTCTTAGTGAGTCCTAGTGTGTTTCAAGTAAAAGTTTTGCTCCCTTTCTCGTTAATCTTACTTTTCTTGTTTTGCTAGGATGTCATTAATTAAAGGAGCTAGTAACAAATCTAGGGTTTAGTCTTCAGTAATTAAGGTAATTGGATCTTATTATTAATCATTGGTTTTAGGGTAATAATTGAAATAATCTAAATCATGGATTATTGTTGTATTGTTTTGTGTTTCTATTACTTTTACTTAAGGTTAAAAGTATCGATTTAGAGGATTTGGAGTGTGGTGACCAAAGTGGAATAACTAAAGGGGAGTTAGGGTTAAAATCCTAAGAAAAAGATTGAATTTGTGGAAGTTTAAAGAAAAACATTTGATTGATTTTCTTTTAGGCTTGCTGAAAATAGTCTTGACTAACCTAGTATGGGGGGAAGGGTTTCAGTTGATCAAAATCCAAATAGGTCAAGTGATACTTATTTCAATTGATTGATTGTTCAACCAAGTAACCAAAATCATTCTTGCCTACTTTCTTTAACCATCTTTATAGCAAGGTTGATCTAAATGGGTTCCTTAGAAGTATTAACGGTATGGTTTATATTGTTTTAATCTCCTAGTTTGAAGAACTAAAAAACATTATGAAGATTGTGATTCTTTGAATCTGAACAGGATGTTAATAGCTTATAAGTAAATTTCTTGTTCAGTTTTTTTAGAAGTATAACATGCCCATAAGTATGTGGTTGTCATCATGTGCTACTTTTGCATGTAGGTTAGCTATTGTATTGAGCCTAAAACTATTAAAACCCTTAAACTTGATTATTAATTAAGCTCATGAGTGTCAAATTTAATGAGGTAACAAAAGTGGTAATCACGAATTAATAGTTATAGCATCTTGCAATGATAGTGACCTATGGTGATGTGATGCATAGATTAGGAGTTGACTCATTATGCTTAGATTAGAGGGTTATGGACTAACTAACTATTGTGATATATGTTGGTTCTTTATGAAGAATTGGGAAATGTGGCAACTAGGTTGTGATGGTGAAATGAGACACCATTGTAGATAATTGTTATGGACTAGCTGAACAGATGGCAGATATTAATACTGACTATGAGTTTAAACAACTTATGCACACCACAAAGGGGGCCCTTACACCGCACCCCACACCCACCCCCCCTAAACCTTACACTCACACACAAACACATATTACATGTTTGTTCAAAAGTTTAACCCACTCCAAGTTTTGGAATGTTAAGATTATGCTATTTGTCTTGCCAAAATAAGATAATAAAATTGTTGTCTACTGCATTTGAAATAAGCATTTGTGTGATTTCTTGGCATGTCATACATATGTGTTTATGTTGGCTACTATATTTAGCTCTGTGCTTATCTCCTTATGGGATGTTCATTTTTCAGGTACTGGATTAGGATTTGACTTGTTTTATGGGAATGAGCATGACAATAGCAAATTTGAGTAGTTTGATGATTGGATGGGAGATGTATCTTGTGACACACATGCTTGAAAGGAATATTGATGCTTTATGTAAATCTTAAATCTTATGTTAGATTGCGTATTAAAGACTTGGTTTTGCAGTTGTAAATGTTGTTTTAGTAGATTTCTCAATTTCAGCATTTGTTTTCTTTGAACTATGTGACACTTCCTTTTTATGAGAATTTATGGAGAAATTATGGCATTTTGTGGTTCTAATAGTGTTTTGAATCTTGCATACTCATACTATAATATGAGTATGTTGTGAGGTCATCACACCCTTTTTTTTATGCTTGACAACATCAATGGCTATCCATATTTGATTTGATTAAGTGAGGGATTGAATTCCTTTCATAAGACTAGGGATAAACCATACCATTGGTTCTCATTTATCCACACATCTTGAATTGTCAATAGGCTATTAGATGCTCATAAGTTCCTTATATCATTTCTTTAATCATGCATTTTCTTGTCCATTGGATTTAGATAATTTAAAATTACTTCTTCTTTTTTTTTTCAACTTTTTAAAATTTATCATTTTAAGATACTATTATGTATAATCAATAATTGATTTTACAAGAAAAAAGATGATATCATGATAATATCACAGGGTGTTTAAAACATTTAAAAAATCTCAATTATTCATTTATAAAATTTGGAAACCTCATAAAAAGTATCTTTAGATCTATTTTCTTATGGATTTCTTTCTCCATAAGGTGACAATCTCACAATGTGAGGTGAGTAAACTTGTGGCATTGAAGTAATTTCGGAGCAACCTCAATTATATGCTCAATAATGCCATAGCTTTATCTATTCCATCGCACCGGGCACTAGAATTTTCTTATTTCTATGTCAGCCTTTAATTTGCAACTTGTCTCGATAACCTATTTATGAAAAATTAGCCTCATGGCTCAAATTTCTTCTCAGTGTTTAGCGGTTGAATCAAATTCATTCACGTATATGAGACAAAGGGTTTTATTTTTACGTAATTGATTTTGTCAATCAGTGATTTTAGTGAGTGTATGATCATCAAATTACTCAAATATTCATATATCATCATAATATTATCCTATTATAATAAATTTTTATATGTATAACAATACTTATACGTTTGTCACCCATATAGATTTGGATAATTTGTCCCACCTACAAACATATGTTAATTAGATATATTGTCTTTCTCTGTTTTCTATCTTCCATATCGTCTACCTCGTACAAGATGCTATCTAATTATAATTATTCAAAGAACATCATATAAGTATAAGCTTGGAATAAAGGAACCGTAAAACTCTAATCCTTTAAATTTATTTATTAATTTTTTTTTAGTATATATTATATTATCATATTCAATCAAAATTTAGGAATAAAGGAACCCTAAAACTCTAATCTTTTAAATTTATTTATTACTTTTTTTTAGTATATATTGATATTATCATATTCAATCACAATTTAGTAAAATTTCAAATGATAGATGGAGATATAAAAAAGATAAATTGGTCATTATACAACATTGATGATACATAAATAGTTATGTATATCTAATTTTCTAAGTATCATAAGAAAGCTTTATCATGCTTTATTATATATCTGTAAAATAGTATGTTACGTTTTTACATATGTATAATGGCAGTGTTTGTTTCATTTGACTTATAAATTCCTTTACACTCGTGTTAATTCATATAATATATCTTTTTATATAATCTTACTGACTATAAATATAAATAATTTTTGCATTAAATATGATTATTATGCGGTTATTTTTTTCCTCTAAGACGAAAATAAGAGTTAAACAAAGGCATGGTTATAAAGGTTATGTTTACTATGAGACAATTTTTGCAGGAGTTTTACCATTAAGAAGTTTTTATTTGTATTGAGTGAATAAATTGAATCCATTATTGCAGATATAAGCGTTGTCACCATGTCTTTTCTTTCTCTTTTTTTTTTTTTCTTTATAAAGAAAGTAGAAAGAGGATACTTATCATCTTATATAGAGAGGATGCTATAGAATAATATCCTTCATATTTGCTTTGAAGTGCAGCACAAAGCCATTATTTCAACTTTTTTGGGTAAGTTATTTGATTATTGATGAATTTTATGGAAATCATGCTATGATCAAGGAAATTAAGAGGATATAAATCTTTAATAAATTAAAACCAGTAAAAACTGTGTGCGAGAGCTGATGCCTACTGTGCTATCGGTTGAATATAAACAACTATTACATTGTTGAGATTTTAAAGTAATGTTCTAGGAGGCTAATTTAATTTTAGGATGTTGGATATTTATTGTTGAGTTGTTTTATGTGTTGTTTTCCTAGGTCTTTTATTGATAAGTTTATTAGTTGTTCTTTTTCGAGGAATTTTCAATGCTCCGTTAATCTCTAGGCTTCCTCCTATTAGTCTGTTGTTAGGTTAATTCTCTTTTTAAATACTCTTGTAATTTCTCTTCAATAAAATAGATTGTCTTTTTACAAGTTCTTCAATTCTTCCATTGAGAGAGTTAATTTCTTTCCTCTTTGAACTCCGATCTACTTCGGAGTGTATCAAAACTTGGTTTATCTTTACATGGTATCAGAGCACGGGTTGAGCTCGTGAGGAACATCGGTGCTCTCTCGATATGGAAGGTGTCAGTCGTGTAGCCGGACTTGGTTTGGAATTATTGAACCAGTCTAACTACCGGATATGGAAAACTTGTATGGAATCGTATTTGGTTGGCGAAGATTTGTGGGATGTCGTCGTGGTTGACGGTGTTGCCGCTCCAGAAAACGTCGCCGAGAATGCGGAAGCGTTGAAGAAGTGGAAGCAGTTAAATGCAAAGGCAGAATTTGTGTTGAAGAGATCTATCTCTCATGGATTGTTCGAGCACATAATCGGATGTGGGTCTGCTCGTGAGATCTGGCAAACACTCGATCGTCTATTTAACAAGAGGAACGAGGCTCGTCTGCAGATGCTCGAGAATGAGTTGGCGGCTGCGAAACAAACTGGTCCTGTTTCGGAGTATTTTCTCAAAGTCAAGAACCTGTGTTCGGAAATTTCGCTATTGAATCCTGAAGAGCGAATCTCGGAAGCTCGGACGAAAAGGTACATCATTCGAGGTCTCCTACCGGAGTACACGCCTTTTATTACTTCGATTCAAGGATGGACGCAACAACCCTCACTCGAAGAGCTGGAAAACCTCTTGTCATCTCAAGAGTCGTTGGCCATACAAATGGCCGGAACTAGCATTAAGGAGGACTCGAAGAGTGCCTTATTTGTGAAGAAGGGAAGCGCTCACCGAGGAAAAGGAAAAATGGATGAAGCTGCGTCGGAACATTCTAATGCGCCGAAGAAGACATTCAAATGTTACAGGTGCGGCAAACTCGGTCATATTAAAAAATATTGTCGAGTTAAATTGAAGTCAGGAAATTTTGCTAATTTGGCTGGTGTGGCCGAGAAGTCTGAACAATCGAAAGAAGAAGATTGGAAGAATTTTTTTCTTGCCGATATAGTTGATGAAAATATTCAACGGGAGACATGCCTTATGGTCGAAGGAACTTCTCGCACGAAGCATTCAACTAACAGTGAATAGATCGTGGATTCTGGGTGTGGTCATCATCTTACCGGAGACGAATCAATTTTCTCATGCTCTCAACTTCATGATAGCGGCAGTGGTATAATAACCGCTGACAATACGGCTCATAAAATCCTGAAAGAAGGCACCGTTGTTATCGACAACGATCGTGGAGAATCAATCACGCTAAAAAACGTATATCATGTGCCGGGGATACAAAAGAATCTTTTCTCCGTCGCAAATGCAGTGGATGCTGGAAATCTCGTGCTCTTCGAACCGCGAGATGTGAAATTCTTACGGAACGTCAAAGAAATTAAAGCCGACGTTGTTCACACAGGTACGCGCGTGAATGATTTATTTGTTTTATCTGCCTCGAATTCATACGTTGAGAAGCTGAGCAACAATGACACCACCTCGCTGTGGCATGCGAGACTTGGTCATCTAAATATGACTAAGTTGAGGGTTATGGCTCAGAAAAAATTGGTAGAAGGTTTGCCCAAACTATCAAAGTTTGAAGATGAAAGAATTTGTGAAGGCTGTCAATTTGGTAAGGCACATAGACTACCCTTCGAGAGCTCAAGTTCTCGGTGCACGGTTCCTTTAGAGCGAATCCATAGTGATTTGATGGGACCAACTCGAATTGCTTCTTATTCTGGATCCAATTATATGTTGCTATTTGTGGATGATTACATACGGTTCACATGGGTTTATTTTGTGAAACACAAATCTGAGGTGTTTTCGAGATTTCTAGAATTTAAGGAAGCTGTCGAAGGAGAATTATGCAGGAAAATAAAAATTCTAAGGACAGATAATGGAGGGGAATTTTGTTCGAATGAGTTCTTCTCTTTTTGCCAGAAAAATGGCATTAAAAGAGAGTTATCTTGTCCAGAGACGCCGCAGCAAAATGGCGTGGCTGAACAAAAAATTCGACATCTTGTAGAGACCTGCAAGTGCTGGTTACATGCAAAAAATCTGCCCAAAACATTATGGGCAGAGGGCATGAAATGTGCTGCTTATGTAATTAATCGGGTGCCGCTAAGTCCGACCAATCTGAAAGCGCCTTATGAGCTGCTATTCGGTGTTAAACCGAATGTGAAGTATCTTCGAGTCTTTGGCTCAATCTGTTATGTTCATGTATCTGATTCTCAGAGGAGCAAGCTGGATGCTAAAGCAATTAAATGTATTTTCGTCGGTTACGACGAACGAAGGAAGGGCTGGCGATGTATGGATCCTACAACCAATAAATGTGTTGTATCTCGTGATGTTATCTTCGATGAGATCTCTTCACATTATTCAAAAGATGCTTCTCTTGAAGAAAATGATACGGTAACTTTGTCGTTATCTCAGTTTTCAGAAGATTCTTCGGAAGAAAACCAAGGAGAAAGGGGGAGACTAGGTTCTGTCCAAAATGACGGTTCTCAAGAGGAGATAATCAGCCAACGCCCTAAAAGAAATGTTGTGCGACCTTCACGTTATAGAGATGATAATTTTGTTACAACATTTTCTTGCTTCTTCGCAAATCCGATTGATGATGAAGAACCTTCTTCATATGATGAAGCTAAAGGAGTGAAAGAATGGGAAGCTGCTATGAAGGAAGAAGTGAATGCCTTGCAGAAAAATCAAACGTGGGACTTGGTTCTGAAACCTCCTGAAGTGCAACCGGTTTCGTGCAAATGGGTCTTTCGAATCAAAAGGAAGGCCGACGGGACCATAGATCGATTCAAAGCTAGGCTGGTAGCTCGAGGCTTCTCTCAAAAATATGGGGAAGATTATGAAGAAACTTTTAGTCCTGTGGCAAAAATGACTTCAGTACGCACTATTTTAGCGTTAGCAGCTAGCCTTGGCTGGAAGTTGTGGCAGTTGGATGTTAAAAATGCTTTCCTATATGGGGAGCTTGATAGGCATATTTATATGGAGCAACCGCTTGGATTTGTGTCTGCGCATCATCCGGATTTTGTATGTAAGCTGAAGAAGGCCCTCTATGGATTAAAGCAAGCTCCGCGTGCGTGGTACGGGAAAATTGCAGAATATTTAAAATTCTGTGGTTACACAACCTCTGAATCAGATTCGAGTCTCTTCATTAAGAAACATCAAGGGCTTATAGTTGTCGTTCTCTTGTACGTGGACGACATAATTTTAACGGGCAGCAATTATGCAGAGATTTCTCTCCTTCAAGAAGAACTTTCATTACGTTTTGACATGAAGAAGTTAGGGGAGCTGAGTAATTTCCTTGGGCTGCAAATTGAAAATTTAGATAATGGAATTTTTGTGTCTCAACATAGCTACGCCAAACGGCTCGTTGAGAAGTTTGGGATGATTGATGGGAAGAAGCGTTCTACACCGCTTGATGTGAGCGTGAAAATTCATCGTAACGAAGGAACACCTTTGTCCGATCCTCGTCCCTTTCGTGCTCTTGTGGGAAGTCTGATTTATTTGACAATAACAAGGCCGGATATCGCCTTCTCAGTTGGTGTGGTCAGCCGCTATATGCAGGAGCCGAGGAAGCCACACTTTGAAGAGGCAAAGAAGATTTTGAAGTATGTTAATTCTACTCTTAACATGGGCTTATTTTACAAAAAAGGTGTAGAATTTTCCTTGCGAGGATTTGCGGATGCTGATTTTGCCGGTGACTTGGATGATCGAAGGTCGACTTCTGGTTTTGTTTTCCTCTGCGGAACTACAAGTATCTCATGGTGCAGCAAAAAGCAAGGTTCGGTGTCTCTATCCACAACTGAAGCCGAGTACAAAGCATCGGCTCATGCCGCTCAAGAGTGCATTTGGCTTCGAAGACTCTTTGAAGATTTACATATGCCCATTGATCAGTCTGTTCCTATTCACAGTGATAATCTAAGTGCCATCAAGCTTACGTCGAACCCGGTCTTTCACGCGAGAACGAAGCATATTGAACTGGAACACCACTTCATTCGTGAAAAAGTGTTGGACGGGATTATTGAAATGGTCGCAGTAAGAAGTGAAGACAATATTGCGGATATCTTTACAAAATCACTTCCGAAGGGCTTGCTCGAAGATCTACGATCAAAGCTTGGTTTGGTTGAAAGAACATCACTTTAAGGGGGAGTGTTGAGATTTTAAAGTAATGTTCTAGGAGGCTAATTTAATTTTAGGATGTTGGATATTTATTGTTGAGTTGTTTTATGTGTTGTTTTCTTAGGTCTTTTATTGATAAGTTTATTAGTTGTTCTTTTTCGAGGAATTTTCAATGCTCCGTTAATCTCTAGGCTTCCTCCTATTGGTCTGTTGTTAGGTTAATTCTCTTTTTAAATACTCTTGTAATTTCTCTTCAATAAAATAGATTGTCTTTTTACAAGTTCTTCAATTCTTCCATTGAGAGAGTTAATTTCTTTCCTCTTTGAACTCCGATCTACTTCGGAGTGTATCAAAACTTGGTTTATCTTTACATACATATCCAGTATAACATTTTTCTTTATAAATATTGAATATCTATATATATAAACATCATTTACGCACCTTACCTTACTAGACTTGCTCTTTCTTTCTAAAACCCAAGAAATGGCAATTCGACATTCGATGATTTTTATGGCAGTTGTGTTTGCTTCGGTGCTTTTCTATTCGATGACATATTCTCCATTAAACAATCGGCAAGATACTCATTCTTTTATCGTAGCAAATCGTGTATCTTTTTGGAGTTGGATTGCCTTTCTTTTGCTGGCGCTGAGAAGTGACGTATCCGAGAGAATACTATGTGGTGTAGTCATAATCCCCCTCATCTTAATGGCGCTTACACAATGGTTGGCAACGAGGCTCCTGCTTTCGCAAAATGAAGATTGGCCAAGTTATCTAGCAATTGTTGACGCTTTAGCTTTTTCACTTT
This sequence comes from Laguncularia racemosa, assembly GCA_037954665.1. Taxonomy (NCBI): domain Eukaryota; kingdom Viridiplantae; phylum Streptophyta; class Magnoliopsida; order Myrtales; family Combretaceae; genus Laguncularia; species Laguncularia racemosa. The sequence goes on along the minus strand of JBBMOL010000025.1, from coordinate 6,980,063 downwards.
TTGGGATAGCGATTTGGGCATACTCGAAAATCGGGCATGTAAATCTTTTTTTTTTTTTCTTTATGACTGCTGTACATTTATTTCTATTCCAAATATTGTATGTGAATAATAAGAAAATCTACCATTTTCATTTAGTTTTTGGAACAGAGCTTATGAAATGAGTACTTTATTAAGTAGGAACAATTGTATTTTTCTTGATGATAAAGCGACTATAAAATTTTGCATGAAAGTTCTGTATTAACTGAAGTTTGAATAATACGTCATTGGTTGAAGCATAGAAGCTTGAGATAGACTTTGATTCGAATAATGAACACTGTTTTCTTTCCCTTGTTATTCTTTACTATTGTTGTTCTTTATAAAAGAAGAGGAATTTGTATGAGACTCCTGTGATGATATACCGCTTTTTTCGATGTCTAAAAGTTCTTTCAATTTCATGTGTATGCTAAACTTGAAAATTTCATATTTATTGCTTCATTGTAATGAGAAATAAACATTTTTTTAAAGAATAATACACGGTAAAGAAAAAAAAAAAGTGTTTGTTAATTGTTATAATTCATCAGCGCAGCAAGTGACAGCTGCAATCTGGACTCGTATGGGATTCCAACAGAGAAAAAAGAAAGGATAATGTTTGTTTATCTTGTTTTTCTCGAATTCTTATTTTGTTCAAATGAAGCATAGGATGAACGAGAGCTAGAGGAAAATGGGAAAAAAAAAAAGATTAAAAGGAAATGTCAGACTATGGGTCCTAGCAATATTTGATTGCATATGTGGAGTTGCAGATTGAGATTGCACAGTAAGAAAATGCATAAATCTCGAATGGTAATACAGTTGGAACCCTTTATTTATTTTCCTTTCTTCCTAGAATAGCGATTCAGAGCTGAAAACAAAAGCTACCATGTCGAAATCAAATTTGACTTGAACTTAGATGTGATTGTGATTTTCTCATATGTTGTATTTTTTTGGTAAACTATCTTCAGTAAGAAATCTGCAAATTTATAGTGTGTAGATCTTAAATCTAAGCTGGAGTGTTTATATCCAGCAGACTATGATAAAAATGTGCATATAAGCATTTTTTTTCCGTAAGAGTGAATATGAAAATTCAAATTTAAAATGACACCTCGAGCGAAACCATGTGTAGAACATCAAAAAAAAAAAATGAAAATAGATTCTATCTGTCCTTTAGAGTACCAAGACAAAAAGGGTTTGGCTCCACGAAAGCAAGGAATCGTCAATGATGCTCAATCACTCTATAGTTTACATAGAAGTATGAACATAACAGCTGTAGGATTCGAGTTATTACCTGCATGTTTATGAAATTTACAATAGTTGTTTTAACTTTTTATCTTCATCTCTTGTTATTAATAACTCTTATGTCATAATGATGGCTGCAAAAAGAAATAAGATCTAAAATTTTGGTGTTGTGATAAGGAAATAATTACACAACACAAAAAACGTAGTCTATCCTTCCATATAGACTGCATCAGAAGGGCGAGATGACACGAGATCGTGTTGCATTCCCTATAGTACTGCAAAATCTTCATCTGTTCAAGATGTTGGAACTTTTTCCTACAAACTGTAGCCTTAATAAACTTAGCGATGTTAATTGCCCCAAAGCCTCCTGTTAATTTAAATGGATTTCCACTTCCCTCATATTCACATTTTCGCGGATAATTTAATTCAGTCCCCCTACAATTTAGCTAGAGATGTGTTCATTTCCCCAAGTATGTTTCTGAATCCATCAATCCTTTGCCCCTTTCATCCTTAACGACACCAGCTAGTGAAGCCAATCTCGTGGTGTTGATGACAGGCCCATCCATGTTCAATTTTACCTGGCATTCTATTGTCATCTGTTTTTTTCATTTTATTTTTCCTTTTCAAGGCCCAAAACTCCGAAGCATGCATTGTAGTTGTTTGCCTCATAGATTGGATAGACACACTTTTTGAAAATAGGATTGAATTTCCATTGTTTCAAATGCTCTGAATTCTAAAAGAAACAAAGATGCCTTGTGGATCAGGGCATTTAGCTAATCTTTTCTTTCTTTGTCTTTTTTTTTTTTTTCTTTTTTTGACAATATCTACATCAACGAGGAATACGCTAATTTCCCCAAGGACTTTTGGAGTGTTTGGATCACAAAGGGTATGAACTAAGTCCTCATTATTTGCTTGACAACTTGGACATAAGGGACTTACGAATTTGTCCCTCTATTTATTGTGCAATTCTTAGAAGGTAAGCAATCATAATGTGCTTTTCATAAAAATAAAATAAAAAAGAAAAAAGTTTCTTTACCATTTTGTACTCTTTGCTCCCTAATTAGATTGTCAAATTAGGATCTAATAGATTTTCCCACAACTATTTTATTTATCTTAACTCTAGCACCTGTGAAATAAACCTAGTAGTATTTGAACACACGAACATTTCAACAATTTCCACCTTGTTTCATGCAAGTGGTTTGCTTCTAGAGTAACTTCTACATCCTTGTTCTAGTTTTTCAATTGAAATGAAAGAGTTTATAAGTTTCAAATGTTTTCAATATTGGTTTGGTGTTAGGAGGAAGGAGGCATTTGATTATTGGTAAGTATAATCAACTAAGGATCCTTAAGCAAAGTTGTAACCCAAATATGTGTTTTGTTGAAGGGTGCTAGGTTGGCACATGCTTTGCATGGTGGTCTAGTCTTTTTTCTTAGTGAGTCCTATTGTGTTTCAAGTAAAAGTATTGCTCCCTTTCTTATTAATCTTACTTTTCTTGTTTCACTATGATGTGATTGACTAAAGGAGCTAGTAATGGATCTAGGGCTTAGTCTTAAGCAATTAAGGTAAATGGATCTTATCATTGATTGTTGGTTTTAGGGTTATAATTGAAATAATTGAAATCATGGATTATTCGTTATATCGTTTTGTGTTTCGATTACTTTTATTTGGGGTTAAAAATATAGATTTAGAGGATTCGCAGTGTGGTGATCAAAGTGGAATAACTAAAGGGGAGTTAGGGTTGAAATCCTAAGAAAAAAAGTTGAATATATGGAAATTTAAAGAAATATGTTTGATTGATTTTCTTTTAGGCTCAGCAAAAATAGTCTCAACTAACCTTATATGAGGGGAAGGATTTTGGTTAACCAAAATCTAAAGAGCTCAAGCAATACTCATTTCAATCGATTGATTTTTCAACTAAGCTACCAAAATTATTCCTACCTACTTAATTCAGCCATCTTTAAAGCAAGGTTGATCTAAACGAGTTCCTTCAATGTATTAATGGTATGATTTAGATTGTTTGTCTCCTGGTTTGAAGAACTTAATAAAATTCTTAGGAATGTGATTCTTTGAATTTGAATAGGATGTTAACAGTTGCTCATATGTTGGATCTTATAAGTAAATTTCTTGTTTAGTTTTCTTAGAAGTGTAAGATGCCCTTAGGTACATGGTTGTCATCATGTGCTACTTTTGCGTGTAGACTAGCTATTGTATTGAACATAAAACTATTAAAACCCTTAAACTTGATTGGTGATTATGCTAGCACTTATACCACAAGTGTCAAAAGTAACAAGGTGTCAAAAGTGGTAATCACAAACTAATAGCTATAGCATCTTGCCATGATAGCAAAACATGGTGATGTGATGTGTAGATTAGGAGCCAAATCATCATGTTCAAATTGGTGGCTTATGGATTGGCTAACTATTATGATATATGTTAGTTCTCTCTGAGGAAATGGTAAATGTGGCAACTAGGTTATGATGGTGAAATGATACACTTTTGCACATTAGATAGTTGTCGTGGACCAGTTCTACTGATGGCAAATACTAGTAGTGACCACGAGATTAAACAACCCATCCTACCACGAGATACACTTTTGCACATTAGATAGTTCGGAAGCTTAACCCACTCTAAGTTATGGTCATTTCAAAGGTTTTTAGTCATTCAAGCTATAGAAAACTAAGTTAGGGTTAGATTAGTTTCGAGTACACATTGTTTGAGCCTATTTTGAAGCTTTTTTTTTTGCCTAATTGGATTTAATATTTAAAGAAAGTTAACTCTAACCACTTAGAGACTTATTTGAGGCTTGTTCTTGGACTTGTGAGGGTCCTGAAGCTACTATAAATATGAGGTTTTTTCCCAATATTCCAAGTTGGTTGTTTATGATTTCAATTTCACCTATTTTCAACCTATATGTCTCATCTTTTGTATTTAGTCATAGGGTTTCATTTCCAAACTTATTCTAATGATATTTCATCATGTTCATGTTCTAGAAATTTTGAAAAACATGAACAAAAAGTCAGTTTGGGTGTTGGTTTGATTTTTGAGAGTAAACATTCCACTTTTCCAACATTTTCTCACTACTAATATACATTAACCCCTACTTAAGGCTCTTATGGTTTGAAATCCACTTAATACATTAGAAAAAGATGATTCTTAGCTCCCTAAATAAGGCATCTAGAAGTGTACAATAAAGCCTTGATCTCTTTTACATCATTTGTCTCTAAATCTTACAAAACTAGTTCATTACAATGTGGCTACTTTACATTGTTCTTCATCCTAACTTAAGTTTACATAAAAACCTTGCATCCTTAGCTAGGTACAACTTAAAGGTACATGTAAAACTTACAAAACCATAATAATATTAGCTATTCTAATATGATTTACAAAAAGATATTATAAGAAATAGAAAGGTACAAAGATGAGTTAGTGTCCTACACTTAATGACTTCTAGTTGGTGCTTCTAGCTTCACCCCTTGGCTTCCTTCTTACATGGGATTACTTTCTAATTTTCCTTGGATCTTTGGATCCTTAAAGGTCCTCTTAAGTGGCATGGAAGACTTCTGGAAATTAGCTTGGAATGGTGTTGTTTGGCATGGTGATTTTCTTATGGAAGTTGTGGTGTTGAGTGTGGTAAATAGGGTGCAGTTTTTTGGGGGAGTTTGTGTTCTGTTTGTGGAGTTATTCTTGGAGTGTTTGAGAGAGTTTTTCTGAGGGAAAACTTTCAAAATAAGGGAGCTTGATGTCCACGTGCAAATGAGGAAGATATAAGGTACTTTATGTTACTTAAGTGGTGATTGTTGCACATGGGTCAATAGGGTGTGTTAGACGATGGTTTTGCATGTTAGATAAAGGGATGTGTTGTGTCAAATCACCATACTTCTTTTGAATTTGGTTGCTTCCATCATAATTTAAGTTATGTCTAAGGCCTATTCCCTCACCCCTAGGTGTACCTTGATGTCCTTTTAGTCATTGGATGACACAAGTGTCATTCCTTTGTATTTCCAAGCATGGCCAACGCAATAGCTAAGGAAGTTGCTACTATTATTTGTTTTGTTTCGTGGAAAATAAATTTAGGTTAATTAGGTCTTAGTTAAGGTAATTTTTAGATGTCAAAGTGGGTTATTTATCTAGACTAATGATGGATGCAAATTGGCCAATTTACCTCTTATGTTCACACTGCTTAGAGGTTATTGGAATGGGAATTGTTTTCCATCATTTGTCTTGTCCAATTTAGTTAATTAGTAGAGTTAGTTTAAATTAAATTATTAGATCTTTCGTCTTATTCATTAGTTAAATTATTTTTTTTAAGGATTCGGTTTTATTTGAGTTGAAATTTAGGTTTCTTAGGCTTGAGATTGATTTCAACAATCCTTAAGGTAGTTCTAAAGTTGATGAATGGATTTAGGATTTTGGGAATTAAATTTGGGTCTTGTGTAAACCTTGGTTAGAGTTTAAGTAACAATGTTCTATGGTTGAGGTTCGTCTAAGGTTTTGATCCTTTAGGTTTCAAGTACACTATTCGAGTTAAGTATCGTAAAATAAATCCTAAGTTTATAGCCATGTTTTCGTTTTTGTTTTCTGATATATTCCCTAATATTTTCACTAGTCCTAACTTTTGATCTTGAAAATTTTTCGGGTTTACAAGATCATTTTAATATACAACTCCACGAGGGATAACGTTACACAGAGATCATTTGAGTGTCCCCCCTAGAGTTCTACTACCTCTGGCCCTTAAGTTGAGCTATGCACAAGCAACAAACTAACTTTAGTCAAATAGTATTTAAGTTCATTTAATTACTAACACTAATAGGCACAACAACAAACAAGGTAACCATGTACCTATTGCTACACTATTCACACAACTTCGATTCTCCTTAATCAAACTTGATCAAGCATTGTAATAACAACAACTTAAAGCCTTAACTAAACTAAACTAAATAATTTTTAATTTGCTTCAAAGGTTGGGAAAACATTAGAGTTCAAAATTAAAAGAAAAAAAACATTTGGTGAAAGGTGTAGAGAACACAGGCGTGTTGTTTCCTTATGTATCTCTATAGAAAAGAACATGTTAAAGGCATGTATAAGTACATAGTCAACATGGGTGGAAACACAAACATGTTATTCCCCATGTAATTCTTAAGCAAAGAAAAGTGTTTTAACTAACAAAACTACATGATTGTGTTCTTGATGCTTTGGTCATGTACAAAACAACATAGGCACCAACACGGTCATGTTGATCCAGTGTAGCCCCCAATCCTACTTCTACCCACGAAAAACACTAACTTCTTTAAGATTTGATGTTCCTTAATCATCTAAAACACATGAAAAGGTATTTTAAAACAATTAAACTTTGACTTACCACTATCAAATCCACTAAAAGTCACTTTAAGATTGATTCCTCTTTGAGATTGCAAGAAAGACTCATATCTACAACCAAATTCCTTTCTTAAATATTTTAACAACACAAAATTCTATAGAAATGCATAGAAAACACTCGCTTACCTTTGATTTCTTATGCGGTCTACAAAGGTTGAAGGGAAGCTATCTAGAGAGAGTACTAACATGAGGGGAAAAAAAATAAAAAATAAAATAAAGAAAGAAGGAAAGAAAGAGAAAGAGTGTATGAGAAGGAATGTGAGGCTTATTATAGGAGGGGTAAAGGGATTAAATTCTCTATAATTCCAAAAATATCCTTTCACTTACATTGTAAATCCCATTTTGCCATTTCCAAATATCTTTTACTATATCTTAATTTATAATATATATATATATATATATATATATATTATATGTGGGTTTTACGGTTTGCCCATCATATTGAGGATGATTGGTAGTATTCTAATCAAGTTAAGTTCCTGTGATCTCAAAATGCTCTTCCCAACTTAGCTCATAAGAGTTACATCTCTATTTAAAATGATGTTTCTAGGAAACCCACATAATTTGATCACCATGTGAAGAAAAAAGATTAGCTACCTTGGTGGCATTAAAATGAGTTTCCAAAACTCCCAAGTGTTGTACTTAGAGAGTTGATCAACATCTACTATAATAAATATATAGCCTTGTAATTTTGTAAGCATGAAGTCCATGATTATATCTTCATATATATTTTCAAGTATTGGTAAAGGCTCCCTTAAAGGAGAACAAGTAATGTACTTTCCCTATTGCCATATCTAACTGTTCCTAACAAAATTTTCAACACATTTCTTTGTTCCTTTCCAAAAAAAAAAGGAAAAAAAAATTGCCACAATCCTCTTATATTTTTTTTAAGCAAGTTAGTTGATCAAATATTGAGCATAAAAGTACCATAGCATGTAATAATATCCTCATGTTGCCTAGAAAGAGAATCTACATTTGTCTTATCACTACTTACTTTATACATTATTGAATAGTCATAGCCAAGTAAATAAGAACCCAAGATAAACTGTTGGCACTTCCTTACTACTTTTACTACATCATGCAATTCTCTTACAAAAGCAAATGCCTTTTGTAATTAAGGGGATAGTTTCTTAGTGAAATAACATACAAAATGACCCTCTTTGAGTAACACAACTCTAATATCCCTTACTAGAAGCATCTATCTCAACTGTTTATAAAAAAACAACAAATGAAAGGGTAGGAGCAAAAATTGCAGCTTCCTTCAATTTTGTAAAGGCATCCTAAGTAGCATCAAGCCACTCAAACTTGTCCTTTTAGAGCATATCGGTTAAAGGAGATGCAAAAGTAGCATACCCTTTAAAATGTCTTCTATTGCAACTTGAAAGTTCTAAAAATGCCCACTTTTATTTGACATTATTTAGCAAAGGCCAATTCTATAATGTGGAAATCTTACCATGTTTTAGTTGTGCTCAACTCCAATCATAAACACTATTACAATTGGGGAAGGAGGAATCGAATCTAGTCTATCCGTCCCACTGAAAGACTAGTGTTCATGTCACCAAGATACAAGGGCCTTACCAACTTTAATCACGGATACTATATGTCCTAAGTATTCTACTAAGTTCCTTCCAAAAGAACCCTTACTTTGTTTTAAGTAGAAGGTGTACTCTAATAAGGCTCGCAAAACCAAGTGACATGTTTGAAATGATCTATCATGGTGGCATTGTAGACTAAAATATCATCTAGAAGACAATGATAAAGTGCCTTAAGTGGTTTGAAATATGACTCATGATGGACTAAAATGTAGTGAGAGCATTATTAAGTCTGAACGGCATGATAATGAACTCATAGTGTCCCTCATGACTCATAAAAGTTATCTTTTCAACATTCCATCATGTTTATGAATATGTGATAACTAGATCATACATCTAGCTTTAAAAATGCAGAGGCACATATTAATTTATCCAATAACTTATCTATTATTGGTAGAGGAAATTTATCTCTAATGGTGAATAAGTTGAGAGCCCTATAATCCACAAAAAACGCCTACTACCATCCTTTTTCTCAACTAGAAGGACTAGAGATGAGTAAAGACTTTACCATGTTATCTGATGCCTTGCTCCAACATGTCCTTAAGTTGCTTCTCAATCTCATTCTTTTAAGAATATACATAGTGATAGGGTCTAACATTCATTAGTGGAGCTCCTATAGAAAGATGGATTATATATTGGACATTCTTAAGTGGTGGCAATGATGAGGGTATCTCAAACACATGAGAGCATCTACCTAAAACTTTTGTGATCGTGGTGTTGTTGGTAGTATTCTCAAATGTGCTATTGGCTAAGACTCTGAAGCCAATCAACATTTACCTTTACTCTTTGTCTAAAGCACATATGTGATAGAAGATCAACTTGAAGTATTCTTAATTGTTCTTCCTTGATTTGTTGTTTTGATCTTTCTCAGATAGATTTCAACAAAGTGTTGATGTTTCTTGAAATCTTCACAATACTCTAAATGTTCAAATGAAAGTGAGGGGGTCTCTATTTATGGTTTTGATGTTCAATGTTGATGGTTGAATGATTCCATAGACCAACAGATGAGATGAGCTATTTATAACATCTATTGGATTGCTTTTGATGATCAACAGATGGGATGAATACTTTTTTAATTCCTATATAACTCTTTCTATGCTTTTAAAATAAATGAACTCAATCAAGCTCAATATTTTACAAAATAAGCTTTTAAGCCTAGAGCTTTTGTAAATAAGCTTTCCAAGCTTAAACAGTTTGTCAATAAGCCTATAAAAAGGTTTTTTTAAATGGTTGGAGTTAACTAAAAAGATTCAACTGTAATGAATAAATCAAATTCAAGTTTACCGAGTTAAATTTTCTTAAAACATTTTTGAATTATTGAGTATGATCCCCTAAGCTTATCACTACTTCAAGAATCGGTCTATAACATTAAATATGATTAATCTCAATTATCAAAATAGTTCCCTACACTAAGAAATAAAGTATAAAAGTAAAGTGTTGATGTTCCTAAAATAATACGTTCTTGTATGAAATCCTAATATTATTCTCGGTGATAGCAGTTGCTCTGTTGTTTTCCTCCTTTTATGGTTAATTTTATCCTTCTCAATCATGCAATCGAACACAAAGTCCAAGCGTGCTCAACGTGGCACAACCGGTCTGGAACACCATCCTGTCGGCAAGGAAAAGAAAAAACTGAAAATGGATTCTCTCTCTCCCCCTCTTGTCCATAAAAACCTTCTGATAATATAATATATATAACAATTTATGTCGATTATTTCGAACTGTCACGTTGCATGGCAACTTAATGATTTATTTATAATAAAACTTGATTCCACGAACCAATATCTTTAGCTATCCACGAAAAAAAATATATAAAGCAATTCTTTTATAAATATATTAAAATAGAGGTGACATGCCTAAAAAATATAACATAATTATATAATTGGAGGTTTATTTATACTCATTTCCAGCGACATGGTTGAGAATTTTTATCAATATAAATGATTCCTTCTCTCTTTTTTTTTTAATAAATTTTTTAATGTATATAATGATCTTAAATTTAAGATAAATATAATTCAATTTGAAATAATTCAACTTTTTAAATCGAAATGAATCTAATATTACAATTTGATCCTTTTCATAATTCAAACCTAATTTTTAAACTAAGAAGAGTTTAGTTTTTTTTTTTTTTTTCCCCGACCCCACTTCAATTATTGCATTCATTTACTCGGTCCGCCATTGGTCCATAATATTGTCGCTACATGCTAAGCCGCAACTAGATAATTACATTAATGAAGATATGCAGTTACCATTTCTTACATAACATCCTAAAATTTTTGTAATAAAATGCTCCATTTTTAATAGTATATGGAATCTTGGCAAAAATCTAGTGTTTAAGATTTAAAAAAAAATTATGTATTTATTATAAATGTCCATTTATGCGATTAGCAAATAAATATCTCTTAAATCAAACATTTATTTGAAAAATCAATAGCATAGATGTCTCTTTGGGAGATATATGGTAGTTCAATGTTTATTGTCTAATTTTCTAAACCTTTTATGAGCAATTTCCATTTTTCGTTTCTCCTAAAAGTAGCCTTGTGTGTTATGAAGTTAAATTTACATATACATTTCTATATTTGCTGTATGCGCCATTTGACTCTTCATTTTTAAAATCTTTTAACCTCTCTCATCCTAAAAATTATATTTTTATATTTTTAGATAACCAATTTTTCATTGACAGAAATAACAAAACAAACAAAAGAATCACATTAATCGTAACAAAACATTAACAAATAAGAAAATAAAACTTCTCTATTTTTTGTCGTTCTAATCAAAGATATATATTTTACTTTCACTTACATTGTGATTAGTAATTTAAAAAAATGAAAATAGATAAAAATAAATAAAAAGCAAAAGAAAGAAAATGAAATGAATTGTAGTTTTTATTTTTTATTTTTTTATTTGGATATATACATAGAAATGTTTTGCTTTATTATATAATTTTTTTAGTGGTATTTTACATTTTTATTTGAATTTAACTTATTTCCATTCATTTTCCTTCAAAAGTTGTGAAACATTTATTTACCTTAAAAGTAGAAATATTTTTACTGTTTTTACTCTATTTCTATCATTTCTACTTTGATTTGTAATATCTAAAAAAGTTTATTGATTTCATTTCATTTGCTTAGTTTTCTACTAATATCATCCATGCCAAAATGTTAAATAAATAAAACTTGTTATATAATTCTTACCAGGTGGACAGGGATAATAACAAGATCCTCCATGCCAATGCCATCACGGCATTACCTGCCACATCCCCTTAACTTTATTCAACCACCATATTTAATTTTTGTCAGCGCTCTTTACAGCTTGTTTTTCAGAAACTTTCAGTTCACTTCAGATCCCAAACACTGTCACACAAACACACGCGCACATTTCACAAACACTCTCTCTCTTTCCCTCTTCAAATATCTTCTCTGTCTCAATGGAGGGTCTGATCAAAGGCCTCATTGACGTGGCAATAGGAGGTCATCACAATGATAATGATGACGATAATTCTAATCGTAACCCAAATGAAAATAATGAAGACCTTGGTCACCAATCTCGTGATGAACGGTCTAGATCCACCTGGGCAGAGGTTTTGATCCATAAGACGTGTTAAAGTTTTTAACTTTGTGTGTGGACAAAAAAAGAATAATAATGTTAATAGTTTGTTGGGTTTTGTTAAAGAGGTTGAATTTTGCAGGTTGTGTCTGGTGATCAAGATGATGGGAGCGAAAGAAGACATGGGTATAATCAAAATCAATGGAATAACCAGGTTTTGGTTTTGAAGTTTCAACTTTTGATTTTTAAAGCCAACGTATCGTATATAATTTTTTTTTATGTTTTGATGATCAAGTTATTGTGTTTGATAAATTTTTTACGTTTTGGGCATATGATTGATGTATTGTAATCAAAATTCATTCATTGCTTAAGAATTTTTTAGACTTTATGTGAATAGCTATATTGGATTTGCTTAAAGAATTGAATTTTGTTGGTTGTGTCTGGTGATCACGATGATGAGGGTGAAAGAAGACATGGGAATAATCAAAATCAATGGAATAACCAGGTTTCGATTTAAAGTTTCAAGTTTGTTATTTGCGAGTTAATGTATTCTATAAGTAATTTCTTTATAATTTGGGCTTATGACTCATCTGTTTCAAATGAAAATTTGTATGCTAATGATTAAGGTAATGTTATGAAAATTAATGTGCTCTGCAAAGGGTATCACGGTTCTACGACTCTCCGACAGGATTGGACATACTTGATTCCTAATATATACATAAGAGATAATTGTAAACATAAACCAAAACTACTGTGTATACATACTTAAACTTTCAAAGTGTGATTTCACCTCCCATAACTTTTGAAATTTTGCAGTTACCTCTCAAACCATCATCAAAGATTCCAAACTATCACACTAGGATCTGGCTAAAGTAATAGGAATTAGACCTAAGACAACTCCAAACAGAAAAACTTCAATCATTTCAATTTGTTTGTCTGAAAGGGAAAAAGGGAGGTAATATCTATCCCTAAAGACAAAGAGTGATGGTTGGGAAAGGTACATATTTTTAAAAGTTATCAAGAGGTAAAATTACGTTTTGAGTGTCTTGTATCTGCACCAGATCAATAGTTTTAGGAGGTGTATTTGTAGTTTTTGCCAAAAATTAATGTGTATGAAACGTTTAGACTTTACGTGAATTATTATGTTGAATTTTGTTTGAATGGAATGGGATTTTGCAGGCTGTGACTAGTGATTATGGTGATGATGGTGAGAGAAGACATGGGTATAATCAAAATCAATGGAATAACCAGGTTTTGGTTTAAAGTTCCTGTTTTATATTTTGAAAATTAATTGATTGAATGTAAAAGCAGTGATATAAAATCACTTAATTGTTCAAGGACTCAAAGGGAAATGAAATGAAAAAATAGCACAAGTTTGAGCCTGTCTAGTATATTTGTCCGAGATACTTGGACATGTGTGCTGGTGTATGGTTTTAGTTAGTGGGCTTATCATGAATTTTTATTTAGTGGGCATTTGTAGCTTATACTTGACTGATTCAATGTTGGTGAGTGCTTCCTTATTTATTTTGACATTTATTTTCTAGTGACTCCAGTTGTACAAGTCCTAACATCAACTATGGCATTTAGCGCTTTTATCAGCATTTTGTTGTTATCGTTATTTGACAAACATGATGCAATCATGCTATTTGGGTTTTGCATCATGTAATTGTCTTTCTCAGAGATTTGCTATATGTGGTAAAAACTAAATGCTATGCTCTCCCAAAACAGTTTTAGATATTCCAGTTCATTCAGTGATGCCCTCAGCAGAGTTAATTGCTGTTTAATGTTGAAGACAAACTCTTCTGCTTGACAAGTCCTAGTAATATACAAGCATAGTTTGCATGGAGAAAAGGTTTCAAGCACAAACCATGTGAAGCAAGGGGTTTTGTCCTAGGATACCTGACCTAGATTTCATTGTAGACATAGTTTTTGCAGAACATTCAGTGGCCATCAGTGTTCTATGTGGAACTTGGGTTTTACAGTAACTATGTTTATACTATATCAGGCTGTGAATGAAGGATATGAAAATTATGGGGAAAATGAGCAGCACCATTGTAACAAAACCGCATGGAATGGACAGGTAGGTGAGCCTTGTCCTTTTCCTCTTTGCACACTTTGCTCTATTTGTGAAAAGATTTGCCTACAGAACTTTTGATGTCTGGAACAGGAGAAAAATGAAGGGGATAACGATGGGTGGGAAACTGTTGGCAGAAAACCTGCAAGGCGACCTCATCAGGTTCTTCATCTAACATATAGATAAGAAATATCAAGTAAACCATTTTCTTTGAAATCAACATGCACAATTAGAACAAGATGCGCTTGCATTCTGACTTCAAGAGATCCTTTCACTACTGTGGTTTTGTGCGCATGTCATGAGTGTAAGGATCAGAAATTTCCCATGTTTTCTTGTTGCAAAATAAAGAACTTTTTGACATAATTCAGATAAGGCTCTGCCAACATGACTTTAAGTTAAGCTGTCATAAATTCATTTCAGGTTCATACAGAACATTGGCATGCATATAAACGGCCTCCTAGTGAGCAGGAATACTGTGATGAGGTTGAAATTGGCGATGGCATTGAACCCATGGAGGAGGAACTATCTGACCTATCACAAGCTTGTAACCGACTCTGGGAACTAGATCTGAGTCGTTTGGTACCAGGAAAGGACTATGAAATTGATTGTGGTGAAGGAAAGAAGGTCTATGAGAAAGAAGACATGGCCGAAGGAAGCTTGTTTAGCTGGTTGAGTGAAGATGTGTTCAGAAGGCCGACCTATTCTCGTTTCTGTTCTCTCCTTGATAATTATAACCCACACCAAGGGTCCAAAGAAGTTGTCACATCTGAAGAAAGGCAAGAGCAAGCTGCTTTTATAGAAGAAATAAGTAGGACTGCACCCATTAAGTACCTTCATAAATATCTAGTATCCAAGGGCATTGTTTCTGAGAGCTATCAAGAGTTCAAGAGAATGATGATGGGACTCTGGTTTGATCTCCATGGTCGAGGGGGAACATCTGATTGCTCTTCTGCTTTTGAACATGTGTTTGTTGGAGAAATCAAGCAACGGGGTGAAGTGGAAGTTTCTGGCTTCCATAACTGGGTTCAGGTGTGAATCTAGATTTTTCTTTCATATATGTGGATGCATACAAAATGAACTCGCTAGATACATATCACATTTGCTTTATCATACCTTTGACAAGGACTCTAGAAACATCTCTAGAACTTTTGTTTTTACTACATCTCCATTGTTCTAGATGTGCCAATATTTGTAACATTATATTTTATGTCTGGAGCTAATACTAGAAATATAAATAACTCTTTCTTAAATTTCCTACCAACCACATTCATAAATACAGCTGCCTTAATGTGGTACGTCCTTGATTGATTGTCGTTTTGGTTATTCTTCTTTGTGATTATTGGCATTCTATTTACTTTCCACATGAAAGATTTTTTACCCCTAAGAACTGCATGCTTGCTTTTGCTTTTGCTTTTCATCTCTTCCTGACTTTACTTGCTTTTGCAGTTTTACTTAGAGGAGGCTAAAGGAAGGGTTGACTATCAGGGATATATTTTCCCTCGCCGACGTGGGGAAGTAGTAAGTGTCCTAGACTCCATTTTCATTTCAATAGTTTACAAGGTCATGGAGAACTTGCAAAGTTATATAAAAATGATCCTATGATGAAGCTGCTTCTTCATTCAAGCTTCTTGCTTATGTTAGTGTCAGAGTACATTTTTAAGGATGTAGCAAATCTGGGAATTCCATGTTCATAATTACTGGATTGCTTCTTATCCCCAAAAAAAAAAACTGGACTGCTTTTGTTTTCTATCCCCCACCACTCCCCCACCCCAAACTGTAATTGTGCTGCTTTGGATATAGAATCTCCAAATGTTTAATCTCCTTGTACAGTAAAATTGACAAGGTGTTTTTTCGAATTGCAGGATCAATTTATAATTTAAGTCTTGCATGCTTTAGATTCCTACCAAACTTCTCGTGCACCATGTGAATATGGCAGCACCACAAGAAAATTTCCTCAAACAATAGATATTCATTTATATATCAATTTATCTTTTATTTCCAAATTGTAAAACTTTCTCAAAGTTGTCAAAATTAGATTTTTCTTCATCTTATATCATTTTAGGGCTTGCAATTATAAGGAAATATTTTTTTGGGCATCTTCAAGCAACTTAGGAGAGGGAAGTGGCATGGGAAGATTGAGAAGTGCACAAATCAATTGATTACTTGATTTTCTCATGGAAGAACTTGAGAAAGAAAATATGTATTTCTAAGTTGAGATGATTCAATTGATGATTTAGGCTATGCTTTTTTCATGAAAAACACTTTCTAAACTATTTTCTACATTTGTTGCTATCAAAACTTTGCAGTTGTTAAGCATCATCATAGTAATCTCTAAGAGGTTACAAATGCCTGAGGATTCTTAGTAGTAAGTAGTGGTAGAAGCAATTGATGGCCAGTCACGAGTTGTGGTGATTAGTAGTCATGGAAGATATTTATGGAGTGAGTAAAACAATTTTATCCTTTAGAAAACAAAATCCACTTTCCCATTTTCCATTAATCTATATATATATATATATATATATATATATTATGATGGCTAACCATCATCGTTGACCTTTGATTGCAATTTTCACCTCCCATCATCACTTGCTACCAAAATACACCAATTTCTGTAAACTCTTTAAATCAGCACAATAACATTATACCATCATAAGGCTTTTATTGTAACAAATGGTGAAAATAGTCTGAAAAGCATTTTCCACGAAACATTACACCCCAACATATCACCCAGTATATATTTTAAAACTATTATCAGATAATCTGTTTTATTGACTGACTTAAAAATGGAATAATCATTGGCCTCTAAATTTTCCATTTACATAATCAAATTAGTGGAGAGATTGTTAGAACTTTAGAGCAAAGCAGGTGTAAAAGGAATTGATTGTAGGCTCTGAATAATAGGTTCTGTCATAGTGAGGTAGTGAAATCAATGCATTGCTTTTGCAAACTTTGAGAGGGCTTTGTCATTGAAAGCTTTCTTGACTAGATTGTACAAATTCTCGATCAACAATCATATAAGCTTACTTCTTTGCAATGTTGCTTTCATCCACTTGCAGCCGGACTCTGAAACCCAGTTGCTTACCATTCAGTTCGAATGGAATGGTGTCCTTAAAGCTGTGTCAAGTACGTTGGTTGGAGTAAGCCCAGAGTTTGAAGTTGCTCTGTATACATTGTGTTTCTTTGTGGGTGGAGAGGAGAACCGTGTGCAGTTAGGTCCATATCCTGTGAACATCAAGTGCTACCGCCTTGGGGAGCGAATTGGATCTGTGTTTCCTACATCCGAGTGTTGAATCTTAGAAATTTATCGTGGTTTAGGCTTATCATTTGCATTCGGTAAGTTAGAGAAATGGGATCATGAGAACATTTTGCTGTGTTGATTATGCTCATAGAAACACTTTCTGGCTGTTTATTTTTAATTTTTAATGACGACTGGTCAAAAGCAGTAATAGGGTTCTCAACTGAGCTTATATTGACCATCTCTCTCTCTCTCTCTCTCTCTCTCTGTGGACATAGCATTTTTCCTTCTGTTGAATCTTCTTTTATATGTTCCATAATGAATGGAAGGACAAGTGAATGTTAAATCATTGAAAGCAGAGGCTTTTGAGCATCATGAAAAAGCTGGGCCCATTTACATAAAGTGTAGAGGGTAGTGAAGCCCCCCAACGCAATGAGCTTAGCATAAGCTACTGGAGATTGCTAAAGGCTTCAGAACCCACATCTGCTGTTTTGGGACCAGCCAACAAATACTTAAAGCGATATGTCCTAAAAATAAATCTCATCACGTTTCAAGCACAAGTTCTTGGTGCAGCACTAAAGTATCTTTTGTTTAGTTTACTCCTTAATGAATGGCATAACTTGCTATGCCTTCATCAATTATCTCTTGATAATGCCATTACTTTGCGCTGAATTCATTCCACTTGTTCAATCATTATAGGTAACTTCTAGTAGTCTCTTTTCATAAGTTCTAAGCAGACTCATTTCAATCTCCAAGTTTGTTGGACATTAAATCTCTACATCTATTCTAACCACCTTTAGCAAACTTATAGTATAAAGAGAAAATTGAAGTTTAGTAGAGATGGGCAGTGTTAGCAAAAATAGGGTTGGAACGGCCTTTGACACTTCAACTATTCCCAGTTTGGTTCAATTCAGTTAAGTTGTTGAATGACTGCTATTTAAGGGCAGTCAAACTAGGCAGGGTCAAGGTATGGAGAGTAACTAATGCTCTTGGTGCCCAAAATTGATGGGGGCATATATGGAGTAATATTGTAGAGCCGTGTAGCCTTGCAATGCTCAACAATGAGTCGCGTATTCTCTTTTTCCTTAAAAATTATGCATTTTGGATTATGATCTAGAGTCCTAGATAGTCTTTTTCAAAAATAGTATGTTTTTTCATACCCTTTAAAATTTATTCCTGCAACATTTGTGAGGTTTTAAATTTTTCATCAATTATGACTATTGAGTTAATTCATTTTTCAATTAAAAAATGTATCACATTGCACCATAGTATACTGTGGGGTCGTTGCAAATTTCATAGGGCATTTATCTACTAACATGTTGTAGTAATGAGAATGCATCAATTTGCTCCATGACCATATGTAGGTCTAAGTCTCGGGTCGCACAAGTGGATAAACTCTTCCTAAGTCATTCTCCAGTGCATTTGCTTCAATTTGTACAACAACATATGTGCTTCCTTAATCAAGTGAAAGGAAGCTAGACCAACTTTGCCATGTTCCCATGTGTATAGATAGTGGAAGAGCTACTCACATTGTTTTAAACAACTTACTGGGTTGTTAAAACCATCAAAAGTACATAAATCTAGTTTGGTATAATGTAGAACCAAATATGGGCTAGAATACTGGTGGCATTGAATTCTATGGCTAAATCAATACTTAAACTCTTAGTTAGCTCGTTGGCAAAGTACCATAAACATGTAAATGGTTACTATTCCTGTCTTTCATATGTTTTCTTCAAATCCCTAATCCACTAAACACTTTTTTTATGGGAATCAAGTCAATTTAATTACAGGACTGCTTACTTGAGCTAGAACCAACGTATTACAGAACCTTACATTATGAGTTCTACTTGATCAGATGGAACCCGAAGAGAATCATCTAGTTTCTTCATTTATTTTGCATGATTATTTTAACTTCAATCAAATATATTTTCAGTGCTTTAGGACAACAACTAGGTAAGCTAAATGACTCAAAGCAAGCATGGAACATTGCCTTTAAAAGCTAGCAACTTATGTTGTTAAAGCCGGAGCTTACCTTGAAGAACCGACGATGTATATTCAAAAGTCAAGGTGTAAAAATTTAGGCCGGTGGCCTAACCTAGGCGACTTACAATTTAGGCTGGTTGCTTTATGTTATTTCGAGCCAATTCTCTTTGTAATTGAACCTTGCTTTATTTTTATACCTTTGGGAATAGAAACACAAATAGAACTTGGATATTTAAGAAATACAAGATTGATTTTTTACTCTCATTCTTCTTATACTCTTATCAATCCTTAAATTGTGGCGAGTGATAATACTGGGATTGTTGTGCGTCATATCAACAAGACTGTGCTAGGACTATCCTCTTGCTAGTGGTTTAGGGTTTTATTTTGGTATTGTTATTTTTTTTATTTCGGAATTACTTGTTGTGAATTATCGATTGGGTTAGCAATTGCTTGAGTTTGCATTGGGATTAGGCACATCATAATTTGGTATCAGAGTAAAGGTTGAGAATTACGGTTTGTGTGGTATCGGAGTGAAGGTTGAGAATTAGGGTTTATGCTGTGATATGTGTGGTTGTGATTTAGGAATTGAGTGAAGTTTGAGAATTAGGGTTTGTGTTGTGATTTGTGTGATTATGATTTGGGGATTGAGCGAAGGTTGAGAAGGGTTTGTGCTGTGATTTGTGTGATTGTGATTTGGGAATTGAATAAGGGTCGACGTTAGGGTTTTGTTGCGGTGTGTGTGAAATCGTGATTTAGGAATTTTGTATTGAGACTACAATTTAGCAAATTATGTCGAATGATAGTGTGAATGGAGGAATTGGGGGTGAAGTTGATAGTCAAGTTGGAGGAGGAGGTCAAGGACGTCATGCCGTAGGTGTTAGGAGAAACTTGGAGGAATAATTACAAGATCTAACCACTATTGTTGCTAATCTAGCCACATGAATAGATTAGATAGCACTTCCCTAACAACTAATGGCAAATCCGCAAGCACCTTTACCTCAGGTAGCCATTAACGATGCTCGTAGGGAAGGAGCATTGGAAGGTAATAGGAGAAGGCGATTCCGAGGAGATTATCATGCCCACTGAGAAGGAAGAGATGATAACTTTGAAGATGAATTCTATCATAACCATAAGTTTAGGTTACCTAGGGGTTTCAAATATGTGAAATTATAGATACCTTCATTTCCTAGAAGAGGATCTACAAAGGATTATCTTGATTGGGAGGATAAGGTGTGTAAACACCCCATTTTTGCCCTGAGGAGTAATAATAATCAATAATAAGTAATTTCCAATTTTTCCATATTTTTCTCTAATTTAGCAAAAATAGGAAAAATGTTCAAAAAATTAAAATAAATAGGAAAATACATCAATTTTGGAAAATAATTTCAAAAATGGCAATAATAAGGGTTAAATGATTTTTACAAATTTTTTAAATTTCAAAAAATACACAAAAATAAAAAAAAATCGCATTGCATAAATGTAATTTGCGAAATAAATAAAATCACGAAAGTGCGCTAGCCCAGTTGATCCAGACCATGGCCTAAGGCGCGCGGGGGAGGGCTCGGTCACGGGTTTGAAACGCGGGGGAAGCAGATTCCGCGTTTTGTAATTTTTCTTCATCGCCTAGGACACGTGGCAGCATCTAATTGGTTGGAGCGAACGCACGCGTCAGGCATGTGATAGTCTTCAACCTCTGTCCGAGATCGCCGACGAGGAGAAAAATCCGAATTTCGGCCGTTTTGATTCCAATTTTTGCACAAATCTAATAGATTTTCAACAGAAATACGATAAACATCATCCAATTGGAATCAAATCTCAACAAATCGATGGATTTACACGAATCGGAGTTGGTTTGTTTAACCGCAAATCCGATTTGTTTCGATCGGTGGAAATCCGAGCTTATCCAGCTCAATTTTGAATGCCTATAAATAGAGGATGAAGTGGAGAAGTAGAAGCACGGATCAAAAAGTGAGAGAAAGAGAGAAAAAAGGAGAATCAAAGCTCGCCGGAGTTGTTCAAGATCGCGACCGCCGATCAAGTGTTGGGCAACCACCAGGAGGCGTTTCTAAAGCAAACCACCACCACCGTTGGATTCCTCACCCTCGAGAACCTAGGAATCGACACCTCAACTGCTGCAAAAGGCTGCCAGAACGCCGTCAACGAACACTCCCAGCCGCCGCATCCGATCGACCCGACCCGACCCGCGCACCGACACAAATCCAGGTAAGTCGGATTTTCTGATTTTTTTTTATTTTATTTATTTAGTTATGTTATTTATTTCGAATTTATTTATTTATTTATTTTTTATTTATATTTCAATAAATAGAAAAATGTTAGAAATTGGATTTTTTTTAGGATTTAATGATAAAAATAAAAATAATAAATAATAAAAATGTAGAAAATTTATAAAGAAAATAATAAAAATATTAGAAAAATAGTAATAAAAATTTAGATTTTAAAAATAGGATAGATAAAAATCTAGGAGAAAATTTTCAATAACAATTTAATAAAAATAATAAAAATTAGTAAAAATTATAAAAATAATTATAAAAATAAAAAAAAATCAATAAAAATTTATAATAATAGAAATGAGTGGAAAAATAGAAAAATGGAATTTTTTATCACTTAGAAAAATCATTTTCTCAAATAAATCCAAAATTGGTTTTTCCTTAAAATATCACTTTCAAAAATCAAATATCAACCTTAGGCTTAGATTTTTTAGAAAAAATCCTAAAATGATAAAAACATAAATCAAAAGAGATTTCATAATTAAAATTCACAAACCCACTTAAGGTTTTTCAGGAAAAGCGAACTACGGCTTGTTTGATCCTGGATAGCAGGTACGTAGGCACCCATTTGGGGCAACCCTAAAAAGGAATAAAAATAATTTTCCTAGAATAATTCACTCAAAAACACAATAAAACACAATAAAAATAAAATAAAAGACATTTCGAGATAAGAGTAAATTTTAGGATATTGGGTGGTAACCGTAAGGTTTTAGTAGGTTAGCCTCTGAACTTAGAATCTCTGGTTTTCCCCTTTCCTCTTTTCACAAAAACAAGAAGAGGAAATCACGACGACTAGTGGTCTAAATTAGGACTAATCCGCTCCATTAGTCTTAATTCAATCTTTCCCAATAACAGTTGGGTGGCGACTCCAAAATAAATGAAATTCCTAACTCAAGTCGAGGATCTACATTAGATGAGCATAGGGTCTAGTATAGATCAGATTAGGAATGGGAAATTCAAAAATTAGACTCGACAGGATGGCGACTCCACTAGGGATCCATTCCAGTAGGCTAGCCACCTGAATATCCTCAAAATGTTCCTTTTTAAGAAATGTCTTTCGATTATTATTCTGTTGCTAACTTTTCAGGGATTAGCTAAGTTTATAATTCAGTTTTCTTTACTTTTGGGTCTACATGCATACATTTGTGTGAATAGATACGGTCGAACCCGGACCGTCCTAGGACCCTAAGACGGGGAGCCATTGTGTAGGTTTTAGGCGAAGTGAGGTGATCACCGTTCGGGACCGATTAGGCTACCCTACCCAATGCTTCGATATGCCTGAGATCCATTTCTCCGAGAATGCGGGAGGCCATAGAGCTTGGAGACCAGTTAGAATCAACCTATTTGCATACATAAATTCATGGGTTGACAATTGACGATAATGTAATATTTGTTTTGTTCATGGAGTTTGGATCTATTTCCCTATAATATTTTCATAGTTCTGGTTGTAATTAGGAAATTTCTTGTTGTAATAGATGGCTAGTACCGCAGTTGACCACCTCCTCCGCAAAGAGATTCGGGTGTACAAACCTTTGGACCCAAAGTTGGTGCTGGACCACTAGTTCACCTTATACAATCCAGAGGAGCAGGTCTTCATCCAGCAGAAAATAGGGCCCATCCTCTTACTAACAAAGATAGAGGTGAACGTGCCCTTGGTACGGCCCATGCTTCATTTATGGGAAGTAGAGCCCGCAGCTTTCTTCATCGGGCCCCATGAAATCACCCCTACCCTGGAAGAGTATACCCAGCTGCTACAAGCTCCAGCACTAACCGACCGAGTCTATGTGCCAAAGCTCGAGGCCGGGCTAGCCGGTATTTTCAGCAGGCTACTAGGTATCCGCAAAACAGCAGTCAACAAGGCTTTAGTAGACTGTAATGGATACTGCATTCGGATGGACGAATTGGAAGCCTGGTTCATTGCCCGAGAAGACAATGGGGATAGGAAAGACATATTGTGTGGGGACCCCAAGACATATAGACAAAGAAGGGTGAATGCTTTCATCTTGACAGCTTTCGCCACCATATTATTCCCCACCGAAACTTTCTATGTCCATTACCGGGTTGCAGAGCTGGTGACCCAATTTCTGGAAGGAAGATCTTACATCCTGGCTCTATTGGCTGAATAGATCCGGAACTTAAACTTTGTCAAGAAGAAAGGCCATGGGATCCTCCGCTCAAGTATCAATCTTATGCCGATCTGGTTCGTAAGCCACCTTAAGTGTTTCGGGCTGAACATGGTCCGGAAAGCGTTGGCTCAGTAGGTGGATCTCATGGATTCATGCATAGAAAAGATAAAGCTACCCGACGACCTTACCAGCTACAGTTGGGTAGAAGTACTTAAAAGCTTCAGTGCAAGATATTCTGTGGACAGCCAGGTGGAGTTGCTGCGACAAAATTATTTTAACCTGCAGTAACTTTTAAGCCGTGCCTCTGATCGGAATCAGCGGGAATGTATTGATATCACCCAAATTCAGTAGTTTGCCAGTTTGGTACTATTCAAGACATAGTTTATCAGCCCTCGCTGGAAGCAGTTACTTTCGAGTACCAAGATCCGAACCTACTAGTGGCTGAAAAGTTTGCTAAGCTGATAGAGGTCAATGCACTTTGGGACGCCAGAATTGAAAGCCCGAATGTAGACCTTGGTGAGCTGGATGGCGAAGTGGGAAAGCATCGAGCCACCAAGGAGTTTGTGATCCGCCAACTGTATTAGACAGGGAAAGAGCATACTGGGTCCCAGATGTCACTCAACCAAGGCCAAACAAGATAAATCCGGAGCTAGAAATCTACCTACAGCAGGTCAAGGCTCGGATGGAGGTCTATTTTGAGGCTGCAGATTATAAGAAAGACATCTAAAAAGGACGATTCAAGGAATCCGGCCAAAGGAACAAAGCCTTGGAAGCATAATTGGAGAAGACCAAAGCTAGAGTCGAAGAACTAGAAGCCATCATCAACGGGAAGCCTGAGTCTCCACAACAAAAGACTAAGAGAGCTAGGAAATAGATTATCATTGTAATCTTTTATTTTTTTTCTTTGAGTATCGAACTCCAAAAATTCTTGATATTAATAAAAGTAAAGTTTCAATATTACATCGTCAATCAATTGTCGACCCTTTTATTTTTAGCATCCATGTGACACATGCATAGCATTTGCATACATCATACTAAGAAAAGAAAAATGCGTGCCAGGTATCAAGATAGCTCCTAAACAACCGAACCCTCCCAAAAGCCCAATTGGCACACGTTCAAGAGCAAAGATGGCAAACAGCAGTGACAACCGCAATAACACAAATGCTGATGCTGCCTCAGACTCCAGGATCGTATCCCTAGAACAAACGGTCCAACAGTTGGCTGCCCAAGTCCACCTCTTAACTGAAAGCATCGACCTCCTTCGCTCTACCCAACCAACCCAAGAGGAGCATTAGGGGCTAGAAAGGGAAGGTAGTGGAGGGACAGCCTCCAGAGTATGAAGAAATCAATTCCCACCTCAACCCGACCTTTGAACATGAGCCGAGGATCAACCAGGGTCCAAACTCTGATGACCTAAGAGAGAGATGGAAGAGAGAAAAAAGAGATGGAGAAAAGGCTCTTCCAGCAGCTCCATGACAAAATGAAAACAATTGAAGGTCCTGATGGTTTCGAGCAAGCCGAATCACCAGTCTGCCAGTATACAGGGAAGAGGTGTACCTTGAGAAGTTCAAGGCCCCTGGAGTTTGAAAAGTATGATGGGACTGGGTGCCCCAAAATGCATACAAGGCTATATGCCCAAAAGATGAGCAAGTATGCTCAGTACGACCAACTCATGATCTAGACTTTCTAAGACAGCCTCACGGGCCCTGCATTGGTCTGGTATGCCCACCTGGACTTCAATCATGTCAACACCTGGGAAAGGCTAGCCCAGGTGTTCTATGACCAGTACAAGTTCAATATTGAGGTCGCCCCCTCCGTGATTGATCTGAGGAGTCTTCGGAAAAGACATGCTGAGTTGTTTAAGGAGTATGCTCAGCGCTGGAGAGCCCAGGCCGCCAGAGTAACAACCCCAATCTCTGAGAAGGAGTTGACATCCATATTTGTCAACACCCTATACAAGACCTACTTTTCACATCTGGTAGCCTAGACCTCATCCAGCTTTGCAGAGGTAGTAACTGCAAGGTGCCGGATCGAAAGTGCCATCACCACTAGCAGACTCCAAACAATGAATTCTCCTAGGGTCACACCAACACAAAGGCCCCTAGGAGGTAATAGAGCCAAAGAGTCTACCGTCAGCACGATCCACTCCGGTAAGGTAGAAAAGACCGGACTCGTGTGACATTTCAGACCACGAATACCCCAGCCCAGCACTCTACGACAAGTCATACCCAGGCCACCAGGGTCCTAAGGCAGTTCACTCCAATTCCCATCCCGCTTAGCTAGGTCTTTGCTCGGCTGAGGGCGGACAACTTGATTAGCTTCGAAATCCCCAACGACCGATATAAGCCCAAAAACTTCGACCTAAACCTCAAATGTGATTACCATATGGGCCAAGAGGGCCACTTTACAGATAGATGCTGGAGGCTCCGGCACAAAATCCAGGACTTAATCGACGCAAGAATTGTACAACTGGATTTTGTTAACACCCTAACACCTAATGTCAACACCAACCCGCTGCCCAATCATAAGCCCGTCATCAACATGATCACATCTGAGAAGTCAGCTCCCAAAGAAGCCCCTAAGCGAAAGACGGTTGACCAATAGAAAAAGCAGTCCCGTCAAGCTCCAGAGAAAACCCCAAAGTCACATATCAAAAGAAGATGGTTAGCCGGAGACCCAACAGTCGGCACTTTGGGGGAATCACATGGGAGATTCGAGTACTTGGTGAACTACTCTTATACCCGACGGTATATGAGCCGCCTAGCAGATGGGGGGCAGAGTTTGAAAAGGAGGACAACCCGCTAAAGGAAGAGGAGAAGACTATAAACATGATCAATTCTCGTCATGAAGCCCAGGGTTATAAAATGCTATGAGGGACAGTCAACCGAGATACAGATCCCGAAGAAAAGATATGTATTTAATGTCCTGATACCGGCGGAGAAGTACAAAGCTACACCTTTCGACTATCGAACCCTCGAACAAAAGCGACCTCCTATGGTGGGAGGAATCACTCGCTCTGGGAGAATATACGACCTGAAGAATAAAGCCCCGACCGGAGAGCCCAACGCGGAGAAAGGAGAGGAAGAGGAAGAGGGGCTCGCTACATTTACAAAGATGGTCAAGGCGAGTGAATACAAGATAATGAAACAACTAAATAAAGTTTTAGCACATATATCACTCATGGGCCTTCTTACAGCATCTGAGCCCCACCGGAAGCACTCTTCAAAGTGCTCAAACAGATTCAGGTCCCAAAAGGCATCACTACAGACAAAATAAGTCATGTGGCCGATTCTATTTTCACAATGGACCAGATATCTTTCTCTCCGGAAGAGCTAGGAGAGGAGGGAGACCAACATACAAAACCACTGTTCATAGTGGTCAGGTGCAACGACACAATTGTCTCCCGAGTACTCATCAACAACGGATCGTCCCTCAACGTTTGCCCATTGGCTACCCTCGACTTATTGGGGGTCGACCCAAGCAATATAAAACCTTAGCTCAACGGTGGTCAGAGCTTTTTATGGGTAAAAAAGAGATATAGTAGGGGAGATAAACCTACCAGTGGAGATTGGTCCACGAGTATTTCACATATCTTTCCAGGTCCTTGACATCTCAAGATCTTTCAACCTACTCTTGGGAAGGCCCTGGATACATGTTGCTGGAGCCATCCCCTCTAGTCTCCACCAAAGGGTTAAATTTATTGCGAGTGGCCAGATAGTCACCATGCTGGGCGAGCAGGATTACGCCATATACAAAGAAACTGCCATACCATACATTGGGGAGGAAGGTTCAGAAGACCTTAGTATTCAAATATTTAATGAAATGAACGTGGTGACCAGCAAGGAGGGCCATTAGTTTAAGGAGGGGCAGCAAGGGACGTTTGGACTAGGGTACGTTCCTACAGCCAGGGAAGAAGCACAAGCAAGAGGTGTCAAAGGCAGAATGAAGGAAAAGCCAAACAACACCCCGATGTGCATTCCACCCCTCCAACAATCTTTTTGAAAAGCAAATATCATTCAAGAGCCTCTGATAAGCGAAAGTGACATCAGCAACGGGAGCCCAACCCCCCGCACGTCCAATTAGAACCCAGCTCTGAACAATTGGTTATGTTATCCTACTAATAGCTCTAAATCAGCTTAAGGATAGAGAACGATTATTGAACAAATTTTATGAAGACTCTTTATTAATTCAATTACAGTTTGTTTTGCTTATATATATGCTTTCATTTTACTTTACCCAGATCTCCTACCATTGAACATTAGGGATATTTCGCGCAGGTAGAAAATAAAAACGCTGATATCGTTTCCAACGCTGCTGGGTCAGTTGTTGAAGGCGATATCCTTGACAACGAAATAATACAAGAAAATTGGCAAAAACATGAACAAAGCGGAATTTCAATTGACGAGCTGGTGGAGACAGTAAATCTAGGAAGCATGGAAAAACCTAAAAATCTCAAAATCGGGACCAGTTTAAGTGCCAAGCAAAAGTGTGAGATAACCGGGTTATTGATAGAATATGCAGATGTGTTCGCCTGGTCATATGGTGACATGCCAGGACTAGACCAATCAATAGTGGTTCACAGGCTTCCCACAAGGGAAGATGTCAAACCTAAAAAACAAAAACTAAGACGATTTAGGCCTGACATCTTACTGAAGATTAAGGAAGAAGTCAAGAAACTGCTAGAAGTAGGGTTCATCGAAGTGTCCGATTACCCTGAATGAGTAGCAAATATAGTCCCGTTATGAAAAAGAATGGAAAGGTACGTTATGCGTAGATTTCCGGGACTTAAACCAAGCTACACCAAATGATAACTTCCCCCTACCTCACATTGATGTTCTAGTGGATAACACTGCGGGAAACCATCTTTTCTCATTCATGGACGGTTTCTTAGGGTATAATCAAATAAAAATGGCTGAAGAAGATAAAACCAAAACGACTTTCATCACAACATGGGAACATTTTGTTACAAAGTCATGCCCTTTGGTTTGAAAAACGCAAGGCAACGTATCAGAGAGCTATGGTCGCGATACTTCATGACATGATGCATCGAGAGGTCGAAGTATACGTCGACAACATGATAGCCAAATCTAAAGAAGGAGAAAGCCATATAGATATCATGAGGAAATTGTTTAAACGACTGAGAAAATTCCAGCTCAAGTTAAACCTAGAGAAATGCACTTTCGAGGTCACAACGGGGAAATTGTTAGGGTTTGTCATAAGCCGGGACGGCATTAAAGTCGATCCTGACAAGGTAAAGTCTATATTAGAGTTACCTTCCCCACGCTCCATTAAAGAAGTAAGAAGCTTACTGGGAAGGTTAAATTATATAGCTCGTTTTATCTCATAACTCACGATAAGTGCCGGCCACTATTCCGTCTATTGAAAAAGAATGCTACCATAGAATGCGATGACGAATGCGAAGAAGCATTCAGGACGATCAAAGACTACCTTATAAAACCTCCGGTCTTGATAGTCCCGAAGCAAGGGAAGCCCTTATTCTTATACCTCACGATACTCCCTGAATCCATGGGATGCGTGTTAGGGCAGAAAGATGAAGAGGGAAGAGAACGTTCCATATATTATTCGAGCAAGAAATTCACAGACGGGGAATAGAGGTACTCAGAGGTGGAGAAGACTTATTGTGCTCTAATTTGGGTCATGCATCGATTAAGGCAATACACCCTTTACTGTCGTATTGAGCTGCTGACAAGACATGATCCCTTAAAATATTGGCAGAGAAACCAGCTTTGATATGGAGAATCTTTAAATGGCAAATGCTCCTATCCGAGTTTGACATCACATATATAAATCAGAACTCGATGAAAGGGTAAGCCTTAGCTGACCAATTGGCAGAACACCCTGTCGAGGCAGATTCCCAAGAAATACAAGCCCAATTCCCGGACGAAAATATATTGACAGTGGAAGATATATCGGTAGAAGACCGTAGGATAGAGCAGAGCCTAAGTGGAAAATGTTTTTCGACGGAGCTGCCAACGTATTCGGTTGCGGGATTGGGGCAGTATTGATATCCCCAGACGGCACACAATTCCCTACAGCGATAAGACTCACATTTCCATATACTAATAATATCGCGAATATGAGGCGTGCATTCTCGGCCTCAAAATGGCCTGCCAAATGGAAATCCGCGAATTAAAGGTATACGGGGATTCGTCGCTCATCATACTACAGACAAGAGGGGAATACAAGACTAAAGACCCCAAATGGTATCATATCATCAACATTTGATAGAGTTAATCGAA
Organism: Laguncularia racemosa; assembly: GCA_037954665.1. Classification (NCBI taxonomy): domain Eukaryota; kingdom Viridiplantae; phylum Streptophyta; class Magnoliopsida; order Myrtales; family Combretaceae; genus Laguncularia; species Laguncularia racemosa. The sequence continues at coordinate 6,950,331 of JBBMOL010000025.1, read as the reverse complement.
GAATTCAAGGCAATCACTTTCACATATATCTCGAGAACTCATAATCAGTTTGCAGATGCCCTTGCCACACTAGCATCTATGATCCAGATAACAGGGGGAGCCGAAGTCCAACGATGAAAATAGACATCGAAAATCGGCCCGCCTACTGTTTAATGATTGAAAAAGCACAAGACGACAAGCCTTGGTATCACGACATCAAGAACTTTCTCCAAGAGAGTAAATACCCTGAAATGGCTAGCAAGAATGACCAAAGAACACTCAGAAGGTTAGCAAGCCATTTCTTATTAAGTGGGTCTATACTTTACAAGAGATCATTTGATACCACCTTATTAAGATGTGTGGACAAAAATGAAGCCTACAGACTGATGAAGGAAGTACATGAAGGAGTATGTGGACCTCATATGAACGGCTACATGTTGGCCCAAAAAATTATGAGGTTAGGATACTATTGGTTAATCCATGGAATCAGATTGCATAAAATATGTCAAGCACTGTCATCTATGTCAAGTATACGTAAACCGGATAAATGCTCTGCTCAATGAGTTGCACTTATTGTCAGCACCATGGCCTTTCTCAATGTGGGGAATCGACATAATTGGCCCAATCACTCTGACAGCATCCAATGGCCACAAGTTTATACTGGTGAGCAATCGATTACTTCACCAAGTGGGTAGAAGCTGCATCATATGCCAATGTCACTAAAGGGGTAATAGTCTGCTTCTTAAAAAGAGACATAATAGCTTTGATATGGAGTTCCTGAGTCCATCATCACCGACAACGGTACCAATCTTAATAATAAGTCGATGACAGGTTTATGTCAGCAATTCCACATAAACCATAGAAATTCAACTCCCTACCGACCTCAGATGAACGGAGCAGTAGAAGCAGCTAACAAGAATATCAAAAAGATCATCAAAAAAATGACGACTACTTACAAAGATTGGCACGAGATATTGTCGTTTGCTCTCATGGCTTATAGAACTTCAATAAGAACATCTACTGGAGCTACCCCATATTCATTGGTATACGATATTGAAGCAGTGCTACCAGTCGAAGTCGAAATGCCATCATTCAGAATTCTGTCAGAAACTCAGCTAACTGAATCAGACTGGGTAAAGAAGAGGCTTGATCAGTTGAATCTGATTAATGAAAAAAGACTCACTGCACTATGTCATGGCTAATGTTACTAGCAAAGGATAGCCCGAGCATTTAATAAAAAGATGAGACCTCGATATTTCAAAGAGGGGGATCTGGTGCTAAGAAAGGTTCTCCCGAATGCCCAAGACTCTAGAGAAAAATTCACCCTAAACTATGAAGGTCCATATGTGGTGAAAAAGGTTCTATCAGGAGGTGCTTTGATACTAACTCAAATAGATGGTCCAGAATTGAGAGATCCTATTAATACAGATGCTGTAAAGATGTACTATCTTTAGGCAAGGAATTTGAATTTTTGCCAATGTTTATGAAAGCCAATATTCGATACAAATTTCGTTGAGTCTAGTTTTTATTTTTTTACAAGAAAAGTTAATATCTTTGAATGGTCGATATTTCCAATCAATTACCAATTACAACAAACATTCTTAAAAACATTACCCATCACTTCACCAATGAAAGATAAACACTAAGATGATAATGAATCTTAATAAATTTTGTAATATAATCCTATCTACTCTTGAGCATTGAAACCTAGTGCATTAGTAGGATAACACTACCATCAGAAGAGCCATGCGCACAAGAAAGGAAGCACGTCAAGATTTTCAACCCCGCGTCAAGATAAGAAGAAGCAAGCCAGCACGAAGGTTCGGTTGTTTGGTTGCTATCCACGATAAATTAGCAAGCATATTAAAATGAATAACTATCATCGTATCATGAAAAGCATCAAATCATTTAACCAAGTCCGTAGAAGCATATTCAAAAGCATAAGATTAGTCAGCCCATAATGGGGCACTTGTCTAAACATCTCCTTTAAAAGGTTAGTCAACTCGTAATATGGCACTTTCCTGGATATCTCTTCCTAAGGTCAGCCTATAAGGGCACCTTTTAAGACATTTCTTCCTGTCATAGGTTAGTTAGCCCACATTAGGACACTTCCCTAAACATCCTCTCTTAGGGTCAGCCCATAAAGGCACCTTTTTTAGACATTCTGTCCTAGGTTAGTTAGCCCATAGAGGGGCACTTTCCTAGATATCCTCTTTCAAGGTCAGCCCACAAAGGCACCTTTTTGAAAACATTTCTCTATGCTATAGGTTAGTCAGCCCACAATGGGACACTCTCCTAAATATCTTGTCTCAAGGTCAGCCTGTAAGGGCACTTTTTGAGACATTTCTCCCCTAGGGTCATGAGTCTAAGAAGACACTTCCCGCTATAGGTCAGTCAGCCCAAGAAGGGGCACTTTCCTAGACACCTCATTGATTAGTTAGCTCAAAGGAGCACTTTTCGAATCCATCGATTAGTTAGCTTAAAGGAGCACTTCTCGAATCCATCGATTAGTTAGCTCAAAGGAGCACTTTTCGAAGGTATTTTTCCAAACAGTCGCTAGTCGAGTCAGACGCTTCTGTTGACAGGTGGCTAGCTCATAAGAGCGCTTCCTAAGATAATCTTCTCTTCAAGGTTACTAGTCCAATAAGACGCTTCCTATCAATTCTACACTCCTAAGCAATGTTTGAGGTATGTTCTATCGCCAATTAATCAGCCCATAGAGCACTTTTTGGGAGAATACATTACTCTAGATTGTTACGACTATTTCCTAAATAATACCAACCATCACAAAAGACTCGTGGGATTATTAGCTCATGGAGCATCTTCCTACCAAAAACCAAATTCTAGATAACCAGCCAAACCAAGGCGTTATCCATTCAATCAAGAGGCCAAAAATGGCATTTTTCTTGTCTTTGTAGTTAAGTTTTTCAAACTTTATTACAAAGAGGGGCAGCTGTAAACACTCTATTTTTTCCCTAAGGAGCAATAATAATCAATAATAAGTAATTTCCAATTTTTCCATATTTTTCTCTAATTTAGCAAAAATAGGAAAAATGTTCAAAAAATAAAAATAAATAGGAAAATATATCAATTTTGGAAAATAATTTCAGAAATGGCAATAATAAGGGTTAAATGATTTTTACAAATTTTTGAAATTTCAAAAAATACACAAAAATAAAAAAATCACATTGCATAAATGCAATTTGCTAAATAAATAAAATCGCAAAAGTGGGCTAGCCCAGCTGGTCCGGACCATGGCTTAAGGCGCACGCAGGAGGGCTCGGTCACGGTTCGAAACGTGGGGGAAGTAGATTCCGCGTTTTGCAATTTTTCTTCATCGCCTAGGACACGTGGCAGCATCTGATTGGCTGGAGCGAACGCACGCGCCAAGCGCGTGATCGTCTTCAACCTCGATCCGAGATCGCCGACGAGGAGAAAAATCCAAATTTCGGCCGTTTTGATTCGAGTTTTTGCACAAATCCAACAGATCTTCAACAGAAATACGATAAACATCATCCAATTGGAATCAAATCTCAACAAATCGATGGATTACATGAATCAGAGTTGGTTTGTTTAACTGCAAATCCGATTTGCTTCAATCGGTGGAAATCCGAGCTTATCCAGCTCGATTTTGAATGCCTATAAATAGAGATGAAGTGGAGAAGCAGAAGCATGGATCAAAAAGTGAGAGAAAGAGAGAAAAAAGAGAGAATCGAAGCTCGCCGGAGTTGTTCAAGACCACGACCGCCGATCAAGTGTTGGGCAACCATTAGGAGGCGTTTCTGAAGCAAACCACCACCACCATTGGATTCCTCACCCCCGAGAACCTAGGAATCAACACCTCAACCGTTGCAAAAGGCCGCAAGAACGCCGTCAACGAGCACTCCCAGCCGCCGCATCCGATCGACTCGACCCGACCCGCTTCGACCTGATCCGACCCGACCGACTCGCGCACCGACCCGGATCCAAGTAAGTCGGATTTTTCGATTTTTTATTTTATTTTATTTATTTAGTTATGTTATTTATTTCAATTTATTTATTTATTTATTTGTTATTAATATTTCAATAAATAGAAAATGTTAGAAATTAGATTTTTTTAGGATTTAATGATAAAAATAAAAATAATAATTATAATAATAAATAATAAAAATGTAGAAAATTAATAAAGAAAATAATAAAAATATTAGAAAAATAGTAATAAAAATTTAGAGTTTAAAAATAGGATAGATAAAAATCTAGGAGAAAAATTTCAATAACAATTAATAAAAATATAAAATAATAAAAAATCAATAAAAAATTATAATAATAGAAATGAATGGAAAAATAGAAAAATGGAATTTTTTATCACTTAGAAAAATCATTTTCTCAAATAAATCCAAAATTGGTTTTTCCTTAAAATATCACTTTCAAAAATCAAATTATCAACCTTAGGCTTAGATTTTTTAGAAAAAATCCTAAAATGATAAAACATAAATCAAAAGAGATTTCATAATTAAAATTCACAAACCCACTTAAGATTTTTCAAGAAAAGCGAACTACGGCTTGTTTGGTCCTGGATAGCAGGTACGTAGGCACCCATTTGGGGCAACCCTAAAAAGGAATAAAAATAATTTTCCTAGAATAATTCACTCAAAAACACAATAAAAGACAACAAAAATAAAATAAAAGACATTTCGAGATAAGAGTAAATTTTAGGATATTGGGTGGTAACCGTAAGGTTTTAGTAGGTTAGCCTCCGAACTTAGAATATCTGGTTTTCCCCTTTTCTCTTTTCACAAAAACAAGAAGAGGAAATCACGATGACTAGTGGTCCAAATTAGGACTAATCCGCTCCATTAGTCTTAATTCAATCTTTTCCAACAACAGTTGGGTGGCGACTCCAAAATAAACGAAATTCCTAACTCAAGTCGATGATCTACATTAGATGAGCACAGGGTCTAGTATAGATCGGATTAGGAATGGAAAATTCAAAAATTATACTCGACAAGGTGGAAGAACTTTTTGAATGCTATGAGATTAATGACAACACCTTAGTACGTTTGGCAGCAGTAGAGTTTACAAGGTATGCCGCCTTGTGGTAGAAAAACATTGTGGCTAGTAGGAGGAGAGATGGAGATGTTGAGATCTATACTTGGCAGGAGATGGAATGGGTTATGAGGAAGAAGTTTATACCAGAGCATTACATACAAAAGCTATTCATGCATCTCCAAACATTGAGACAAGAAGGCAAAATTGTAGATAAGTATGTCCAAGAATTTGAGATGCTGATGATTTGATATGGAGCAATTGAACCTCCTGAGTAGACGACGACGACACGATTTATGTTTGGTCTAAAATATGAAATTGCTTGTATAATGGAACTACAACAATATGACACCCTTGATGAAGCCATCCAGCTGGCCTTAAAAGTTAAGAGATAGAAGCGTTCTAATCCTTATAGAACGATGAATAATAGGTGTGGATTCTCAATAAGTCATACGATTCAGAAAGTAAGAATGTAGATAAAGGAGAATTTGATAAGAATGTGGAAAAGAATGCAACTGTTACAAATATTAAGGGGGAGAAGAGTTTTTTTGAGATAGGGAAGGCAGTTTTTAGGGTTGAAAATAAGAAGATAGTAACTGGGTCATTAGGTGGTAAACTTAACAAATCAAGTGCTTAGGTTTTAGACATATAGTTGTTCAATGCCTAAACCAAAGGATGATGACTGCTATGGAGGTGGAAAGCGAGGATGAAAGTGAAGAGTTGGATGAGTCGAAAGATTTGTCTATAGTGCTAAATGAGTATTATGGAGATGCAGATACTAAGGTGCATGAAGATAGAGGGAATGATCAGTATTGGCTATCAATGTGTTGTGCAGGGTGATGACTACTTTTCTTGCTAATGAGGAAGAACAGAGGGAGAACCTATTCCATATTTCTTGTAGGGTTCAAAGTAACCTTTGTTCTCTTATTATTGATAGTGGTAGTTGCACCAATGTAGTGGTTACTTTATTAGTTAATAAATTGAAACTAATCACTACTCCACACCCTAAGTCATATAAACTACACTGGTTGAGTGAACAAGGTAGTCTACATGTTACTCAGAGGGTTAAAGTTCCATTTAGCATAGAGGAGAGATGTCATGAGGAGATTGTCTATAATATTCTTCCTATAGGTGTATCACACATACTTTTTGGTAGACCATAGTTATGTGATAGGAGGGTGTTACATGATAGGTTTAAGAGCACCTATGTGTTCCAAAAGGATGGCAAACGAATTGTGTTGAATTAAATGTCACCAACTGAATTACAAGAAGCATAGTGATATATCAATAAGGCCACTAAAAAGAAGTCTTTATTCATAGAGCGAAAGGAGTTGAAAGAAAGCTTGATTGGCGTGGAGCGTTCCCAAGAAATTTAGAAGCTTCATCAGAAGGCATTTGAACATCTTAAGAAGACTCAAGAGCAACAGTGACTTCAGGGCAACAAACACAAGAAGACCAAGATTTTCAATCCAGGTGACTTGGTTTGGATTCATCTCAGTAATGGTTGGTTTCCTCACAAGAAGTCACAAAAACTTTCACCCAAAGTAATGGATCTTTCAAGATTTTGGAGCGCAGCAACAACAATGCTTACAGGTTGGAATTACTAGGAGAGTATGGTGTTTCTGCTATATTCAATGTTGTAGATCTATCACCTTACTTACTAGAAGATCTTTATGAAGACCTATCAGATTTGAGGGCAAATCTTCCACAGGCTCGAGGAAATTATGGGAATAAAGTCATTTTAGATACAAGACTGCTTACTTGAGCTAGAACCAAAGGACTATAGAATCTTATATTGAGAGTTCTACTTGATTAGATGAAACCTGAGGAGAATCATCTAGTTTCTTCATTTATTTTGCATAATTATTTTAACTTCAATCAAATATATTTGTTAGTGCTTTAGGACAACAACTAGGTAAGCTAAATGACTCAAAGTAAGCATGGAATGCTGCCTTTAGAAGCTGGTAACTTATGTTGTTAAAGCTAGCAGCTTATCTTGAAGAACTGGAGGTGTAGGAATGAAGGTCGGCCATAAAGGCCAACAGTGTATATTCAAAAGTCGGAGGTGTAGAAATTTAGGCTAGCGGCCTAACCTAGATGACTTGCAATTTAAGCCGACTGCTTTATGTTATTTCGAGCCAATTTTCTTTGTAATTGAACCTTGCTTTATTTTTATACCTTTGGGAATAGCAACACAAACAAAACTTAGATGTTTTAGAAATACAAGATTGAGTTTTTATTCTCATTCTTCTTATACTCTTATCAATCCTTGGGTTGTGACGAGTGATAGTATCAGGATTATTGTGTGTCATATCAACAAAATCGTGTTAGGACTATCTTATTGCTAGTGCATCATATTTGGTAAGGGTTTATAATTTTATTTTGGTATTGTTATTTGTTGAATTTTCGAAATTACTTGTTGTGAATTATCGGTAGGATTAGTGATTGCTTTGCATTGAGATTAGGTACATCATTTTTTGAAAATCTATACCACTTAAGAAACACTCAAATGATGCTGAAGATAAAAAAAAAAAAAGTGGCTAACATGAAGTGGATTAGATGGTTTGAGAAAAATTATAAAAGGTAGGGGCCACGAACACTTACATGTAACATAATATGGGCATTGATAATTAAGTTGAAAGTTTATTCGGAGAAGGAACAATAGACTTGCTTGATTGGTCCATTCCATATATTTAACAAAGGCACGCATAATCTCGATGATGCAATGGGTAATGAAACGCAGCTACATAATTTGGCCTTAACGTTTTGGAAAATTTGTTTGTGACATAATTCATTCCTGAACTAGCACCATAAAAAGAGATGGCAATAATATTTACGATATTTATTTATCTGTGAATATTTTTCATACATTAGACTATGATTTCATGTGTTTTATTTTACAACATTAGTATTGTAATCAATATAATATCAAAATAGTCATCTTCTTTGCATTTCTTTAAGTCTTGTTATCTACACTCTACTTCTACACTCGACTTGATTACAATTTCTTATTTAAATAATTTAGGATTTCTAGAAACATGAGACACTAATAATGATTATAATGCAAGTTATAGGACTACTCATAAAATTTTACAGTGTGTGGAAAATATCCACATTAACAACATTGCAATAACTTTTACATTTTCGTTACTTTATTGTATTATTTTCTAATTATATCTTAGAAGGGTCGTAATACCATTTTATTTGCTTTTGGCGTTATATTTTCTTGTAATTGCAGTAGTACTCTCGTTTATGGACTCTGTTACTTCACATTGATGACTTAAGACCAAAAAGGCATATGTGCAAATTATAATTAATCAAAGGACTTCCCTTTTTGGAAGAAGTGAAAGTAGGAAGGATCCATACAATTTAAAAGGAAAGGTAAATGGAAATAAATAAATAAAGTGGGGTGGCCGGTTTGTAGGTTATGGATCCGTGACTTGTCACAGACACAGAACCAAGGGTCACGGGCTATTCCCAATTTAAATGTAAGGGCCATGGATCAGCAACTTTTGCTAGTCCAAGGCCCTGTACCACCTAGGGCCGGTAATGCGGGCCGTCTGGGCCAGCCCACCCCGACCTGCGCCGGCCCGTGGATCATCACGGGTTGGCCCGCAAATGACCTGCAAAGCTAGCAGGTCGGAAAAGTCGACCTGCCCCGCCGCAAGCGGGCCAACTCGCAATGACCCGCAATTTTTTTTCCTTGTGCAAAAAATTAAAAAAAAAACCTACAACCAAATTGAATACATGAATTGATCTCATTTAAGCTAGCCACTACATGTGAATTAACCCTAGTGAACATCTATGCCACACACACATATATATTTGTGCGCGTAATTTGTTAAATCCTTATTAGATTCATGCAAACATATAACTTAGAAATAAAAAAGATGTCCTTACATATAAGTATTAAAAGATTGAAGACAATACCAAAAAGTTTTAAGTAGGAATAATTTCTCTATGGTGTTCACCCTCTCAATTATTTTTGGTACAAGTATGAATTCTTAATGACAATTCATTATATTGACTAATGTTCGTAAGTTACAATTGTAACAATAGTTTGTAAACAAAGTAAATTAGATTAGTTGACATTTAAGTTACTCTCTCTCTCTCTCTTTTTCTTACTATAAAAATGATGCTTGAATAGAGATTTCAATTTATATGTACTTACTCTTAAATCCCATTCTTATACGATAAAAAAAAAACCTAAAACGATAATCAAGCAATTATGATAAAGTACTTTTCAGTTTTTACTAATTACATAGGAAAACAAATATAATAATGAAGCAAATAAAATTACATATATAAATCAATCATCACTATCATAATCATCAATAACTAAATTGGAGTCTCCTTTCGATGAAGTAGTCGCAGTCCCACCCACACTCCCATTGTCTTCTTCTTGATCTACAATTTATAAGATTACACATATAATTAGGAATATATTATATTAGGGTGAATACATTAAAAGAAAATATTAGGAATAGAACAAAAAAAATTACCTTCACATGCAAATCCTTGTAACCAATTTCGTGTACAAATGAGAGCTTCTACATTGGCTGGAAGCATAGAACTGCGATACTTATTAAGTACACGAGCACCGATACTGAAAGCTGACTCCGACGCTACAGTAGTAATTGGAATGCTAAGCACATCGGAGGCCATGATAGATAAATCAGGATATCTCTAGCTTTGACTCTTCCAATGTTGTAACACATCCAATTCTGAGTAGAAGTCCATATCCATTACTGGCTCATCTAGATAAATATCTAAAGAAGATTTACCAGAATTTTGTACTTCTACTTGACGGTATCGGAATTCCTACATTATTAAGAAAAAACTATTTACATACCAATATATATTACAAAAAAAAATAATTGAGGAAATAAAAAATTATTAAACTTACTACTAATGTAGCAAAATCAATCTCCAAGCCCTTTCCAGCTCTATGTGTTGCTGCTCCCTTACTGCTGCTACCTCCAGATGTGTCTTGTGTTTGAGGAGATGATCCAACCTGATTGCTTCTACTTCTAGATATGTGATCTGTTTTGTTCTTCTCATATTCTCCATAAAGTTTATATAACTTGCTTTTTATATGAGCCATCTTCTCTTCACAAGTGAGGGGATCAAGTTTGTTAAAACAAAAGCTCAAAAAATCAAATTTCATTCGAGGATCAAAGATTGCTCCAAGTGCAAGGATAACACTATAATTACTCCAATACTTATCGAACTTCTGTTTCATTCTAATGGACATCTCCCTTATGACATGATCTTCACTATTTAAATTTTCATTGAGCAAAACATTCAATCCTCCATACTTGCAAAAAATAGTGGTTTGATGTTGGATGTGATGATCCTGACATCAAATTGGTGATACTATGAAATGGGCTCAAAAACTTGCATATCTTTTCTGCTCTTTCGCACTCATCAATGGTTGGACAGTATTTGTAATGACGATCATTCAATTGAAAGCAAGAAAAAGCACGTCGATACCTGAGTGCGCTATCAAGCATAAGATAAGTGGAATTCCATCTAGTAGTTACATCCAAGCGCAAACCGATATTCGTATCAATGTTGCCAACCAACTTCAGATACATGATCCACATTAATAGGTTCCATTGGTTCCATTGCAGCCTCGTTACTTAAAGGATCCATTCTGTAAATATAAAAAAATGTTATTAGTAGTAGTTAAATATATGTAAATAATTAAATATAACCACCACACACCACATGGCCACCACCACCACCACCTACTCTCCATTCTCCATTCTCCATTCACCATGCCTCCACCAGTGGACCACCACGACCGACATCACTCACCCCCCACGGGCCACACCACACGACCACCACCACCACCCTACTATCCAATCTCCATTCTCCATTCTCCATTCACCAAGCCTCCCTCCACCACTGGCGTCACTCACCCACCCTCACCCCACACGGCCCACCACCCCCACGGCCACCACACCACCCTACTATCCAATCTCCATTCTCCATTCTCCATTCACCAAGCCTCCACCACCACCACCACCGGCGTCACTCACCCACCCCCACCCCACACGGCCCACCACCCCCACGGCCACCACACCACACCACACGCCACCACCACACGGCCACACCGCCACACCACACGCCCCACGGCCACCACACCCCACCACAGGCCACCACCACACACCCACGCACCATCCACAAGGCCACCCCACACGGTCACCACACCACGCCACTTGGCCACCCCACACGGCCACCACACCACACGACACCACACGGCCAAACCACCAACCACAACAATACAGTAGAAGACAATAGTAGAGAAAAGAGAATTGTTTTACCTTAATTAATGACGTCTAAAAGGTGGCGGTGGTGGTGGCGCGACGTCGGTCTAGCTGCGGAGTATTGGGGGTGCACGGATGGTGGGGTCTGGGGTGGGCTGCCAGCTGCATTGGAACTTGTACAACCTGGCCGTGTGGGCTGCTTTGCTGCCAGCTGCGGCCTGCGTGTGGGCTGCGGTCCTGCGGACGAGGTCGAGGTGCACGGAGCCACGGACGGACGACGACCTGCGTGCGGGCTATGAGTGTGGACTATGCTGTCGCTGTGGACTGTGGATTGTGGTGTCTAGGCTCTGGAGTCTGGTGTGTGTGTGTGTGTTCGACTTCTTCAGGTGGGGTGGGAATTGCGTGGCATGGCAATTTCAATTTGAACCGCACCCGTCGGCGGCATCACTTCAACCGGTCATCTCACTTCTCAGTCGGCGGTGCAGGGCATGGTCGTCATGTCGTCCTCGTCATGTTCCAGCAGCAGGTCGTACGTACGTGTCATCTCAAGCCGTTGCCGTGCCGTGCAGTTCTGCTTCTGCGACTGCAACTGCAGAATCCGGCGGGTTGGCCCGCAGCCCGCGGGGATTGCCCGCGCCCCGGGGTCAGCAGCGCGGCCAAAATGCCCACCCTTACGGGTCGATTTTTTGCCCGCCCCGCATATTTTGCGGCTGACCCCCGCATTCCACCTAGTACCACCCTCTACTCGTAAGTCATAAGAGCTATAATTATATGGGTAGAGATGGAAAAAAAAAAAAAAACAACCAAACTATGAATTGGATCGAATTGAACTAAATTGAATCATAAATTAGGTTTAAATTATTCTTTTAGGTTCAAAAAAATTATGACCGAAATTGAATTTTCTTTTCGGGGTTTGGATAAATTATGAATCGAATTGTGAAAAGTAAAAAACAAAAAAAATAGCCGTAAAAACCTAAAAAATATATAACTATAAAAGATGATTTCATAGTACTTATTCAATTTCTCTTCTTATTTGATTTTCATCAAGTACTTTACTATTTTTTTATTTTGCATTTTTTGTTTATTGACTAATATAAAAATCATAAGTTTCTTGAGAAAGACAATAAAACTTTTTAAAATATATCAAATGTGTATTAAAGATGGTGAATAATATTGAAAAAATGATAATAAATTAAATCTTTTTTATGTCAAGTATAATATTTTCCATAACTTACTAACTTATATAAAGAAAAAAAATTAATAACATGTGTAAAAACGGTTCAAACAATAAATCATTTTTTTTTAGTTGAAAAAATTACAAATCAAACCATATAGTTAGGTTCAATTTAAGAAAAAAAAATTATAATATACGGTTCAGTTCGGTTTGATGAACGAATCATATCAAAACAAATTGGACCCACTACTTCCCCTAAGCATGATGGAGGGCACGCTTTGGGGGCATGCACGTGAGTTCACACGGTTGAGTGCACTCTAGATTATGCACAGGTTGGATGCATATTGGGCTGTGGAAGAGTGGCTTAACCTTCTGTAATTGCAATAGATATGGGCTGCAACACTAGTGGTTGTTCATTGTGTGGATCTAATGTAGATGCGGACACATTTTGGAGGCACGCACGTGAGTTAGCACGATCGGGTGCACACTCTGGCTTTGCATAAGTTAGATGCATATTGGGCCGTACAGGAGTGGTTCAACCTTATTTGGGCTCCAATGACAGTGGTTGTTCGTTATGTGCAGTAGATCAGACCAATGTAGCCCGATATGAAAAGGTTCGGCTATAAGAGCGTGTCTTGGGTTGCATATTAGGTTACCAATTCTAACCTCACTGAGATACTAGAAAGTTTTGTCCTTGCCTCCAGTTTGATCAGCTTCTTTATTATCTCGACAAATATAAATGTTACAGTTTTCTTTCCTTCTCTTGCCTTACTTGACCTACCATCCATGACATTTGCCTCACATGCCAAGTTGTCATGGACCCAAGAATTGGATTCGTATAAGGGTCAGTAAGTACGCGACAAAACTGTTTGTTATGATCGGTTGTCCTTTTCAGTATTACAACCTTTCTTTCTAGATATTATGATGAAATTGGAGATTGAGGGCTAAAGAAGAGTGAATTCCTCTCAATCTCATAAGCTACCTGGATTACTAATATTTTTTGGACAAATTTCTAAGTAACTTTTTTGCTTATCTTATTTTCCACAGAATTCACCTAATTGGACAAATCTTGATAATAGTAATAATATATATATATATATATATATATATATATATATAGAAAATAAACAAATGCAGTAAAGATCACAAAAGGGGAAATAAGTTCTTTTTTTCTTTTTTCTTTTTTTCCCTACATCCTCAATTGGATTGTTGGGATAATCAAAATTTGAATCTCTTGTAGATTATCTTCAAATACACCTTATAAATTTTTAATCAAATTCCAACCCTGGAGGCATTTGCATAAGTCGATATAATGTTTATTTGCACTCTTCTTTTTTTAACTGAAGACATTTATCTAAGCGGTGAAATGCTAATCAAGGATTCTCATAGTGATCCTTAGATTCATAATTTGGCACCCTTTCTTTTCCAAGACATTTAGTTCAACGTTAAACTTTAGGTAGAACATGGCATATAACTAAAATAAGAAGGAAAAATAAACGAGTTCTAGATGTTTTTGAACGTGGAAGTAAAACCTAAACCTTTGAAAATGGGGTGCATACTAACATATCCATTAAGTTTTTTATTAACCCGATATGGCATACTGCATTATTCAAGCTATAAAAGGAATTTTTTTTTTGAGGCAGGCTTATTGTAGGACGGGCACACACTAATGAGGTTTATATGAGCAGGTCTATGTTAAAGTTTTTATTCCCAAAAGATTAACCTAATCTTAATCTGACAAGTGCAGTGAGGGTATGAGTTCTATTATCACCAATGTAAATACATGAGGTCACTTAGACGATAAAAGGCTGATTAATCCTCCTATTCAAGATTATACTACTTACCATATAAGTGCCTAAGGTGGTCGATTCAGTTACTATCATACTACCTTTGTAATCTACGAAAAATTCTCTTGCTATAGTTTTTTTTCAGTGTATTATGGGTGCATTTGCCGTCGGAAGATAGATTTAGGTACTTTTAGTGCAGTATAATAATATTTACTTTATTTGGATTCTTGTATTATTAGACTTCATACAAACGATATGATGTGAGAATGCATTAATATATTTATATTTTACTCTTAGAAACCGCAAGTTATCATCTTTGTTGCTTCTAAGCAACGAAACTCTTTCGTCTTTTTGCTCATATTTCTCATGCTAGCTTGTTCGAAAGAAGCAAGTTTCTCTACTTCCATCTAAAGTAGCCGTTTTTCCCCCCCAATTATTCGTTCAATTTTAATTCTTTTATTTAGTTTACTATTCCCTTCATTCTTATCTATACTAAGAATATATTTTTTGAAACTTGAAACGGACAAATCAAAGACAAAGATTGATAAGGAAAACATGTTATCAACTCCTTGGAAAAACAAGAAACCTAAGTAAAAATAAGGTTGTAGAAGAGCACACAGATGTGTGAAAATATCTACTTTATTAGATATTTTCTGAAGTGGATAATATCGCTTGGTTTTTAAATTTGAATCTTATATTTTTCTTTGGTAGGAGGACTCCTTGATGGAACAAACAATAGTTCATTCAGGACCTCCATTGCTGGATCTATTTGGGGCTATGGGGTCCAGGTCTTCCATTATTTATGAATTTTGTGAGCTGAATATTCTTCTTGTAAAATAAGGCATTTGATTATAATCTTTTCTAATCCATCGACTAAGGTACTTAATCCCTGCCCCTAACGTATGAAATTCTTTTACTTTAGAGGTAGTGATTTTTGAAAATTCAATAACCATAAGTTGTATAGTGCATGGTCGTATTACCTTCTAAACCTCATCCCTTCATCAACCTTTTTAGATTTGTGAATACCGCTATAAATCCCAATGTCTAGGTCATCACCTTTCAGCTAAGTAAAAATCTCCAGATTCGCTTTTCATTTATCATTCCTCTCATCAAACATCCACATTAGCTATTTACCATCACAAGTTTAGTATAGATGTAATTAGTTTGAGAATCTTTATGATTTATATGATATTATTTTATGATAATTCCTTCGTAGTATTTGTCAAATCCCTTTCTGTATTTAATACTAAAAAAAAAATTCCCTTTCTTATTGGCATCCTTGTGTAGGTTTTTGCTACCACCTATGTATTAACATTATATTAACTAATTAATTTTTTTTTTCTCTTAAAAGAAACAATAACCATGACCATTCACACCGTTAGGTTTTCAAATCCCACACTCTTTATTTATGACTCCTCTTGTCTATGGTTTACCTGAAGTGAATTATTTTCAATTGAATGAAACTTATTCTTCTTTAAAAAAAAAAAAAATTATGCGTCTCAACTTGTTTATTAGTGTTGCTATAGCATCTAGTTGGCAATGTCTAATTTTGTAGGCAAGCACGTCGATTGCTCAAAGTTGTCCCAGTTCGGTCTCTCTCTCACGGTCCATGTTTGTTTGGGTGCATATAATACATTGTTCTCATGCTAAAACGTCCGTGTCGATACACCTCAACATTTTGCCCCATTTTGGGGGTTCGTACATGTGCGGTAAAGGAAGCCGATACGTTTCATGAAGTGTAGGCCGCACGCAAGCATTTGAAACAAGGGAGACAGACTCTGAAAGTAAACCTTGTTGCAGGTAGGGGACTTAACTTCTTTCTCTAGCAAGACACAATATCTACGTTGCGGGGTGGTGGGGTGGGGCGGGGCGCTTGTTTTCCATCTCCGGATAATTAGGTTAGGCCATTAGGGGGTGTTTCCCATAATGGAAAGAAAACCTACAAATGGTCCACCAAGAAATATATTTATAGGCTTGACTCCAAATTTCGCTTAAAACTTTAAGGAGTTATTTTAGTAAGTCATTCCTCTTATAAATCTTTCATTTAATAAAATACAAATGATATCTATATCTCTTCAATATCATATTAATATATATAAAGAATTTTTATTTTAATAAAAATAAGTGGAGCTAGAACCATTTTTAATTTTCTGCATTTTGGTTTTAACTTTCTGAAAGTTTCTTTTTTTAATTATTTATTTTATTATTGTATTAATTATTTAAAAAAACATGTAGACCAATCATAAAGTGCTACATGTTACCATTGGACAGAAAAGTTAACAATATTGACAAAATAACTCATTTTCAAGATTTTTCCAAATGTCAAGAACTAAAATTAAAAAAAAAAAAAAACATTTAGGATTCATTTAGGAAAGATAGTAAATATTGAGAACTAAAAATGTAGTTTTCCATTGAATTTAAAAGATAAACCTACCATTTTTTTTTTACTCTTTTTCATATATTTCAAAAAGGAAAAGTCTTTGCTCTAACTCTGTATTTAGAAAGAGGAAAAGTGGAAAGAAAAAGAATGGAAAGAGAAGAAATTAGAAAGAAAGAAAGAAAAAATCTAATTCCACTGTTTGACTATAGAAGGTAAATAGAGGGAGAAAGAATTTTGGAAAGAAATATTTCTATCAACCCTGAATGTTTTTAATCACTTTAAAATTGGAGGAAAAGTGGAAAAAGAATTGTATTTCCAATTCTATCCATCTTTTTCTTCTTTCTTTATTTTTTCATGTGCATATTTTTAATTTTACATTACCTTTATTTTATCTTTTGTAATCATTAAAATTCCTTCATTTTCCTTGACTCCATATCAAAAGATTCAAAAGCGTCCACAATTCTTTCCTCTCATACTCTTTTCTTTTATATTCATTCATTCCTATTTACTTCCCTCACACCAAACAAAATGTAAGTCTCAAAAGTCATGCCCTCTTTGTCCATCATGAATTGCACATCTCTTTCCTCTTTAGGTAAGTAACCGTTTTCTTTTTATTTCCTTTATAACTCTAATTACTATAACTTATTATTATAGTAACTTATCAAAATCGTTAGTGACTTAATTAGACCTTTTGATAAAAAAGTATATTATGTAGAATTGAATCTTGGGAAGAAAGAATAAAACTTAGCTCATGCCATTGGTAGGCTAGTGTTCATGCCACTTGACTATAAATATTCTAAATTAAAATGGGTTTATAAAGATCTTTTAAGTATAAAATCAAATGAAAAGTTTAGGAATTAAAATCTTACAGCATAATTATGTATTAATCACTTGCATTTGAATTCAAGTGTAAGATTGACTTTCACTAGGGATAATTCCAGTGTGACAAGGAAATATCAAGTAGATAGTTACTTTGATTATTATTTATACTTATATCATTATAAAACAAATAAATTTAAAGTTATTGAAACGTAAATTTCGATTCTATTTGTGCTTGATGTGGATGCTAAGAGGACCATTTATTGGGTATTGAAAGAGGTAGTCAAGGATAGGTAGTAGGGGTAAGCACATATAGGGTGAGTAAGGTATAAGGCTCTCCCTATACTCTATCTTATAAAGTATAAGCCTTTAGAATTTGAAATTATAACCTACTTTGTATTACCTTAGAACCACTTTGTATCTTGTAGAACTTACAAGATATAGGATGCCACATGAAATTTGTAAATTTTATTATTTTTCTTATAAATTTTAAGTTTATATGATATTGAGAAAGTACTTTATGATATTACAAGTTCTTTATATACAAAACATATGAAAATTATAATGTAAAATTTAAAAGAAAAAGAAAAGTAAATTTCCTCTCTTCATTATTTCACATTTATGTTATTTTACTACTTAAGAAATAAGAAAGAACAAGGATAAAGAGTGAAAAACACAAAATTGGAGAGGAAAATTGAAAAGAAAAAGAGAAAAAAAAAGAATGAAAAATAGAAATGGCATTAGTTTAGCCCTCTAAGTTATTAACTTAAGGATTTACACTCATTTATTTTTCTTTTTATTAAAGCATTTATTGGCAAAAAAATATAATGTCATTATTTATTATTTATTTATTTAATAATTTTTTATAAGGTGAATACAATATACATTAGAACATGTACCCTATATATATCTTAAAGTATAGATTACAAGATAGATATGAGATAAGAAAACCTCATACACGTATTTTATCTTGTGAGACTCTAGAAAATCTATATTTAGAACCTACTCTATGACTCTCAATATTTATCAAAACCTATCTAGTTAAATAGGATACAGATGGATACCCTATGAAATTGAATTATCCACTTACCCCTAACTGGTAACTATATTATTTAGCAAGGGCAATAATCTAGGGTGATGCAGCATATAGATGAGGCTTTGATTCCAACATAAGTCGTAAGTGGGATTAAAAAGTATATTATTTCATTAATTTGAGCTTACAACACAAATGGGGTACATAAGTAATAAGATAATAAAGATATGGTATTTTAGTCTTTCATTGTAGGTAGTATATAAGGCCACTTTCTGCCCTACCTCTCCTTTTCTTTTTCATAACCCATGTTTTATCTCTTTCTCTAAAAAAACCCTAACTTGTAAGCTCCTACCAACAAGCCATGTGCTTATGACACAATTTCACTTGGCTCAACATGACATCTACAAGGTAAGCTTTAGTCTCAAGTGATTAATTGTATGTTCTTTTTTCATCCAATGAGTGTTAATCAAGTATAGGTTTCGTTACAATTTAGGGGATTATTGGTAGTTTAAGGGGTAATGGTGTAAAGTGACAAAGTATGCTTATGGGTTTGGATGAATTTAAGGACATTTGGAATAAATTGAAACAAGTAAATGTGTTATCTATGATGAAATTGTGTTTTTATATACCCTAATTATTGTACAATTAGAAGTTGTAGTGTAGTTTTGAATATAGAAAGGATAGAAAAACAAAATGGAAATTTACATCAAGAAATTTTTTGGTGCCAAGAGGCATAAAGCTATGTACATAGGCGTGCCAAAGGGTTATTTTAGTGTGATGAGTTATATAGTTTAGTACATGGCCATGTACTTGAGCGTGATGAGTATCCTATTTTAGAAAGAGATACACAGCCATTTATACGGTCATATTTTTCTCCATATTCCTCTACATGGCCATGTACATGGTGTGCTATTTTATATTACTTGTAAAATGTTTCCTTCTTCCTTTTTCTCGGTTTTTTTTATTAATTTAAAATTGGTTTTATTTAAACTAAAGTAATTTAGAGGGGGGATAATTAGCTAATTTCTATCTAAATGAATCAATGAACTTAGATTAAGTTGCAGGCTAATACTAAATTTAGTTCTTTGTATATAACAAGCTTTGATAAGGTTGACAGTTGCAATAAGATTGAATAGTTCATCTAGGTATGTGACTACCTTATTTGCTTTGTATGCTTGATAGTGTACTAATCAAATGAGCTTAAATGTTATATGGTTAATGAATGTTTGCTAGTTGTGCTTGGTTAGATCTAGGGGTTAGTGGTGGTAGATTCATAGGAAGCACCTTAATGATCTTCATGTGACACTATCCCTAGTGCAATTGTATATCAAAATGATTTAGGTAGATAGATGGCAGTAAGTTGAATGCATCATATCATATGTATTCATAAAACTATTAATAACTAAAGTGCGCCAAGTCATGAGTACTCCTATGATAATTGATGGGTTTAAAATAAAGGTAATAAAGTGGTGGTTGTTTGTCTTGTCTACATTTGAATGCATGTAAATTCTATATGTGTTTATCATGCGTATTGCTTACAAGTATCATGTACTAAGTATTACCTCATCCCTTGTGGGGAATTTTTTTTTTCGATTGTAGTTACAAGTAAACAATCATTTTATGATGAGTTAGGGGTAGATTACGATCAGAATGACAACTAAGTAGATTATTACAACTATTATAAGGAATAGTGAAGATTGAACAAGAGCATTTAAAAAACTTATTTCCGTTTGAGATGACTACTTATGTATTAGAAGATGCTATAGTTGTTCATTTTAGTTGTGATGTTAGATTTCATTTTGGATAAATGGATATGATGAATGTTTAAAGGGGTTATTACCATTAAATAAATATGATTGATAGATTGCTTGAATGATTATATTTAAGCAAGTTAAGAGTTTTGCGTGTTATTGAATAGCAATGACATGCAGTGAGTTATTTCATTCTAAATTTTGTAATGTTACACACTTAAATGCTGATAAGTTAATAACATATTTAAAATGATCTAAAATGTTGGTTGTTTTGAATGAATTTATCCAATGTGTATGTTTATACACGTAGCTAGAGGTATCCAAAGGAAATCACATTCATCTACCCTTTATTATTATTTTAATTTTGATTCTTACGAGGTTACTTCCCAAAAGAAAAAAAAAATTAAAAAGTTTACGCAACAGTTTGCCACATTGAAAGTTTTTTTATATAGATTACCACTCTTATTTCAGCCGACACAGGCTTTATTTTAATTTGTTTCATATTATTATTATTTTCTTTTTTTGGTTTTGACTTTTCTAACGAAGAACAAGAACGTAATGGATAAGGTTAAATCGCTTCCACAAGAAAATGCATGGTATAGGCCCTAGAATTACATGGCAACAGCTAAGCATGATAGACGACGACCTATGACACATCGATGTCAGTATGTCCCACACTCCAAGCCTTCTATCCTACTAAGCAAGGATCCATATCTATGTTCCAAACTTAAACTAAAAATCATATCAATGCTAGGCTAGCCACTTCGATACGTGTCTCCTTAGATGGCTGCCTCCTTTTTTTTTTTTTTTTTTTAAGCCTGCTGACCCGTCATGGACGGGCCGATAAGCTAAAATAGCAACTAATCAGCCATAAGCCAAACGATCGATTAGTTGATAAAAGATTTTTTTTTTCATGATTCACCATTTTATTTATGTAACATATGTAAAATAAAATAGATCAAATATAAGAATAAGAAAAATAATAATACTTAATAATGATAAAATTGATCATAGAAGAAAATTCATCGACGAGTGATCAAGTTTGAAAAAATACATAGAAAAGTTCACAGTCGAGGATCATGCCCGTAGTCATGACCATGAACCCACAAGTTAAACATACCGAATTCATGCCTAGTTTCCTTTGGTCATAGAAAGGTTCACAATCAAGGTACATGCCCATAAACCCCTATTGTGAACATCTTGAAGGAGCAAAACCACTATTATCTTTTATCTTTTGTTTCCTAATGTATGTCCATACTAATTTAGGATAAGTAGGAAGTAGAATAATACTAGTTTTTTTTTTTTTTTCCATAAAAGATAGTAGTATTAGAGATGTAAAGATACAAACACATTAGAGAGTTCATTACAACTTTCAAATATATAACTTCTACACCTATCATTTGAAAGGGCAAGATTGAGCTCCTTCAAACAATCATATAGCCAATTTGATGGACAAATATTTTGCAGAGTTCAGGTTGCTACCCAGTTTGCTCCATAATTAGCTTCCCGGCTTACCAAATTGAATTCAATGGTGGTAATACTTGAGCGTAATTTAGTCAAATGTTGAAGAATAAACCAAAGTTGCCATGGTGCATTTGTGGGACATAGTAGTGCCTCATACGTAACTGCATTGTCGAGTTCAATTACCAGTCGATTCCATCATCTAGAGTAGGCATATTAGATGGCTTTAAAGATAGCTTTGCATTCCACCACTTCCACCCTATTGGTTGTGATCCGAGTAACACCACCTCCATGCACTAGGCCTCGATTATTCCTAGCAGCAAAGCCAACTATGGCCTCTCTCAATTCTGAGTTGAAAGTCCCATCAACATTCAATTTAATAAACTCGCTTTGAGGAAGAACCCAACTTACTCGAGCAAAGTATGGATGAGTGTATTAGGAAGAAGTGGCATTTAGTGCCTGTGCAATAGATTGCATCAATTCAAGTTTTGTTGCAATTGTGTCGCCACTATGATGAACTAGTTGAAAACTCCCTTGTAAAGCCGCATTCTGGGTTATGATCTGGTCATTTGTCTTATCTTTGGTGGAAGTAAGAGGCCTATTTACGCTGAATGCATCCATCTTAGGAGGTCCTGGAGATTTGCCATTGGAAGCAACTGAAGCACATGATAATTCATCTAAGGCTCCCTTGCATGAAGCAATTATATAATTTACATTGGGTGATTGCGATTTAAAATGTGCATAACATCGTGATTTCTAAATACACCACATCACCATAGATACCTTGGCAAACAGTTCTAGCACCTGCTTTCTTCGTACCTTGACATCATCCAAGATTGATAGGGCCATCTATCTAACATAGAGACTTTCCTTACCTTGATTCTAATACTTAATGTTGTAAACTAGATGGGTAAAGTCCATAGGTAGCATAACAAAGCATGCTCCATTGATTCCTCTTCTACATAGAAATTGCAACGATTGTCCTTGGTTACATGTCGCCTCAAAAGATTACTCTTGGTGGCTACTACATGATGAAGAGTTCACCAAACAAAGTGTTTGACTTTAAGTAGTGAAGGTTTGTGCCATAACTATTTCCAGATCACTGGATCTAGCTGGTGTGAAGAAGAGGTGCCCATTTGATGTTGCATAGCATTACTTTGTAAGTGGTTGTAAGCCGATTTAACGCTACACTAACCATGCCTTTCATATGGTCAGATTAGTCTATCACTACTAGTTCTACCTAGGATTGGGATTACTAATATAACATGACAAGTGTAGACATCAAAGAGCCTATGGAGTACATTAGATTTCCAAGACCGGGTGGTAGCTTTTAGCAACTTGGCCACCCTTATTTCTTTGTTCTTCATACCAGGTTTGAAAGAGGGTGAATGTCCTTTGATCTCTAAGATCCATCTACCTTTAGCCACATGGATCTTTATCCCATCCCTAACTTGTCACTTGGCTCCTCTAAGCAAGCAGTCCCTTCCTTGGAGAGTACTTGCCTACCCCCATGAAGCTCTAGCACCTGCATTAGCTTACAAAAAGGTTTTATTAGGAAAATAAAGACCTTTAAGCATTCTTTCCCAAAATGTGTTAGGATTTGTATTGATCCTTCATGGGAGCTTAGTTAACAAAGCCAAATTGAAGTCATTCAGATCCTTAAAACCTAAACCTCCATGAGCCTTTGAAAAAGAGATTTTATCGTAATTCATCCAATGAATCTTCTTTTCATCCTTTGCAATTAAAGTGTTGACCTCTTTACACCATTTTGCAAAGAACTTGAAGCAACTCATTGAATAATTAGGAATGGTGTTAGCTACAACCTTAATGAGAATTTCCTTCCCTACTGGAGACAATAGGTTCCTCTTCCAATTTTTGAGCTTAGCCCTAATTTTATCCTTCATAAACTGGACTGCTTTTGTTTTATTTCTTCTCCATATGGTAGGAAGGCCAAGGTACTTACCGGAATTGGAGGTCATCGGGACATTAAGGGCTAATCTAATCTCTTCCTTTTGCTGAATGCAAGTGTTCTAGCTAAAAAAATAAGCTTGACTTGTGGAACTTGATTTTTTGTCCAGATGCTTCATAGTACTTCTCTAACATATCCTTTAAAACTTACACATTTGGGACAATGGCTTCTAAAATGAAAAGAGAGTCGTCAGCAAAAAAATAGATGTGAGAGGGGTGAGTACGCTCTCCTCATGGTCATAGCACTCAAATGTGCACTATTAACAACCTTTTCAATATTTTGAGAGAGCACATCAGCAACTAAGATAAACAAATATGGTGATAAGGGATCTCCCTACCTAATTCCTCTAGATGGGTTCATATGACCAGCTATTTTTCCATTCACCAACACTATATGAAACTGAGGTAACACAAGACATTATCCATCTGACCTATGTTTCACAAAAGCCTAAATGAACTAGGACAACTTGTAGAAAATCCCACTCTACCTTAGCATACGCTTTGCTCATATCTAGTTTGAGGGGACAAAACATTTTGGTGCTTGCTTATTTGGTTCTTAAAAAAAAAAAAAAAAAAGAAGATAAACTTCATGTGCAAAAAATGTTTTATCATGAATCACTCGACTCATTACAAAAGTGCTTTGAGTTTTAAAGATGATATCATTTAAACAAGACTTAAGATGGTTCACTAAGACTCTAAAGATGACTGTATAAATAAAATTGCACAAACTTATGGGGACAAAAATGATTGACTTCTTCAAGAGATGGGACTTTTGGGATGTGGACAATATTAGTTAAGTTGAGTAAAGGAGGGATAATACCTGAATTAAAAAAGGATAGAACAATGTCTATTATGGAACCCCTTAAATATACCAATAGCGTTGATAGAAAAGCCCTGGGAAATCGGAGCTTAAGGCTTTAAGAGCTCCTGATTGAAAGGTGGTAATCTTGACTTCCTTTGGCATAATCAGGCTACTCAATTGGTGATTCATATCGTTGCTCACACATAGGGGAAACGAGTTAAGAACATTTCCTTAGTTTCGGCTCCTCTTTGATTTAAACAATTGTGTGTAAAATTGATGAAAGGTTTGAGCCATTGCCTCCTCGTTGTCCAACCAATTACCCATGTCATCTTTGATCCTTCGAATTTTATTCCTTTACCTTCTCATCATTATGGATTAGTGAAAGAATTTGGTGTTTCGATCTCCTTCCTTTAGCTAAATTATCTAGGATCTTTTATGCCAATACATCTTCTCTCTTTGCCGTAAGGAATCAAGCCTTTCCACAATTGCCTTTTCTTTCCTATGATATAAAGCTATTCCTTGTTTTTGCAATTCAGCCAACTCTGATTGCAAGTTCTTGATCTCTGCCTTATTATTCTTAAATTCATTTTTTCTCCATTCTAACAACAAATCTCAACATCTCTTTAGTTTTCCCCTAGTGGAAAAGGATGATGGCTGGGTAGATAACTGTGCCATGCTTTTAAGATGGTATAACCACATGCCTTTAAGGTAATCCACATGTTCTCAAATTTGAAATGCCTCCTTCCTTTTTTGTTTGTGAAGCTAGTATCAACTACTAAAGCCACATGATCTAACCCCACACATTCGCTATGGAACACCTATGTATAAGGATAATTGCTTACCCATTCATTCGATCTAAATACTCTATCAATTATTACTAGAACAGTGCCTTCCTCCTTATTGTTGGACCATGTAAATTTTGGACCTTGAAAGCCTAAATCATTTAATTAGCATTCAACACCATATTGTTGAAGTGTTCCATCTCCCTTGTATATTTAATAAGTCCTCCTTCCTTCTCATGGTCATACAAAATGTCATTAAAATTCCCTAAGCATAGTTATGGTTCAAAATTATCTCCCCTAACAAAACCAACTCCTGCTACGAGTGCAAACATATTCCTAAGTTTGTATTTACATAAATCCAAGAAATATGAGAGAATAAAGATCAGTTAGACATGTGGACCGAAGAAAAAAAATATGATTCTTATGAAAAGCCTGGATCTCAATCCTATTATCATCTAACCACCACAAAGTTAAGCCCTTAGAGATTCCTATCGGGGGAACATAAAATTCATGACCATATCTCAAGCGTCTTCGAAGCCTTCATAGCTTATTGGATTGGTTATTAGTCTCCATAAGGAAAACTATACTCGGGTTGTGCCTTTAGACAAGGTCCCTTAAGTGATGAACTATCAAGCAGGGCCCCAAACCCTGACAATTCCAACTAAGGAAAATCACAGTGCCCGTGTAGCTAATTTTAGCCAACCACCACAACTATCTCGTGGTATATTAGCAAAATTAATTAGAATATTAATTAAGTCTTCTAAGAGGAGCTCTAACTTAGAATTAGAATCACTAGATTTCATGGAATTTGTGGATTTTTTTTTAGTTTCCTACCTTGCGAGATGAAGCTCTCTTTAAGGGTTGTTGTTCAGGTGGGGTTGATTTTAGCAATTTAATCCTCTTTGGATTCCCCGTTAAACTCTCATCAACAACCCTCTTAATTGTTAGTGATTGCAAGGTAGGAATGAGGTGAGAAGTAGAGGGCGAATTGAAGGTTGGTTACAGTTTAGGAGAGGGCAGAGGGGAGATTGGAAGCTCAACTATGTAATGGTTAGAACTTTGTGAGGACTAGTTAGTTGTTGGAGTCATAGGGATGAGATTGTTTTGTGTTGAAGGTACTAGATCCGCTTGGATGTGTGTATAGTCTGTATGTATAGGACTAGTGAGCTTTGCTTGTTCATGTGGTTAAGTGATGGGTTTATCTTTTGGTGTGTGGATTGAGTTGTCTTGATAAGGCTTGGATGGGGAAGTATGGGTACATGTAATTGGCACTAGGTCTTGTTGATTGAGTATTGTTGAAGGGGAATGGTATCTTCTAAATGGTGGAACATAAGCTATGCTTAGGTTGATGGGAGCCTATTGAGAGGGTGGTGGTCTATCTTCAAAGTGGTGCATGCACTAGTTGTTATGTTGCACAAGGTAAATGGGAGGGCTGGCTTCACTTGAGGCTGCCTCCATGGAGGAAGATAGACTAGAGGAGGCATGACTAGGTGAACCATCACTATTGGACGTATTTTGTACAGTAAAGGCTCCAAACTACGACCCGAATTTAACACATCCTTTCTCATCACCACAGCTAGTCATCAAATGACCAAATTTCCTGCATTTGAAGCTAACATCCAGTAATTTTTCATATTTGAAGCTAATATAATACCTTTCAGTTTTGTTTCTACTTACTTAAGTACCTAGTATAATAGGCTGACTCCAATCTACCTTTACTTGGACGCGAAGGAAGCTTTGCAAAGCACCACCTCTGAAATTTACTAGTTCTATCTCGAGTACTTCATCCATGCAATTGCCAAGTTTTTTGGTGTTACTTTTAGTCATTTAATCCAACATTAGTCCATGGATTGGCACCCAAAAGGGACACGATTAGAGTGTTTTTGGGTACTCATCACCTCCCATATATTTAGCACAACAAGCTTGCCTATAAAGCTCTACGACCCATCGTGCAACAATTTTATAGTGTTTTGCCTGTCTTCAAAGGTATACACATATAAATTCTGTCTCATAGACTCAATTTCGCACTTCCCATAATTTCTCCATGATTTCTTAAGGATAGATATTATAATTGCTCTATTTTTAGTTCAATTAGAAACCACAAGACATGTTAAGACAGCTCTGGGAGTAGAACTTTCCACTAGCCGCATATCAAGTTTGATTACCCTGAGGTTTCTACCATTACCATTGTGTTAATTATGTGGTTTTTCCATGATAGATTCTGACCTATAACAACAAGAGATGACTAATTACGGACACGCAAGATGTGAGGGAGCTGGGTTTAGGAAATTAATAAAACCCTATGGATTTAGTGAAGGGAACCCTACAACAGATGCTAAACTAAATGCAACCAGAAGGGAAACAAAGTATCACACCTAAGTCCGACTTAATAGAGACTTACTATACATACCTACTAGAACTTTAAAAATGGTTATCTATATACTTTTGATCAGGTTATGGATTAAGTAGAGTCAGTTGCTAAATAGATATATAGTGAGATTCTAGGTGCATGTTTATTTTGTTTCTTACTTATGTTTGATAGTATAATATGTTAAATGAACTTAAATGATATTGGATCTAAACATGTATGTTACTTTTGCTTGGTTCGATCTAAGGGCCATAGTGGTAGATCCCTAGGAGGCACTCCGATAATCAGTATGTGACATTATTCCTAGTGGCAATTCTCAATACTATTAAAAAGTTAGATCCTACAGTGGCAGTCCCTAACTTAGGATCTTTATATAAATATATGTTATCTACGATATAGTAGGGTGATAAGTACCCTCATAATGGTTACCGGTTAATATAAAGATAATTAACGAATTGATTGTATTTTGTATGTGTGTATGTTGTGAATTGAGTGCATGTGCATATGCTTGGGGTACTCACATACTAGGTATAAGCTTAACACTTTTTTCTTTTTCTCTATTTCAGCTGTAGGTAGGTACAGTGATTACACTAAATATGACGAGTATAGAAATGTGTACTATTATTATCAAGATAAGAATGAGGAAGCCTATTACTATTACTATGGTGACAAGTAGTGAGGGTAATTTAGGAGTTTATGGACATAGAAATATTTCTATTGGGAGTTTATAGTTAATAAATTCACTTGTTTGTGGTTCATTAGTACTCCATGAAAACTATGGTTTTAACTATGTAACTAAATCAATACTATTGTTTATTTTAAAATTACAATTGTGGTTAAAATAACTCATTTGTAAGTCATTCATTTTTATTTATTAAAAAAATTAATGATAAATTAAAGTTAGAAGTTGAATAGATTTAAAGTTACAGTGTAAATGGGAGTCTTGACATATCACTACACCATAAGAACATGTAACAAATTATGATATCCTAAGTTCTTGAGCGATACAATTTAAATATTTTATTATACCTTTTCAAACTTAGGTTTCTTACGAATCTTATATATATATATATATATATCTTTTGATATATTTCATTCACAATATATTATTTATATTATTAAATATCTCTTATTCCTCAACTAAACCAATTATGTGCAGGACGTCGTGCAGATTAGACGACAAATATAAGCTTTGAAATTTCATGGAATAACTACCTTCATATTTATTGGAAATCGTTAAATAATAAACATAAAAACATAGTTGTAAAAATTGCAATTTTACCCATATGATTTTACGACTTTATAATTTTATGATGCTTTTCTAAGTTAATTTAGGTATAGAATTATTTTCATATAAACTCATAGTAGAATTACGAATTTACATATAAATTTGATAGAATCTTACGTTTTTAATTAAGTCTACCAATTCTACTTATTAAAGTCAATTGAACTAAATATTAAAAAATAAAATTTAACTTTCATAAGATATAAATAAAATTGGTTATTTGAAAGATTTAAAATTAAAATATAAAAATATAATTGATAATAGTACCAATAATAATATTGGCTTTGATAATGATGATGGTAGCAATGATGGTTATAGTAAAGAGAGAGTTGATGATAGTTTTAAATTTTAATGATGAAAAAGGGAGTTAACAATTTTTTTATCTTTTTATTTTATTATTATAATTTATATTATAATGCATTTTATATTGATATTATTATTCATATTATAGTTTTATACCTTAGCATAATAAATTATGTTAATTTATTTATACTATAAATATATAACTTTTATTGTGAGTTATTACTAAAATTTATATTAAATTTATTTATTTCTATCATATATTTCATTTTTTTATAATTATAGTAAATATATTAATATTTTTTTTAAGTTATTTTATTTAAATTATAGAAACATATGTTTTTATATTTCGATTTTATATTTTAATTTTACGGATTTTTTGATGATTTTAAATAAAGTTACGATTTTGTCAACCTTATATAAAAATATGTATCATATTTACGAAATTCAACCATTAAAACTAAAAGTTTTGATAGTTGATCGTGAATGTAAAAGCCCCTTGCACTTTATCTAATCCACCGGCCAACGACCACCAATGAGGATCTTCGTTGTTGGCGATGGAGGGCCACAGCCATGTGTAAACATTTGTCGGCATCTATTGCCAATTTCGCCTTGTGACCGCCCTCAAGTTCGCCGCTGACTGCTGCAGCTGTCCTATATTTGCTGGATCAAAGGCCATTTATGTGGAGGATTAGTTTAATAATTTAAAAATCACTGTCTGAATTCTTCGGCCGCTCATTAGAACGGTCAGCAGATATGGGTTAGTCTAAATTTCTATAAGCTCCAAATGTGAACTAGCGATGAGAGATTTGACCAATCACTTCCTTATCAAGTATGGTAAGGTTGTCCCAATATTTAATTAATGTAGTTTAGTTATGGTTGTCAAAATTAAGATTTTATCTAAAATCACTAAAGAGATCGTAGAATTAGATTATAAAATCAAATCATGGAATCATAAAATTTTACAATTTATGTAAATTAGCTTTTAAAAATTACAAATGTACTTATAATAGTAAATAGAAAACATACAATATAAGGAATATAAGTTAAATCATTATCCAAATATATGAAATTATAATATAAAGTATCAATACAAACTATTGCAATATAAATTATTACAATAACAATATAAAACTAAAATAAACCATCAGTTGTGTTGTCACCACTAGAACTATCACCATCTCTTTTATCACCATAGTGAAAATATCTTAGATTTGAAGTCATAGTGAAATGAGAAAGTGAAAAAAGAGCTAAGGTCATGGTGTTTGAATAGCAAAAAAGAAGATCAAAATTCAACCATGTATATATTTTTCTACATTAAATCATACCTTTAGGTTAAGGAATGGTAATAAAAGTGTGTAATAAACTTGTTTAAAAACCCTTTAAATAAGAGAATTAGCCTCTTACGTCAAAAACTCTTAAATATATAGAACCATACAATTCCTCATAGAATCGAGATTCTACTAATTCTAATAATTTAAATCGATATTTTATTCAATTTTATTCAAAAAGAATTTTGTATGGAATTTAACTAAAAAAAGTCTTGTAAAGTCACAAAAGTGTATTATCATAAGAGTTGAATCGGGATTTTGACAACTATGAGCTCGATCATATTAAAGTTCAAGCTCTAGCTATTTAAGTAAACTATTGAAACAAGCTTTAATGTATTCGGTTTCATAGGCTTAAGTTAAACTAGTATTTTATTGGGTTTTATCAAATTGAAGGATTTTAGGCTTTGTACAAGTTCAAAGAATCAAAGTATTATTTTTCTCAAAACAATTGAGCCACAATGAACTGCCTAAGTCAAGCCTGAACTTGTTAAATAGTACCTTAAGATGAGCTTGAGCTTAGAAAAAGCTAAATTTGATTGAGCTCGAAGGGGTCTAAGCTTTAAATTTTCTAAGAAAACTCAAGTTACATCACAATGTTTAACTCAAACTCTAATTATTTACGTTGTTTCCAACTAGTAATAAAGGATCCAATATTCTATATTTTGGATACCTTAATTTTTTTTATATTTATTTTTTAAAATTTTAATGAACTATATAATTATATGAATTGAATGGACAAATGACTTGAACAAGTTACTTAAATAATTGTAAATATATTAAAACTAATATTTAGGTGTGGATAACTATAAAAGTATGATTCTATTACTACATAACTTTTGAAAATAATCATTACTAAGACTCCAAAACCTAAAAAGATCATAAATAATGACAATATTAAATTTAGTGGCGGCTTGAGGATTATATGCACAATTTTAAAATTAAAGGTGAGGCGAAAGTATATCTTAAGCGTTTAGAGAAAAAAGCTTCGATGGTACTAATATGCTAGTTTGATGGATTAGGAGCAATCAAGTACCAACAAAATTTTAATACATGAAAATATAAATAAATGATTTTTTTTTAAATTATCTACCAGCACTAACATGTGTTTAAATATTATTACTATTTACCCATCAGTTATCCAAATATATAATGTATTAATACTAATAGTTTTTTTTTTTTTTGAGCTAACGGTTTTATCCATATCAAATCAATAGTTTTGGTGATTTATTTGCAATTTATTTTCAGTTAGTTATGTGAAGATAGTTTTTTAAAATTAAAACAAAAAAAAAGAATAATAATTGCATAAAATAGTGGCATAAACCCCATACGCAATACTAAGAATTTGGAAGTTCTTTCCTTCACCAAACTTTGGACATTTTCTCCTTTACAAGGAGAGGCTTACAAGAGCCAAGGCATACAAGCATTTTTTTGGCCTACACCACAAATGCGTAGAACTAATGATTGATATGATACCACATGATTTGGAAACACGTGGACCTTATACGTAACATTACAATTAGTCCTTGATATAAGATTCCAGTTTCATGATCACATGTACATCTTTTCCCTTTATTAGGACTTTAGTTGTCACATATGATTGAAACCGTAAATTGGGCAAAGCCCACTACCAACCGGTAGAGTAGAACTAATCTTCCTAGTTAACTTGCTCTTTCTCTTTCCCGTCCTTGTCAAATTCATAGTCATAGATAACGATGGGTCAGCAGAATTCAATGCACTTGCCATCGTTTTAAAAGCGCCTTCGAATTCATCCTTTTACCTTTTACGAGTGAATGGGGGATTAATAATGCTAGATGTATGTAGTTGAAGAAGTAGTAGAATAGTTGATCCCAATCTTTCATATTTCTTATGAATTAACTATTTTTTATGTTTGTTAATAGTTTATATTCGAAATAACTATTTTTTGATAGGATGTAACGAACAACTTATTCTTTCTTTCATTAAACTAAAACACAATAATTTCTATTTATCATATGTGTCAATATATTTGAGCTCTTGCATAACTATTTTTTTCTTGATATTACATGTTTTTTAAAATATTTTTTGTGTTCTTTTATCCTTCTTTCATTTATTTTGATTATCTTATTTACAATGGTAAAATAGAAAAATATGATCTAAATATACTTTTTATAATTTAGGATCTAAATGCATAATTTCATATATAGAAAAAATAAAAACACATAAAACAAAAATAATGAGTATATTTTCAATTTACCTAAACTTTATGCCTAGAATATCATTGATCAGTCCAAGTAACAGTCAACCTAAAGACTCATATAGCTGGGGTAGTTATCCTTTTCCCTTAATAGAAGATAGCAAGAGAAGTGTAGGCAATTTGACACGTTGAGATATATTAGCTAAATTAACATGAATTGCTAGTAAAGGTGAGGACTCAGTTTAGCGGGTTAGGTTCATATTTATTCCGTATTGAATTCGTATCAACATCAATAAATAAAAAATTTTGAGTAAAAATTACAAATAATTAGTTTGTATTATAATTATGTTTACTTTTGTTGTAATTTTATCTTTTGTATTATATATCATATTAGTTTCATATTTTGTTTCTATGATTGTTATTTCATATTAGGTCCATATTCATGATATCAGCCCCGATTGCTATTAAAATATTCCTCCTATAAAACATGACTTTAAAAATCTATTCATACATGGACGATACATACAACTACATTCTTAGTTTAGAACAAGTTGTAGATCCAAATTGATTTGTCAAATACAGAGTCCTCATGAAACACATGAAGGAAAGATAGGTGAAAGTTAGATAGATGGTTTGCCATCACGGATATTGCCTTATTGGATTGATTTGGGGAAGATTCTTGCATGATGTAGCTATATCCTTCAAAGGGGAGTCCATTCAAGTTGTATCACAATCACTTTTATCGTTTTCTTTACGTGTAAGATTGTTCCAGGGGTGGTGATACTTCTAATTTACTTTTAGTGTGCAAGCACAAGGAGACCATTTTAGTTAGTCCAGTAAAAAGATTTTTGTATCTCATGATAGATTTCATAAAGCTTCTTTTGTGTCCCTAAGGGCGCATTTTGTTAGTACCCGGTCCATTTTGCAGACAAGGGTTAGATAGATATTTAGATGAACTACGTCCATACCTCCTATAAATACGAAAATGACAGAAGCGTATGCAGTTCTACGTCGCCTTGTCAAAAGTTGCGGGTAGGATTTAAATAATAAATTTAAATGGCAACTAGGCTGATGGATAGGTCCCCATAACTTGTAGAAGGTGCAGTGGTGCAATTTTTTAAATGCGGGATATCTTTAATATTTCAATATTTTTCAAAAAATATAAATAGAATTTACCGTAAATATTTTATTCAATCTAGTTCCATAAAAATTTTAGGAATCAAACACTCCCAAAGTAGAAAGAAACAACTTAAAATTGAGAAATGAAGCACAGAATCAAATCCTCAATCCGGTTTCAAATTTTGAATAGCTCAACTAGAAAAAGCGAATCAAACTAGGGTTATTGTCCATGAAAATGAAGGCGGAAAAGGTGCATCGGTGGGGTCTCATCCACAGGACCACATGCTTCTCCGTCCTAGAGAAGGTCCACCGTGAACTCTTATCTTGAGCGAAGCAAAGCCAAGAAAAAATATCCGTTTAACCTATGAGTTTTCGTCCACGAATAATGTATTCCTTTATGGAAGAAAATATGAAATAGAAACAAAGAGAAATAGGTCGTGCTTTGTGACGTTTGCCGGACCATGGCGAAAGGAAACCACTCGTTGGCCTATCATGTAAGGAGATATGGTCGACAAGTTTGACAATATATTATACATGCAGCACAAAATCACAACAGATCTTACAGGATGTGGAAGGTGAACATTGTTAGGGAAAATTGAAACTATACCCTCTAAACTATTGCTCAAGTGCAATGGACCCTAGACTCTTAAAAGTATATTCACAACTATCATAGAGAATAGTTTTTCTAGCCGGGCCAACGAAATA
The DNA here is from genome assembly GCA_037954665.1 of Laguncularia racemosa. Taxonomy (NCBI): domain Eukaryota; kingdom Viridiplantae; phylum Streptophyta; class Magnoliopsida; order Myrtales; family Combretaceae; genus Laguncularia; species Laguncularia racemosa. The sequence goes on along the minus strand of JBBMOL010000025.1, from coordinate 6,915,817 downwards.
AAAGTTGTGTATTTCTTTTTTCTCATATGCGCTATATTTACTATGTATAAAATATATTTGGACATGAAACATGGTTGATAAAACCCTAACATTTGGTATGATGGATTGAAATGGAAATGGAATCATGATTGGAATGATAAATCTATTTTCGTATTTGGAGACATACATAGAATAAAATGTCTATAAAATAGCATTTATCAAAATTATCCTTAATTATTAAATATAATAATGAAATAAAAAATTAAAAAAGTAATTTTAATTAATAATTATTAAAAAGGTCATAATAGAATCGCAATTATGTTATCTTAAAGACGGAATCGAATTTTCTCTTAAAGGCAAAATCAAATTCTCTTTTAAAAGCGAAATCGATAATTTTAAAAAAATCGCGATTCTGACGTTGAATAGTACGTTTAATTGCAATTTTGGTTTTTAAAAGTGCATCCAAATGTAAAAAAAAAATTAAAGAAAACCTAGAATTGCAATTCTATTGTGAGTTCACTCTTGCATACCAAACCCCATTTGGAGTTTCATTCCATGGCATGCTTAAAAAAGAGAGAGAAGAATTACGGTATAAGTATTCAAGCTCTCCACATAATAAATACACACATATATGTAAAAGAGTTGAGGAATGCTTTTCGATTGTAGAGAGAAAGAGGCTTTGCATCTTAATTTTAGAGGGAAAAATGGAAGTAATTTTAAAAAGATTTCTAAGCTAAGGGGTTGCCGTCAGGATCTTCTATCTTCAATATCTACTACCGAGAGAAGAGAGGCGAAATAATGGAACTATTCCTATATGATATCTTTATGCTTCTGGAAATTGAAAAGAAATATGCCGTTTCATTATTTTCTTGCCAACGTATTTTATCGGCCTTTTTCATATAAATTAGAGTTGTACATCAAAACCTATCCGATCCTGAAATTCATCTGGCACTATATGATTGGATGAGTTTAAACATGAGTATTTGATATCATAAGGTAAATTTTGATAATTTTTAAAATGTATTTTCATCGAAAAATATACATGATATAATCTCGTATGCATTTTAAAATTTATATTAAAACATTAACATATACCATGTATAAAATGCACTAGTTGTTATTTATCCTAAACTTGCAATTTGAATATTATAATCCAGAATAAATAGTTTTGAAATTTTAACCCATAAAAAAAAGTAAATAAATTCACAAGTTATGAATGATAGATTGAATCTATAAATTTTATAGGGACATGTAATTCCTCTCCCAACCGATAAATGCATCCCGTTTATCTAGAAATAAAAAAATAAAAAATAAGGTGGATGCACCTTCCCACAGCAATTATAAAGGTTAGTACATGTTCCTCCTGTCACACCATTTTTAATCTTAAAAAAAAATTATGAAATTTTAAGGTATCATATCAATATTTTAAATAATTATTTTTTAATGATATCTATACTTTATTTTTAAGGGTTTTTTTAGTGAATTTCTTAATATTTTTTAAGGTTTTGTGCTATTATTACTTTCAATCAATATTTTTAATAGTTTTAAGCTAAATTTAGTATAAATAATGAGTAATCAAAATTTTCAACAAGAAATTAAATAAAAACGCAAACAAAATTATTATTAATATTTTATTTATTAATTAAAAAAATTTCCGTTGCCATTGCCATTTAATTTCTTTCTGTTTATTTAACTGTTTTAAATATTGCAGCATCCTTCTAATAATAATAAAAAAAAAAAGTAGGGAACGGATCGTTCATAGAGGATCAATTTAAAGCAACTCTGTCCAATATGGATAAAAATCTCAAAAGAGGTACTTATCGCCTAAAAATTTGTGTCAAGTACCGCCCATAACCCCCCGCTCCACCACCACCACAACACACCCCACCCCACCCCACCACCACCCCACATCGCAGAGCATAAGCTCCTCACTAGAGACAGGCATACGCATTTTGAGGGAAGAAAATAATAAATAAATTGATAAATTGTAAATATATCTTTCTTGTTTTGTTTATACATATTTAAGACTTTTATTTTTAAGATCATGCACCTAGATCATCGAATATTTAAGAAATAAATTTTTAAAAATAAATAAATAAATTATAAATATACTTTTTTATGTTTAGTTTATGTATACTTAACACTTTTATTTATGCTTTTAGACCCCCTAGATGCTTATTTTGAGACATGGATGCTTCTTTTTAAAAAATTTTGACATATAAATGCACAAAATAAAAGATAAGAGGGCTAAATACGAATAAGCAAATAAAGTGGATATATTTATAATTTAATCTTTTTTATATTTAAAAAGATAAATAACAACTAAAATCAAAATTTTGGGTAAATAAATAAATATTTGTACATAATTAACAATAAAATAAAAAAAAAACTTCATGTATTTCCTTTCATTTGTACATGATTGAATTATATCATTCTACTGATTTTATTTTATTCATTTTTTATTCTAATATTTTTACAAATTATATCTTTTCATGGTAGTTTCCATTATAAGTTATCGCATCTTGTGTATACTTGTGATGCGAAAATCACCTTACAAGTTAAAAATTGCAACACTCTAATTAGATCTCCTTTAGTCGTAATACATATAACTAATTATTATATAAAAATAACTAAGGAGATCGATAGTCCATTGTCACTAGAACCATAAAGAATCAATATCCCTCCACTAAATCATAAAATTGAGTAGTCACAATCTTAAAGAAGTCTAGGTTTAAATAATGTTTAAAGGAAAATATATTTTGAAAAGAATGAATATACAAATTCCATAAGTTCTTGCTGCTCTATCTAAATCTTAAACCTACAATTACTCTATTCTATGCTTGTTCCTCAATATCTAAGTTTGAAGCTCTCATCACTTGATTCCTAGTTCATTCCTAGCTTTAGGCTTAACCTGTAAAAGAAAAGCTATTGGGGGCTAAGCTATAAAGCTTAGTGAATTAGATCATCTTACTAAACCGACAAGCAAATATCAAGCAAGTTATTTAATTTAAACATATATCATGTATGAGCAATCATATGAATGCAACAATATATACGATTAATCGAACACTGCATGTAGTACAAATTTAGCGCTCTTCGTTGCCAGGGTTAGGAAATCACAAATTATACATTGGCTCCAAGCTCCAATGAACTCGAGCTATCTTTTAAGATAATTCATAAAGTATATATATATTTTTGTAATATATTTCAATAGACTTGAATATATGTATATACATACTAAGCCTGTTATAGGGTATAGATTGTGAAAGGTCTGCAAGCTCAATCACCCCTAAGAGATGAATCCTCGGACTACGTATTCCTAAGTCTCAATCAAAAAGTGGCATTTTTCGGTTCCACTTAGTTCTCAAAAGTCAAGGCAAGGTATGCTCATGGATTATATCTCCATTGAGCATTTTTGTGCCACTACATGATACCAACGACCTTTTTACATGCAAGATTTTGTGATGCATAATTTTTTTTTTATTTATGGCTAAATAATCTTAAGTCAAACTATTTGGCTTCCTCAACAAATTAATATAGGAACTCACAATTTCTAAAATCTAAATGTAAGGGAAAGCATAAATCTATTAACCGAGTATAATTAAGATAAATTGGCAATTAAACATGGCATTCAAGTATATACAATACCCCAAGTTAACCCCACATGCAAATATACTTCACATATCAAATATTTACAACATGCAAGTGCACTAATTACAAACATTAATAAGGTACAGTAATCATTGGATTTTTCACTCACCCCACTATATGGTCTTTAGTCGAAATAATCAAATAACAAACCATCTTCAAATAATACGTCACCTGATAAGACAAAATATTGTTCTTTCTATGTATGATACTAACGACCTTTTTAATTGGCGTAAACAACTAATAGATGGAAAACAACTTATTATCACTAGATATTACACACTAGTAATAAAAAGGAAGCAACTTAGAAGTTATTGATACTACTCACAAGAATTCCAAGCCTCACTCGCCATAATTTCCTAAAAATTGATAAGAGTGTATGTTTCAACAAGAGGACTCACTCTCTCACGGCAACAATGTATTTTTCTTCAATTTGATAAAAGCTCCCTAAAAACCCTAGTTAACAAGTATTTATACTTGCTCCTATTAGGGTAAAAACAAACAAAAAAATTACAAAGTTGCCACTAAGTGGTCGATTCCCAAAATAAAAATTACAAGTACAAAATAAAATGACCGGTTCCCATAAGCAACTATTACATATAAAAATGGTCTTCAAGTGGCCGGTTGTTCATTCCAATTGAGTAATTTGTTGGATCGGTTCTTCTTTGGTTTATATAGGTCCATGAATAACCGACAAGTCGAGCTTTAACGATTTTATCCATCACCATATAAAAACCGACAAGTATACCTGTTGAAATGCACAACAAATAAGTAATAGAAAAAATGTTAGTCTATAAATATTTTTAGGGTTGGTTTGTTCAAAGAGGACTCTCATCGCCAAATTTTGTAACTCTTTAGTTCTTGCTTTAGTGATAGGTCATATAGAATTTTGATTCCTATCATCTCCTCGAGCCTCAAAAAGATTTGTCTTCAAATCTAATAGGTCAAATGCAGCAAAGACTCTGTATCCTCCTAGCAAATTATTTGTAAAAATATCACTATAGTCTCCCAGTACTTGAGATACCACATGAGATAGTTGCTCTCGCTCCTCCATCTCTAGGATATATCTTATTTGCAACACATATAATGGTTTATCATCCGTTATGGTCTTCCCTAACTCAAATTGTCCTACCAAATCTACTTTCTTCAATATCTACTACTGAGATCGATAGTCCACAATCACTAGAACCATAAAGAATTAGTATTCCCCCACTAAATCATAAAATCAAGTAGTCACAATCCTAAAGAAGTCTAGGTTTAAATAATGTTTAAAGGAAAATATATTTTGAAAAGAATGAATATACAAATTCCATAAGTTCTTGTTACTCTATGCTATGCTTGTTCCTTGATATCTAAGTTTGAAGCTCTCATCACTTGATTCCTAGTCCATCCCTAGCTTTAGACATTGACAATTTCTATAGTCTAAATGCAAGGGAAAGCATAAATCAATTAGCTGAGTATAATTAAGATAAATTAGCAATCAAACATGACATTCAAGCACATGCAATATGCCAAGTTACCCTTACATGAAAATATAGTTCACATATCAAATATTTACAACATGCAGGTGCACTAATTACAAACACGAGCAAGTTACAGTAATCATTGGATTTTTCACTCACCTGGCTATATGGTCTTTAATTGAAATAATCAAGTGGCAAATCGTCCTGGAATAACACATCACCTGACAAGACAAAATATTTTTATAAGTTTAGGTGAGAAACTATCTTATATTAGTTTTGCTAATTTTGGAGATTTTCTTAGTTTTAAAGGTTTTAGTATTTTCTACATAACTTTTTTAATTTAAGTTCATTTTCCGTGTATTTATAGTCATTTTAAAAGGTTTTGAATGTTCTTTCTATTTATGAAGTCATTTTGAATGTTTGCACTTTAGAAGATTGAGCTAATGCCCAAGTAGATCAATTGTGCTCGATTTATGTTTGGTTTACAGTTCTTTTTTGCTTAATTTGATTTAATAACCTAAAGGAATTAATTCTAACCACTTGGAATATATTTGAAACTTCCAAATAGCGTGTTAGTTTTTTGTTTCTTTCTAAAAATTTCAGAATTTAGCCTAAGGATTTCGTGGGGCTTTCCAATGCTTCAGTTTAAAGTTTTTTTTTTTTTTTTCTAATTGTGTTGGTTTTATGTTTTTTTTTTTTTTTAAGATTTTCATTCCCATAATTTTCCTAATGAAATTTTAGCATTATTAGGTTCTAGAAATTTAGAAATCTCCATATTTAATTTAGCTTGACCACAAGTTGAAAGTTTTGAACTAATCTTGTTATTTCTTCTAATTTCCTACTACAAGAAGGGCTCCTTTTTGTCATCCGAATTCTCCACCATTTAAAAGGAATGAAATATATAAAAAAATATACTTAATTAGCTCCTTAACTTAGGCATCCAAAAGAATCAAGAATCTCTAAATTCTGATCTCTTTATATATTTCATAAATCTTCATCATACAAACTACATTGGAAGGGGAAGCTCCATAGTTTTGTATCTTAAAGTGGGATTACATTTCCAACTTATTCTCTAAGCTAAATATACTCTAAATATACATGTAAAGTTACAAAATCAAAGCAACATAACTCTATTCTAATATGGGGATCAAAATATTACCTAAAAAAGTACTAATTATAAAATAACACTAACAACAAAGAATGAGCTCAATTTGATGTTCTTTGAGGCTTAATTAGTGGGTTGAAGTTAAGAGGGTATGGTATAGTGTAGAAGTTACGGTTTAAAGGAGTTGTTTGATCTAATTTTTTTATGTGTGTTTGGGAACTTTTGGAGTTTTTGAGAGTGGTTTTCTTATGGGATTCCTTTAGAAGAAAGGGAACTTCATTTGGAGAAATGGGGGAAAAGAAATTAGAACATAGGTAGCTTGTTTGAGGGGCTTATCTATTGGTTCTTAGGTTGGTTATTTGGGTAAGAGTTTTATCTATTAGATAATAAGTTAAATCCCATGGGACATGACCCACTAACTAAGGTGATTGACCCTAGATTTGTCCCTCCTTTTCACCACATGTCTAATCCTTAATTTTCCTTACATTTAGTTTAGCTAATCTAGTTAGTTTCTAGTTGGTTTCCTTAGTTGCTTCCTAGTTGGTTCCACATGGGCTCTTGATAGATTTAGAGGTTGTTTTGATCGATCGATTCCTTTTGTTTTCTTGCAACTAATTGAGCCTTAAATGGAGCTTAGATGAGGGATTTTCCATATTAAATTCGGGCTTAATATCTGATCATTAGTTCAAATGTTTCCATTTATCTCCTCCTCTCAACGCCACTTACAAGGATTGTTTAGGTTCATGTTTTTCCAATTTTTGTTTTTCCTAATTTGATTGTTCAGTAGAGTTGGATTTGATTAATTTTTTATTTTTTTGGGTCTTCTTCTACTATTTATAGGGTAATTCATTATCGTTTAAGTTTCAATTTTGTTCAAATCAAATCTTAAGTTTTTCTAAGCTCGACATTGGTTTTTCTCAATTTCGAAGGAAATCCTAACATCGACAGTTGGTTCTATGATTTTAGGAATTGAATTTAGACTTTTTGAACAACCAAATTCAAGTTTGGTTTTCCTAAGGCGATGTTCTATCGTCGAGGTTTTGTTAGGTTTCAAGTTCCTTAGGTTTGGATAGCTAATTAGCCTGCATATTGCAAGGTAAATCCAATTTCATAGTTAGGTTTTCATATTCATTTTTTGACATATTTCTTGATATTTTTCTTCATACTAATTCTTGAATTTAAATTTTTGAGGTTTTTCGATTTGTTATTATTGTTATTATTTTGGATTTGGGTTTAAGTTTAGAGTTTAATTTATCATTTTTGGGGTTTGTTATTTAAATTAGGGCTGAAATTATTGATTTAGAGTTTACAAGTCAATATGCGGTTTTGAATTCCTATTTTAAGGCTTAGATTTTCAAGTTAAGATTCAAGACATAATTTTACATTTTATGAGTCAATTTATGATTTTTGTAGAATATTTTAAGATTATGGAACTTAGTTCTTGGGTATAGGGTTAAATATCTTATTGATTATTGGAAATGTTTCCAAAATTTCTTCCAATGATTTATTCCTTATTTTAGAATTTTGCAGGGTTTGCATATCTTTTATAAAGATTGAGGAAAATATTTCTTTAATTTTATTAAGAAAGAATATTCATATCATACATAAATGAAAGTTGTGGTATTTTGAGCTTGATTAAAATGTATGAATCACATAACATATATTCCTAGCCTTCAATTGTTCAAATATTAATTATCCCATAATAAATTTTAATTTCTAATCATTTATGATTATTTTATTATTTATTTATTGAAAATTTTTATTTTAATTGTTATTTTTCCTTCTAATATTAAAAAAATGTTAAATTGTAAATACACCTCCTTAAATTTGATTATGCACACTTAACTTCCTTATTTTTAATATCATGTGTAAATGCCCTAATTCTTTAAGAAAGGTGCATTAAGACCTCAAAATAGGCATATAGGGGTTTAATTGCACATTTATTATATATTTGGGTTCTAAACAAAGATCATAAAGATAGAGGGTTAAGTATACATAAAATAAATATAAGAAAGTGTATTTATAATTTATCCTAAATAAATAAATATTATAAAATAAAAAGATAGAAAATTTTAGAAAGCTGAGTAATCTTCTATTTGTATACATTAAGACCTGGCATATATCACATAATGGAACATATATCTAAAGTGGATATAATTTAATTGGATAACACAAAAGAACCAGCCTTTATGGAATCCATGCATCAATTGAGTTTAATTTGCTTTATATAACTAGCTCAAAATACGCGTCTTCTAGTTTCGAGTAAGCAAATAACAAAAGAAAACCACAATCCAGTTCATCCACCACTGCGAGGCCAGCTAATATCCTTCTCATTGACAATATCATCTACTTCCTTGAGCGAGTCAAACTAATACAGTTTGATCTCTAAGTCAAATTCAATTGAAATTTTCAAAACTCAAAATAGATTGAATTTTAAATTTTAAATTTAAATTTAATTTAAAATATATTCAATAACTTCAAATTCAATTCAATTAAATTTGTTTAGATTCTATATTAAAAAAAAAAAAGATTATCCTTCAATTAAAATAATACTAATATTCAAACACAATTTAAACTTGACTAATTTTTAAACTCTATTTAAACTTGATTAAATTTTCGAATTAATCAAACTAAATATCAACAAGTTTAAACTCAAAAAAGGAGACTAGTTAAACTACCGAGTTCACTGTTATTAAATCAAATTCAGGAAGCTCGCGTGTGGGTTTGATTCAGGTAATAACCTTTTGACAGTCAAAATACTGAGGAAACTTCTAATGAAAAACTTTATCTTCTCCAGCTACGTCCATATAATCGGAAAGGGTATAACTATTAATTAAACCGCAAAGGGTGAGCCAATGAAAACGACTTCTATATCCCCCCAAAGTTGAACTGATTGGTTTTGATTTTATTTTTTTTTTCTTTGTCACTTTTTCTCACAAGAGCCCACCACCAAGCCACGCCACACACATAATTGGATCTTCCCCTTTTATAAATAAACACAAATTCTTCATCCATTTCTACATTTGCTCTCTCTTCAAAAACACTCACACCACACCAACACAATGGCTTTAACCTTACGTTCTTCAACTTCTTTCATCAATCTAAAAGACACCAAGAGTTTCAAAACACCCGATGATTTCTCCAGCACGGTATGCTTCGGGGGAATAAGGCCATCATGCCGTCTTCGTGTGAAGAACTCCATGCAGGAAGCTCAGCTTGTGAGGGAGAGCAGCTCATCCGTGGAAGGCGGAAGGACCGAGAGAAGGGAGAAAATTCACGGTCCTTCCGTGAGTCACCATCAGAGTGGAAATGATAGGAAGGTGCCGGTTTACGTAATGCTGCCACTTGACACGGTATCGCTAGGGGGGAATTTGAACAAGCCACGGGCTATGAATGCTAGTTTGATGGCATTAAAGAGTGCAGGAGTTGAGGGAGTGATGGTGGATACTTGGTGGGGATTGGTAGAGAAAGATGGACCTATGAAGTATAATTGGGAAGGGTACGCTGAGCTTGTGCAAATGGTGGCAAAACATGGGTTAAAGCTTCAAGTTGTGATGTCTTTCCATCAGTGTGGAGGAAATGTTGGTGATTCTTGCAGGTATGCCCCTATAAATGGTTTTGTGAGATGAGATGGTGTTTTCCTTTCCCGGTTGGTATCCCTATTCATATCCTACTCCATTTAACTCAATTTATCCGGATCGAGTGAGACTCAAAAAAGGGATACCAATTAGGAGCAGGAAATCTTTGTCCTCTTAAATGCAGGAGACGAGTATTGTTTTTGCTCTATTTTGCACCCTCTTACTGATGTAATAGAGAAATTGCTAGCTAATTTGTTTGTATGCACTTTCTATAATGATTTTACAGCATACCTCTTCCTCCATGGGTGCTGGAAGAAATCAGCAAGAACCCAGATCTCGTCTACACCGATAGATCCGGTCGGAGAAATCCCGAGTACATCTCCTTGGGTTGTGATTCGTTGCCTGTACTTAGAGGAAGAACACCCATTCAGGTCTATGCAGATTACATGAAAAGCTTCAGGGACAGATTCAGAGACTATTTTGGTGCTGTTATTGCGGTAATAAATCAAATCCATCACAAGATCTGCTTTTATGTCGCATATTACAAAAGCTTATATATGCTAGAATTTCAAGTGATCTTTTCGAAGAAGAATGGGTCATGTCATATAGCAGTAGCTAGCAATTCAACATTTACCTCGTGCTTGATTGCTTTTTTCTTGCGTTATTATAGCTAGCAGATCAACGAAATTTCAATTGTCAAAAGTGCCTATAAAATTATCATCCAGAAACATATTTTTCACGAGGGGAATAGAAAGAAATTTATTTACGTTTGCTTTAAGGAACACGTTGATTGGACTTCGAGATATGGAGAATTTGTTAGTCAATCGATAAGATTTCATCCAAATATAAGTAACTTTCTTTTCTAAGAAAATGGAATTATTTTATTCAACTTGTAGTCACTTCACAAGAAACATGTTCACCTATAAATTACATTCATCATTCGTGTAAATTTTATAAATTACATCAATATCTTACTTTTTAAAAATAAAATACTTACTCTTCCTACTTTTACCAACATGTATGTTAACATAATATAAAAAACTAACATGTAATCGTCGTGGTAGTAGTAATAATATATTTTATTTAAATATTATATTTATATATATAATAATCAACTAAATTAGTAAAAGATATAAATAAATAAGTTCGTAAAAAATAAAAAATTAAAAAAAAAAAAAGAAAAATATTGAATTTTTTTTAAAGCACATATATTATATAGAATATACATGCAAGCACATATACATAAAACATGTTAACTATATTAGCAAAAAATAAAAATAAAGAAGAAAAGAGTTATATGTATATATTTACTTGTATGTATACTATATATAATATATGTCCCTTAAAATATTTTTCTTTTTTTTATTTTCCAAATTTGTTTAATTTTTTTTCTATTTTACTTTATTATATATATATATATATATAATATTATTGATACTAATATGGCAATGACATAGTAATAATACTTCAACTTTTATGTCATGTCAATTTACATATAAGCAAAAATATAGGGAATAAGTGTTGCACTTTGAAAAATTGGAGCATTGGTGTAATTTACAAAGTCTATGAGGATGATCACTGTAATTAACCTTTTTAAGAAAATTAATAAATGATTACATATATATATCCACATTATAGATTAAAATAACTAGGTTACCCTATAAAAGTAGAAAGAGAATTTTATTTTTTTCCAAAATACAAACTCTTCCTAAAGATAGTTTATCTTCAAAATAAGTGAATTTACACTAGGCATTTTTTACAATCCTTTTTAACACTTATATTATTTAATTTAACCAATATAAGAGATAGATGATAAAAACTATCTGAATGTCTAGGTTTAAATGGGAAAAAAAAAGAAAGAAAGAAGAAGATAAGATACATAAATAATATAAATAAATAAATAATCAAGAGAAGAAAAAAAACAAAAATCCAAGCAACTGGCAAAAAATAGCCCAAAATTTGTAAATTAATCTCACACTTATCCAAAAGTGGACCACATATTAACATGCTCTAAAATATCTCACATACATACAGAAAAAAAAAAAAAAAAAAGTCCTTTTGCTTTCTTCCCATCATAGGTTTCCATTGCACTTTGCTCAAATATCATGTATGTTCATATTCAACTGCAGGAAATCCAAGTGGGCATGGGGCCATGTGGTGAACTAAGATATCCATCCTATCCAGAAAGCAATGGTACATGGAGGTTTCCTGGGATTGGAGAATTCCAATGCTATGACAAGGTAAATGTTGTATAAAAAACTGCATCCTTTTGTGAAGTAGATCCCACCAAGTTGATCACCTATCAATCAGAACAACTGACCTGACTGAATCATATAAAATCATAAATGAAACATTATACATGAGACAATTTGATCAAAACTTAGAAGTTTACCAGTTTTATGAAAGTTTAATTCTTAATACGCATTCCTCTGAACAGTATATGAGAGCATCACTGCAAGCAGCAGCCGAGGCAATTGGGCAGAACGACTGGGGAAGAACTGGGCCACATGACTCTGGACAGTATAATCAATTTCCTGAAGATACTGGGTTCTTCAGGAGGGAGGGAACGTGGAACAGTGAGTATGGACGGTTCTTCCTAGAATGGTACTCTGAAAAGCTATTAGAGCATGGTGACAAAATCCTAGCCAGTGCAAATGGGATATTCCAAGGAACAGGAGCAAAACTGTCAGGAAAAGTAGCTGGAATTCACTGGCATTACAGAACAAGATCCCACGCAGCTGAACTGACAGCTGGATACTACAACACTAGGCATCGAGATGGCTATCTACCAATTGCACGAATGATGGGAAAACATGGAGTGGTACTAAATTTTACATGCATGGAAATGAAGGATGGAGAACAACCTGAGCATGCAAATTGCTCTCCTGAAGGGTTAGTTCAGCAGGTAAAGATGGCAGCCAGAACAGCAGGGACAGAGCTTGCTGGGGAGAATGCATTGGAGAGATATGATGGAGCAGCATATGCACAAGTTTTGGCAACAAGTAGGTCGGATTCTGGAAATGGATTGAGTGCATTCACATATCTGAGAATGAACAAGAAGTTGTTTGAAGAAAATAATTGGCGGAATCTAGTGGAGTTTGTAAAGAACATGTCTGAAGGTGGACGAAAGAACAGAATCTCAGAGAGTGACACCAGCAGGTCGGACCTCTATGTTGGATTCATCAAAGAAAAAAGTATGCCACAATCTAAGGAGGCTGTCCTAGTGTAGAATAATATGCACGTGATATTCAGCAAAATATAAAAGAAGACGTTAGTAGATACACAGAAGTTTTGGCATGACATGCCAAGAGTCAAGAAAGAGAATACTTCAACTGTATGTGTTTGACATGGTATTTAAACTAATGTAATTATATAAGAAGAGGAACTCTGGAACTGAGTCTACTCCAGCTTATCTAAGTCTCAAATTTCTCTTCATCACTTCCCTGATAATTGGCATAAATAAATAAGGCCAGTTTGTTTGGCATGACATACCAAGAGTAGAGAAACAAAAACTACAACTGCACGGGGCTTTATATAGTATTTAAACATATGTAATTTCATAAAAAGAGGAGTTACTGAACTAAGTTTGATCCAATTTATCCAAGCCTCTCAAATTTCTCCTCTTCATCACTTCCAGATAATTGGCATAAATAAATAAGGTCAATTTCCGATTCCATGTCAAAAAATTTGCTGTCTCCTTTTCTCTTTTTACATATTGCATGCACAAATTGGAAGAGCCAAACAAGTATCATATCATGTGTCAACATGTGAACTACTACCCTACATTGAATGTAGCATACAAGGCTATTCCTGGATGTTGTCAGGGCAATCCTTTTTTAAATTTAAATGTTTGAAAAAAATAACAAAATGAAGATTCATATGAGAAATAATTTTCATATCCTAACTGTAATGCCATGAATCAAAACCTCAGATATGAAATAAAAATTAATTTAACTGATTCAAGTAAAAACACATTTCCTTTATGCAAATTCCTTTCAGAATAGTTCCTGCTGGCTGAGTTTAAGAGAACATTTAAAACAAGCATGTAATAAAATACTCTCCATTGAGGGATAATATAAGAGTAAAGAAGGTACATATCGACATGATATGTGCATTTAAGGAAAATGCAGGAAAGCAATGACGATATTCTAGCTGCTAAAACTAGTGGAACAGACTTTTAACATCTGGTATATTTTTTACATTTCTTTTTTAAACATCCAAACATACCTTCATAACAAGCACAAAGATCAGTTAATGGTGTCAATAAATGTTGTGGTATCTTGACAAACTCACCTTCCATATTATGATTCATGTCAAGTTAACAACGCCGCCACCCCCCCCAACCTTCCCTCTCGTTGATCATGAAGTTAAAGCAAGATATTTACTTATTCATGAGTGAATGTATACTTCAAAATGATGCAAAGAGAATGTAATGGAAAGAAACCCCCTATATAGCATATGGCAAAAGTAGGAGAAATAAAAATTGTCAGATTCACCGCCAACTTGGCTACACATTTCCTTATTGTAAGGAAGTCGAAGCAAGATATTCACTTATTCATGAATGAATATATATTCAAAAAGATGCACAGAGCATGTAATGGAAAGAAGCCCACCATATAGCATATGGTAAAAGTCGGAGAAAAGAAAATTGTCAGATTCACCACCAACTTGGCTACACACTTCTTCATTGTAAGCCATATATATGCCGGAATAAACCATGCAATCCCTCATCCTAACTATATGATACTCTCTAGACGAAGATTGCAGCTACATCATCAGCTGAAGTATTCACTTTCCATAGTTACAGAAATATAGTGGCCAGTTTTCCAGGCACTGAAAATATGAAACTCCGAGAATCAAAACAATTATAACCCATCTCCATTCTCCAATAGGTACTATTGTGACTTTACATGAGATTTTCTCAAAGAGATTTTGTAATATCCTAAACAATAAGCCGGTAAAACACTTACGATGCCACTTCCATTAAAAAAATCATCCACAAATTATTTTTAACCAAGCGCATGGCATTTTCTTTCCAGTACGTATTTCTTTCTTCCAGAGAATTTGCATTTCCAAATCTCAATCCCTGACTGAAGCCACAGATACAAACACGTGCTCCAGTGCTATTCCACCACATTTCAATTAATTTTCGCCAGAATTCAGATTATGAAATGCAATCAGGCCCCTCAATTTCTCCTTACAGAAGTTACGTTACATTGAAATTAATACACAATTAGGTTAAATCGAGCTAACAAGAGATAAAAACACTACCTTTAAGAATTAGAGCTGCACTCTGATTCGGTACTGGTATTGCATTTGCGGCGAAGATCTTCGATCAACTCGCCGAGCTCTTTCCGAGCTGATTCTCTTCCGATCATGAATCCGTACCTGAGAATGAAGATAGATTTTCCCATGATGCTGCTGGATACTTCGTAATCGCATTTGAGTTATTGATAAGGGTATACGCTTACCAGCCTGATACGGCGGAGAAGACTCCGGCAGCGAAAACGGTTTGAAGGAGAGTGAAGGTCTTCTCCATATTGCGATGTTAGGGTTTATGGAATTGCCAGAAAATTTTGGGGTTTTGGAGAATTTGAAGGGAGTAAAGCAAAAGTGACACTTGAAATTTCCGGAGAGGATAATTGAGAATCAGGAATATGCAGACTTTGTTTGCATAAATTATTTAATTCCAAGATAATCCTAACTACTGAAAATAAATAAATAATTGCAGTAGCAAACTTGTGATCCATTTGCTTATAATTTATTTTTTTTAAATAAACAAATAACTTTTAGATTATTAAAAACTCAAAATCATTAATTAAAGCATCATAGAAAAAACTTTGCAAACATACTTTTTTTAAAAAAAACAATCTTAGTTGAAAAGTTACAAAAAGAGAAACAAGAGATTTAAAAGCACATCTAATTAATAATTTATGGGAATATATTTATAATTTATTCAAGTTTTTATTTATGAGTATGGCTAAATCTTAGAAAATTGATTTTAATAATAATATAAAGAAAAAGAATGTATTTATGATTTATTTCCTAAAATTTAATCTGGCTTCACTTTTACAAGAATCTATAAAACTATTGCTTTGTATAATATTGGGGGGGGGGGGGAATGATAAATGTTTCAACCATATTTAATATCATTTGACTAAAAGAGTGATTGATTTGATAATTTTTTAAATAAAAGTTTAAGCGAATTAAGTGATAATGAATGGTTATAACAAATAATATGGTCGATTGTCTATAAGGATATTGTCTCCAGATTTTCACCTAGTCGGGCAATAGGCCTGGGTTGAAGCAAGATTATTGTCGAATCCGACTCACTGCAAGCCGTTGATTGGCTATGCAGGAAAGGAAGGATGTGGACGAGAAGTGTTGCTCTGAATTTAATTATCCTCTTAAGATTTCATACTTTCTAAAAGTCTAAAATTCATGTATAATTTTACACATGGATATAGTTGTGGATATCATTTCTTTTGTCGAACTTATTTTATATTCAACATTATTGATTATTTTATTGCTCCTAATAAATAAAATCTATTTTGATAAGATTGATCACTCCATATCTAACCAAAATAAAAATCTAAATTACATTGTTATAAGAGTGTTATGATTGCTATAAAATTAGTTAGTGTCATAAATAAATAAGTAGTTACAATTAATTAGGTTTAGTTAATAAATTAGTGATTATAGAAAATAGTATAAATAGTACTTTATAAAAAAACAAAAGGTATCCATTTCATTTAAAAATGAAAATTAATAGAGGTTTTTTATAAGAATCTTTTATAAGAGTTTATTTTTAAATCGAACTAAAGATAATTTCACCCTTTTTTTTTTCATTTATTCATATTGTATAGTTACATGAGATTTTAATAATGGTGCCTACATTGAATATGACTAAACTTAAAAAAGAACTACAAGCTATAATGTAGCAAGTGCAGCATAATACCTATAGAGTTGATATGTTGGAGACCAAGATTGGTGCTTTATAAGTAGACATTATTGCTCTTATAAAACATTTGAGAGTTAATATGGATTGAAATGATCCTACTAATGTCTTAGTTGCAAATCAAAATGTGGATCTTTCATCATCTTCAAATAATAACATACAGCAAGAGTTGCAACATTCTTACATCAAGAACATTAAATTAGAACTACTTAAATTCTCAAGTAATGATCCAATCTCATGGATTTTCAAAGCTTCTCAATTTTTTATTTTCACAATACTCTTAATGAAGAGTGAATTAAGATGGTATCATTTGCTATGGAAGATAAGGCATTTGATTAGCATCAATGGATCTTCTGTAACAAAATGTTGAGCACATAGCTAGCATTTCTTCATGCTTTGAAAGAATGATTCCGTCTTTCCATATATGAAGATAATCAAGAAATTAATCAAGATTTCACAATTTTCTTACACCTATCGATAAGCCTAGATAATGCAAATAATGAGGGTAATTGTGATAATGTTAAAGATACTAATGAAAGTAAAGTAGATATGGGTGACTACAATTGGTGGGTTATACGAAAAATGTTGGTCTTGATCTTTGTAATGGTGCTTTTATGTATATAACCATTAAGTACATTCTCAAATATAAAGGCAATACATTTCAAAGTTTCCATCCTTATATTGTAAGTTGTAGATGGGGGGTTCTAATAGGAGTTGTTATGTGAGTATCACTTGGGTACTGCTTTACATGTAACTTTATAAAAGTGATGTGGAGATGGCATGTAATGGGATGACTATGGAAAGAGTGAGAAGGAGAAGGAATAAATAATCTCAAGAGTCTCAAATGCATAAGTGACAAATAAGAGAGTTAAGGGTACCTCACGTATTAACCTTGTAGTTCTTGAGCAATGGAGACCCTTTTTCGCTTGAACTCTTGTTTGATCGTTGAAAGTAGAGAATTTCTAGTGAAACATAGTTTCTCTTATCTCTTTAAGTGTCTTTAATGAGGAGGAATAACTAAGTATTTATAAACTCTTAAGCTTGATGACATCCGTCAAATTACATTAGTGATCAATAGACAAGATGGAGTCTA
The DNA here is from genome assembly GCA_037954665.1 of Laguncularia racemosa. NCBI lineage: Eukaryota > Viridiplantae > Streptophyta > Magnoliopsida > Myrtales > Combretaceae > Laguncularia > Laguncularia racemosa. The sequence continues at coordinate 6,897,993 of JBBMOL010000025.1, read as the reverse complement.
CTCATTTTAGGGTTATTCTAATGAGTTTGCCATAAGCCTAAAGCTAGTAGCCTTCCTTATAAGTGCATGAGCTTGCCTGAGAACATTTGGATGCAGACAACCAATCCAACAATCCCTATTTCGAGCCTATTAAGTTAATTCTTCCTTAATCATCCCAATAATTAGACCGAACTCACTAGGCCCTATCACCTAACTCAATGAGTTAAACTAAATAATTAATGGACTTAACCTAAGATATTTATATAATAATTTCAACCCTTTATATTTTACCCCCTGACTAAAGCTCTTTAGATGGAGTTAAAAGGGTTTGGGCATTTCTTGTGAGAGGTATTAAATTCATCACTGTATTAGTGGAATTAATGTTTCTTCTTCTTATCAATAAATCAGAGTAAACTAAATTACGCTCACTATCTTCTTCATGAAATTCACTTCCTTGTATGCTCCATATTGGTCCTTATAATGATCCTATTGCCCCTAGTCTATTGATTGTCATTGGTTTCACAAGTCTACTTTTTTTAGACTTTTCAATTATATCTTAGAATAGATGTCTTTTGTACCATTGATGAATATTTGGAGCTTTCTTAAGATGACATAACTTAACCATGCCCTTAATATGCCCACCACTTTAATAAGAGAAGTCATAGGTATAGCCCACAAATATATATATAGTGCGTGTGTGTGTGTGATAGATGTTGTTATAAGATAGAATATAATTGCTTGAGATCAAAATTCAATATCACTTGAGAAGAATAGAGTGTACAAATGATCAATAATAACATCAAACCTATGCTATATAGGCTTTTATATCCCTAGTAACCTTAAAAAAAAGTTTTCTAAACTAAAGAACAATTTTTATCAACCTAGTAGACCATGAAAACATACAAATTTAACCCTCAAATATGTGGCAAACAACAAACTAGCTTAATTTAGGCTATGGTGAACTCAAATAAATCTTTTTTATGTACATTATGAACTACATTACTCTAAATAAACAAAGTTATGACCCTTTAAAGTTGATACATCCGCAAATACCACCAAAAGCTCCAAATAGTTGTTTGTGCAAAATAAATCTCTATCCATATTGAGTATACTTTTGTCAAATACTCGTGATACATACCTCGTCAGTTATGATATAATTTCTTTATTTATTTATTTAATAGAGGCAACAATCACGACTATATCATACCAAATCAATTCCAAAATATTATCAATTTTATCTAACTCACAAGACTTTAAATTCTCTTTAAATCGTATACATACATACATACATATGTCGTGGTGAAACCCCCTTTCTTCTTTTCACCAATTGCATTGAAGGGCTGAAAAATAAAGTAAACAAAGGAAATACACCTAAGGGTGAATAATATCTCAATAAACTCCACTGACTTCTTGATCATAGTTATCAAAGTGCTAATCAAAAGCTCCATTATTCCTTCAACATATATTTTTTAAATCTTGAATTCAAATCTTTAACCCTTATCTTCTTTAAGGGCATGTTGTTGGCTATATATACATGTGACATTAACCTTTACCTTCCTTTCTAATTTTAATCTAAATGCTTTTAACTTCTAGCTTCACTCCAAGTTAAGCACGCTTGAATTATTCTATAAGCATTTTTTCCATCTTCACTATCGTTTATTCAATTATATTTCCTCTTTTCTCATCAATTCTTATTTGTTCTCCTTGTAGGCAGCAATTGTTCAAGTCACAAGTAGATTATCTTAGGTTCCACTTCCTTATTTTTTTTATTTTTTATTTTGTCGTTTTTGCAGGTATGAACTTGCAGCTTTTGTAGCATATTAGCTATTCTTGTTTGTGTTCCCTAAAAGACTAGAAGAAGGTATGAGTGCTTGGCTCTTTTCCTTAGCTATTTGATTGCTCTATTCCATTCATGGCTCCATGCCTATTATCTATCTACAACTAAAGAATATGATTCAATCTTCATCAATAAACATGCTTGATAAAAATGATGTTTTTCCCTTACAATTTCAGGTGATATAAGGGTTTGATTTGTCGACAACTCGAAATAAGAATGAAGTGTGTCTAAGTTTAATGACAATGGACATTCTTGTTCTAACCTTGATGACAAGCTTTCTTGGAGAGCAAATAGGAACTTCCTCCAAGTTTGCTCTAATTGTAATCAGCAACTTTACCAAGTTTGATAATTGATGGGGATTTTATCCCTCTTCTTCCTTTGATCATAAGTGTGATAGGAACTTCATTCCTTTTCTTGGTAGAAAGTTCTTAACAAAAGCATTCTTATCACATTTAAACTGAAACAGGTTTGCTTTTCTCAAGAAGCCACTACCATTATGATGGAGTTCTTAAGTGGAGCACACCACTATAAGGTCAAAAGACATTGATCTCTTAAAGAAGGCTAGGATCCTCTATGCCATTGCCACTTCCACTTGATAGCGGTACCCGCATTGGTGCGGGATGGAAGCGTAGTTATGGCTTAGGATCTTTTGTGCCACCACTAAATGCATTCAACCATAGTTCCCACATGTGAGCATGATAGAAGTGTAATTCCCATGTTTCTTTGAGAATCTAAGGGGAGATATCCCCAAGATCTAGGTACAAGCCATAAACAGGAGTAAGTATTCTCATTTTATGTATTTACATCTTCATATGAATATATTGATAGCTCGTGTATTTCCTTGTATCATTGCAAGTGATAGAAATTGGTTTGTCAATCTTATCAAAGCAAGAATGTCACAAGGTTGAGTATAGTAGGCCTCCAACAGAGTGAGACTTGTATGCAATAGACCTTAGTAGGTCTTGAGCATAGCAAGCCTCGATCATGGCATGCATTGTGTGTAGAAGGACATGAGCATAGTAGGCTTGGTGTGCAATAGGTCTTAGTAGATCTTAAGCCCGGCCAGCCTCAAGTAGATTATACCTTGAGCATACTAAGCCTCAAACAGACTAGAGGGTCACCATCAAAGGTGATTTAGTGTTGCACTTTAAGAATAAATGAAGAGAGTTGCCTTTATTTGTCACCCAAACTATACTCTCAAGTAGCCACCCTTTGAGTGGAAGTCTTGGGTAGAGTATGTCGGCTTGAAGTTAGAGTACATGGCTCTTTTAAAGAAGGTTAGGACAACTATTCTTTACTTTTATGTGTAGATTAGGGATTGAGTCCCTTAACTGGTTGTTATATTGGTCAGGTATCTTGAGAGCTTTTTAGGTTGATGATTATGATAGCACTAAAGATTTAAATGATACAATGAAGCTACTTTGATATCGAGGTACCAGTTAAGGAGTGAAATTGATGCTCATGTTGATGTGTTGCTTCTTTGTGTGCTGCACCTTGAATACCTCTCCTTCCCCAATCGTTAACTTGTCTTTTTAAGGAGGTAGCAACTCTAGAAGCTATTACTACATTGGGTAAAACTTTTCCCCTCACGATTTTGTTGTGCCATCCTATCTAATAGCGCCACCAAAGGGCCTTTTGGTAGCCTATGTTATTTAAATTTATGTAAGTCATTGTGTGCTTAGGAGGCGATGCCCTTACTTACCAATAGTGATGCAAAGAAACTGTAATTGAAGTCGATATAGTCACCTATGAGTCATTAAGCTTATCGCATTATAAAGCTATTTAGATTCTTGTGATCTAAAGACCTACTTGGAGGGGCATCATGAATATGAGACTACTTAAGCTCTTAAGATCTAAGAAGCCTCTAAAGTCATCCCAAGCATTAAAGCAAAGTTCTCTCTTGTCCGCGATGATTCAATTGCACTTAAACAACGATAATGGCATTCTTTACCTAAAGTCATGAATTCTCTCTTACTAGTTAAAGGGATATTTGCCACTATTAAACTATTTAGTATGAATTACTAAGAGGTCAAAAATACTCCATGATAGGAGCTATAGAAGAAATTTTGTGATTCAGCATAAGTAGATTGCTTTTCTTACTTAGTTGCAGTAGCTTATGATGTGCCTAGGAGACAACGCTCTTACCAATCTACATTGTACATGCCTAAATTTCCATCATATGCTTAGGAGTCAAAGCTTTTACTAGTTAGCATTGGCGTTTACATAACCCCTTATATACTTTATTTTAGTGAATCATGACTCTTGTGTAGATTTTAGAATGAACATGATGATTCATTAGGATATAGAAGTAAATTGGCTAAGTGCTACTCAAGCTAAAAAGTAGCTTCATAATTAACTTTAAGAGAATGAGAAAGTTTCACTCATAATTGAAAGCATCAACGTAAAAGTTGAATGCTAGGGTGTCGCTTGGGCTTAAGGTGTGAGAGTTGTAATGCTACGGTATTGCTTGGGCTTAAGACGTGGAAGCTATGATGTCAAGGCGTTGCTTAGTCTTAGGGCATAGATGCTAAATTACGAAGGCTTTGCTGATGCTTGAGGCGTGGAAGCCAATATGTTAGGGCACTACCTAGGCTTAAGGCATTGTAGCTGTAATGCTAAGGCGTTGTCTTAGCTAAAGGCATGGGAGCTAAGACACTAGAGCTTTGCTTGAGCTTAAGGCATGGAAGCTAAGATGTTTGGGCACTACCTAGGCTTAAGGCATTGTAGCCATAATGCCAAGGCATTGCCCTAGCTAAAGGCGTAGGAACCAAGTCGCTAGAGCTTTGTTTGGGCTTAAGGCATAAAAGCTAAGATGCCAGAGTATTACTTGAGCTTAAATCACAAGTATATAAGACTATACTATAAAGATTAAAAAAAAAAACTTTTATTATTTGTGGTGAGATTTGCTTTTTATTTACGAAAGTAATGTCAAGTTTTGACCTTGACTTTAGTGTTTAATAAATCACTAATCACTATCAAATGAGTTATGCTCCAACATGTAGGTGTCGTGGAATCGTAGTGGTTTGCTCTAGACATTGCTGCCTTCAATGAAAAGCTCCCCGTTTTGAAGTCTCTCATGGAATATCTTTCTTAAGTCCTAACAATCCTTAGTGAGGTGATCTACTATTTTGTGATATTGACAATACTTTGGATCTCTTCTTTCCTCTATCGTAGGTTGGTGTTCAACTCTTAGCAACTTGATGTTCTCATATTACAATCAATGGTCAAGTACAACATGTACCTTGCTTATTGGGCACGAGAACGAGGATGCCTCTACAAAGCTCTTCGCTTGATTATTCTTAGGTTTCTTGTACTCTCTAGAAGTCTCAACTTGGGCCAAGCTAGCAAATGTTGCTTGTTTCCCAAATATTTCATTTTCTCCTTGTTGCCTTGCAATGGAGTTGTTAGTTCTTCTCACGGTCTTAATGAGTATAGAGAAGGAACTTAAGTTAAGATTTTCCAAGTAAACCGTATACTCAGTAAACATCTCTTAGATATAGATCTTTACTTTTCTCATCACATACAACTTAGATGTCCAAGGTGCACTCTTTGAAGCACTTTATATAATCCATCAAGTCTTCCTTTAGGTTCTGTTGTGCTCTTCCCATATCTATTATTATGACTCCTTCTTGGGTAAAGAAGAATTTCTCTAGGAATAGCTTGCATATAGATCCTCATTAATTGACTAACCTTGCACAAGGATTGACATACCAGGTATATGCCTTTTTGGTCAATGACTTAGAAAATTCTTTAAGATTCAAGTCATCATCAAGCTTGTATACTTCCAAGATCTCGATAAATTTGAGTAAATATTCTTTGGCACTCTCTTTCTTGCCATTGAACGAGATAAACTTAAAACTAACATAGTCCTTAGGGTAAGGTTTTTCAGCGATGTGTTGATGATAAGGGAGTCTTAACTCTAGTACTCCAATGGTCAACTTTATTTGTATTTCTTTTAAGTATATGTCTAAGTCCTCCTTTATTACAAAGGAAATCTTTAGATTAGATAACATAGAAGTGAGTGCAAGGGTAAGTTGACAACTAGATTCGCTAAGAACATTGGGAACGTATGAGAATTAAGGCCCATTAAGCTAGACTCTCATATTCCCTTCTTCAAACATAGAGAGTTGTTCAACTATAATGTCTAGTGAAGGAGTTTGCTCTTGAGGAATGTTCTCCTCATTAATGGGAAGAGTAGCTGGAGGAATTGCACATGATGGAGTTACATGGATGGTGCCTTAGTGTGCAACAATGCTGATATTTGGTAGAGCCACACCTTATTGCGTGGTAGCAATGGTAGCTAACCCTATCACAAGCTAAGCAAGCATGGTCATGAGATGATTCAAAGCCCTTTGTGTTCTCCTATATAGTCTGAATCATTTATGTAGGATCTATTGGAGCCTCAAGTTATGAATTGTCTTGATTAGTATTTTGCAGTAGTTAAAGTAAGTTCTACTCTGTTAGTTTAGTATTAAGATCTTGTTCTTGAGAAGTATTATCATATAGTCCTCTCTTCCTAAGAGGTGCCGTGACTCTTTTATCACTTAGCTCTACCCCTAATGGAGTTGCCAAATGTAGATGGGGGGTTCTGGCAAGAGTAGTTGCATGAGTATCATGCGGGTACCGCATTGCATGTGACTTTAAAGAAGTGATATGGAGATGGTACATGATAGGATGACTAGGGAGAAAGTGACAGGGAAGAGGAATAGGCAATTTCAAGAATCTCAAATGCACAAGCGACACACAATGGAGCTAAGGGGACCTCAAGCATCAACCTTGCAATTCTTAAGCAATGAAGACCCTTTTTTTCTTGAACTCTTGTTTGATCTTTTAGAGTAGAGAATTCTTAATGGATCACCATTTCTCTTATCTCTTCGAATCTCTTTAATGAGAAGGAATGACTAAGTATTTATAAACTCTTAAGCTTAATGACGTCTGTCAAATTACCTTAATGATCAACCGATGAAACAAAGTCTACTCATTCTAGAGTTATCCTAATGAGCTTGCTATAGGTTCAAAGCCAATAGCCTTCCTCATAAGTGCATGAGTCTGCCTATGAAATGTTCAATGCAGACAACAGTTTCAATAATCTCTGCTTTGATCCCATGAAGTCAATTTTTCCTTAATTATCTCAATAATTGGACCAAACTTACTAGACTCTATTACCTAACCTAATGAGTCAAGCCACATAATTAATGGACTTAACTAAATATATTTATATAATAATTTCAACCCTCTACACAAGCAATGAAACTTGTCATAGAATTATGACCTCATTTAAGATAGTGCTTGATAGGGAATACACAAATTGGCTATGGTGTTAAAATGCATTATTCAAGTGTATGGCAAAGTAATTGATTTTGCTTGCATTTGATTCAAAAGAACTTGCATTACAACAATTTAGAGATGGCATTTTTAATAGTCAACTTGCAATTTCTCATAGTAATAAAAATGATGAATTTTTATTTTTCTTATTTTGCACTACTTAGTTATAATTTAAATTTCTTTTCTTGATTTCCTTAAACCATGAGGACAAGGTTTGTGTCAAGGGTGAGAGAAATTATTATGATTGTTTTAAAATTAATTAGGGTTATTAGTAAGTAGTTATAATTAGTTAAGATTAGTTAACAAATTAGTGGTTATAAGAAATGGTGTAAATTGTACTTTGTAAAAAACAAAAGGCATCTATTCCATTCATAAATAAAAATCAATTAAGGTTTTTTTTTTTTAAGATTCTTCCATAAGAGTTTATCTTTAACTCAAACTAAAAACAATTTTAATTTATTTATTTAATTATATTATAGAGCTACGCGAGATTTTAACAAAGAACATGTATATTTCTTCTCTCTTATTTTCTGTTATTTTGTGAAGATACCTCAACAAATCTCATTGATAATTTAAAGCTAAAAGACCTTTGATGATTAATTTCTCTATTTTTCCTTCGTTTATATTAGAATAAAATGATTACTTTGTAAATAGTGACATAAATTTCCAAGTATTGATGAAGCATAGGAACATAGATATTCCATGACATGTTCTTTCAACAAATTATAGAGATTATGCGTAGTAGAGAGGAAAGAGAAAGATTGTTATTTCCCATTTCATTCCATTCGAGGAAAGATGTTACACAACCTAATAACTATCTACACTATTCGTTGATAAGCTATTCTAATTAACTCTTTATGTGCTAACTCTAACTATATCCATTAATAACCCAACTAATTCTACTAAATTCAACACTCAAAGTAATTTCATTAAATTCCCAAACTAAATAAATCTACTAAATGCATAACGAGTGGCACAAGAGGCATTCGACTTATTCGATTTAAAAGTAACAATATTCAAATAAATATATAAAAAGCGAATGTAATAAACACGATTGAGGAAAGGAATACAAGCAGTCCAAAGCCGTACAGTTGGTAATACAACCTTATGACATAGATACTATGAAAAAGAGGCCAACATAGACTATCATCACTGGGTCTAAAAATCATGGTTGTTGCTGGAATCGTTGCATTCGTGGCCTATGAGGCGCTAAGGAATGCGCCTGACCCCATCTCGGCCGAAGCCAACCCCACTTTACGTAGGCACGGATCCCCTGTCGATTTATTTGGCGCTTGACGACACGGCCTCTGTAAGTTATAACCGTATAACATAGTCTGAACAGTGATACTACGATACTACCGAGAGTATCACTACGATTGTGACGATTAGGCTTATGCTGGCTTTAATCTTCTTCTTACTATCGATCGGATTACACATCGTTGCATCCATAAATGAGGTCACCACAATTTGGGTGGACAATATGGTGGATTTTGCATACTCCATTTCACGCTTGCTATAGATTGAGAAATGTGTCTTACCAAGCTCTCGAATTTACTATTGCTACTATTAATATATCCACCATTATTGATTGATCTCTTTACATCATACTTTTGTTGTAAAATGTATTTGTGATTGATCCTATATTTATAGGATTCCAAAGGAATTGTAATACATGGTTCTAAATATTTTATATACAAATTTAAATAATTATAATTATTACATAAATAAATAATATAAAATCGAAGGCAGTTGTGTAAATAAAGTTAGAAGATAGAGATAGTTTTGTTATTTCCTGACGAGACTATATATAAGTGAACTAACGTAGGGTTCTCCTTTTTGTACACTTTTACAATAGCAGCCTAAAGTGAGATAAGGAAAGAGAACTCGTTCTAGTCAAACCTAAGGCGATTAAGAAGATATCGCAGTGCAACACAAAGGTAATGGTTTGGAATTATTGCAAGACCTATTCTAACAATGAAGAACCAATCACGGAATGGTTTTGTTTGTGTGCAAGGATTTAATTGAAGAACAAGTTTAAGGACAGATTGAACAAGCATGGAAGTTGTTGAATTTGGAGTTGTAAGCATAATTTGAACCAAGTAAGGAATTTTAATTCATATTTTTGGATTTACTTAAGCTTAGGATTAGAAAATGAGGAGATTAGATAAATTAGTGTAGAAAAATTAGGGTTAGAAAAACGAATCGAGAGATACATGACCATCCAACACAATTGTGTTGCTCCTGTGTTGATTTACCAAGATGTATCGAGAGATCCACGATCATCTAACACGGTCGTGTTGCCCCCGTGTTAAAATGAAAAGAACATAGCCTCCCAACATAATCATGTTTCAACCGTATTAAATCAAGAGAAACATGGTCTCCCAACATGATCGTGTTCCAACCGTGTTGAAGCTAAATCTCACCGAAAGATACACTACCCTTAACACAGTTGTGTACCAGCCCATGTTGAGTAACATGACCTCCAACATGGTTGTGTTAAGTGAAAGACATTATCATTATATATCATATTACCTTTTTATTTAACCAAGTTCCGCACAACCATGATAATTAGTATAACCTTAGATAACCTAATAGATTAAGAGGAATTAGCAGAGTTATATTATGTTTGGATTAGTACTAAGATTGATGTCTTGATGATTATATAGATATTAACTTAGCTTAATTTTGGAACGATACGTGCTTAAGGTTGGGATTTTAGGTACGTGTTTACTTTGTTTGTTGTATGTGATTGCTAGGTAGCTATCTAATGAGTTGTATGTGAAATAATGAAATGTTAAGGTGTTATGTGAACTACTTGGAATAATGAAGTATTACAGTGATATATGAATTGAATGAGATCTGTTACTTGTGCTTGGCTCGACTTAGGAACCCGCAATGGCAGATCCTTAGGGGGCACCTCGATAATCGGTATGCTGTGTTGTCCCTAGTGGAGCCATGTATCGAAATGATCTAAGGTAAATTAAGGTTAGACAGGGCCCGTAGTGGCAATTCCTTTTAGGATTAGACAGAGCCCGTAGTGACAGTTCCCACTAGAATAATTGTTGTGTGTATCGGGGTCATGAGTACCCCTATATGTTATGATTCATTTTGGTGTTGATGTGTGAACTAAATTGTGAATGTGTTGAGGGTAAATGTTACACAAATGCATGTGATATTATTGTGGTGTGTCATGCGCATGTGGGTATGGTATTTACGTACTGAGCTTAGGTTTACCCCCCTTCCTATATTGTTTTTTAACTGTAGGCGAAATGACGAACAACTAGAGTATGATGAGAATGAGAACTTAGTAGGACATTACTTAGATGAGATGGGAAGAGAACATTATTATTATGTGGAGGAAGAGTGATAGGAATTTGAATATTTGTAATTTGATGTTTTATTAATTAAATTGAAGTTATGGAGATAAATCGTAACTTGAGATTTTATTGTTATTAAATAATAAAATTTAGAATGACTCATCTAAGAGCCATTCACTTGATTATAGTTATGTAGTATGATAGATAATGTATATAATTAGGTTTTGAAATATTATGCAATTTTAAAGCCTTAGTGTATCGCTTGGTAGTATGGTAGTAGTGACACGTAGCGAGTTGTGATGCTCTAGGTTTAAGGGCGTTACAACTTAAGTGGTATCAGAGTACTAGGTTTTGATGATCTTTAGACTTTAAGATGTGATCAAATAATGATTAAGTTGATGACTCCTAGAATTAGGTAATTGAAAAAAAAAAGAAAAACAAAAGGTGTTGGATTCAATCAATAGAAAGTAAGTTGGAATCATTAGAAGGTTAAGTAAATGATCTATAGATCCATAAGGATGAAGAGAGTGGGTAAATTAAGGGATAACTGTTATGTCATGTTAATCTAAATGTTCTATGCAATTGTATTTTGTTGAATATTCTTACTTAATTACGTATAGGTATATACATATGTTTGAGCTTAAGTATACATAGATGTATACTGTCACTAACTCCCATTATAAATTCTAACTCCAGAATCATTCTACTATCTCAATTTACACAGAATGCCTCCAAGAAGAAATATCATGTGGGGTTCATCTAGTGCTGGATAGGGTGGAGATGCCCCAAAGGATAGGAGCCCTCAAAGACCACCTTAGTAGGAAACCCCAAAGCAGACTAATGTCACAGCTACTCAGTTGCTAAAGACTGTAAATGCTTTAGTGAGAATGTTGGCACAATAACAACAGTAGGTTGTGAGACCTATCAGGTCTGTAGAGGAACCTTATGGGTTAGATAGATTTGTAAGATTAGCTAAGGAGTTCCACCCAAAGGTTGACGATTCAATAGAGGTTGAATATTGGATCATTAAGATTGAAAGGCCCTTTGAAGCCTTCATGGTCCCAAAAGATAGAAAAGTGAGATATGTTGTTTATATGCTGAAGGTGCAGCTACAAATTGGTGGACTAGTATTTTTAGATTAGCAGGAGCTTCTAACTAATGGTAGAGGTTTAAGGAACTCTTTTATGAAAAGTACTTCCCTAGCAGCATCAAAGAGAAAATGGAGGCGAATTATTATAACTGCCAGGAGGGCGGTAGATCTGTGGAGGCACATGAAGCGAAGCTGAACCGCTTAAGCAAATTCTTGCCAGAGGTAATGAGAGGAGATGATGCCTCTTAAGCTAGAAGATTCTTGAGGGGACTAGAGTCTATATAACATAAAGTGGGGGCTTTTCAGTTGACTACTTATGCAAAAGTAGTTGACAAAGCAAAATACTTAGAGCAGAGCAAAAAGAAAACAAAGGAACAACTATCTCGCAGATCAGGGATCAATTTTGGGAAAAAGGTCTATTTCCAACATACCTTATGTAAAAAAAGGGAAGAGGCAAACGGTATATCCTGCCATACCTACAACTTATGTGCCTAGACCTCTTCAAACTAGGTCTGCACCTCTAGCACAGCCTCCCCTATCACAGGTAGGTCAGGGTGTGAGGTGTCTTAGATGTTTAGGACCTCATGATCTGCAATGGTGTAATTAACTAGAAGAGACATGCTTCTCCTGTGGAAAAACAAGACATACCAATAGGAGTTGTACTTATAGGACCCTCCCTCAAACCTACTGCTACACTTGTAAGTAGAGAGGGCATAGATCATTTGAGTGTGGTGTTCATCACACCTAGGCGGTTGCACCCCCACAAGCCCAACGGCTTATAAGAACTACACCTAGAGAACCACTAGGCAGAAATCAAAACGTGGGACCAAGATAGGGGGCACCTAATAGGGTGTTTGCATTACAACAACAATAGCAACAGGATGCCCATGATCAAGATACCATAGTAGGTACACTGCTCATAAACTCAAATATTGTAAATATATTATTTAATAATGGTGCAACCCATTCTTGCATATTACCTGTGTTTATGAATGTATGTGGATTAAAACCGATTATATTAGAGGATGCTATGATTGTAAATACTTCTTTTAGAGTAGGTGGGAAATTAGATCAAATGTGTATAGAGGTAGAGATTGTAATATAGCAAGAAAATGCCAATAGAATTGTTTATATTAGAGATGATAGAGTTTGATATAATTTTAGGAATGAACTGGTTGACTAAGTACAATGCCACTATAGATTGTCACAATCTAGTTATTAGGTTTGATTTTCCTAATGAGGAACAAATTGTATTCAAGTTAGAGCCATAGAGGCCTATAGCTCTTTTAACATATGAGTTATGGAATAAAGGAAGGTTGTCAACCTTATCAGTAAAGACAAGAAAGGTTAAGGAATTGGAAAAGGTGTATGTAGTGAATGAGTATACAGATGTTTTTCCTGAGAATTTGCCAAGTTTACCACCAGCTAGAGAGATAGAGTTCTATATTGATCTTATACCGGGAACGACACCTATATCTAAAGCACCATACAAAATGGCACCTACTGAACTATCTGAACTGAAGACTCAACTTCAAGAGCTTCAAGATAGTAGGTTTATTAGACTAAGTGTCTCACCATAGGATGCTTTAATGCTATTTGTTAAGAAGAATGATAGGAGTATGAGGTTGTGTATATATTATAGGGAGCTAAACCAAGTCACAATCAAGAACAAATACTCTCTTCCTAGGATTGATGACCTATTTGATCAATTATAAAGAGCTCAAGTCTTCTTTAAAATTGACTTAAGATCAAGGTACCACCAATTAAGAATCAAGGAGGAAGACATATAGAAGACTGCTTTTAAGACTCGGAATGGGCATTACTAGTTTTAGGTGATGCCTTTTAGTTTAACAAATGCTCCAACAGCCTTCATAGACCTTATGAACAAAGTGCTCAGAGACTGGTTAGATTAGTTTGTAGTAGTTTTCATGGATGATATCCCCATCTATTCCAAAAGTAGAGAAGAACATAAAGCACATCTTAGAACCATACTAGAAAGACTCAAGGAAGAAAAGCTTTATACAAAATTCAGTAAGTGCTAATTTTGGTTGAAACAAGTATCCTTTTTAGGACATGTGGTGAATAAGAATGGAATATCAGTAGACCCTAAGAAGGTGAAGGCAGTAAGTGACTAGCCTAGACCAAGAACTGTAATAGAAGATAGGAGTTTTATGGGATTAGTTGGGTACTATAGATAGGGCCGGTAATGTGGGCCAAATGGGCTGGCGCCGCCCTAACCCGCGGGTCATCGTGGGCTGGCCCGCAAGGCTAGCTCCGCAATAAATTTTTTTTTTTTAGTGTATTATGTAAAGGCTCGGTCCATATCGAGGAATGATTCAGCGGAGGCGAGTAAGAATCTTACTCATCAAGTCCGTCAGCAGCCTTCCAAATGAATAAATAAATAGATAAACCTATTCCAAATGATGAAAATTCATTTAAGTGTATTATATGCAGAGTTTCAGTTTTAGGACTGACCTCTACAGCAACCTGTACCTTCCAAGAAGCCATCACCACGAAACCCTTCATTGCATTTGCATCTATACCCTATCCCTCCACTTGGTGTTAATGAAACATTCCTACAAACCGCATTTTTTGAACAACCACAACCACCTTGTACCCACCAAACCAGCTTTATCATCTTTAGGTCCAGCGACACCGAAACATAGTTGAGCTTCTCAGCCGATATAGACGACAGCAAATATCCACACTTCAACTCTCGTATCCTCCTATAATCCATAAACTCCCCCGAATAACGATCAAAATGCTCTAAGTAACAACTCATATTAGAATTAGAATCAGTATTGTTATTTATATTGTCATGTGAAAGGTTATTCATCCCACATAGTGATTCAAAGTTCGCCACGACTGCATCTACAGACGAAGGCATATAACACGATGAATTTTTTGCACAGTTGTTGAGTAACAATTCGTTTTTCGGCGTCGGTGCAAAGTTGCTTGTTTTTTCCAGCGGGTTGGCCCGCCGCCTATAGGAATTGCCCACCCCGCCCCAAGGGTCAAGCAGGCGTAGGCCAAAATGGCTCGCACCTCTACAGGTCAAATTTTTTTTGCCCGCCCTGCATATTTTTGCAGGCGGGGCGGGTCATCCCATGGACCCGCCCCGCAATTACCACCCCTAACTACAGACGCTTCGTAGAAGAATTCTCCTGGTTAGCAACTCCCTTGACTCAACTAACAAAGAAAAAGGCCAAGTTCGTATGGAGTGATGAATGCGAGAGTAGCTTCATGAAATTGAAAAATAAATTAATGACAGCTCTAGTGTTAGCCCTACTGAAGACGGGAGAAGAATTTGAAGTATTTAGTGATGCATCAAATCAAGGTTTGGAGTGTGTGCTTGTGCAAAATGGGAGAGTCATTTTATATGCCTCACACCAACTGAAACAATATGAGAAGAATTACCCCATCCATGACCTGGAATTAGCTGCTATGATCTTGGCACTTAAATTGTGGAGACATTATCTTTATGGGGAGAAGTGTAAAATATTTATAGATCATAAAAGTTTGAAGTATCTATTTACCTAGAAGGAATTAAATATAAGGCAAAGGAGGGGGTTATAATTAATAAATGATTATGATGTGAACATTCATTATCACCTTGGAAAAGTAAATGTGGTTGTAGATGCTTTAAGCAAAAAGAAACATATAAATATTGCAGGATTAATCACATCCTAAAGGAAGACATTAGAAGATATGGATAAGTTGAAATTGGAAGTGGTGGCATAAGAATTGGGAAATAGGTTTGCTACACTTCATGTCCAACCCAATCTTATAAATCAGACTAAAATTACACAAATGAAAGATCCTGAAATTCAGAAGATAAGGAATAAATTATAACAGGATGAAGCCATAGAATTTGTGTTAAACACTAAAGGGTAGTCAAGTCACGGAATTAAAGAAGAAGATTATGAAGGAAGCTAATTACTCAAGGTATACAGTACACCCAGGAAGTACCTAGATGTATAAGGATCTTAAGAACACTTACTGATAGAAAAATATGAAATGGGAGATAACAAAATATATGTCTAGGTGTCTCACCTATCAACAAATAAGGATTGAACACTAAAGACCAACTGGTGAGTTACAACCTCTTCCTATACCTAAATGGAAGTGGGAACATGTAACTATGGATTTTGACACAACACTTCCGAGAACCAAAGAGAAATATAATGCAATTTGGGTGATAGTAGATAGATGGATCAAGTCTGCACATTTTTTTCTAATTAAGGTGGACTATAAACTAAAAAAGCTTGCTTAACTGTATATTAGAGAGATTTTCAAATTACACGAGGTATTAGTTACAATTACATTTGACAGGGATACTGTGAGAAAATTTGGAAAAGTTCGCATCAAGCTCTGGGAACCAAACTCCAGTTTAGTACAACATTTTATCTTTAGACGGATGGGCAGTCTGAAAAAACTATTCAAATTTTGGAAGATTTACTATGAGCTTATACCTTGGATTAAAGAGGTAACCGAAATGATCATTTACCTTTAGTAGAATTTGCTTATAACAATAGTTACTAGGCTACTATACAAATAGCTTTCTATGAAGCATTATATGGCAGGAAGTGCAAATCTCCATTACACTAGGATGAAGTGGGAGAAAGATGGGTATTGGGGCCAGATATAGTACAAGAAATAGTAGACAAGGTAAAAGTAATAAATTCTATTAGCCTAGAGTCGTTAGAAAAGATATGTAGACAAACGGCGACACCCTCTAGAGTTTCAAGTTGGAGATAAAGTCTTACTGAATATATTTCCAACTAAAGGGGTAATCAAGTTTAGACTACAAAGTAAGTTGAATCCAAGATATGTAGGTCCATTCGAAATTTTAGAAAGAGTCAGGATAATTGGATATTGGTTAACCCTACAACCAAGTCTGGCCGAAGTACAAGATGTGTTTCATGTATCGATCTTAAGAAAATTTGTACCAAACCTAGATCAACTAATGGCCTTGGAACCTTTAAAGGTACAACCAGACTTGTCCTCTAGATAGAGACTTGTGAAGATAGTGGATACCGAGGAACAAGTTTTAAGAAAAATAAAAATCCCTCATGTTAAGGTACAATGGACAAATCAAATAGAATGAGAGGCGACATGAGAATTAGAAGAAGAAATGAAAAGAAAGCATCTAGAATTCTTCCCAATCCTAAGTAACTTTCGAGGATGAAAGTTTTAATAAGGGGGGAGAATGTAATACATGGTTCTAAATGTTTTATATACAAATTTAAATAACTATAATTATTAAATAAATAAATAAATACTATAAAATCGAGGGCAGTCGTACAAATAAGGTTAGAAGATGGAGATAGTTTTGTCTTTTCTTGATGAGGCTATATACAAGTAAACTAACATAGAGTTCTCCTTTTTGCACACTTTTACACTAGCAACCTAAAGGGAGATAAGGAGAGAGAACTCATTCTTGTCAAACCTAAGGCAATCAAAGAGATATCACAACACAACAAAAAGGTAATGGTTTAGAGTTATTGCAAGATCTATTCTAACAGTGAAGACCCAATCACGGAATGGTTTTGTTTGTGTATAGAGATTTAATTGAAGAACGGTTTTAAGGATGGATTGAACAAGCATGGAAGTTATTAAATTTGGAGTTGCAAGCGTAATTTGAACTAAGTAAGGAATTATAATTCATATTTTTTTATTTACTTAAGCTTAAGATTAGAAAAAGAGGAGATTAGATGAATTAGTGTAGAAAAATTAAGGTTCGAAAAATGAACCGAGAGGTACATGACCATTTAACATAGTCGTGTTACTCCCATGTTGATTTACCAAGAGATATACAACCATCTAACACGGTCGTGTTGCCCTCGTGTTAAAATGAGAAGAACATAGCTTCCCAATACAGTTGTGTTTCGATCATGTTGAATCAAGAGAAACACGACCTCCCAACATAACCGTGTTTCAACCGTATTGAAGCCAAATCTCACCGAAAGATACACAACAGTCGTGTACCAGCCCGTGTTGAGCAACACGGCCTCCAACATGGCCGTGTTAAGTGAAAGACATTATCATTATATATCAAATTACCTTTTTATTTAACCAAGTTCCACACAACCACGATAATTAATGTAACCTTAGATAACCTAATAGATTAAGAGAAATTAGGAGAGTTATATTATTTTTGGATTAGTACTAAGATTGATGTCTTAATGATTATACAAATATTAACTTAGCTTAAGTTTGGAATAAGACATGCTTAAGGTTAAGATTCAAGGTGCGTGTTTATTTTGTTTGTTGTATGTGATTGCTAGGTAGCTATCTAATGAGTTATATGTGAAATAATAAAATGTTAAGGTGTTATGTGAATTACTTAGAATAATGAAGTATTATAGTGATATATCAATTGAATGAGATATGTTGTATGTGCTTAGCTCGACTTAGGAGCCCGCAGTAACAGATCCCTACGGGGTACCTCAATGATCGATATATCGCGTTGTCCCTAATAGAGTTGTGTATCACAATGATCTGAGATAGATTAAGGTTAGACGGGACCCACAGTGGCAGTTCCTTGTAAGGTTAGATGGGGCTCGTAGTGATAGTTCCCACTAGGATAAATGTTGTGTGTATCGGGGTCATGAGTATTCCTATGTGTTATAATTCATTTTGGTGTTGATGTGTGAACTGAATTCTGAATGTATTAAGGATATGTTACACATATGCATGTGATATTATTGTGGTGTATCATGTGCATGTATGTGTAGTACTTACGTACTGAGCTTAGGCTTATCCTCCTTCCTATTTTTTTTTTTAACTGTAGGCGAAAATAATAAACAATTAGAGTATGATGAGAATAAGAACTTGGTGGGACATTACTTGGATAAGATAGGAAGAGAACATTATTATTATGTGGAGGAAGACTAACAGGAATTCTAAATATTTGTAATTTGATGTTTTATTAGTTAAATTGAAGTTATGGAAATAAATTGTAGCTTGAGAGTTTGTTGTTATTAAATAATGAAATTTAGAAAGACTCATCTGAGAGTCATCCATTTGATTATATTTATAATAGTATGATGGATAATGTATATGATCATGTTTTGAAGTATTATGCAATTTTAGAACCCTAACGTGTCATTTGGTAGTAGTGACATGTGATAGGTTACAGTGCTCCAGGTTTTTGGGTGTTATAGGAATCAACCACTACATTATAATTCATCAGTGCATTCATTATTATTGAGCTTTTCACTTGCTTATTTCTCGCTTTTATAAACACATTTAGGATGATGATATAGGTTTTCTTTTTTAAATTTGACTTTGGCTAAGAATTTAGTTAAATGTATGACTAGTTTTTTTCTTCTTCTTCTTCTTTTCTCTTTTCCTTTTATTTAGGCCATTATAACTCTGTTGCTCTTTATTCTATATTTTATATACTAGTTTAGTTGGTCCATTTTAGTGTGTGCAAGCTCTATAAAATTGATTTTATGTCTCCTTTTTGTTTATATTATTTGAAAATTGTATTTTACTTTCTATAATAACAATTTACACTAGAGCAAGTAGTTTCTAACACAATCTGTTAATAGTGACAAGACATGATTTAAAGTAATGTACAATTGAATGTGTTGATATGGACTTACTTGTGATTTTACTTCTCTACTAACATGTGCTTAAAAAAATATATAATGAAGAACAATTATAAGAAAAGAAAAAAATAGCACAAGATTTATAAAGGGTTGAAATATATATATGATGAACTACCCAGATATAAAACATTAAAGAAAATGTATATAGGTATACTTGTATTTAAATGTGTAATCAAATAAACTTTAGATGAATTAACACTTTGTGTTGACTATATCTTGATACCCATTCTATGGTTCATTGTTTTAAGATTTAGTATACAAATCTTAAATAATTACACATATAAAGAGAATCATTTAAAAAAAAAAGTGACTACAAACATTAGAATCTATGCAAGCATCAATAGAGGTGTAACTCTCTAATTTAAAAAAAAATATAACTGTGCTTATTTACATTTTGAAACATTAAAAAGTAAAAATATGAAATAAATATACAATTTAGATGTAGTTAAAAAATAATTATACAAGTATGTATTATATTATATCTCTTAATCAGCTAAACGTAAAAATACACATATATCTTTCAATAATAAATCTATGATGAAATTTTTGAAGTTATGTTAACATTCTTTTAATCTTAATTTTAGTTTTTTTCTTCCTACTTTTTATTTATGAAGAACAGGAATCTCACATATGAATAACCAATAAGATTACAAATCAATATGCTTGTTAGAGATTTACACATCATAGTGGTTGAAAATTTCTTATTAACTCATTTGCTTGCAAAATCAATACGCTTGTATCGAAACTGAATCCTATAATTTTGTATATTAAGCAACATGTATATTCATAAAGATGCATGGAAATTATATTTTAAAGATATAATTTCCTTGGAACAAAAATTGCCGAAGCAATGATACTTCTAAAATGGAAAGAATAAGAAATTCGAAGTAATAGCTCTTTAATACATCATATTTGAAGGAGAGAGAAAGGCTTCTCAAATTTTCAATGTTAGGGTTTATGGAATTGCGAGGAACTCTAGGGTTTTGAAGAATTTGAAGAAGAGGCTAAGGCAAAATGATACTTGAAATATCCGGACAGGGCTTCTTTTTTTTATTGCCGAATAAAACACTCATTCATTAAAACCGCAACATTCAGGAACATTCAAACAACATGAATATTACACCCAGCATCAGCATTTAAAATTTCTTTCAAAGGAGCTGGAGGACTGCTAACGCAATCTAATGGACCAAGCTCCTTCCTAGCGAAATTCGTAATCCAATTTGCAGCCACATGGGCTTGACACCTAACCTAACTGAAGATTACCTTCGGGTTATTGCTAGCAACATGTCTAATATCTGCTGCAATGGGAAGTAAAGACCAAGGTGGATCTGCTTCGGAGGTGACAGCTTCAAAGACTTGGACAAAATGAGTCTACAAGATTACTTCCACCCAGTTTCTCTCTATAGCAAGCTTGATAGCCTCCAAACATGATTTAGCTTCCGCCTCAGCAGGAGAACTAGCCATAAAGACCATTCTACTGCCGCCACATACAACTCCACGATCGTTTCTCGCTAGAATTCCAGCAGCTGCCAAATTTGAGGATGGATCAAAGGCACCATCAAAGCTTACCTTGATTGCATTACCATTTGGTGGAGACCAGGTATGGCACTCAACGGGCCTCATGCGCTCTAGAGCCACCTGCCAGTTATTGAGATCGGACATGCTCCTGCCAGCATTCGATCCTAATCTGCTGTCACCAGAGAGAAGTTCACCCTGGCTCCTTTGCTCGTTACTTTCACTCAACATGACAGCAGACTCCTCACTCAAATTGCATGCTCCGAGTTGCTCCATGACCAAATCCACCGCCTGCACAGATGCATCAGAAGACCTACTAATCAGAACAGCATCAGCTTCCAATAATGATCGCCTACACGCAGATATTACACGGTAAACATTAGGCTCCTTTTTTTCCGAACACTGCCCCACATCTCTCCTTCTATATATTCAAGCAAACTGTGCATGATTTTGCAAACAGGCGTTTCTGTTCTTACTTGGACAGAACAGCTCCATCAATACAACTGGGCAGCCATCTACTGATGGAAGTTATTTCTCTCAAATCTATTCGAATGCCCATTGTCGCAAACCAAACCAGTTTAATCCACTGACAACCCAATAGCAAATGTTCGACATTTTCATCCATATCACAGAACCTGCATTGAGACAATTGTAACATGTGCTTCTTAAACAGATTACATTGGGTGGAGATTGCATTATTAGTCGCTCTCTAGGTAAAATGTCTGACTTTGGGAAAAACACGGGCAATGCCATATTAACTTCCAGAAGGATTTACCAACTTATAAGAAGAAGAGGCCCCCATTTCAGTAGAAGTCATGTTACTTCTAATAAAATAGTAAACAGATTTTACAGTACATTTACCAAACTTGTCATGTGGCCACACAAGTCGATCTTTCAACGCCATGCTGGCTAAAGGAATCAGTTGATTTGCATGAACCGTAGGTTGGCAAAATTAGTGGTGAAGTTCATGCAAATCCCATGCCTTTGCCTCTTTATCAATCAAATCCGCTACTCCTAAGTTCAGATCAGCCCGATGAGGCTTAAAAGTAGGCTTGAAGTTAGGAATTCCAGGAATCCAATGATCAGAAGCTGCTCTGATAGTTTCTCCATTACCTACCTGCCACATAGCTCCTTTCAAAAGTAACTCCTTTCCACGTAGAAAACTCGACCAAACCCAGAAGTCTCGGTGACCCTTTGCTGCCTGCATAAAAGATGAGTTAGGAAAATATAGTCCTTTCAGAATACGTACCCAAAAGGCGTCAGCTGAGGTATGTACTCTCCAAGCCAATTTTGTGAGAGGAGCCAAGTTAAAATCACTCATATCCTTAAATCCCAGCCCTCCTTTATCCTTCGGCAGGATTATTTTCTCCCATTTCACTCAATGGATCTCTCTCTCTTCGTTTACCTGTCCCCATTGGTATTGTGCTATCCAATAATTAATTTCTCTACACCACTTTTAACATAGGGTTTTTTTTTTTTTTTTTTAGCCAGATCATAGAGATTAATGAGTGCCCTCATCTTAATTACCGTAAAATCAAATACTTTTCCCCCCAAAAAGTGGATATTTACGTAAAAAGAGACAAACTATCTAAATTATCATCATTTTAGGGTTAAAAAAAATAATAATAATAAAATCCCGTTTCCTTAATTTCAATAAAAAAATTTATCTAAAAAATGGGCTTTAATAAATAAACATAATTTTCTTTTTATAGAAATAGAAAAGATATCCATGCTTGATGGTGGTCTCTATAATGACAATAATTAAATTGAACAATTGGACTTAATTGTCGTAATTACATACATGGTTACAAGACTAATATACACATTTTCATTTACCTTACAATCACATTTTCTTTCTTTCTTTTTGTTTTTTTGTTTTTTTTTGTTCATATTAGATCACGCATATCACTATATATTTTAATTCTGATGAATATGTCAGAGTTAGTGGCCCTTGGATTTCCAGCTCTGACAAGGACCCATCAACATTCTAGCTGTTAGATTCCTATGGCAATTTTTTAGGCGTGTTTTTCTCTTTGTCTCTCTTTTTTTCCCCCCGCTCTTTTAACTTATTAATTAATTTATTCATTTCCTTTTTGTTTTATTTCCTGTAAATAAGGGAGAACATGGAACTTTGAAAAAAAAAAAAAATGGAAATGCTCTCGAAAAAATTGAAGGATGAAAAACTTTAAAAGGTTGATGTGGTCCAAAAGACTCGTACGAATAACATACAAACTTGTTGCGGGAGGCGGCGCATGTTGACAGAAGGTGACGTAGCAGTAAAACTTTTGACTATGAAACCGCGGCTACTGGTCCATTGCGAGTAAAATCGGCGTGCAATGAGTCTAGGGACGAACTTTCAAATATTTTATTTGAAACGTAAACATTTGTATTAAAATATGAGTTATTAATTTTTAAATATTTATATTCAATAGTAAAGAATTTTATAAATAATATAATTGAAACTTAAAAATAAGTTTTTGCTTTACCATTTTTTTCTAATAATTTTTATGAGCCAACAGATTAAAGAGTAAATTGTGGACCTGGGGGTACCCATAAAAGAAAGGTATAATTTAACTATAAAAGCTTTTGACTGTCAATTTGGTCATCCGTCTACTATTATCAAAATTGACATGTTTTGGGCTTGAATTATATATGAAATGGAATGGAAGTTCGTAATTGCGACTTCTAGACCGTTGACTTTGCAAATGAATAGCCGTGCGTTGAAAACATGTTTTAGTGGGGAAAAGGGAAATAAAAGGATTCCGAATGCATAGAGGAGGCAATATCCCAGACTGAGGGATATAGGCAAAACGCTCAATCTTCTAAATAATTACAACTATTTAGTAATTTAACTTTTTTTTTTTATTTTGCTAAAAAGATATAAGATAATGTTATGTCATAGTACCTTAAATTTAAAGTATCTCGTAATTAACCATTTTTATTTTTTTAACAGAGCAAAGAACTGCACTTATCAAACAGTATTGATTCGCCCTCAAACGCCTCGGACTAGCTCTCTTTTTACCATGACTGAAATGGTCTACATAATACGTTTACAAGGAACTCATTTTGAAAATCTTGTTTCTAAATCGGAAACAAGAATAGCAATGCCCCTGACCCAGTCTTCAAGAATCGGAATCCGACCCATGCCGGCGAGCACTGACATCCCGACGATTTGCTTCGTTTTTGACAGAACGGCATTTGTAAACCACATAATATCCTGGCCTTAAACATGGATGCCACTGTTGAGTTATTACAGCGTATTCAATCCGCTTAATTTGACGAAAGTTTGATAAAATCTAATTCTATAAAGTTTTAGAACAAATTTTAAAAAAAAGTTTAAAATCTTATAAGGTTTTATATTGGATTTTAAGATTTAAAAAAAATTAATAAAAAATTCGAATTCGATTAAAGAGAATTAATATATATATTTAAAATCTACCATGTAATTTAAAAAATTAATTATTAATAGATATTAATACTCTATTTTGAGTTTTGAAAAGAAATCTTAATGTCCTTATCCACTTTCACTCTTTTAGTAGTTTATATTGTTTGATTTTAACTTGTAATTTTATGAAAATATGTAATTTGAAAAGCACATTAATGAGTTGGGTCAAGTTATAAGTAGATTTGAAAAAAGCCCTATAAAATCGGGTTCTACTAATAGGATAAAAACTCTATAGAGTCTTAAGATTGGTTATGGATAGCCTTATAGGATAGTAGGTAGAGTTCAAGTTTTCTAAAACTCATCCCAAACCTACCCTAGTGGCATCCCTAAACCTTGACAAAAATACTTCAAAATTATCACTAAGATTGTGATGACAATGCCTATGTTGGCTATGATGTTCTTACTATTCATCATTAGATTGCATATGGTTGTTGTGATATGGTTAGACAAGATGGTGGATTTTACATGTCCCATCTTAATCTTATTATAGGGTGAAAAATGTGGCTTACCACGATTTTGAAACTTTCTACTACTACTATTATTATATCCATTACCACTTATTGATCTTATTGAATCATGATTTTGAAGAAAGAAATGAAGTAATGGATAATATGATTTATTTTTCATTTTTGGTTTGTTAAATATATTTGTGATTGATCCTGTATTTATAGGATTTTAGATTAATCAACCATCAATTCACAATTGCATTCATCGATGTTGAGCATTCACTTGCTTATTTCTCCCTCATATAAACACATGTAAAGTCAAGAGATGAGTTTGCTTTTTCTAAATCTGAATAAGACTAAGAGTTTAATTATATGTATGGCTAAGCTTTTCTATTTTTTTTTTCCTTTTTCCATTTTTAGCCATTATGACTCTCTTGTTCATTATTCTATTTTTTATGTACTAGTTTAGATGGCCCATGTTGGTTTGTGCAAGCTCTATATGATTGATTTTATGCCTCTTTTTTGTTTATATTATTTGAAAATTATATTTTACCTTTTATAATAAAAGCTTACGCTAGGGCAAGTAGTTTGTAACATGACCTATTAATAGGGATATGACATGATTTAAAGTAATATGAAATTGAATGCTTTGATATTAACTTGCTTGTGATTTTACTTGTCTACTAGTGTGTGCTTGAAAAAGTATAATTGAAAATGTAAAGTTAAGAACAATAATAAAAATAGGAGAAAAAAACACATAATTGAAGATTTGTAAAAGGATGAAAGGGGTTGAACTTGAGAAGTATATACATGGTCAACTAGCTAGGTACAAAATATTAAAGAAAATGTATTTAGGTGCATTTGTAGTTAAATTGTGTAATCAAATAAACTTTAGATGAATGAACACTATTTGTTGACTAAATCGTTTAACTCTCGTTCTATGTCGATTGTTTCAAGATTTAGTTTCTAGATCTTAAACAATTGTATATATAAAGAAAATCATGAAAAAAAAAAGGTGATTAAAAACATTAGAATCTTATGCAAGCATCAATATAGGTGTAACTCACCAATTTGAAAAATATAAATTTGTTTGTTTGAATTTTGGAACATTAATAAGTAAAAATGTGAAAAACAAGATGGAATTTTCTTAGCAAAAGGAATTACTATGCACACACTTTCAAAATTAATCAAAATAGCCAACCAAAAAAGACAAACTCATCATGGAAGCAAGAGACTAAAGTGAAAGAAAAAAAAATATCTGGATCTACTAAAAATATTAATTCAATCAAGAATTATAAAACAATGGCATTGATAGTACCCTTAATACTCTCTATTCATATAGAAATAAATGCATAACTTAGATGTAGTTAAAAAATAATTCTACAACTATGCATTATACTATATCTCTTAATCAACTAAATGTAAAAATGCACATCTATCTTTCAGTAATAAATGTATGATGAAATTTTTGAAGTTATCTTAACATTCTTTTAATTTTAATTTTAGTTTTTTTTCTCCTACTTTTTATTTATGAAGAATGATAATCTCACAAATGAATAACCAATATGATTACAAAATTTAGCATTTCTAGAGATGGTAAATATGTATTATTTTGGAATAAAAAGATAGTTAGCATGTAAGTAGTAAAGAAATTGCCAAATTTTGAAGATATGACAATACTCCAATTTTTCATTAAAATAATAATAATGACATAAATATGATAAACTAACAAAAGATTAATAAAAATTTTTAAAAATAGAGAATAACACTTGTAAGATTTATGCTCAAAGTAATCGAAAATTTCTTATTAACTCAACAGCTTGCAAAATCAATATGCTTCTACTAGAAACTAAATCTTATAATTTTCTATATTAAACAATTTGTATATTCATAAAGATGCATGAAAATTATATTTTAAAGATATAATTTCCTTTGGACAAAAATTTCTAAAGTAATGATATTTCTAAAATGAAAAGAATGAGAAATTTGAATAGCAACTCTCTAATACATCATATTTGAGGGAGAGTGAAGGTCTTCTCCATTTTCCAATGTTAGGGTTAAACACCAGAAAGAGCTAATTCAACCCAGCCGCAAACCCAATACGTAGGCGATTTTCAAACAAGTTGCCAACCCATCTAAACCGATGAGTTGTGAACTGGATATTAAATCAGTTCATGACCTACCGAGCTCGCCCTTTTTGAATTGGTAGGTCAACCTACCATTTAAAAAAAAAAAAGAAGAAGATCAAATCAAAGCTGTAAGCATTGGTGGGGAAAGGGAAAAACAAAAGAAAATCCAAGCTTAAGCTAGGTGGTGTAGAAAATAGTGGAAAAAAATTGAAAAGACAAGTCATGTAGAGATGCTTGCAAAAGCATGGGGAAAAAAAATAAAGAGGAGATGTGGAAGCAGACAAATGTTTGCAAAAAATCGATGAAATTTTTGAAAAAATGAACAAAGAGAAAAGGCGGAATGTAGAGTGTAGAAAACAAAGGAGGAAAAAGCAACACAACGATTATTGTAGGATTGCAGGTGATAGGAGCACATGGTTGGAAAATTTTCAAATTTCATCTCTGAAGTTGGAAACTGGCTTGTAGGCCATAGGTTTGTAGGTTCAATTATTAGAACGCGTTCAAATTTTTGAATTTGAATGTTGCAATGCAGGAGAAAATTTTAAACGGTAAGAGAATGTTGTGTAAATTTATGCCTTTGCATTCATGTATGTTCTCTACAAAAAAAAAACAAAATTCTACTCAATGTCTTCTACATTCAATATTTTCTATACTCCCATTTGCTCAACTCTTTAATTTATTTAGTTTGTGAATAATTTTGTTGTATAGATTATTACTGCTGCATATATTTAAGTGTCTTCTACCAAATATATTTTTTTCCCAATTACCAAATAATCAAGTTACGGTTTTCCATATCAATATTTTCCTTTTATATTAATTTAAAAAATGGAAAATTTCTTTCGGGGTTCATCTTCTAGTAAGAATGGAGGTTCAAGAAAAGATGATAAGGGAAAATCTATTAACGTAGAGGATTATGATTTCCACAACTTTACTAACAAACAATTGGAAAATTTGATAATGCCACCCTTAAGCTTTGAGCACATGACTCTCAATGGACAAAGTCAACCACTACCACGAGAGGGCAATGAGGAGGAGGTAGATAAAGTCAACCACTGTCATGCATCTTCCATGTACCAGTTTGAGTACGAATGGGAAGTTTTGAATCTAAGCTTATTTACGACCCAAAAATGATATAGCACACCACCATAAAGCTATATCACAATGGTTAGAGTGAATTACCTACTATATTTAATTCTCTTGACATGTATGTTTCTATTTGCACGGAATATGGACCAATCCATGGTAGGATGATTCATACATGGGGATTACACATCACTAGATAGATGATATATAACATGTACAAAAGAGATTAATAGCACTTAAGATTTTTAACAAATGTCATACAATGCAAAATATTTTTCATATAATAAGTATTATCTAAGGTAAATACTCATTAACTAAAAATATATTTTCAACCAGTTTTAATAATGCATCCACTAACACCGCATCCATTGATGAACTTCAAGTATTATGTTAACCCATGCCAGGTGGGGCTTTTTTCCACACATGATGTGCCTTCTATATTTTAAATTTTTACGTTAAAATGGTCTAAATTTTTTAGATTTTAAGATATCCCTAATAAGATAGCTAGTTGGCTTTTTAATTGACCATCCACCTATAAATAAGGTATAGAGGAAATTTTGTACTGATAATGGAATGCGATCTAAACAATTTTAAAAAGATGTTAAGCATATGTGGAATTTCACATATTGGCTTCTATAAAGTATAGTTTTCTATAAAGATGCATTGTATTCTTTTGCTATAATGAATATCCTAAACATTCTACTGCACCCCAGCAATTGGGATGTATGCAGTAGAATGTTAAATGTGCTAAGAGTTTTCCATGAGTGTATTATGACATTTTCTCAAGTGCATCAAGTTAGTGTTCACTTTTTCCTAATGAATGCTATAAACATACTGTCAATGTTGTTTGATGC
The DNA here is from genome assembly GCA_037954665.1 of Laguncularia racemosa. NCBI lineage: Eukaryota > Viridiplantae > Streptophyta > Magnoliopsida > Myrtales > Combretaceae > Laguncularia > Laguncularia racemosa. The sequence goes on along the minus strand of JBBMOL010000025.1, from coordinate 6,869,357 downwards.
TCAAGACGACCCATTTCTTCAAGTGGCTATTAGTGAAATAGCTACAAAGTGGTTGTTTTATTATAGACAAATTCCTACCATTTATCTTGTTTCTTAAAGATATGTTTTTAGAATATCTTAATTTGTATTATCAAATTGTTGACACATTTTCTAAAACTTAAGACACTTATGTCGTTACCGCCACACAAGAACTATGACAAGTGGTTTAGGTAACAAAAAAATTATTTTCTAACTTTTTTATTGCATATGGTGATTAAGTTCTTGTAACTCCTTCATCGTCCCCCAGCTCACATGGTGCCATGTATGATCATACCCTCCTCGCACAACAAATGATGGCATAAAGGTTAAAGTAGCACTGTGCCGGGTTAAGCGAGTACATGGAACTTGACCATTATTTCAACACGAAATTTGAATTTGGTGATAGTTGTATCACGGACTTCAACATCTTGGACTAATGGAAGAAGCATAGGAAGATGTATCCGATCCTCTCTCGAATGGCTCACCAAGTTCTTGCTACTTTTGCATCAACAGTAGTTGTTGAGCAAGCTTTCAACACAGTAGGCCTTATGTTATCCCAACAACAATCAAGACTGTCACTCATTAACATTGAGGTATTGGCTTGCGTAAAAGATTGGTAAAAGGTGAGGAGTAGAACACAATAGTCATTTGGGATGTCTAGTGAAGTAGATGAATACTTCATCGACTTCGATTCATCAGGAAGAAGCTATGTTGGCTCAACTCTTGATGTTAGGTAAGATGCAATGAGTTGGATAATATCTATTTTCATTATGCAATTATACTGTAGGCTAAATTAATTTATAAGGATAGTAATACTATCTCATTTATTTTTTGCAATAGGTTAGAGATAATTTGTAAGGAGAGTAATACTCTCTTATTTATTCTTATCATTTATTTGTAGAGTCTAATAATTATGTACAAGAGGTAAGGTCAAATATCCCTCTCTAAACTGTAATACTTTTAATCTATCAATAAATTTTGGGGTTAGTATCCCCCCTTCCCCTCATGTATAGGGTTTGTCACCAATTAATGAAGTAAACATCATTCATTGTTGCAAAAATGGTAGATTAACTTTTTACATGAATAAATTTAAGAGAAAAAAAAACCCACTTAAAAAATACAGATAATAAGAAAAAAGAAGGGTTAAAAAAACAATAAAAAAATAATGTGAAAAAAAAAAATTAAGGGCCAATTCATAAGCGTAAATCGACCTAACCTTTCCTACCACATGTTGGTGTTGATTCACTCCCCTCCCCACCTTGACCCTCGACCCATGACCCATGTAGGTTAAGGCTAGGCTTAAGTTGGTTTTGAACCGGTCTAGTGTCTAATTAAGGTTTATGGAGTTGTGAGAAACTCTAAGGGTTTGAAGAATTTAAAGAAGAGACTAAGGTAAAATGATATTTGAAATATCCGAACAGATAATTGAGAATTATAAATTTGTAGATTTTGAATACATAAATTATTTAATTGCAAGACAATCCTAATAGAACTTAGGGATAATTGTAAATATGCTAAATGTACTTTCCTAAATAATTCAAATCCTAAAATCCACAATGGTTGCTTGCTAATAAGATTTTAATAGTAACTTTATTAGACTTCAGCAATGAATTAAGATGTATGTGAGTATGTTAAAAAGTTAGGAGAGATAAAATCATGTTTTAAAAGTTTAAGATTTATTTGTACTTAATAAATAGTTTTAGAGAATTATTTGAAAATTTTCAAAACTTTTATCTACAATTTTTATTGAATTAAAAAAATGATTTTGTTAATAATATTAAAAAAATGTTTTTATGGTTTATCCTTAAAACTTTAATCTTGCTTTTATTGAAGAATCGTCAAGTTATAGTTTTTTATTATATTAGAGGAAAAATTATTAATGTATTATTTTTTTTTTGGGTTGTTGGGTGGGGTTGGGTTTGTGAGATGTTTCGGCTATATTTGATGTTTTGTTTGTTTCAGTCAAATGGTAATTAATAGCTGTAGTTGGTGAAGCTAAGAGATCTTTTGCCATAACGAGCAGGATCATCCATTAGGTGTTTTTTTTTTTTTTTTTTGGCCCGGAAGATTAATGAGTGCCTTTATCTTAATTACCGTAAGATCGAATCCTTTTCCCCCAAAAGGTAGATATTTACGTAAAAAGAGACAAACTATCCAAATTTATGATCAGTTTAGGGTAAAAAAATCATTTTCTTAATTTCAATAAAACTTTTTTTTATCTGAAAAATGTGCTTTAATAATATATATATATATATATATATATATATATATATATATATGTATGTATGTATAATTTACATTCCATGGAAACGGAAAAGATATCCATGTTCGATGATCGTCTCAATAATGACAATAATTAAATTGAACACTTGGGCTTAATTGTTGTAATTACGTAAGAGACTAATATATAAATTTTCATTATCTTACCATCACATTAGTAAAACTTACTAATATCAACATGTTAAAATGATACAATGTTCAAACTGAATTTAAGTTCAATCCAACTTATAATTATGCTCAACTGTAATTGAAATGGTATTTAAGAATGCTATCAAAGTGGGTTTGTAATGGGTTTTATAAAACCTAAATTGATCTATTATCCTATAAAGCTTTTCAAAACCCTATAAAGTTTTTGTCTTGTTCTTATAATCCGCTCTTATAGGGTTTCTTGATGCACTATAATATCAATTTTTCCAATTGTCTCAACAAAAGATAATAAGGTCCTAAAACTAAAACATTGACTATTAAGTTACTTAATCCATAAGTTTTATTCATGCTTAGTTCAATTTCTAATTTATAATTAACAATTGAAAGCACAAAATTCTAATTATGAATGCAAATTTAAAAAAAATCCATTCTAAGCATTTATTAAAGGGTAAATAAGAATCCTTTCAAAAATCAAATATCACTTTTATTAATTAATTTTTTATTTTTCTACTAATGTATAGCACTAGCACACTATACATATTAGCATGTACCATTATATCTATATGTATTATTTTAATTTATTTCTTATCAAATTTAGGTTTTCCATGGAGCTTTCTTTTAATTTTAAAACCCAACATGAAATCCTATAGGGTTTTAAAACCTATCCTATAATTTATCTCAAAACCTTATAAGGTAAGGTTGTACAAGTTTATATTGGATCAAATGAGTTAGGTGTCCTATAATGATCTATTGAGTAGCATCTTAAACAATATTTAATATGCTTGAGTTCACTCAATTAAAATTGTTTAAGTTTAACTTATAATAAAATACTTTTTTTTAATTTAAAATAGTATTGAGATCTAAACTAAACTTAAATTCAATTAACAGTTTATTTCGATTTCAACTTTAAGTTGAAACTTGAGTTGGTTTTTATTTTTTTGAAATCGTATAAATATTAAGTAAGCTTAGGCAATTTGTAAGTAGAGTTGAAAATTGAAGGGCTACTGATTGTGACACGTTCATCAAAATTAAAATATATAGTAATCTGCATGATCTAATAAAGACAAAAAAAAAGAAGAAGAAGAAGCTAAAAACCATATTATTGTATCGTCCCGCCTTTTAGATATTTGCTTACCTACTTAAAACTTGAACTATTTAAACTTGATACCTAGGAGACGAGTCATTATGTAGCGACCCACCTACTAGGTCTGATTCTTGAACCTGTTCTAATACTCCTGTAACTATCCTTGGTACTTGTAGGTGTGTTGCTATGCCGTCTCTGAATTAGAGATAAGGCAAATTCTGCTAATATTGAACCTGTAACTCCAACCTGTGTGAAATTTTATAAACGTCTTATAAAATGGTGCTAACAGTGCTATCATTTCATATCCACATCATATCTAAACACATGTACTTAAAATCTCCTATTACATCATACATCATATATATATACCATCGGGATCTGCATTCCCGGTAAGTAGGCATAGCCCATGATTAATCCTGTAGCCTTAAGTGGCTCAAAAGATTACAAATTCAACCTTATACACAAAAATATTTACATTACAATATGAAGATTAACACCTATAGATCTTATTACAAATAATAGAGGTTCCAAAATGAAACTAAGGGCTTCTTTGCCTCTATTGACGCTGTCCAAAAACCCGAGTCTCCAACAACTTATTCTTTAGTACCTATACCTGAGGTTAGCAAAAACACTAACCCCTTAGCTTCTTAAGAAGCAAAGTGAGTATAAAATCAAGCAACCTAATAAAAACAAACAACAAAATCACAAAATAGTAATCAACAATATTACATTTTAACATTACCATGATCTTACTTAGTGATATTTTCCCTGTAATTCCATTTTTGCTAAACTCATAACCTTTTCATTGGAGACCATTTCAATCACTCCCGTTTACTCATAGGTCAAAAATATTTTTCAATTAATCCAGGCAAAGCCTATCAACTGGTAGATAAACTACCTTCATGTACTTTTCAAAACTTAATGTTTTCTTAACCAATTAAGACATCCTTATATACTCTTTTTAGTTAGAAATATTTAGCTCGCCTTTCACCTGCCTCGAACAAAAGGGGTGACCAGATCCCCATAGGTTACTGAACCGGGCTGGTCCGTTGACCGTGCCTCAAACCCATCCGAGTCGACTCAAAGGCCGTACCATAAACTTACTAGGCAGGGAACATGACTTTTCTTACATTAAGTGTTTTAGGTTAGTAGGTACTTATAGCCTAAATCCTATTTTATTATCCATTTAGATATTTCATCGTTACCAAGGTAACAATAGTATGAACTCAACCAGTCATATAAACCCCATCTAATAAGCTAAAAATAACCCAGCATTACATCACAATCATCAAGCATTCGATAATTTAAGTTCATTACATCATATACAATCAGGAATAGTATAATCAAATCCCGCACCCAACTCTCATTCTATGATTTTCTAGAATGTTCCCTTCTTTTTTTCTCATAATCCAATCATATCATGACATACAACCAACCATCAGTAAACCAATATAATTCAACAATCCTCCTGCATTGATCATAGTAAGTGATCATACAGGGTAATTTCAGCCAACAACAAGTAGTCTACATTATCAACCACTTGTACCCAAGAGAAAAGTTAAGGGGGTACTCACTTGAAACAATATATACCAATCCAAATAGTCGCACCAGCCAAGTTCCTTTGTCCTCCTTACTCAATAGAAATACCTGAATCATTAGTATACCAATTAATGTTACCTCATTCACTCTATTGAACCCTAAATTGCTAATTCAGTATTCCAAACCCTTAAATTCCATCCTAACCTCGTATAATCCAACATTTTCCTAAAATTTCTAATTCATATACATACGGGTATACTACACTCTATTATATATTAATGTAATTAAATTTCGACATGATTCTATATTGAATCGTATAGTTCTAAATTATCATAATCTTGCACCAAACACTCCTGTTTTTGTTTCATAACTAACCTAAGCTTCTCAAAATCATATTATGCTTCAATGAACCTCAAATTCAACTAATCAAATCAAATTCTCTAATTTTGCTAAGGATTTAATTCGGCCAGAACAGGGTAATTAGCTTGAAAAATTCACTAAAAATAGAAAACGACTCCAATCTAAACAATTATTGATTTGGTGATCTAATAAATCATATAAGGATCTTTTATACTAAAAATTACATCAAAAATACATCATTTGACCTATTTAGTTTCCAATTTAATTTACGACCAGAACAGAGCATTTATTAAGGAGCACATATTTTTGAATCTAATTTCAGAAAAATAAAATTACCACATTAATATTCATACAAAATTATGCTAGAATACACAACTCATAATTTTTCATCAACATTTGATATTTTTAACAAAAATAGGAAGTTTCGGGCGTTGCCGGGGGCTGCTCCGTTCATCGGCCTCCGGCCACCAACGCCGGCAACCACTATGTCGGCCAAAATCCTCTCCCACCCAAAACCTTAACCCTAGCTTGGCCTAGCAGCAGATTTACCCTATCCCCTTCGAACGAACAGACAAAATTCTCCCTACTTAATTTGATTTTTTATTCTTCAATTTCTTCAAATTCTTGTTGCATCCTACTTCAATCTTGTTCTTCTTCCTATCCTAATAATTGCATGTTGGAAATTCCAACTTCAATTTTCCTAGAAAATTCGGATGAAATGGAGAGGGTTTTGGTTTCTTTTTTTTTTTTTTTTCTAATTTTTGATGATTTGATTTTTCTCTCTCTCTATTCTAATTTCTATATATATATATATAATATTACTTACTTCTGCTGACATTGAGGGTGCTGTTCTGTATTTTTTTTTTCCTTCCTCTTTTATTTATTTTCTTTTTAGCTATAATATAATATAATATAATATATTATGTACATTTTTTTTACACACACATATATATATATATGCCCATATAATTCATATTATTATTATTATATATATTTATTTTATTTTATTTTATTTTTAGCATATAACATATATATACATATATATATATTGATTTTACTTTACACACACACACACATATGTATAAATATATATATTATTTTAATTTTAACATTATTGCTTAAGTTTAGGTCCTCACACATTGTTCCATCTCTAAAGTAGAAAAAAAGGCTAATTCATACTCAAGATTATGCACCTCTATCTTTCAACAACATTAACAAATTTCAATTTAAGGTCACATGTAAAACTTTCATGCAATTGCCCTATAATATAAATATTTCATAAGCTCACACCTAATGGTAATTTACACCATACCATAAGAACTAACAATTTTCCTAAGATGATCAAACAATTAACTTACCTGACTTTTTAGTTCATTAAGTCATGATCAACACATGTATTAAGATTATAACCCATAGCAAGGCTAATACCTACCTTAAATATTTACATAAGACTAACAAAGTCCACATAGTGTAACATGGTGATTTACTCAAAAGAGCATGGAAAAAAAAATCTTAAATTTTCCTCATGTTAGCTTATTGCCCTCACAAGTTCCCAAAAGTCGCAAAAGCTATTTCAATCTTTAGCACCTATACCTGAAGTCAAGAAACACAAACCCCTTAGCTCCTTATAGAGTTAAGTGAAAACAAATGAGAAATATACTAAGATCAAGCACCTTAAGCATAGTGAGCACACATACATAAACACTTAAGAATGAAACATAGCTAAAGTGCCACTTGAAGTGCAATATAGATACACACACACACACACCTTTCATAACCTAAGCACAACCTTATAAATCATTATCGTGCATGTATGCTATGCTAATATACATGGGACTAAAATCCACTTGCCAGTTTTCCTTGTACTTGAAGAGTTGCAAAAGACTTAAGACTTTAACTTAGAGAGTTGCAATAAGCTCATTGAGTACAACCTAGAGAGTTGCAAAAGACTAAAAAATATAACTTGGAGAATCGTAATAAACTCAATGAGTATATCTAAGAGAGTCGTAATAGACTCAAAGCTTAGAGAGTCATAGAAGACTCATGCAACTTATATGTTAGAAACAAAGATCCTTTTCTTGCTTAACAAATCAGACCCTTAGGTTCTCTTATGCTGTGCCATGCCATGCCATGCATGCAATTTGTGAATACTAAGAATTCATTCAACAAGCAAGGCACTCAACCCACATGTAAATGAAGTAAATGATTGTATTCTAAAATATAATTACTAGGAAATTATATTAAGTGATCCTAAACAATGATCAATCCACCGCTAAAGTCCAAGGCTAATCATTGTAAGATTGTCAATTAGCAATACGCTCATAACTAAAACAAAAGTACAAATTAAGCTTTCCCCTTAGCCCATTCCCTACACTAGTTATACTAGTGCTCTTTGCCCATTCCACATTGGACTTTTCATCAATCAACACATCTTCACCACAAGCAACACTCAAGCAAAAAAGCTAAAATCATTACTTTATGCTAAATCCTCTTGCGACGATCACATAAGTGATGAGTTAGGTTCTTGAATAACAAGGCATGGGCCTACCTTATCAACTACAGCACAACACAACATAATCGCAACTGAAGAGTACTCACCCGGTAACCAAAACCAATAGGCCAACTAGGAGGAATGTTCTTAAATAATATATATTTTTTTAAATTTGAAAAATAGCGCATTCGAAAAAATTATTTCAAAAATAGGTTGCAAAAGAGTAAACCTAGTTTACACCTTTAGTATTTTATACTGAAAACATGTACCCGGTCTTTACCTTCAATGCAATTTTTTTTTATGAAAAATCATGCAAAGAAAACTAAAATTTCTCAAATTATTTTTTTTGTTTTAAAAAATAAAATTATCATAAAGAATAAAAAAAATAATTTTCATAAATTTAAAAATTATAAAAATTTATTAAAAAAAATACACCTCTTTTTGCTTTATTTTATAATATGTAAAAAAAAAAAGAAGAAGAAAAAAAACTATAAAAACATAATTTCCTTTCTCTCTCTCTCTCTCTCTCTCTTTATCAATCTAATAGTTAGTAGCCTATGATAACATATCAATTTGACCGTTATAAAAATATTATATAGAAATACAATTTGGTTTTAGTTATAGTAGATTCAAATCAGTCTTTATATATATATATATATATATATATATATATGTTATGGGTTTCATAAATTCACATTAGTTAAAAGTTATAACTCTTCAAAGTTAGAAAAACAAATTGCATCAGCATTGTTTTTTTCTTTTCTTTTTCATATATTATAAGATAAAACATAAAGGGGTGCATTTTTTTTAATAAATTTTAAATCAATTTTTATAATTTTTAAATTTATGAAAATCTTTTTGTTATTCTTTATGTAAAATTTTAATTTAAAAAATTAATTTGAGAAAATTTAATTTTCTTTACATGATTTTTCATAAAAAAATTCAATAATAATTAAAAAAAATTGCATTGAAGGCCTTATTTTTAGAATAATTTTTTCGGATACGTTATTTTACAAATTAAAATATATATATATTATTTAAGAATATTCCTTAGCTAGCTAGTCAATAAATTTCCCAAGATTAATTTGTGTGCATTCAATCACCTATTTGCACTTAAAAGTACTAAGCATATGACTAAACCAAAGTCCGTCTATCTTCATACTATGTAATTGCTTCTAGGTTTCATAATTTCTTCATGTCTTAATGGTTTCTTTCTTTTTTTTTTTTTAACAAACTTTATATCATCTTGATCACTCCTTTAAGAAGTACTTAAACACATTAAGATACGAAATTAAGTTTTTAATTCAAATTACTAAAATTTTCTCCATCCTTCTTAATTCCAATCATATGCCATCACAACTTCAAAATTAGTATGAATCAGGCTTAGATACTAATCAACTATCATTAGTATATATCATAATTAAACAAATCAACAAATTAAAAAAAAAATCAAATTATCGGTTTAAGATTGTATCATTGCAGTAATATCACTAGATTTATCACTAATTGCCTAATTAGGCTATTGTATTGCCAAATAGTATTTGTTTACATGATAATATTTGCAAAAGAGTAGACCTGGTCTAAGCCTTTAGCAATTTATATTGAAAACATGTACCCGATCCTTACCTTCAGTGTAATTTTTTAATGAAAAATTATGTAAAGAAAATTAAAATTTCTCAAATTAATTTTTTTTTGTTTTAAAAAAATAAAAATTTCATAAAGAATAGCAAAAAAAATTTTCATAAATTTTAAAATTATAAAAAAAAAAAATTTGCACCCCTTTTTGCTTTATTTTATAATATGCAAAACAAAAAAAGAAGAAGAAGAAGAAGAAAAAAACCATGAAAACATAATTTCCTCTCTCTCTCTCTCTGTTTTTTTTTTTTTTTTATCAATCTAGTAGCTAGTAGCCTATGATAACATATCAATTTGATCCTTATAAAAATATTAAATGGAAACGCAATTTGATCTTAGTTATAGTAGACTCAAATTAGTCTTATATATATATATATTATAGGCTTTATAACTTCACACAAGTTAAAAATTATGACCTTTTAAAGTTAGAAAAGCAAATTGCATCAGCATTGTTTTTTTCTTCTTCTTCTTTTTTCATATATTATAAGATAAAACATAAAGGGGTGCAAATTTTTTTAATAAATTTTAAATCAATTTTTATAATTTTTAAATTTATGAAAATTATTACTTTTTGTTATTCTTTATGTAAAATTTTAATTAAAAAAAATAATTTGAGAAATTTTAATTTTCTTTAAATGATTTTTTATAAAAAAAATTCAATAATAATTAAAAAAAAATTGCACTAAAGGCCCTATTTTTAAAATAATTTTTTCATAATCGTTATTTTGCAATGAAAAAATATATATATATATTATTTAAGAGTATTCTTCGGCCTGCTAGTCAATAAATTTCCCCAGATTAATTTGTGTGCATTCAATCACCTATTTGCACTTAAAAGTACTAAGCGTATGGCTAAACTGAAGTCCGTCTGTCTTCATACTATGTAATTGCTTCTAGGTTCATAATTTCTTCGTGTATTAATGGTTTCTTTTTTCTTTTTTTAATAAACTTGATATCATCTTGATCACTCCTTTAAGAAGTACTTAAACACATTAAGATACGGAATTAAGTTGTTAATTCAAATTACTAAAATTTTCCCCATCCTTCTTAATTCCAATCATATGCCATCACAACTTCAAAATTAGTATGAATCAGGCTTAGATACTAATCAACTATCATTAATATATATCATAATTAAACAAATTAACAAATTGACAAAATCAAATTGTATCATTGCAGTAATATCACTAGATTTATCACTAATTGCCTAATCAGGCTATTGTATTGCCAAATAGTATTTGTTTACATGATAATATTGTACATATCCACACTATTACCATAACCTTTTACAAAAATAGAATTGACCATTACATATTTTCCCCGAGTACATTAGATTTGAGCCATGTCACACATGTTGGTAATTTATATATATATATATACCCATTAGGTAAATTTATGTTTAATCACTACTTATTTACGTAAAGAGTAGTGTACTAATCTGACTAATGTCACAGAAATTGTAGTAATCCTACTAAAATTTATATATTCAATGTAACCCGTAATATGAATTGATCCATCACATTCTAATTACTTTCAAAAGTCAAAAGGACATATTAACCTCCGAATTGCCAGGAATTAGAAAAATATCCGAATAAAGGTAATTTTAGTATTTATACCTTTAGATTTAGGTGATTTAGTATCTAAAATTTTATTTTTTTATAATTTAGTATTTATAGTTTAAAATAAGATATAATTTAATATCTCCATTACACACTAAATTATTAAAAAAAAATTTAGGTATTAAACCACCCAAATCTAAAAGTACAAATACCAGAATTGCTTTTATCCTGAAAAATATCTATGTTTATGTATGACATAAAATTAAGCTCTTTTCGTCACGTCCTCTACTATCCTTATCAGTAACTTCAAATGTTTCTACAAGGATTTATGAATTTGTTTAAAACAGCAATTCCCTGGAAATTAACAGTTTTCATTAAAAAATTCACAATAAATATCAAACATTCTCCTTCTTCAAATTTATTGTTATGTCAATTTAATACACCCTATTAGGACTCTATAAACCAAAAATCAAGTAAAAACTACATCATTTGACCTATCTGAACTTTCACACAACATTCGTTTGAGCAGGGCTATTTTCTTAAGGAGACCATATACCCATCAGCAGCTTTGAGGACATGAAAGTACCATTCAAACCTACACATAAACAGCAAATCGCGAAACACTTTTCCAGAGTTTATAGATTATATTTGATATTTTTAAGAATTCAAAGAAACTCCGGGCGTGAAACCGGGCTCACCGGTGCACTGTGCTCCAGCCACCTTGTTGTCGGTCCACCTCCCCGCAGCGTGAACCTTCAGGCTTCCAAGCCGCTTGGCAGCAGAATCACCCTAACACCCGCAACCAACACTACCAGCAAGCCTCACCTGTTTTTACTCTAATATTTGGGAATTTAATTCATACCCACTTTGATTTCTTCTAGAAAATGGTTGTACGACCCTCGGATTAATTAATTTCCTACCAAAAAAAAAGGAAAAAGTTCGGTGAAAGTTGACATGTGATAAAACAAGTAATATAATTCCGGTTTATATGCACTAACATGTGCTTAGAAGCTTGTCACTAATTGTACATCCCAAGATCTACCATGCTCATTTGAATATATTTTCATTCATAATCATAGATTTGATATATTGCTAAGTTCATTCCCGTCATTTCATTTTTTACATATATATAAATACACATATAATAAACTAATGAAACGATCTATCCCATATTTATTTTATTATTCTTTTTTTTTTCATCATTATATATATATATATATATATATAAATATCTTGATGGACAACTTCACATGGTCACATCAAACAATTGATTTTAATTTAATGATTTGATCTAAAGCTTAATTAGTTGCTCAAAATCACGAGGTATGACAGTTGAACGTACAAAAACCTTATAATCGAGTTCCTCACTTGGGAAATAAGTCAACATACTTACGAATGTTAAGGTGGTCCTGAACATTTTTTTTCTTTTTTTTTTTTAAATTTTTTAAAAGTTCCATGTTCTCAAAAAAAAAAAAAGTTCCATGTTCTCCTTTATTTACAGGACATAAAACAAAAAGAAAATGAATAAATTAATTAATAAGAAAAAAAAAAAAGACAGAAGAGAGAGAAACGAGCCTTAAAAATTGCCGAAATCCAACCACTAGAATGCTGATGTGTCCTTGCATATCTTATTGCTGACGCGGCGTGTGCTGGCAGAAGGTGACGTAGGTAGAAGTAAAACTTTTGACCATGAAATCACGTCAACTAGTCATTGCGACTAAAATCAGCATGCAGTGAACGGTTTATACACTTTTACCAAAAGCATAAATATTTATATTAAAATATAAGTTATCAATATTTTGGCTAAAAAATATAACTACAACTTAAATATAAATATTCAATATACGATTTATTTTAATAATTTCTCATGACCATGAGCTAATAGTTTAAGAAATAAATTACATATCTTAGGATGCTTATAAAAAGAAGTTTAAAAGGGTGTATTGAACATAGAACACGGGTATAATTTAAATATAAAAGCTTTTGCATTTCAATTTAGTCAACCGTCTACCATTATCAAAATTGACATGTTTTGGGCTTGGATTATATGTGAAATGGAATGGAAGTTCATAATCGCAACTTCTGGACCATTGACTTTGCAAATCTATAGTCGTGCGTTGAAAGCTTGTTTAAGTGGGAAAAAGGGAAATAAAAGTATTCCGAAGGCATAGAGGAGGCAATACACCAGGCCAAGGGAAATAGGTAGAAAAGCCTAATCTTCTAAATAATTACAACTAGTTGATCTTCCATTGCAATTTATTTATTAACTTGTTTTCTTTTTTATTTAGCTAAAAAGATATAAGATAATGTTATATCATATTCAATACCTCAATTTTAAAATAGTTCTACTTATTTATTTATTTTTTAAGAGCAAAACAAAGAACTGCATTCCTCAAACAGTATTTACAAATAATAAAGGGCTACTACATCTATGCTGCTAAGTGATAGGAGTTCGAGACTCTCTAATATGCATAGAATTCTAGTACATTAATAAAAATGATAAATACTTGTAGGAGGGATAAAACAAAATGCATTATTGCCTCCAAAAGCTTGCATAAAAGAAGCCAATCTATCTGCCACTTCATTGCCCTCATGTTTAATATGCTCTACGTGATATGCTTCAAGGATTGATAACATTGCCCTACATGCATTTAAAACATGCATAAACTTGTTAATGCAATTTTGTTCTATGCCGAGTATAAAATCAATGTTTATGAAAACTTTCTCCATTCCCATGTTAATATAGAAATATATTTCCAAAATAACCCCCATAACTCAACAGACAAGGTGTAAAATGATCTAATACGCTTTAAAAATCCCATTATGCATTGTCGTGTTTCATTCCTTATTACCCTACCTATAGTTACCTAATTTGTGTAACAATCAACCGATGCATCTATATTCAATTAAAACCATCCTAAATTTGATGGAGACCGAATGATTTTGGATGTAAACTTGCCCATATGACATTTGGCCTCTTTAGAGTTGCCTAATATTACATTCGTTCACCACCCGATCTTCCGGTGTAATTGAATGTTTGAGTATTTGGGTTGAAACATTCTTTTATTTCTATCCAACCAAATATTCTTTCAAGTAATGTAGGGAAAATGTTATTACACAATCGCCATAAAAATATTTGAACTTTTGAGTTAGTATTTATAACCAGATCCAATCCTTGTGTCTATTCTCAACGAAGCTAGAATCATGAAGATAATAATAGAAAACTTGAGGCCTCAAGTTCTTCGCTAGATTATCCCGATCTACCTGGTGTATCGATTTTCTATCTTTACATTCTGCCAAACGGAAAGATCCTATAATCTGCTCAACCTTGCCCACTACCTTCTTAGGCAACGGGGAAGCTTGCTTGTAATTAGATGGTATTGCCCATAGCACATAATTAAGTAAAATGGTTCTTCCCGCCGTACTTAATAACTTGCCTTAATGTTAGAACTAATAGCTTGAATCTTACTCTTAATGTTAGAACCTGTTTCACCTCCATTTAACAGCCAAAATTGCTCTCACAACTTGTGCTTGTTTAAACTAAAATAAAATAAAATTTGGCTATTCTTTCAAAATCTTCTATTGGCACGCTTTTTATGGTCAATATGACCTTATTCATTATTGGTTTATCCTTTTTATTCTTTCTCAGGTAACTTCTGCTAGCTTGCTAATTACATCGATAATTCAATTTCTAAACAAGTCCACAAGCTTCCCCATACCAACCAGCAGTCTCATTACTCCCCTTCTTTACTAAGGCCTATAGATTCTTAAGGCAAGGTGCTACTTTACCAGTATGGCTTGCCCTTTTGTTGCATGATATCTTTCACCAGGTAGCTTTTGTGTGAGGATCACTAATAGAACAATGCTAAAAGTCCATATACCGTTGTAAATCGCACGATGAGCTGCTTCAGTATATCATGCGGCATGTTCAAATGACTCAGCAACCTAAAAATATTAGTGTTGAAAAACTCACCCTAGGCATCTCCTAGATCATATAGCACCGAGATCATCCCTAATCAACCACCACAGCCAAGTGGGATATTGTGTAAGGCAAAACCGGCACGAGCAGCCTAGAAAGCTGACCTTATAGCAGTCACATCTGTGCAATCGGGCTAGAAGCTCAGATTTAAAGCTCTCATCCAATAACGAGAATGTGGATTTGAAATCTCCGCATGTAACCTTTACATCAGCACTAGAAAAACAAGTTACAAAACAATGGCAATAGCTGAGGATGACACAAAAATCCGCCGGTTATTTGACAAACCGACATAGACCTTCCCAAAAATCCACCAGTTATTTGACAAACCAACATAGACCTTCCTAAGGGTGCCAACCTGTGTATATGGACAAGACAATCAAATGATGCTAATCTTTCTAAAGACTTCATAAATATATTTTTGAAAATCTGAGAAGTAATCCTGTTTATTTTCTTCGAGAGCTTGCAGCTGTACTGGTACTTGTTTTAGATGAACTGCCAGGAATGGCTGTTCTTTCTGTATCTTGGATTGCTTCCTTTACCGTCGATACTATCTGATGCATTAATGGTCTATCCTTTGCATTCTTGCACAAGCAGCTTTCTGCCAACTGGCCAATTCTCCTGGCTGCACTTAGAGAGTATTGGTTCCTGAGGCGTGGGTCTATTATCATGGTGAACTTTTTACCGTCAGGTGGGAAATCTTTTACCCAATCCAGAAGCTTCTGCTCTTTTGTTGGTCGACTTCTTTCTACAGCTCGTCTACCTGTGAGGAGCTCATAGAGAACTACACCAAAAGTCCATATATCACTGTAGATTGTGAGATGACCGGTTTCGACATATTCAGGTGCAGCATATCCATATGTACCAACCACCTAAAAACATTAGGAATGAAAAAAAAAAAAAAGAATTATTTCAGATATAGGCCCGAGCTCAAAATCCTAGTGATCTCATACACGCACACAGGATAATATATGCTAAGAACATTTAATGCTTAGGTTCTTTCCAATCAACCACCAGAAAACATCCATATGTGGACATAACTCAGAATTTAGAATTCAACACAATGCTGAATCACACTAACCTCAATGATGCAAATAGAATAATAAAGTATAGACCATGTGAGACAGTCATCATTTCCAATCAAAGACGCCATAGAATCATTAATCAAAGACGCCATAGAATCATTTTAAGTTAAGCTCGTGGCAAGTAGGAAACATATAACTCTACTAGAATTTCCTTAATTAGCATGAGTATTTGAGCTTCCTGTTTTCCTGAATGGCCAAATAAGATATCTTAACATAATTTCCATATGCAAAAAGCATTGTCATTTAAAACAAATATATAGGGTTGTCCAAACCAAATGGTTTCATAACAATGTGGAGATGGTCATGGAGATTTCCTCAATTAAGAAGTCTAGCAGACAAAACCCAGCATGCACAACCTAAGAAGTCAATAGCACATTGAATAATATCCTTACCGCAGTAGTCACATGGGTTCGATCATCCGTAGGGCCCTCCCTTGCAAGCCCAAAGTCCGAAAGCTTAGCCTTGAAGTTCTCATCCAAAAGCACGTTTGCAGACTTGAAATCACGGTATATAATCTTTACATTGGCACAAATAAACAATTTTAGCAATAGATGAAGGTGGAATCAAACAATATTAAACTACCGCAGTAGTAAATTTTGCAGTGTCAGTTTCCATCTTTTTCTGAAAATGACACATGACCAGTCAAATATTGACACTATATTTCAAACTGTCACTTATGCTGTTAAATGCATTTCCATAAGAAAATCTAAACTTTGCAACAATGCGTCTACACTAACCATATAAAAGAATTTTAATCCATGAAGAGTTTACCTATAACAGCAAACCAACTAATTCAGAAATGTCTTTAAGTAGCACTAGCATCTAATTTAATAGATTTGGCAGTCTTGCAGATATAATTTACCGTGACTTCCATTCCTTCATGTAGGTGTGCAAGTCCCTCAGCTGCTCCAAGGATAATTTCTAATCTGGTCATCCAAGGTAGAGGTGGCAAAGCCTGATTGAAGAGATGATCATCCAGGCTTCTGTTAGGCATGTATTCGTACACCAACAGGAGATAAGTTCCCCTTTCATTTTCACCAGAACAATACCCAATTAGTTTTACCAGGTTTGGGTGGCTAACAACACTAAGAAACTGAACTTCTGCGAACCATTCTTTATATCCCTTTAAGAACAAAGCAAATAACCATAAGAAACAGATGTTATGGAAGGTGTTACAGCAATCATTTAGAGATTCAAAATGCAAAAAAAGAGTGAGCAAGGAAGAAGATTCAAACAGCTCATCCAAATAATAAATCCAGTGTACAAGACAATTGTTAAGGTGAAAATGAAATATATAGGTGGTCCAATCATGAAGAGAACAGCATTTCTTAAAGCATTATCTAGATGGAATTCCATCAAGACCGATTCACACAGTAACATTACTCTGTATTATCCAGGTCCTAGCAGAGAGCTAACTACTTATGTGAAGATATATACATAAAACGTGAAAAAAGATTTAAGATGAATGGAAGTAGAAAGAATAAGAGGTGCAAATTTCCATTAACTTGGTAAATGATCTTTAATTAGATATATGGACAATGTTACTACATGCATAAATGTAACTGATTAGCTGACACTCAAGGTATGTTGAATATTATCTCGTTCTTCTGTCTCATAGATGTAAACTACAATTAGTAAGTACAATCAGCACCAGCTATCTTCTGAATTATATTTTTGCTAAGCACCCAGCACAAAAATTTTCCATTAGGAATCCTCTACCACTACAATCAACAAAGACAATTTGTCCGTAGATAGAATTATCCCACAGCAGGGCATGCAGGACTGAAATTGCAAAAATGCAATCTTTTGTTTAAAATAGAGGAGACAGGCCATGCCTCCACTTACACCTTCTGATAAATTCAATACTCCACCAGGTGAATTTCCTAAAATTATCATTGCAACTTAATTCAATGTACACTAGCAAAAACACCAAGATTCCAGTGACAATTGTATTCGATTATCATAAACACTATAATCAATAGGATACGAGAATGCTTAGTATGTTTGGCTCAAAATCCTAAATGCAGCATATTGGAATGTTCATTATTAAGGAACATTGAAGGAGCAAGAATAAATAAAATACAAGTCATGCTGGAGGATTGGAATTGTGAATTTACTCAAAAGCTTGAAGATAATCCCGAGTAGCTTTAGCATTAGCTTTAACATTTTAGATAATTTCAGGATCGTCCCATCATTCAAATGTAGTTTTATTTATGCCTTTTTATCCCTCTTAGTATTCCTAAGGTGAGGATTTCAGATGCTGTATTTACATTCCAAGCTAAACATAGACTTCAAAAAAAAAAAAAAAAAAAATCTAGATCTAGTTACAAGTACTTCCTACTTCAGTATTGAAATGAGTAACTCTGCAGATATCCCAATTGAGCCTTAAGCAATAAGCATAAGCAAATAATAGAAAACAAAAACAGAATTGAAAAAAATATATAAATAACTGAACAACAACAACCAGTACCTGCAAGCCTTGCTTATTAAGCTTTTTGACAGCCACAGGGATTGGACCCCCTTTACCACTGACTGGCTGAACTGTCCCTTTATAAACACTCCCAAAACCACCTTCTCCAATCTTCATCATCCTACTAAACCCACATGTGGCTTCCTTAAGCTCTTGCAGAGAAAACACTCTCAAAGAATGCTCCTTTTCTTTGTACAACTCAGGCAAGCTCTTTTTATTAGATGATAATGAACTCAATGACTTTGTTGATCTATCATATGCTGAGCTAGAAGTACCAACACCACCGTGTCTGTCTCGGTTATCTAGTTCTGGTGCTGATTGTGCTTTTTGCTTGCTCTTTGATTTATTCTTGAATATGGAAAAACACTTCATGATTAAAGTTACAAACTTTCCTATCTTTATAAAGAATCTAAAAGAACAGTCTTTATGAATGAACGAAGCCCAAAAGAAAAAAGAAAACCCAATTTAGAACATATAGGGTCACTTTATAAAGAATCTAAAAGAACCCAATTTAGAATTTGTAAAGATACTTAATGATTGAGGTCAATCTTTATGAAAGATTCAAAAGAACCCATCTTAGAACATGTAAAGGCACTTCATAAAAAATCTGAAAGGACTCATTTCAAAACATGTAAAAACACTAACCGAAAATCTAAAAGAACAACTTAGAATATATAAAAACAACCACTTCCCACTTGAAAGGATCAATTGTAAACCCAGAAAACTAATGCTTTCCGCTCGGTAGTCCTTCAAACAATTCCAAGCTCTACTAATATATATCTACTCTAGAGAAATTTTCAACGACCCAGGTCAGAATAGGATTGGACGATACTGGCAGATGTTGCAAAAGGTGGGAAACCACAGTGAAAATGAAGGTGAATATATATGAAATGGAAAAGTGAAGTGAATCCAATATGAAAGCTGGGTTTGCGGGTAGGAAAAAGGACAGAAAAGGCAGGAAGCTGAGTCTTAAAAGATCTTTGAAAAGAACTAAACCCCAAAGCTAAGACGAAGAAGTTCCGTCCACGGCCATATCGTGTGTGAAAACAGAAGCAAAAAATAAAATTAAGATGGGAAATAAAAACATAGAGGTCATGTCATATGTGTGAAAAGACACGGAAATTAAGAGAATGATGGTGATAGGAGCCCGGGAATTGACGGAAGTATTATGGTATTCGTAAAATCGTATACCGCGACCAAGAAAAGATCGTTGTTTTGTTTCCTATTGCTTTTCCTTAATAATATGCACAAGACGTTTTCCTAATGTACTGTATTTTAGGTAACAAATACGTTCAGATGTATATTATTTTATTTTTAGAAAATGCCAAGAAGGAAAGCAGTTTTTGACTTTTTATATGATCATATTTTTTTGTGAAATATATAATAGTTATTAAATTTAAAAATGCGCTTAAAAAAGTTAGTAATAATCTTTTTATCAAAATATTATAAAAAAAATGATTTGGTTAATAAGGATCATATATATGTAATATGAATCTCATATTATAAGTAATATAAAATAAGATATGGAGATGATCAAAAAGAGAAAAACCGAATAGATAATTTTAAGGAACATGAGCATACATGCTACGGCTTAATGAGTTATATAACATTAAATCGTCTATTCTTAAAGATAAATAGAGTGTTATTCATTTTGAATTTCATTTGATCTTTCAATATAGCAATCCAACAACATGATATTGTCTCTTAATTAATTATTCCAAGTCCATCATGCAAATTTTCCTAAGTCATGTTAAATTCATAGGTATTACTTACTAAGCCATGCTACTTAACACAAAAAATTAAGCCCAATTATTATTGGGGTTAAAGCAAAAAAAAAAAAAAAAACATTTTAACCCTATGTAAATATGACAATCCTATATTGGATTTTATAGATCAATTATTAAAAGGAATTTATTAATAATTATCTATAGATTTATTAAGAGTTGAAAGAATAAAACTTTTTATTGTTATATTTATATTTTTTTATAAAATGTAGAATTAATTTAGAAAAGGAATTTCCTTAAAAAAACATAACTAATAATCCTTTAAACTTTAATTTGGGTATTCTATAAAGTATATTTTAATACCCTTAAATTCTTATAATTAATTTGGTAAATATTCATTGGACATTGCTACCAACTCATAGACTTTGATTTCAAATGAATTGCAAACAACTCATAACACTAATTTTAAATGAACTAGGCTCGAACTTTGACTTTGAAGAGCACTTTGGATAGAAGCATTGCCAATTTATAAGAGTTTAGGAATGCAATGTATTTATATTAAAATCAAAGTTTAAGGATTATTTTTAATTTTCCTAAAAATTTAAAAAGAAAATTTGGTGAAAAATGATTGGTTGGTAATAAACAAGGATAGGCTTGGAACTTGGGGAGAAGAAAATTCGGTCCGGAAAAAGTTTTGGTATCTTAAACGACGGTGGAAAGTAGATGCATCCATATAAAATATCGTCGTTGGGTCGTATGTTTGATTTTTCAACGAAACGAAATCAGCTTTTGATTAAATATTAATCTAACGCGTTTATTTTCTTGGCTTGTTCGTGTTGGTTGTGGTGGATTAGATCGAGTCCAGCGGAGAGACTTGGGTGTCGTACCGTCGTGTCATGTCTTGACTTTGAAATTTTAAGAGTCAGATTGGATTTAATGGAACGCACAGGATAATGCAGAAATCTGGAGCAACTCTACGACACCCGCAGCGGCATCTTGGAATGTTTCACGCAAGACAAAACAATTGGACATTTCATTCCGAACGTCACGCGCTTGTCGCAGGACGAGGGCAATCCATATTATTTACCGGATTTATGTACGGACACGCAAAATTGACGCCAGAGTATCGGTGCAAACGATTTCACTGCACAATACTAACAAATATTGTAATTTTTGTAAAAAAATTTCATAAATATTATATTCAAAATAACTATTTTTAAAATAAATTTCGAAATTATAAACATAATTTACGAGTTAAACAAAATTTTAAAACTAAAGACATAAATTCGGTCTATACTTTTAATACAATTTATACTAAAGTATGGATTTCATTCATACGTTCAAACAAAATGCTTGAATGTGCGAACGGGTTTGTGCATTCAGTGCAATTATACTAAGAAATAATTATATTATATATATATAATATATATATTATTTACTTTTGATTGAATTCTACAAACCTTTAAAAGTTATTATAAAGTAATATAGTAAACCTATAAAAATTTTGATAAAGTAATACAGTAAATTTGTATTGTATCACAATATGTGATTTCCAATATACAGAAAAAAATTGCATCGACAGTTTGTAATATAAATATGAATCCTTAGTTCATATTTTCATTTTTACATTTTTGAATTTCTTCTGCAAGTTTCGTTCTATTTCACACAGCTTGAAAAATTTTGTTTTCTTAATTTATATTTTATGCAGGTTTTAGTTTGTTAAAGTATGTGTGTAAAAGAATTTAGAAAACATTTTCCAACTTCTTTAGCAAAGTAAGATTCCAATATATTTATTTAAGAAAAAAATATTTTTTTTGCTGTTATACTACTTTGTATGAATATATAAAAAAATAAGTGCAATTATTTGTATTTCACTATTTTTATTGAAGTAGTAGTTGTTGTTAATTAATTTTTAATTAGTAATTAATTAGTTGTTAATATATCATTAATTAATAATAATAAATGAATTAGTGAAAAAAATTAGTATTTTTCTTAAATGAAATGTCTTAATTTTTAGTTGTGAAAATTATTGTAAAAGTAATCGTTAATGATGAAGTAACTAGTCCTTAATTAGTCATTATTTAATTATTAGAAAAATAATTAGGAAAAACCTTTGTATTGATTATAATTAATTGTTAATTAGTAGTAATTAGTCGTTCATATGTAAGTAATTTATTGTTAGAAAATTAATTAGTAAAAATTTTTATGTTGATTGCAAATATAAAATATTTGAATGTTTTTATACAATTAGTTATAGAATTAAGTAGTAATTGATGGTCCATTAATTAAAAGTGATCGACCGTTAATATGTCATTAATTAATTGTTATAAAATTAATTCGTGAAAAATTTTGTATTGATTGCAAATGTAATATATTTGTGCATTTTTTTGTACAAGTAGTTATAAAATTAGGTTATTTTTAATTAATCGTTACTTAACAGTAATTAGTCGTTAATATGTAATTAATTAATTGTTGGAAAATTAAGTAGTAAAAAATTTTGTGTTGATTGTAAATGTAATATATTTATTTGTTATTGTAAAAGTTGTTGTAAAATTAAATCATTGTTAATTAACCTTTAACGAAAAGTAATTAGTTGTTAATATGATATTAAGTACAATTAGTGAGAAATTTTATGTTAATTGTAAATGTAATATGTTTATGTTTATTTATTTATTTATTTATTTTTTGCGAAAGTAGTTGACAAGTCATTAATTAATCGTTATAAATTAATTACTAAAAAAATTTGGTATTGATTGTACATGTAATACCTTTGTCTATTATTATAAAAGTAGGTGTCAACTTTAGTTACTATTAATTAATTATTAATTAAACAATAAATAGTTACTAACAAGTCGTTAGTTAATATTTTGATATTAATGGTAATATATACTAATTATATATATATATATATATATATTTTGCATAATAAATGGAGCTTAAACCCTTCAATCATTTATTTTTGACACAGTAGAAGGGACATCGATCATAGGCCGTTTGAGATAGAGAGGTAAACAACCTTTTATTTATTGATTAGTATATGTTGCATTACAAATAGTATAACATTTCACTTGTTATCATTATAGGCTTAATCAACCTTTGCTGTTTGACACTGTGAATTGTTACTCCGTCGTGATAAGCACACCATTCTTCTTGATCATCGAATGGAGCCATACCTGCATTTGATAAGATTTGAAGATGCAAGCTACCTATCATTCATTCAATTAGATTGGCACATGAGTTATAGCATTAGTAGAGCAATGGAGGCTAGAGACATACACATTTTACATGCTAATAGGGGAATTTACCATCACCTTGTAAAATGTGGAGATCTAGTTAAGACTCTCTGTTGATGGTTAGGCAGTTATAAAGAGTAGTTGCCTAGATTGGGGTATAATATGTGAAGAATTGCTAGAGGTGAGGCTAGGGCCTAGTGGTTGGTTAGGGGGGGTGTGGGGAGGTGGTGGGGCACATTAGCATGACGTAGCTGTGTAATATGTTATGAATGCTCTCACTTGACGTTGATGTTGAGCAAATCCATTAATATATATGTGTGTATGTAATATGGTTGCTGGTGGGATTTATCTTTGCCAATAAATCCAATGTCTTCATCTACACGATGTAGTTACCTTTATTAGAGCATTTCGACATTGTTAAGACGTATAGTTAAGGGTTTGCATGTTTGGCTTGGTCATATCGCCAACTTTGTATCATGTCATCATTGTTAGCACATGAGATTGGAGGGGCTACCATTCTCCCATAGGTGTGGGCCTAAAATAGATTTCCCCACATAACACCTCTTAGCTAACATTAACTATATATAGAATCTGGTTGTCCATTGGTGGCGCATTTGAATATGAGGAGGGACACTTGGTATCACTCGACCCACGTTATCGACACATATTAGGATGCGTTCGATAGGCAGAACATGTCATAGGTATTTCAATAACCAATTTTTTATTTTCCTTCCAATTTATCATATTGATCGTTTACACTGAATATATGATGCAAACTCTATTAACCTATGATGAAACCCAAAATTCAAATTGTATCGAACAACCTATGATTGATCATGAATGAAGGGAAACCATGACCCATTGCTTATAATGAAGCAAGAACCTTAGTATAATGTATATGCCATAATCAAGATAGAAATTCAATTGATAAGCTAAGGATTAACACCACAGGACAATTCCGATAAGTTCAAGTTCTTCAAGAACAAAAGAAAAATGTTTGTTTTTCAATTTTCAAAAAGTCCCTTACAATGAGTGTTTGATGACTATTTATAGTCTCACAACAAAGAGTAAACAAAACGTTATAAAAAACCTTAATCCAACTAAAGAAAACATTATATGCCGGTGGTCTAAAATAGTACAAAGCCAGCCTAAAAATTGATGTAACGCTGGCTCTAAAGTCGACGACTTTTGTTTACTTCCAGTTGGCCTAAATGGACATGTAAGTTGGCTACTTAGGCCAGTGGCTTACTTGTCGGCCTACCATGTATTTTACACTAGCCACTTTAGGTCGACGACCTTCTTTAAAGTCGACCATTTAAGCTAGCGGCCTTTAGTGATTCTGAAGCTGTTAGCCTTTGATTCCTTCCTCAACTTCCACTTTCGTGATCCGTACTTCAAAATAGAGTCGTATTCCTTGCTCTAATCTCCCTATCTTGTCTTTGATCATCCATGGACCAATCTTCCTAGTATGATCTTCATCATTTCCCTCCTTTTGAAAATGATTTATCCTCAAATCGTCACCTATATTATAAGGACTCAAATAAGTAATATTAAAAATAGCACTAGTTAGATACTGACCTAATAATTCTAATTTTTAAATGGTGTCATTGATGGACTTAAGGACTTGGAATGGATCCTTGCATCTTGGAAGCCGCTTTAATCGCCTTTATGCTGGGAATTGCTCTCGACTCATGCATGCCCAAACTTAATCTCTGGGTTCAAAGAGTACTTAATGATGCCCTTTATTGTTTTGTTTAGCATATTGCTTCTTTTGTCGCTCAATATTGAGCTTGGCATTTTCATGCACCTTAGTAGATCTTTTTGTGCCCTGAGCAAATCTTCTAGCATTTCTATAGTCCTTTTAGACTAACCATCTATTTGTAGGTGGAATACTGTACTGAACTGCAGTTTGGTGCCCAATGCCTTGTGAAGGCTACTCCAAAATCTATTCACAAAAGTTGTGTCTCTATTAGAAGTGATTGTCACTGGCACTCCATGTAGTCTGACTATCTCCTGTATGTATATCTGAGCCAGTTTCTCCAATTTATATCTTACTCTAATAGGTATGAAATGATCAGATTTAGTCAATCTATTCACTATGACCAAAACTGCATCCTGCTTCTCTTTAGTATTTGGGAGGGTTGTAATAAAATCCATTGTCACATGCTCCCATTTCCATTCCGATACTGGAAGAGGCCGTAATTCTCCAATTGATCTCTGGTATTCTATTTTAATTTGCTAGCATGTGAGGCATTTGGCTACATATTCTACTATTTCTCTCTTCATGTTTCTCTACTAATAACAACTCTTCATGTCATTGTAAATTTTAGTACTCCTAGGATGTATCATGTAAGTGGAGTGATGTGCCTCTTTCATTATTTCTCTCTTCAATTCTACATCCTTTAGAACACATAGTCTCATTTTGCACCGTGAGGTCCCTTCAGCATCTAAGTTGAATTCTGGTGCCTTGCCTTGTTCCATTCTGCTCTTAAGCTCTTAAATGTTCTTATCTTCCATTTGACTCAATTTAATTCTGTCCACTATGGTTGGCTGAATCCTTAAAGTAGCCATTTTCACTCCCACTTCTTGTGTTAAGACTTTTAGTTCCATTGCACATGTTTTCCAATAACCCCTTCTGTGAAGTGATGAGAGTCGCTACATTGTCCTGTTTCTTTCTTCTAAGGACATTCGCCACCACATTGGCTTCTCCTGGATGGTATTGTATTTCCAGGTTGTAATCTTTAATTAGCTCCAACTATCTTCTTTGTCTCATGTTTAACTCTTTCGTGTAAATATATACTTCAGGCTTCTATGGTCAGTGAAGATTTTGCACCTTTCTCCATATAAGTAATGCCTCCATAACTTCAAAGCTAGTACCATAGCTACCAACTTTAAGTTATGAGTTGGGTAGTTCTTTTCATATGGCTTCAATTATTGAGATGCATATGTTATTACTTAACTACCTTGCATCAATACATACTTTAACCCTTGAACTAAGGCATCGCTATACATTGTAAACTCTTCTCCACTCTTAGGCAAAGTCAAAACTGGCACCGTCACCGGTTTCTCTTTGAGCATCTGAAAGCTGACTTCACATTTGTCATCCCATTTGAATTTCACATTCTTCTTTGTCAGCCTGGTAAGAGGCGTTGTTATTTTGGAAAACCCTTCTACAAATCTCCTATAGTAGCCTACTAGACCTAGGAAGCTTCTTACCTCTTTAACTGTCTTCGGTCTTTGCCAATCTACTATTGCTCTCACCTTTTTTGGATTCATTGATATGCCATCACTGTTAACCACATGACCCAAGAAGACTACCTGTTTTAGCCAAAATTCACATTTATTGAATTTAGCATACAACTTCTCATCTTGTAGCCTACCTAATACTAGTCTGAAGTGCTCTTCATGCTCTTCAATACTTTTAGAGTATATCAGGATATCGTCTATAAAGACGATTACAAACTTATCTAAGAAATCTCTAAATACTTTATTCATTAAATCCATTAATGTAGCTGGTGCATTCGTTAGTCCAAATAACATCACCAGAAACTCATAGTGCCTATATCTAGTCCTGAATGCTATTTTCAAGATGTCCCCTTCTCCGATTCTGAGTTGATGATAGCTTAATCAAAAGTCTACTTTGGAGAACACCTAAGCTCCCTACAACTGGTCAAATAGGTCATCTATCTTGGAAAGAGGATATTTATTCTTTATGATGACCTTGTTTAATTCCCTGTAGTTTATACAAAGTCTCATACTTCTGTCCTTTTTCTTCACAAATAAAACTGGTGCATCTTAAGGAGAGACATTAGGTCTTATAAAGCCATTATCTTGTAACTTTTGTAATTGTTTCCTTAATTCTTCTAATTCCATTGGTGCCATTTTGTAGACCGGTTTTGATATGGGTATTATGCTTTATACCAACTCTATGTTGAATTCTATTTCCCTAGTTGCGGGTAAATTAGGAAGATTTTCTGGAAATACATCAAGAAATTCCCTCACTATCCGTACTTCTTCCATCTTAACTTCTTCACTAACTTTAACAGATATGGTTGCCAGTATGCTTTTTCCCCACATCTCATAGGTAGGCAATCTAGTAGGTCTTTGAACTTTTAGCTTGTATTCAAAATATCCATCTTCAGGTATATTAAACTATACCACCGTGTTGTGGCAATTAATGGTGGCATGATATTTTGATAGTTAGTTGACATCTAAAATAATGTCGAACTCTATCATCTCTAATACCAGGAGGTCTGCTAGAATCACCCTACCATGTATTTATATACTCACTCCTCTACATATCCTACTTGTTCTTCCTCCTACTCTCAAAGGAGTACTAACAACCAAACAATCATCCATATTTTCAACATCCAAAGCACATGCACAGACAAAGTTTTCAGACACATAGGACACAAACGTACTAGTATCGAATAGTACATATACATTGCATGAGTGTACTAGAAGCATACCTGCAATGTTGTCTACATTTGGGATATCCTGGTGCTACTGCTGATGAAGGGTAAACACCCTAGTAGGAACCCTTTATCTAGGACCTCCTGCCTGTGGTCTACCTCCCTATCCTCTCATTAGAGGTTTAGCTGCCTATTGTACTAGCCCTGCTTGGTTTCTGATCTGTCCTTGAGGAAAGTTGACTGCCTTATGTCCCCTCTAGTTACATACATGACAAAAGATTAAGGGAACTGACCTTTTAGTACAATGTCTGCTAATGTGCCTTGTCTTTCCACAAGAGAAACAAGCCCCATTTAGCCATCTACACTCTCTTAGCTCACGAAGTCCATAACATCTGGGACATTTAGCATTTGTCTCTACTGTAGTGAGTGCCAAAGGCATTTGCTTGGTCTAGAGAGGAGGGGTTACAACTTTGGGTATTCTGCTTTGCAGCAACCGATGTCTTTTACACATGTCTTGTCCCATTCCACTAGAGGCAGGTCTTTTTCCCAAAGCTATTGCTGCTCTACGGCTCCTTTGTTCTTTAATGATCTTCTTATTTTGTTCAAGTCAATTCGCTTTGTTTACCATTTTAGCTTAGGTATTTAGCTAAAAGGCCCCTACTACAAGTTATAGGTTTAATTCCAATCCTCTTGAGAACCTTCTAGCTCGGGACCTGTCATCATTGCGTACATTATCGGGAGGGAATTGAATGAGGCGATTCAACTCTACCTCATACTCTACTACAGTTTGGTTCCCCTATTCGTAGTTATAATAATCATTCTCCATTTTGTCTTTGGAGTTGTTGGGGAAGTATCTATGATAAAACAACTCTTTAAACACTTCCCAGTTCATGCACTCCCCTACAAGTCTAGGGACTAAACCCTACCATTTTGTTGTAGTTCCCTTCAGCATAAATGCAACATAATTTACCTTCCTATCTTCTAGTTGGAAGGTAGCAAAAGTTTTCTCAATTTCCTGTACCTAATCCTCAGCCTCAATCAGATTATCTACTCTAAGGTTAAATTCCTTAGCCACTCTTATGAACCTATCAAAGCTGATGGGTTCATTAGCATTCCTGTGTTGTGGGGGCATTGGGTGCTTGGTATTGTTGTGCCAGTAGTCCCATCAGGTGGTTTACAGTATGTAATAGCTGAATTGTCTCTTCAGCCATTTGACCTCTTTCCCCTTGTTGTTGTGGGTATAGAGCTTCCTCCTCATTAGGATTACCGTGTCTAACACCCCTTCCAGCTCCTGATCCAATAATTCTTCTTGAAGGCATTCTATTTAAGAAGAGACTTACGTTAGTATTAGTTAGGGTCAATTTCATAGTGTGTAAGTATATATACATATACCATATACAAGGGGTTTATTCATATATAACATTTAGCAGTTAGAAGAATACAATTAAAATAATAATACAAGAAAATAATTACATAATTAAATAAACATCCTACATTTTACCCACTCTCTTCATGTCTCACTATCTTATAGATCCAATGCTTAATCCTTCTAAAGATCATATCTTAGACTCTATTATTTAAAACTTATGTCTATTGATCATTACTTAGTACTAAGGATCATTACCTAAGCTTTCCAAGATCAACACCTTAGGCTCTATAGATTAAAACGTAAATCATTTATAGATTCAAACTTATGTCTCTAATGATCATAAAACCTAGAGCTCTGATACCACATAAGCTGTAATGCCCCGAAACCCGGGCCACGCTACTGCTCGCCACGTGTTTATATCTCATAAGAACACGTTAAAACTTTGAAACAAATATGATACATTTTAACTTGTAACTCCTATAATAAAACATTTCATACATCCTCAAAATTCCAATGATAACTTAAACCATATCAAACATTTTACGTAGCAGAAGTCTTTAAACACTAAAAATAACAATTTTCAACAGATACTATTTATTACAGTTAAACATCATAATTCTTCCTAAAACTTAATCACCATAATAATAATGGTACTCTTTGTCTTCTTCTCTCTATGGTTCAGCTAAACGCAAGTCATCTTTTGGGTTCTCATCTCTCTCAATACCTACATATAAAAATGATTCCCTGAAGGGTGAGCTAATGCCCGGTACATATAACACAAATACATATGCATGAACAAACATAAATGAGTATCACACACATCATACATAACTTAAACACAAACAATCATTTCTTAATGTAATTTATGTCCACAAGCAAACAATAAGGTACTCATGACCCCTTTAACACACTTAACACATTGGAGCATGTCTTGGTGATGGGAACTACCACTACGGGCCCCACACCTATGTCCACTTAACCACTTAAACTTGGTGATGGGAATTGCCACTATGGGCCTCACACCTATGTATACTTAACCACTTAAACTTAGTGATGGGAATTGCTACCACGGGCTCCATACCTAAGTACATTTAATCACTTAATCAACATTCAACCCATATCATTTCCAAGCATGACTCCATTAAGGATAACGTCACACAAGGATCATTGGGGTGCTTCCTAGGGATTTGCCACTACGGGTGATGTGCCTTACTAATTGGATAGCAACACATCAACAAGTGGCGTGAATAACAAATTCCTAATAACAAATGGTATGTTCACTAGCTTCACAATCGATTCCTAATTTCATGAGATTAATACTAAATTGATGTAAGGAACAAGCAATTGTATAAATATTAATGGAAAACAATGGAAATGAATTAAAATTTCACTCAAACTGAAATGATTTAAATATGAAAATGGAAGAACCCTAATTCACGTGGACAAGGACAAGTTACCAACAAATTGCACTTAAATATTACTCACTAAACACAATTTGAAAAACAACAATAGGAAGATTGATATTACTTACTATCCACTCAAGTTGGTCTCACCACAATTTCACTTAGAAATTGATAAGAGATCTTTCGCATGCAAGGGAAAAACCTCTTGGCAAAGAAAGTGCAATTTTCAAAAATGTCAAAAGCTTCCTCAAAACCCTAGTTAGCAAGTATTTATATGATGGGAATCAACCCTGTGGTTCCAGTAGTGGGAAACCTGACTTGGATACATGAGCCCAAAATGCACATATAGCCACATTTTATCTAATAATGTTTTTATTTTATACTTTAGTAGGTACATTCATCGGTTTTACAAGATGACCAAATAACATGCACTAAGGATCAACTTGTGGGACATTCTTAGAGTCACATCCAACGGCCCATAAACTGTTCAATTGAAGTGAATAACTGGCCACTTGAAGACCATTTGTATTTGTAATTGTTTCTTATGAGAACCGACCATTTTATTTTGTACTTGTAATTTGTGTTTTGGGAACTGGCCACTTAAGTGGCATCTTTGTAATTTTTGGTGTGTTTTTACCCTAATAGGAGCAAGTATAAATACTTGCTAACTAGGGTTTTTAGGGAGCTTTTGACATTTTTGAGAAAATTATACACTTGTTGCCGTGAGGGGTTTCCGTCAATTGTAATAGATCTCTTATCAATTTCTTTGTGAAATTGTGGTGAGAATCAACTAAAGTGGATTGTGAGTCATATCGATCTAACTCTTGTTGTTTTACAAATTGTGTTTAGTGAGTAATATCTAGTTACAATTTATTGGTTACTTGTTCTTATCACTTGAATTAGGGTTATATATTTTTAGATTTGATCATTTCAAATTGGGATTGAATTCTAGTTCATTTCCATGTTGTTCCATTGAAGTTCATACATTTGTTTGTTCCTTAAATCAATTTAGTGTTAAACTTGTGGATTGGGGGTTCAATTGTTAAGTTGGTGTTCACGCCATTTTGTTGTTGGAGTTGGTTGTTCATGTCTTGTGATTGATGTGTTTGCCATCCAATTTGGTTAGGCACATCATCATTTTTAGTATTGTGGAGTAGGGTTTATGTGAACTTCAATTGAAATTTAAGGTTCTTGAATTTTACTTCTTGATTTGAATTGTTGAAGTGAAATTATAGTAGTTTATTGTGGTTTTTGTTGCATTATATTTGTGATTGTTGAAGTGGAAGTGGAGATCTTGTATTAGTCCTTTTGTTCTTGAACTTGCCGTGAAGAGAAGGGGAATTAGGAGGTGTGCTTTCCTTGTGATTGTTTCAGAATTGGAGATACATTCCTTGAGACAAAATAGGAGTGAATTACTTATTTGTGGTTTCGAAAATTGAGGATTGTCAATTGCATTTCCAGATTTACCTTACATGGAGAATAGGGAAATTATTTGAATTCAAATACATTCATTAAGTTTAAAGAAGTTATTGTGTAGTATTGAATGAATGTTATATGAATTTTGAATTGCTTCTTACCATTTGTGGAGATGCTTCATTAAGAAGTAGTATTTGAATTGTTGTGCCATGATTGTGTTGTGAAGTGAGTGTTCTGTGGATTGTGGAAGTGCTGCACCATGAAGTGTAAGTGTGGGTTGTGTTTAAAGAGTGCATCGTGGTTGAGGTGTATGTGTATGGCGAAGTGAGTTTGGGTTGTGAAGGGTGTTGCAACGTGTTGTGTTGTTAGTGTTGTAGAGAAGGGTGCTGCATGTGGAGTGTAAGTGTGTGTATACACCGTGATTGAAAGGGGAGTTATAGTGGTTAAAATTTGAATTTCAAAAAGCAAGAATTAAAGTGTGGGAGTTATTATGTATTGATGTTTAAACACTTTGCTTAGTTGAATTCATTAACCTATTGATAGAGCCATTTTATACTCAATCTTTATAGTATGAATTGTGTTAATTTATTATTGATTTTATAGAAATCATAAGGAAATGGTACTTAATTTTATTATGGTGATAAATCAGGTTAAATGGAGTCAAGGGTGCTAATTCAAGTAATTTAGAGAAGTCATCTACAAATTGGATCAAAGATAAGGATTTACACCGCCGGAGGAAAGTACATGGGCGTGTAGTTGAAGTACACGGTCGTGTATCTATCTTGAAGAATCCATAGAAACATACACGGTTGAAGTACACGACCGTGTATCCGTCTTGAAGAATCCACAGAAACATACACGGTTGAAGTACACGACCGTGTATCTGTCTTGAAGAATCCACAGAAACATACACGGTTGAAGTATACGACCGTGTATCTGTCTTGAAGAATCTACAGAAACGTACACGGTTGAAGTACACGACCGTGTATCTGTCTTGCAGAATCAATAGAAACATATACGGTTGAAGTACACGGCCATGTATCTGGGCGTGCCAGGTGGATGAATATTCACTTCTCGAGATTTATTTAAAAAAGGAAAGATATTTTTGTATCTTGCTAGCTAAAGATCCTTTGCCATTCCCTTAACAATATAAATAGAACCAACCCCAGAGGGGAAATGGAGTTTTTTATGATCTTGGAGACAAGAAGGAAGGAAGGAGCCAGAGCAGGAAACTAGAAACAGAGATTCCATCATGTTTTCACTTTTATTTTCCGTTTTGCTGATGAACATGTGTAGCTAAGCAACTTTTCTAGCCAAAGGATCATAGATGTTTAATTCTCCACGAATTGTGAGATCTATTTGATTTGTATTTATTCTATTCTTTGTTTTTGGATATTCATATATCTTCTGAACGTTTTGTCATTATTAGCTTTGTTGATTGGTATGAATTAGAGCTCTTCTACTCAATTAGCAAGTTAATATATTGTCAACTAGCACGTCAAATCCGTAATTGTTTGATTGTTCTAGTCTCGGTGACACAATAATATGTTTGGTTATAAAATAGATGATCGAATTCATGTTATGGAGATGTATAATCATGTTTAAATAGGTTATCTTATAATCTACTAGCATGAATTAGTGGTCTCTCTAGTTTTTAATGCTATTGATAGATTAAATCCTAAGAGCTTGTCTAGGGTTGTCTAATCGATAAGAGAAATAATCAAAGAGCTTGTCTTGATTATCGAGGAAGTAAGGAGAGATAGGTTGTTAGAGCTTGTTAATAACCATAACCAGTTTATCTAGAAATAAGAATAGAAAACATTTGCATCGATGATCAATTCCTAGAATTAAACTATCTTGATTCCTTTGGCTAGGCTTTTATTAATATTCGATTTTATTACCTTGTTTTAACCTTATCTTGATTCATAAACAAAATCTCCCATTTTTCTTTTCCTCTTTATTCTCTTTAAATAGAAATATATTTAACCATTCCCTGTGGATTCGACCCTACTCACTACTATACGCAAATCATATAATTGTCTAGGAGTAGGTTTTATTTTTGTTGGATTCGACACCCATCAAATTTTTGGTGCCGTTGCCGGGGATTGGTGTCAAATTTATTTCTATTCTTGTATGACTCGTTCTTCTCACACAGGTGCATTCAATTATAATCCGGAGATTGAGAAGACTCTTAAGAGGCTGTGAAGAGAAGCTAGATCATCCCCTAGACTGAACTTAGCATCGGATTTGTCTGATTCATCCATTGATTCTGAAAAAGAAGACGATATGGCAAATCCCAAGAGAACATTGCGAGAATTGGCTGCACCGGATGTGAATCAACAACCACTTTGTATTCATTACCCCGAACTAGCTGTAGAATTCGAGTTAAAATCTGGGTTGATACATCTGCTACCCACCTTTCATGGTCTTGAGAATGAAGATCCTCATAAACATTTGAAACAGTTTCATATAGTGTGTTCTAGTATGAGGTCGCAAGGAATAACCGACGATCAAATCAAGTTACGTGCTTTTCCATTTTCTTTAAGTACTAAAGCTAAAGATTGGTTGTTTTATTTGCCTCCAAGTTCTATAACCACTTGGACAGATATGGTGAGACTCTTCTTGGACAAATTCTTCCCCGTATCCAGAGCTGCTGGTATAAGAAGAGAAATTTGTGGTATCAAATAGAGGGACACCGAGAATCTTCATGAGTATTGGGAGAGGTTCAAGCAACTGTGTCCAAGCTATCCACAACATGGGATATCTGAACAACTTCTCATCCAATACTTCTATGAAGGCCTGCTTCCGATGGAAAAGAAGATGATGGATGCTGCAAGTGGAGGCGTCATAGTAAACAAAACCCTTGGTCAAGCTAGGAATTGATCTCCATTATGGCTGCTAATTCGCAACAATTTGGGTATAGGCATGACACGTCTTCAAGGAAGGTAAATGAGGTAAGTGTGTCTAACCTTGAACATCAAATTTCTAACCTAACCTCCCTTGTGCAGCAGCTAGCTCTTGGAAATACCCAGCAGGTGAAGGCTTGTGGAATTTGTGCTGCTCCTAATCATCCTACCGACATGTGCCCCACATTACAAGATGACAATCATGAACACGCCAATGCTGTAGGAAGATTCCCATGGCAACCATAAAGGAAGTATGACCCCTACTCAAATACTTACTGATGTGCCTAAAGGGGGGATTCAAGCACAATCAAATTGAAGGGAGAAATGACTATGAAGTATCACGCCACAAGAAGGGAAATACCTCAATATTCCAAATGAAATTCCGAAATTGTGATGAATTACAATATATCAAATGACGATTGCTAGAAGGGAAAACGAAATGGTATTCAAATTCAATTCAAAGGTGCTTTCAAATTTCGAAATTAGAACCCTAATTTCATAAGAACAAAAGTACATAAAATAACTAAATCCTCACCAGATATGACTCACTAGTTTGGAATTAGGATCAACTTGTAATTTGTTGATATAACACACAACAAATCCAAGTCAACTCGCCACAATTTCACTAAGGAAATTGATAAGAGCAAATGCTTGAAAGAGTCACTCTCTCTCACGGCAAAGGGGGTGTATTTTCTGAAATGTTCAAAAAGCTCCTCAAAAACCCTAATTTGCACCCTTTAGGGTTAGAATGACTAAAAAATCACAACTATGCCACTATAGGGTGGCCGGTCCTAAAGGTAAAATACAACCAAATAAAATGTCTCATAAAGCTTACAAAATAAATGGTTCAAACATAAATTACAAGTAAAGAAAATAATCTTCAGCAGGCTAGCTTCATGATGGAATCCGTCGGTTCAACTCATCGCCGGTTCAGGTCGGTCCATCGATAACCCACAAGCTGAGTCTTAGTGAGTTTATCCATCGCCTTATGAAACCAAATAAGCATACCTGTTGGAATATACAATTCATGAATAAGATAAAAGAGGTTAGATAATAATTTATTCCGAGGTTGATCTGCTTGAAATGGGCCCTCATTGCCAAGATTTGAAATCCTTCAATTTTTGTCCTAATGATAGGTCTTGTCGGATTTTGATTCCCATCATCTCCTTGGACCTCAAAAAGATTTGACCTCAAATCTTGCAGTTCAAATGCAGCAGAGACTCTGTTTCCCAAAAGTAATCCATCTGAAGGAGTATCTCTACAGAATCCCAATATCTGAAATACTATAGTAGATGATTGTTTTCTTTCCTCCATCTCTAGGATGTATCTCTCCTGTAACAAAAACAAGGACTCATTATCGACTGATGTTTCCTCTATCTCAACACTTTCCAACGAGTTTGTTTCCTCTGACTCATCCCTGTTATGCTGATCCCTAGAGTCTTTTAACAATTGGTCCAACTGATCATTACCTTCAGAAACCTCTGAAGGTTGGCACAGTGGTGTTTGACATCTTTCATCTGTGGAACCCTTATCTTTAAGTGAAGGCATTTGTAGCTCTGCACACTCTGAGCCTCTAGGTGGTCTAAATTCCATTTCTGGGAATGGTTTAAGTCCAAAATTACCAACTCTATCTTCTCTAAGAGCATGATAATCTCCCTTTGCTCTAGGTGGCTCCTGAAGGTGTACCACTGGTGGTGGTGGCAATGTCATCCTATCAATCCTTGTTGCTAATGTAGTAACAAGTTTTCTAAGGTCCCGAAGTTCTTCATCTAAGGTCCTCCCACCTGCAACATTAGAACCCTGACCTCCACCAATTCGACTATATGCTACATCACTCATTCCTCCATTCACACTATTAATAGACATTTTTGTGGATGCAATCTATTTGATGTACCAATGTAATGTCTAGTAATTGTAGCACACTTGCTTCACAAAAACAATTCACGCCAAAAACCAACTCACTCCGCCACTTATACACTTTACATACAACACAATAAATTCACGCAACAATAATATGTTGCAACTCTTCACTTCCACGGTAGCAACAAACAAAACTAACTAAAATGCTCCTTTAAATGGCAACAACAACAAGAAACGGCAACAACAATTATACACTCCACTTCCACCGCAACTTACATACGTACACGGCAACAAATTCACAAGTGACAACCTTAATGCAACTTTGCCACAAATGGTAAGAATCAATTTCAAATTCAAATGAAATATAATCAATACCACTCTTAACTACTTGAAGTAAATGGATGTGTTTCAATTCAACTTGTTTCCTTTTCTTCCACACAATTCAAATCTGGAAATTATACACTTTCACTTCCAATTTGCACAACATAACACCATATATGCTCCTACTCAATCACGGTGCATTTCTCCACTTGTATAACATTCTTCAACCGAAATAAACATAAGAAGGCAGCATTTAAATTTGAAAATCAATTCACTTTACTAATTGCAACTCCTCCACATTTGTTAAGATGCAAATTTTCAAATTCAAACAAGCACAATTAACTCCTTCACTCTTAATGCTTGTTTTGAAATCAAATAACTTCCTTTCTTACACACTAATCAAATATGGAAAATTGCAAATATCCTCCACAATTCTGAATTCAACAATGCAAAAACAAACACAATTCCCTTCCTACACAATTTGCACTACCTTCCTCTCCTTCACGGTGAAGTCAAGACAAAAAATTACAACAAGATGTCCACTTCTACAACAACAAGTTTCAACTTCCCAAGTAAGATACTCACGCCAATTAGTACCAATACAAACAATTCAATTAATCCTCAATTTCAACAAGGATCAATCACGTAAACATCAAGGTAACAACAACAAAAAAATACATTCACTTGATCCGAATTTCCACTCCCTTGCAATTCGGTTCACAAAGGTAATACCAAAAACTTTCAATCAACAAAACCCTTCTCATATACCTTCAATTAACTTACGGCAAGATGGAAACAAAGGACAATCCTAATTGCAACAATTCCTCCTCTTAACCATAAGCAACTCATGGCAATAGGAAGATAACAATATAAGGATCAAAAATCTCAAATTCAACAATCCCTCCTCTTAACCTTAAGCTCTGATACCAAAAGATGATGTGCCTAAAGGGGGGATTCAAGCACAATCAAATTGAAGGGAGAAATGGCTATGAAGTATCACGCCACAAGAAGGGAAATACCTCAATATTCCAAATGAAATTCCGAAATTGTGATGAATTACAATATATCAAATGACGATTGCTAGAAGGGAAAACGAAATGGTATTCAAATTCAATTCAAAGGTGCTTTCAAATTTCGAAATTAGAACCCTAATTTCATAAGAACAAAAGTACATAAAATAACTAAATCCTCACCAGATATGACTCACTAGTTCGGAATTAGGATCAACTTGTAATTTGTTGATATAACACACAACAAATCCAAGTCAACTCGCCACAATTTCACTAAGGAAATTGATAAGAGCAAATGCTTGAAAGAGTCACTCTCTCTCACGGCAAAGGGGGTGTATTTTCTGAAATGTTCAAAAAGCTCCTCAAAAACCCTAATTTGCACCCTTTAGGGTTAGAATGACTAACAAATCACAACTATGCCACTATAGGGTGGCCGGTCCTAAAGGTAAAATACAACCAAATAAAATGTCTCATAAAGCTTACAAAATAAATGGTTCAAACATAAATTACAAGTAAAGAAAATAATCTTCGGCAGGCTAGCTTCATGATGAAATCCGTCGGTTCAACTCATCGCCGGTTCAGGTCGGTCCATCGATAACCCATAAGCTGAGTCTTAGTGAGTTTATCCATCGCCTTGTGAAACCAAATAAGCATACCTGTTGGAATATACAATTCATGAATAAGATAAAAGAGGTTAGATAATAATTTATTCCGAGGTTGATCTGCTTGAAATGAGCCCTCATTGCCAAGATTTGAAATCCTTCAATTTTTGTCCTAATGATAGGTCTTGTCGGATTTTGATTCCCATCACTTACAATCCTGGATGGAGGGATCATCCTAACTTCAGATATGGCAATAAACCACAAAAATTCCAACAATTCCAACCTAAGCCATCAAACCAAGTATCGCAAGCTCCTTCCACTTCAGGTATGTCTCTTGAGGAAATTGTTAAATCACTTGCCGTTAATACAAAACAATTTCAGGATGAGACAAAGCAGAGCATCTACAACTTGGAATATCAGGTAAGCCAACTTGCTTCTTCTATAAACAGGTTAGAAACTCAAGGTAAGCTACCTTCTCAAACTATTACAAATCCAAAGCAAAGTGCTAAGGCAATTACCTTGAGAAGTGGAATGAAATTGCAGGGAACAAATGAGAAAGGACACCAAACTAATCTTGAGGAAGAGACTGAGAAAGAAACTGCAACTCCGAGCCAGCAGAACAATCAGATCAAAGGACCCCTCGTTGAACCACCAAAGGTCATGACAACAACACCTCCTTTCCCTTCCAGATTAATGAAATCCAAGA
Organism: Laguncularia racemosa; assembly: GCA_037954665.1. Taxonomy (NCBI): domain Eukaryota; kingdom Viridiplantae; phylum Streptophyta; class Magnoliopsida; order Myrtales; family Combretaceae; genus Laguncularia; species Laguncularia racemosa. The sequence continues at coordinate 6,829,751 of JBBMOL010000025.1, read as the reverse complement.
ATGAAGCTGAAGAAAAAGAGATTCTTGAAACTTTTCGCAAAGTTGAGGTAAACATTCCTTTGCTGGATGCAATTAAGCAAGTACCTCGTTATGCTAAATTTCTCAAAGAATTGTGCACTAACAAAAGAAAGCTGAAAGGTAATGAAAAGATTAGTGTGAGTGAGAATGTTTCAGCTATTCTTCAGAAGAAGCTTCCACCTAAATGTAAGGATCTAGGTATGTTTACTATTCCTTGCAAAATAGGTAATCTTGGAATCACTAAAGCTATGTGTGATTTAGGAGCCTCAATCAATGTTATGCCTTTGTCTGTTTATCAATGTTTAAATGTTAGTCCCTTGAAGGAAACATGTGTTATTGTTCAACTTGCGGATAGGTCCAATGTTTATCCTAAGGGAGTTCTAGAAGATGTTTTAGTACAAGTTAATGGGTTGGTTTTCCCTGCAGATGTTTATGTGCTTGACATGGAGAATGATGATTCTCGTAATTCATCAATGATATTATTAGGGAGACCATTTCTTAAAACATCCAGAACGAAAATTGATGTACATGACGGTAACCTCACTATGGAATTTGATGGTGAAGTGATTAAATTTAACATTTATGATGCCATGAAATATCCTAGTGATATCTCTCCTGTTTTTGTTGTGGATGTTATTGACCCATTAACACAAGCTACATTTGATTTGATAGACGATGACGAGTTGAAAATTGTACTTAATAGGAGTCTTACTATTAATGCATTGAAAACTCTTAAGGAGAAGCTTGTAATATCCTCTGATTTGCAGGACAAGATTTGGGAGTTGGAATCATTAAAACCTGTCAAGTATGATGTGTCCTATATTAATTTACCCCCTTCTAACACAAGACTTCTTCCCTTTATTGTGCAGGCACTAAAGCTGGAATTAAAACCCCTACTTGAACATCTAAAGTATATTTTCTTAAGAGAAAATGAGACTCTTGCTGTGATAGTCTCTAATAAATTAAGTACTTTCGAAGAAGAAAAGTTGATTCGGGTGTTGAGAGAGTATAAAGAAGCCATTGGATGGTCCATAGCTGATATCAAAGGACTAAGCCCCTCCACATGCATGCATAAGATTTTAATGGAAGATAATTGCAAACCTTCAAGGGAAGTTCAGCGTCGTTTGAATCCACCTATGATGGAAATAGTTAAGAAAGAGATCTTGAAACTTCTTGATGCAGGTATGATCTATCCAATTTTCGACAGCAAATGGGTAAGTCCAATTCAAGTTGTTCCAAAGAAAACGGGTTTAACTGTGATTGAAAACTCCGATGGTGAGTTAATTCCTACTCGGGTCTAGAATGGATGGAGAGTTTGTGTTGATTACAGGAAGTTAAATGCATCAACTAGAAAAGATCACTTCCCTCTTCCTTTTCTTGATCAGATGCTTGAACGTTTGGCTGGCTATTCTCACTATTGTTGTCTTGATGGTTATTCAGGTTTTCATCGAATTCCAATGGCACCAGAAGATCAAGAGAAGACTACTTTCACTTGTCCATTCGGTACTTTTGCGTATCGAAGGATGCCTTTTGGGCTCTATAATGCCCCAGCCACATTCCAAAGGTGTATGGTTAGTATATTTTCAGATTATGTGGAGAATATCATAGAGGTTTTCATGGATGACTTCACTGTCTATGGTAACTCTTTTGATTCATGTTTAACTAACCTTACAAAAGTGCTTCAAAGATGTATAGATAAGAATCTTGTGTTGAATTATGAAAAATGTCACTTTATGGTTGAACAGAGTCTCATTTTTGGTCATATTGTATCTTCTAAGGGGCTTGAAGTCGATAAAGCTAAAGTAGAATTGATTAAATCTCTACCTTACCCTGTAAATGTACGGGAAATTCGCTCTTTTTTTAGGAGTGCAGGATTCTATCGACGCTTCATCAAGGATTTTTCTAAGATTACTCAACCCCTATGCCAATTACTGCAAAAAGAAGTGACATTTGAGTTCGATGAGGTGTGCAAGAACACTTTTGACATATTGAGGGAGAAGTTAACTTCTGCTCCAATCATCCAACCACCTGACTGGGCCCTTCCCTTTGAAATTATGTGTGATGCGAGCAATTATGCAGTTGGAGCTGTTCTTGGCCAAAGAGTTGGGAGAGCCTCTCATGTCATTTATTATGCTTCCAGAACATTGGATAATGCTCAATGCAACTATTCCACGACGGAAAAAGAACTCTTGGCTGTTGTTTTTGCATTAGAAAAATTCAGATCATATTTACTTGGTACTAAGGTAATTGTTTACTCTGATCATGCAGCTCTCAAATACCTGCTCGCGAAGAAGGAGGCGAAACCAAGACTTATTCGATGGATACTCCTATTACAAGAGTTTGATCTGGAAATACGTGATAGGAAAGGCTCGGAAAACTTAGTTGCCGACCACCTCAGTAGAATACCTATCAATGAAGGGTCCACATAAATACAAGATGATTTTCCAAATGAGTATCTCTTTTCTATTCAAAAGACAATTCCGTGGTATGCTGATATTGTCAATTATTTGGTTACTAAGACACTACCAAGTGATTTGTCTAGGGCTCAAAAAGATAAAATTAAAAGTGATGCTAAGTATTATGTATGTGATGATCCGTATTTGTGGAAACATTGTGCTGATCAAATCATTGGAAGGTGTATTTCTCAAGACGATATTCCTTCTGTCTTGCAATTTTGTCATTCATATGCATGTGGTGGACATTTTGGCCCTAAGAGGACAGCTCAAAAGGTATTAGGGTGTGGTTTGTTTTGGCCTACATTGTTTCGTGATTCTTTTATGTTTTGTAAGTCTTGTGAACGATGTCAAAAAATTGGCAACTTAGGATATAGAGACCAAATGCCACTTACCCCTATTCTTGCTTGTGAAATATTTGATATATGGGGTATTGACTTTATGGGTCCTTTTCCTCCTTCTTTCGGTAATGTTTACATCCTCCTTGCTGTGGATTATGTTTCAAAATGGGTGGAAGCCAAAGCGACCTGAACTAATGATGCCAAAGTTGTTGTGGATTTTGTTAAATCTCATATTTTTGCTAGGTTCGGGACACCAAAGGCTCTTATCAGTGATCATGGCACACACTTTTGTAATAGAATAGTGGAAACTCTACTAAAAAAATACAGGGTCACTCACCGCACTTCCACCGCATACTACCCTCAAACCAATGGATTGGCAGAAGTTTCAAATTGAGAAATCAAGTCTATTCTGGAAAAAACCGTCAATCCAAGCAAGAAGGATTGGAACACAAGACTTGAAGATGCATTATGGGCTTACCGGACAACTTATAAGACCCCTATAGGTATGTCTCCTTACCGTTTGATATTTGGCAAACCGTGTCATCTCCCTGTGGAGTTGGAACATAAGGCATATTGGGCTGTAAAACAATGTAACATGCGAATGGATGAGGTTGGTGAGCACAGAAAACTTCAATTACAAGAACTTGAGGAAATTCGAAGAGAAGCGTATGAGAGTACTAAAATCTATAAGGAAAAAACAAAGGATTTTCATGATCAAATGATTTCCCGAAAGAATTTTTCTGTAGGTCAAAAAGTACTACTTTATCATTCTTGATTGAAGTTGTTTCCTGGAAAACTACAATCACAGTGGATTGGTCCTTTTGTTATCACTAACATATTTTCACGTGGTGCAGTTGAGATCGCAAGCCTTGAAACTGGTAAGAACTTCAAAGTCAATGGTCATCGCTTGAAACCTTTTTATGAAGGATTTCAAGTATGTAATATTGAAGAAACCAGTTTAACTCTCCCCGAGTATTGTGATTGATTACAGGAACGTCTAGCCAAAGACATTAAAGAAAGGCGCTTCATGGGAGGCAACCCATATCAATTTATTTTGTTTTGTTTTAGTTTTAGTTTTGTTGTGATTTTAGTGTTGTTTTGATTTTTTTTTCTTTTGGATCAGCTGCAGCAAGGATACATATCATCAGATGACACTCTCTAGTGCTTAAGGGGAGAACTCCAATTACTCTACGCTTCATACCAGGGAAGAACTGGTATTCCTTTTCTCTTATTCTCTAATGTTCCTTGTATTGTTGATTCCTCTTTAATTGTGCTAAATTAGGAACAGTGAGGACACTGTTCAAACTAAGTGTGGGGGAGAGGATAATAAAATATAGAGAATAGCAAATTGATAGAGAATTGACTCATACTTTGAATCTTTGAATGTTTGTCCTTAAGCAATTTTAAGCCAATTTTTTTCAAAATTATCATAAAATCTGGAGATTGTACTAAATGTTGTAATAAGCATCTACAAAATGTGAAATTGACTTGTTCAAATGCTTTACTCACCTACTGCTGTGATTAGAATACTTGGTCAAAATTAAGTAGTGAAATCTTTAAGAAACAAATTTACCTTGTATTTAGCTTTAGAATTGGAAGTCTAAGAGTAAGTCGAGTCCCTAAGTGAAAAATAAACAAGTTTACTTCTAGGTTATATTAGCTACCGTATACTCTTTGAAGTTGTTGTGAAACAATTATATATATATAAAAAAAAATCATCAAGCATAGCCATTACTCCAATGATTCAAGTAATTGAGTTAAAAGTATTCAAACTTGAATGTTAGAGTGAGGAAGAGTCCGTAGGGGTATTCAAAACCCGGTCACTTGAGTGACGAGCTCGGGATGTGCCGACTCAATGAACTCACTATAACGATAAGGGCAAAAAAGGCGAAAGTTCATGAAAAGAAGCAGGTAAAAACCTGTCAAAATAGATGCTTGATTAAATCAAAAGAACATGAATGTAAACATTCATTGAATAAAACAAGACTTATAATAAAAAGGAAGAACATCTAGTAAAGAGTTGATACCATATGCTTTTACTTTATGCTGCAAGGATTATATGTTTGCTAATATCCAATGAAGTTTAATTGGGTGTTTTTCCTTAGTAGATTAAGTATTTACTTTTGGAATAAAAATTCTTTTGCTAAACATTAGGATTAAAGTTTGTTTTGTTTAGATTAGCTATTAAATTTTGTCCATGGTAATTTGATCACAGGAAACCAGTTTGGTTGAAGCAGTAGACATTAAAATTACAAGTCATGAATTACAAATAAATAGATGCTTGGAATGATGAAAAGAAAGTTTGTATAATCTATGACGGATTTCTCAATTGATTTGATTCCATTGCTTGAGGACAAGCAAGAGTTTAAGTGTGGGGGAATTTGATAGAGCCATTTTATACTCAATCTTTATAGTATGAATTGTGTTAATTTATTATTGATTTTATAGAAATCATAAGGAAATGGTACTTAATTTTATTATGGTGATAAATCAAGTTAAATGGAGTCAAGGGTGCTAATTCAAGTAATTTAGAGAAGTCATCTACAAGTTGGATCAAAGACAAGGATTTACACTGCCAGAGGAAAGTACATGAGCGTGTAGTTGAAGTACTTGACCGTGTATCTGTCTTGAAGAATCCACAGAAACATACACAGTTGAAGTACACGACCGTGTATCTGTCTTGAAGAATCTACAGAAACGTACATGGTTGAAGTACACAACCGTGTATCTGTCTTACAGAATCAATAGAAACATACACAGTTGAAGTACATGGCCGTGTATCTGGGCGTGCCAGGCGGACGAATATTCACTTCTCGAGATTTATTTAAAAAAGGAAAGATATTTTTGTATCTTGCTAGCTAAAGATCCTCTGCCATTCCCTTAACAATATAAATAGAACCAACCCTAGAGGGGAAAGGGAGTTTTTATGATCTTGGAGACAAGAAGGAAGGAAGGAGGTAGAGCAGGAAACTAGAAACAGAGATTCCATCATGTTTTCACTTTTATTTTCCGTTTTGCTGATGAAGATGTGTAGCTAAGCAACTTTTCTAGCCAAAGGATCATAGATGTTTAATTCTCCACGAATTGTGAGATCTATTTGATTTGTCTTTATTCTATTCTTTGTTTTTGGATATTCATATATCTTCTGAACGTTTTTTCATTATTATCTTTGTTGATTGGTATGAATTAGAGCTCTTCTACTCAATTAGCAAGTTAATATATTGTCAACTAGCACATCAAATCCGTAATTATTTGATTGTTCTAGTCTCAGTGACATAATAACATGTTTGGTTATAAAATAGATGATCAAATTCATGTTATGGAGATGTATGATCATGTTTAAATAGGTTATCTTATAATCTACTAGCATGAATTGGTGGTCTCTCTAGTTTTTAATGCTATTGATAGATTAAATCCTAAGAGCTTGTCTAGGGTTGTCTAATCGATAAGAGAAATAAGAATAGAAAACATTTGCATCGATGATCAAGACAAGCTCTTTGATTATTTCTCTTATCGATTAGACAACCCTAAACAAGCTCTTAGGATTTAATCTATCAATAGCATTAAAAACTAGAGAGACCACCAATTCATGCCAGTAGATTATAAGATAACCTGTTTAAACATGATCTTACATCTCCATAACATGAATTCGATCATCTATTTTATAACCAAACATGTTATTGTGTCACCGAGACTAGAACGATCAAACAATTACGGATTTAACGTGCTGGTTGACAATATATTAACTTGCTAATTGAGTAGAAGAGCTCTAATTCATACCAATCAACAAAGATAATAATGACAAAACGTTCAGAAGATATATGAATATCAAAAAACAAAGAATAGAATAAAGACAAATCAAATAGATCTCACAATTCGTGGAGAATTAAACATCTATGATCCTTTGGCTAGAAAAGTTGCTTAGCTACACATCTTCATCAGCAAAACGGAAAATAAAAGTGAAAACATGATGGAATCTCTGTTTTTGGTTTTCTACTCTGCCTCCTTCCTTCCTTCTTGTCTCCAAGATCATAAAAACTCCCTTTCCCCTCTAGGGTTGGTTCTATTTATATTGTTAAGGGAATGGCAGAGGATCTTTAGCTAGCAAGATACAAAAATATCTTTCCTTTTTTAAAATAAATCTCGAGAAGTGAATATTCGTCCGCTTGGCACGCCCAGATACACGGTCGTGTACTTCAACCGTGTATGTTTCTGTTGATTCTGCAAGACAGATACACGGTCGTGTACTTCAACCGTGTACGTTTCTGTAGATTCTTCAAGACAGATATACGGCCGTGTACTTCAACCGTGTATGTTTTTGTGGATTCTTCAAGACAGATACACGGCCGTGTACTTCAACTACACGCCTATGTACTTTCCTCCGGCGGTGTAAATCCTTGTCTTTGATCTAACTTGTAGATGACTTCTCTAAATTACTTGAATTAGCACCCTTGACTCCATTTAACCTGATTTATCACCATAATAAAATTAAGTACCATTTCCTTATGATTTCTATAAAATCAATAATAAATTAACACAATTCATACTATAAAGATTGAGTATAAAATGGCTCTATCAAATTCCCCCACACTTAAACTCTTGCTTGTCCTCAAGCAATGGAATCAAATCAGTTGAGAAATCCGTCATAGATTATACGAACTTTCTTTTCATCATTCCAAGCATCTATTCATTTGTAATTCATGACTTGTATTTTTAATGTCTACTGCTTCAACCAAACTGGTTTCCTGTGATCAAATTACCATGGACAAAATTTAATAGCTAATCTAAACAAAACAAACTTTAATCCTCATGTTTAGGAAAAGAATTTTTATTCCAAAAGTAAATACTTAATCCACTAAGGAAGAGTGCATCGTGGTTGAGGTGTATGTATATGGCAAAGTGAGTTTGTGTTGTGAAGGGTGTTGCAACGTGTTGTGTTGTTTGTGTTGTAGAGAAAGGTGCTGCATGTAGAGTGTAAGTGTGTGTATGCACCGTGATTGAAAGGGGAGTTATAGTGGTTAAAATTTGAATTTCAAAAAGCAAGCATTAAAGTGTGGGAGTTATTATGTATTGATGTTTAAACACTTTGCTTAGTTGAATTCATTAACCTACTATTTAGAGAAGTGTTTAATTATTACTTCTACATTGCTTTGAATTATTTTGGTAATTCGGTAAATCAATTCCACAACTATGTCGAATGATATTATGAATGGGGAAATTAGTAATGAGGTCAATAGCTAAGTTGGTGGTGGATAGGGTTATTGTACTACAGGTGGAAGAACTTTAGAGGAATAGCTTCAGGACCTTACCACTATTGTTGCTACACTAGCAATAAGGATAGATAGGATGGCGATGCCATAACCATCAGTAACAAATCCTCTGGCACCACTACCTAAAGTAGCTCCTCAGAACGTTCAAAGGGAGGGAGCAGGAGGAGGAAATATGGGAAAGAGAGTGGAAGGAGATCATCATGCACTTAGGGAGGAAAGAGATGATAATTTTAGGGTTAATCCATATCCAAACAGGGATTTCAGACTACCTAGCGGACTAGAATACGTGAAACTGCAGATGCCTTCATTTGATGGTAGGGGCTCAATAGATGATTACCTGGATTGGGAGAATAAGGTTGAGGGCCTTTTTGATTGTTATGAGATTGATGATAACACTATGGTTCATCTTACAGCTATGAAGTTCATAGGTTATGCTGCCTTGTGGTGGAAGAATTTGGTGATCGGCAGGTGAACGGATGGAGAGGCTGTAATACACACTTGGAGAGACATGAAATGGGTTTTGAGGAAAAGGTTCATTCTTGAGCACTATAGGCAGGAACTGTTTATGCATCTCTAAACACTAAGATAGAGAGGCAAAACTGTGGATGACCATGTCTAGGAGTTTGAGACATTAATGATTAGATGTGGATTAATAGAGCCTCTTGAATAAACCTTAGCACATTTTGTGTCTGGGTTAGAATACGAGATAACTTGTGTTATTAAGTTGCAAAGGTATAGTACACTTGATGAGGCTATATAGTTAGCCTTAAAAGTGGAAAGGTATAGGTGATCCAATCTATTCCGGGTCACTAATAACAGGCATAGCACTACTACTAAACCCATGGGGGCTAATGGTCAGTTGGGTGGACCAAAGGGAGTAGGCAAACATGTCAAGGTTGTAGACAAAGTTATCCCTAGCACAAAAAAGGGGAAAAATGTTTCTGGGAAAGGCAAAGAGGTAATTGGATCTAATATTAGGTAGACGGTATCGGGGTCACCCAGTGGGAAAATGCGCTAGATTAAATGTTTCAAATGTATGAGATTTGGACATATGGTTGCATAGTGTCCCAATAAAAGGGTAATGACTGTTATGGAAGGTAATGAAGAAGATGAAGAGGAAGAAGCTATCAAGCCTACAGATTTATCCATGGCCTTGTAGGAGTATTATGATGATTAAAACGCCACATGAGGACAAAAAGGGTGAAAATTACTTACTTATTAATGTGTTGCGTAGGATTTTGACTTTATCTCTAAATGTTAGGGACATACTGATAGGAATCAAAATCCTACAGGACCTATTATTACAGCAAGAGCTAAAGAGTTACAAAATTTGGCAATGAGGGTCCTCTTTGAACAAATCGACCCCGGAAATATTTATATACTAACTTCTTTTCTATTACTTATTTGTTGTGCATTTTAACGGGTATACTTGTAGAGTTTTACAAGGTGATGAACAAACTTACTAAAACTCAGCTTGTAGTTTATTAATGGATTGACATAAACCGAAGATGAATTAGACCAACAAATTATTCGCTTGAATCAAAGAACCACCCATTTGAAGATCATTTTCTTTTATACTTGTATTTTATTATTGAACCAGTCACTTTTTACTCATTTTTGAGACTTTTGATTTACTTGTATTGTGTTGCTTAGAGTCGACCACCCAAGTGGCTTATTTGTAATTTTCTTGTGGTTTTTTACCCTAATAGGAGCAAGTATAAATACTTGTTAATTAGGGTTTGTAAGGGACTTTTTGAACATCTCATTTATGAAAATTTTGGTCGTGGAAAGCTTGCCTATTTTATGTCTCAAACTCTTATCAATTTCATCCTTGGAATTGTGGCAAGTTGACTTGAGAAGTATTGTGAGTTACATCAATTTCTTCTTAAGTTGCTTCTAATTACTTTTAGTGGGTCATATCTATTTGTAATTGGTTGTGTTTTTTGTTCTTGTCACGTGTTTAGGGATCTAAATTTTTAGATTTGAATTTAATTCCAATTTAATTGGAATTCGTTTTATCTTTGTGTGATCCTTAACATATATTACAATTGCAAGTGATCTTCACTATAATTTGTCCTTGTAGTCATTTGAATTCATGAAATTATGGTTCATTTGATTGTGGACTTCATGCCATCTTATTGTGAAATTGGAAGCAGATTTGGTGTTTTTGCAATCTCATTGAAAGGCATATCATAATTTAGTATCAGAGAAATTTGTTTCATGCAATTTAGGGTTCACAAGTTACTTGGCATTATGCCATTTTGAGAATTGTTAATTGGTTCTTCAATTGGTTTTGTGTTCATGTGCTTTGGAATTTAAGGCACATCATCTTTTATCGATTCTTGAAGAGGGATTTTGTGATTGAGAATTCGAAAATTAGGGTTCTTGAGTTTAGCTCCTTAATCCGAATTGTAGAAGTGAAGTAGAGTTAATTAATTGTGGTTTTTGTTGCACTCCATTTGTTGTTCTTGAAGTGGATGTGGAGTACTTGTAATATTCTTGTCTTCTTGAGCTTACTGTAAGTGAGTGAGTAAGGGGAAGTGCTCATTGTGATCTTTTGAGAAAAGTAAAAATTTGAAGCATTGAAGAGTGTGATTTTGAATTGTTGTAGAGGTTTTTGGAAATTGATAAGTATCCTTGTAATTTTCATATTACATTGAGTGTGGAAAAAGGAAGTTATTTGAAATTCAAACCTATTATTTACATTTGAAGATAGTTATTCAGTGGCATTAAGGAGTGTTGTTTGAATTTGAATTGTCTTACCTTTTATGGAGAAGGTTGCATTAAGTGGAGTTATTTGAATTGTTGCTTGCTGCCTTTGATTGTGAGTTTCTGTGTAAGGGAGTTGCAATGTGAAGTGTTGTGTGTTAAAGTGAGGAATTGCTACATTTGAAGTGTTGTTATTGTTATTTGAAGTGGTTACACTATGTATGTGTGTGGTGTGTGTGGTGTGTGTGGCGATGTAAATTATTATAGAGGTGTGTGTGTGTGGAAGGTGCTGCATGTAAAGTGGATGAGTATGTTTGTACCATGATTAGAAAGGGAATAATGGGAAAATTTGAATTTCAAAACAAGCATTAAAGTGTGGAAGTATTGTTGTAGAGGTGTGTGTGTGTGGAAGGTGCCGTACGTGAAGTGAATAGGTATGTTTGTATCGTGATTAGAAAGGGAATAATAGTGGGAAATTTTGAATTTCAAAAAAAGCATTAAAGTGTAGAAGTAATTATGTATTGATGCTTAAACACTTGCTTAGTTGGAATTATTAGCCTACTATTTGGAGAAGTGTTTAATAATACTTCTACTAGTTGTTGCCTTAATTAAAGTGAAAAGTGCGAGTAAAGTTAAGTGAAGTTTTGGTTTTTTCCTTTTGTAGTGGTTGTTGTGTAACATTAGAGTGTTGTTGTTGACCAAAAGTGTGTGTGTTATGGTGTAAAATAAAATTGAACCGTGGTTATTGTGTGATTTTGGGAGAGTGTGTGTGAAGTCGTTGTGGAGGTGTGTGTTGCATTTGGTTGTATAGTGCATTGTGGGTGTATAAGGACCGTGGAAGTGCCATTGTGTGTATTGCACCGTGAGTATAGGTATAGTGTAAGGTTGAGGTGTATTGGTTGTGACATGGTGTGAAGTGTGTTGTTGGCTTATTGAAAATAGTAGGCAACCATGTCAAATGATTTGTATCCTTCTACTAATTTACGACGTCGAGTCTTGACTTCTTCTCCAACGTTTGATGATAGGCAGAGGGAAAATTTGTTTCATACTTCTTGTAAGGTACAAGGTAACTTGTGTGTCATTATCATTGATGGTGGTAGTTGTACTAATGTTGTAGCTGCCTCATTAGTATCAAAATTACAACTACATCCAGAACCCTACACATTACATTGGTTGAATGAGCAAGGGAGTCTTCATGTGAGCCAAAGAGCTAGAGTACCTTTTAGTATAGGGGATAAATATTGTGATGAGATTGAATGTGATATTCTAGCCATGTGTGCATCCTATATATTGCTTGGCAGGCTGTGGTTGTATGACAGGATAGTCTTACATGATGGGTATAGAAATACTTATATGTTTTAACGGGATGGTAAATGTATAGTATTAAACCTTATGTCACCATCAGAGGTCCAAGAGATGCAAAGACAGATAAGTCAACCATCAGAGATTCCTGAGGTTTATAGTCACATGAGTCAACCTTCAGAGGACTAAACTTTTCAAAAACAGATATGCCAACCTTTAGAGGTTCTTGAGGTTTATAGTTACATGAGCCAACCTTCAGAGGATCAAACTGTTCAGAAATAGATGTGTCAACCTTTAGAGGTTCCTAAGGTTCATAGTCAGATAAGCCAACCTTTAGAGGACCAAAATATTCAAAGGCAGATGTGTCTACCATCAGAGGTTCCTGAGGTTCATAGTCAGTTGAGTAAACCATCAGATGGCCAAGAGGTTCAAAGACATACTAGTGAGATAGGGAAAAAGAAGACTTTATTGGTGGGACAGTTTGAGATAAGGGAGGTCTTAATGGATGATGGACCTTTATATGTGTTGTAGATGAGATATATTCTAGAGATGGAGGGGCAAGAGCAACCATCCCTTGTGGTATTTAGATACTAGGATACTATAGTGATAATTTTACAGATAACTTGCCAAGAGGATATAGAGTCTTTACTGCATTTGACCTATCAGATTTAAGGACAAATCTTCTTGAGGCTCGGGGAGATGATAGGAATTAAAATCCTACAGGACCTATCACTAGGGCAAGAGCTAAAGAGTTACAACATTTGGCAATGAGGGTTCTCTTTGAACAAATCAACTCCAAAAATATTTGTATACTAACTTCTTTTCTATTACTTATTTGTTGTGCATTTTAGCATGCATACTTGTCGGGTTTTATAAGGTGATGGACAAACTCACTAAAACGCAGCTTGTGGGTTATTCATGGACCAACATAAACCGAAGATGAACTGGACCAACAAATTATTCACTTGAATTAAAGAACCAGCCATTTGAAGATCATTTTCTTTTGTACTTGTATTTTATTATTGAACCGATCACTTTTTACTGATTTTTAGGACTTTTGATTTACTTGTATTGTGTTGCTTAGAATCGGCCACCCAAGTGGCTTATTTGTAATTTTCATGTGGTTTTTTACCCTGATAGGAGCAAATATAAATACTTGTTAACTAGAGTTGTAAGGGACTTTTTAAACATCTCATTTATGAAAATTTTGGCCTTGGAAAGCTTGCCTCTTTCACGTATAAAACTCTTATCAATTTCATCCTTGGAATTATGGTGAGTTGACTTGAGAAGTATTGTGAGTAACATCAATTTCTTCTTAAGTTACTTCCAATTACTTTTAGTGCGTAATATCTATTTGTAATTGGTTATGTTCTTTTGTTCTTGTTCACGTGTTTAGGGATCTAAATTTTCAAATTTTAATTTAATTCCAATTTGATTGGAATTCGATTTATTTTTGTGTGATCCTTAACATATATTACAATTGCAAGTGATCTTCATTATAATTTGTCCTTGTAGTCATTTGAATTCACGCAATTAGGGTTCATTTGATTGTAGATTTCATGCCATCTTGTTGTGGAATTGGAAGTAGATTTGTTGTTCTTGCAATCTCATCGAAAGGTATATCACATACAAAGGGAGAACCTGTTCCATACACCTATTCGGATTTGAGGTAACCTATGTGTGCCTTTCATTGATGGTGGTAGTTGCATTAATGTCATATATGTTGCATTAGTAGATAACTTACAACTAGCCACTAGACCACATCTTAGCCTTTATAAATTGCATTGGCTGGACAACCAAGGTAGTTTGCATGTTACATAGAGGGCAAAGGTGCCAATTAATATAGGAGATAAATACAGTGATGAGATTAATTTGTAATGTGCTTCTTATGTGTGCCTTTCACTTATTATTGGGTAAACCCTGGTTATTTGATCGAAAGGTGTTATATGATGGGTTCAGAAACACTTACATGTTTTAAAAGGATGGTACATAGATAGTCATGACTCCTATGTCTCTATCTAAGGTTCGCTCTTTCCAAGAACATATTAGAAACACCTCTAACTCTTCTAGAAGTCCAGCTAACAAGCAAACACAAGCACTGGGTTTCATTATAAGAGAAGACCCCTTAGATTTGAGGGCAAATCTTTTAGAGGCCTAAGGAGATGATGGGAATCAACCTTATGGTTCCAGTAGTGGGGAACTTGACTTGGATACATGAGCCCAAAATCCACATATGGCCACATTTTATCTAATAATGTTTTTATTTTGCATTTTAGCAGGTACATTTATCGATTTTGTAGGATGACCAAATAACATGCACTAAGGATCAACTTGAGGGACATTATTGGAGTCACATCTAATGGCTCATAAATTGTTCAATTGAAGTGAAGAACCGACCACTTGAAGATCATTTGTATTTGTAATTGTTGCTTATGAGAACTAGCCATTTTATTTTGTACTTGTAATTTATGTTTTGGGAACTAGCCACTTAAGTGGTATCTTTGTAATTTTTAGTGTGTTTTTACCCTAATAGGAGCAAGTATAAATACTTGCTAACTAGGGTTTTTAGGGAGCTTTTGACATTTTTGAGAAAATTATACACTTTTTGCTGTGAGGGGTTTCCTTCAATTGCAGTAGATCTCTTATCAATTTCTTTGTGAAATTGTGATGAGAATCAATTAGAGTGGATTGTGAGTCATATCGATCTAACTCTTGTTGTTTTACAAATTGTGTTTAGTGAGTAATATTTAGGTACTATTTGTTGGTTACTTATTCTTATCACATGAATTAGGGTTATATATTTTCATATTTGATCATTTCAAGTTGGGATTGAATTCTAGTTCATTTCTGTGTTGTTCCATTGAAGTTCACACATTTGTTTGTTCCTTACATCAATTTAGTGTTAAATTTGTGGATTGGGGTTCAATTGTTAAGTTGGTGTTCACGCCATTTTGTTGTTAGAGTTGGTTGTTCATGTCTTGTGATTGATGTGTTTGCCACCTAATTTGGTTAAGCACATCATTATACTTGCTCCAATTAGGGTAAAAATAGCACAAAAATTACAAAGATGCCATTTAAGTGTTTGATTCCAAAATCAACAAAACACAAGTATAAAATGGTCTTCAAGTGGCCGGTTCTTCACTTCAATTGAACATATTGTGGACTGTTGGATGTGATTCCAAGAATGTCCCGCAAGTTGATCCTTAGTGCATGTTATTTAGCTATCCTATAAAACACGATAAATGTACTTACTGAAGTATAAAACAAAGCATTATTAGATAAGATGTGGCCATATGTGGATTTCTGGGCTCATGCATCCAATTTAGTTTTCCCTACTACTGAAATCATACGGTTGATTCCCATTATCTCCTTGGGCCTCTAAAAGATTTTCCCTCAAATCTAAGGGGTCTTCTCTTGGACTAAAACCTAGTGTCTGTGTTTGCTTGTTGGTTGGAAGTTTAGAAGAGCCAGTGGTGTTTCTAATTTGTTCTTGGAAAGACCGAACCTTAGACGAAGACATAGGAGTCAAGACAATTTGTGTACCATTCTTTTGGAACATGTAAGTGTTTTTGAACCCATCATGTAACACCTTTCTATCAAATAACTACGGTTTACCCAATAATATATGAAAGGTGCACATAGGAAGCACATTACAGGTAATCTCATCACTGTATCTATCTCCTATACCGAGTGGCACCTTTGCCCTCTGTGTAACATGCAAACTACCTTAGTTACCCAACCAATGCAATTTATAAGGTTTTGGATGTGGGCTAGTGGCTAGTTGTAAGTTATTTACTAATGCAGTAGATATGACATTAGTGCAACTACCACCATCAATGAAAAGCACACATAGGTTACCTCGAATCCAACAAGGTGTGTGGAATAGGTTCTCCTTCTATATGTCCTTGGCATTTGGAGATAAGGTCATAACCCTGCGTAACACATTAATAGGTATGTAATTTTCACCCTTTTTGTCCTCATGTGTCTCAGCGTTCTGATCATCATAATACTCCTGCAAGGCCATGGATAAATTTGTAGGCTCGATAGTTTCTTCCTCATCATCTTCTTCATTGCCCTCCATAATAGTTATCACCCTTTTATTGGGACACTATGCAGCCATATGTTCAAATCCCATGCATTTGAAACATTTAATCTGATGCATCTTCCCACTAGTTGACCCCAGTACTATCTGCCTAAAATCAGATCTAACTACCTCTTTGCCTTTCCCAAAAACATTTTTCTCTTTTTCAATGCTAGGGATAACTCTGCTACAGCCTTGGCATGTTCGCTTACTCCCTTTAGTTTACCCATCTAACCATCTTCCCCCACAGGTTTAGTTGTAGTACCATACCTATTACTAGTGGCTTGGAATGGATTGGATCGCCTCTACCTTTCCACTTTCAAGGCTAACTGTATAACCTCATCAAGTGTACTATACCTTTACAGCTTAACAACACAGGCAATGATGGGAATCAGTCTTGTGGTTCTAGCAGTGGGGAAACCTAAATTAGATGCATGAGCCTAGAAATCTACATATGGCCACATCTTATCCAATAATGTTTTATTTTGCACTTTAGTAGGTATATTTATCGGTTTTTTTTTATAAGATGGCCAAATAACATGCACTTAGGATCAGCTTGTGGGACATTCTTGGAGTCACATTCAATGGTCCACAAATTGTTCAATTGTAGTGAAGAACTGACCACTTGAAGACCATTTGTATTTGTAATTGTTGCTTTTGGAAACCGACCATTTTATTAGTACTTGTATTTTGTTGATTTTGGAACCAGCCACTTAAGTGGCTTATTTGTAATTTGTTGTGTTATTTTTACCCTAATTGGAGCAAGTATAAATACTTTCTAAGTAAGGTTTTGAGAGAGTTTTTGACATTTTGAAAAATACTTTGTTGCCGTAAGGGTTGTCCTTTGCATGCAATAGATCTCTTATCGATTTCTTAGTGAAATTGTGGCGAGACTAACTAGAGTGAATTGTGAGTAATATCAATCTTACTCTTGTTGTTTTTACAAATTGTGTTTAGTGAGTAATATCTAAGTATTATTTGTTGGTAATTTATCCATGTCTACACGAATTAGGGTTATTGATTTTTAGATTTGGGGTTTTACATGAATTGGGGTTCAATTGCATAAATATCAATTGGTTGTTCTTTATACCAATTTATCTTCAATCTCATGAATTGGGGTTCAATTGTGAAGTAAGTGTTCATGCCATTTGTTGTTCACGCCACTTGATTGATGTGTTTGCTATCTAATTAGTGAGGCACATAATCATTTTTGGTATCAAAGCAAAAGGTTATGGAGTAGGGTTTGCGTGAAATTCAATTGAAAAATTAGGGTTCTTGAATTTTACTTCTTGATCCGAATTGTGAAGTAGTTTATTATGATTTTCTTATGTTATATTTGTTGGTGTTGAAGTGGAAGTAGAGACCTTGTAGTAGTCCTTATGTTCTTGGTCTTGCCGTGAGGAGAAGGGGAAGTAGGAAGTGTATTTCCTTGTGTGTGTTTTAGAATCAGAGATACATTCTTTGTGACAAAAAAGAAGTGAATTTCCTTATATGTTGTTTTGGAATTGATGAGTGTGAATTGCATTTCCAAATTTGTTTTGCATGGAGGATAAGGAAATTATTTAAATTCAAATACATTCATTAAGTTAGAAGAAGTTATTGTGTAGTATTGATTGAATGTAATTTAAATATTTTTGAATTGTTTCTTTCCATTTGTGGAGAAGCTTCATTAAGAGTTGCATTTAAATTGTTATGCCATGATTAGAAGAGGAGTGATGTGCCTAAAACCAAGATTAAGCACATACAAAAAACCAATTTGGAAGACAAACTGATGAGAGCCATGATGGGAGCCAAGCCAGAAGATGGAATGTGGACCCTCTTGAAGTGCCACCTAGACCGATCACAAGAACTCGAGCGAAACAATTCAAGGAAGCACTTAACGGGTTGATAAAGGATGTCCATGAAGCCAGAAAGGATTGGAACAACCATGAGAATGCCCTTGCTCTTATACAAGTCATAACAGATACGGGTTAAAGGGAGCGTGTCTTTACAAGGCACGACCGTGTGGTGAGTCTAGAGGCTCCATAGAAACATATATGGTCGTATACACGGTTCAAAGGCACGACCGTGTATGGTGTCAAGAATATCTATAGAAACATACACGTCTAGAAAGGCACGGCCGTGTATACTCTCAATGCCGGGTCCAACGCCGCTGGCCTTTAATTCCATGTTTGTTATTTTTCCGCGACTTTATGATGTTATGTCATTTTGGACTTTATTATTACGAGTTGTAAACCCTAATATAAATATCTAGGGTTGAGAACAGAAGAAAAGAACAGACATACAAGGTTGAATAACATTTTGTTTGAGAGAATTCCTCTTTTGGTTCTTTAAAGAACTTCTCTTGAACTTATCGGATTTTCTTCTGTAGTGTTCATCCCGACTTATCAATCGGCCTTTCATCCCAATTGTGGCGTCCACATAATATAACAAGGTTCTTGCCTCACTTGTAGGCAACGGGTTGCGGTTCCACTTGATTGTTTTGGCATCTTGGGTAGAAAATTCCGAACATATTAGTATTGGATTTCGTCATACATGGGCGTGGTTCGTATCAGTTTGGTATTAGAGCGTAGTGATCTACGCGAAAAGAGATATAAACTGAGCGTGAATAAATACCGGCAAGTGTACCAGATCGAATCAAGTAATATAGTGAGAGAAGAGTGTCGAACCACGAAGATTGATTAAGTAATAGACCTATATCAATTTCTACTATTATTTAGGCAATGATGTTTGATGAGAATTGAATGAATTATACTAAATGCGCAAAAAGAGAATTGTGTTTGAAAAAGTATGAATTGATGGTGGGAAATTAGAATCCACCCTAATTCTACTAGTCATATTGCCTTCATGTTATAATAACTCATAGCTATATGGATTTTCACAAGAAAATGACAAAACCTTTATTAAGTTTTAAAGTAACATTACCCCAATTTAATTAATAGCTCCCGCTAATTAAAATCAATGGAGGATTCTAATTCACAATCATAAATTTCCCAATTATATGATTGCCTAATATCTTTAAAATAATTTCTCTTAATCCCTTAGTGAAAAATTTAATAAAAATATTGCATGAAACACTAAGGTCAATTTCTAATAAAATTCAATAACGCTGCTTCCACATGAATTATTAAATCTTACTTAGGAATTCCTGATAAAACCTAAATTTCTCTTTCGAGTCATTTACATTCCTATGCATTGATTTCAATTACAAAATACAATTCATAGCAGGACTTCTTATATGAAAATTCCGTATATCTATATGTCCTATAACATGAATACAATGATCATTTTAGTTTGGATTATGGCGTCATCATGTTTCCTACAAGGATGATTTAGAACATTATGGAGTAGATTGCATACAAACAATTGAAATAAATAGGTGCAGTGGAATTCATATTGAATAACAAGAATAAACTAATAAATGGCATAAAAGAAAATAAAGTAAATGAAATAATTGCTATAATCTTCAAGAGTTTGTAGAACTTCAATCCTCCGAAATGATTCCTAGAATTCTTCAATTGAAAGAAAACTTCAGCAAAATAACATTCTTTCTTCAAACTAAAATTTGGAATAACAAGAAATGTAAAAGAATTAAAGAGAATATAAAATCCTAAAGTTCCTAAGGGAATTCTAATGATTCAAAAGAAAAACAAAGGATGCTAAAACAAAGGATGCTCTCAAGTTTCACATAAGGGGTCTATTTATAGATCCAAAGAGGAGGAGGATAAGGTTGATCTGATGAGGAATTGAGTCAGCAAATTAATTAAGATACGATTTTGGAGAGATTTTCGCAATGGATATCCGATGAGAAATGTAGGCCGGCTCAAGGTCGGCTTAAGGCCAATTGCTTTGATGTCTTATGAGGTCAGTTTAATGTAGGCCGGCTCAAGGCCAGCGGCCTTTGGTAGTAGGCCAGCTTAAGGCTGGCGGCCTTTAATGCAATCCTCCACTCGCTTCTTCAATTTTGTGAAAAACTCCTCCAATTAACTTGTAATTTACTTTTGGGTCCTCAAAACCTGAATTTTCACAATAAACACCATTAAATATCATTTCTTTATATTTTCTTATAATATTGAAATAAATTTAATATAAATCCAAAAGAAAATATAAGTATAATGTGATCTTATCACCTAGGTTTGTTAAACATTAGTTCGATTTAAGGAAGGTAACATCAAAACCCTAACTCCAATCGTTCATATCAATTGTTCATATCAAGTTTCGTGTTGTCATAGCCTCGTACTCAATTTCATAGTGTTAATTGTCTATTGAAAGTGTAGTGCCTCTTATTCATTTTTGTTACAAAAAAAAAAGAATCACGACAAAAAAAAAAAAGAACGTGATCAAGAGCAAAAAAAAAATAAAAAATAAAGGCAACTAAAGGGAAAGACAAAGAGGAAAATTTCGAGCCCCTAGAGTTGTTTTGAATTCTACGGAAGGGATTGGTGTAGTTTGGGGTTAGTTCCCAGAGAATTGAGAAGAGGAATTGGTGAGTTGATATCACCATTGCTTGTGAGAATACACGAGTGACTGTGTGATATCATTCTTTGAGCAAAACACGTAAGGGAGTGTATCGTGAGGTTTAATCATATATATTTGTGTTAGTACTAACCTTTTTTTCTATTGGAATTATGTCGAGGCAACATTCTCCTTAAGGTGAGAGGGGAAGGTTTGATGTTAGGTTAGTGATTGAGGCATTGAGGGGTGAGATGAAGAGGATGTTTTGGGAAGGCATGGAACAAATTCATGAGACGGTGGAGTAAAAACTAGAGCAATATAAAAATGTCTTCCAAGGGCGTAAGAGGGAGAGTTGTTCTAGGAGAGTATAAAGGGGTGGAGATGAAATGTCTGATGATGAATTTGATGAACCTTCTATCGGGAGTTATAGAGGTTATAGTGGTAGGAATAGAGGAACTAGGGATTGGGAAGATAGAGGAGATAAGAATAGAGAGGATAATCAATTGAGTAGTATAAAGATTAAGATTCCTCCTTTCCAAGGGAAGAATGATCCCGAGGCGTACTTAGAGTGGGAGAAGAAGGTAAAGATGGTGTTTGATTGTCACAATTATAGTAGGAGAAAGAAAGTGAAGCTTGTTGCCATTGAATTTTCAGATTATGCCATAGTGTGGTGGGATCAACTGATGTTGAATAGAAGAAGGAATGGCGAACCACCTATTGAGTCTTGGGAAGAGATGAAGAGGGTGATGAAGAAGCGGTTTGTGCTTGCATATTACTATCGTGAATTACACAACAAATTGCAAACTCTTAAGCAGGGAAGCCGAAGTGTGGATGAGTATTTTAAAGAGATGGAGGTTACTATGATTAAAGCGAATGTAGAGGAGGATAGAGAGGCTACCATGGTTAGGTTTCTTACTGGATTGAATAGAGAAATTCAAAATGTCATAGAATTGCAGCATTATGTAATATGGAAGATATGGTTCATATGGCTATAAAGGTTGAGAACCAACACAGGAGGAAAGGTTGTAGTACTGCACGGTTTCAACAGGGTGCTGGTTCATCCACCTGGAAGACTAACCAATGGAAGAAGGAAGAAAAGCCTTTACCCACCAAACCGAAAGGAGAGCAGAGGCAAGTGGGTTCTACTCCTGGTAACCAAGGTAAACCTGATTCTTCTACTCCTAGAAATCGTGACATTACATGTTTTAAATGCCAAGGTAGAGGCCATATTGCTAGTCAATGTCCGAATAGGCGTGTTATGATTCTACGTGATGATGGTGAGTATGAGATTGAGGGGGATAGTGAAGAGGGTGATATGCCTCCATTAGAGGACGTTAGTGATGACGAGGAGCCTACAGTAGGGAAGTTAGTGGCAGTAGTGAAGCGAGCTTTGAATGTGCAGGTGAAGGAAGAAGAGGAGGTGCAACGAGAGAATATCTTTCATACTAGATGTTATCTAGGTGATCATATTTGCAGTTTGATCATTGATGGAGGGAGTTGCACTAATGTGGTGAGTACTTTTATTGTTGAGAGGCTGGGACTTAAGACTACTAAACACCCTACTCCATATAAATTGCAGTGGCTGAATGAAAGTGGCGAGACTAAGGTGAGTAAGCAAGCCTTGATTGCTTTTCGCATCAATAGGTATGAGGATGAGGTGTTATGCGTTGTATTGCCGATGCAGGCATATCATGTGTTGTTGGGGA
Organism: Laguncularia racemosa; assembly: GCA_037954665.1. Classification (NCBI taxonomy): domain Eukaryota; kingdom Viridiplantae; phylum Streptophyta; class Magnoliopsida; order Myrtales; family Combretaceae; genus Laguncularia; species Laguncularia racemosa. The sequence goes on along the minus strand of JBBMOL010000025.1, from coordinate 6,807,416 downwards.
GGCCATGGAAGTTTGATAGGAAGGTTTTTCATGATGGTTTTTCTAACAAGTATATGCTTGTTCACCAAGGGAAAAGCTTTAATCTTAAACCCTTAACACCTAAACAAGTGTATGAGGATCAGTTGCAGCTACAACAGTCTTTTGCAAAATATAAGGTGAGTGAAAAACAGAGGAAGAGTGAGAGAGCAAAAGACAGTGAGAAAGAAAAGGAATACAAAAGTCGATATCAAAAGGAAAAAGAGAGGAAGGCTGGAAAGAGCGTGAGAGACCAAGTTGAAGGGGGATCAACTTTGGTGGTGAGTGAAAAGGAGAGTGTAGCCTTGCAAAAGGAGATTTGTGTGGCAAGAGCGAGTGTAGTGAGGAGAGCGTTAGTGATGAAGCAACCTATGTTGTTGCTAGTTTTTAAGGATACTTGTTTGAATACTAATGAACTTTTTAACTCTTTGCCTAGTGTGGTTGTGTCTATTGTGCAGGACTTTGAAGATGACTTCCCTGAGGAGATTCCAAAGGGTTTACCACCTATTCGTGGTATTGAGCACCAGATTGACCTTGTACCTGGAGCATCTATTCTAAACAAACAAGCTTATAGGAGCAATCCAGAGGAGACAAAGGAACTCCAAATCCAGGTCAATGAATTAATGGAGAAGGGGTACGTGATAGAAAGCATGAACCCATGTGCAGTGCCTGTGATTTTGGTGCCTGAGAAGGATGGGTCATGGAGAATGTGTGTTGACTGCCGCGCCATCAACAACATCATGGTAAAGTATCGTCTTCTCATTCCTCATGAGCCTTAGGTAGATATTTCCATAGATTTTATGTTAGGATTACCCAAGTCTAGGCATGATCGAGATTCTATTTTTGTAGTTGTGGATAGATTTTCTAAGATGGCACATTTCATTCCTTGTCATAAAACAGATAATGCTTGCAATATTACTAATTTGTTCTTTAGGGAAGTTGTGAGATTGCATGGTATGCCTAGAACAATCGTATCGGATAGAGATGCTAAGTTCTTGAGCTACTTCTAGAAGACCCTGTGGGCTAAGTTAGGAACTAAGTTATTGTTCTCTACTACTTGTCATCCACAGACTGATGGTCAAACTGAGGTAGTAAATCGAACTTTATCCACTTTGTTGAGGGCTGTCATTAAAAAGAACATTAAAAGCTGGGAGGATTGTTTGCCGCATGTTGAATTTGCCTATAATCACACAATGCATTTTGCTAGTAAGTTTACTCCTTTTGAAATTGTGTATGGTTTTAATCCATTAACTCCTTTGGATTTATCACCTCTGCCTATTTTTGAGTATGTTAATCTAGATGGCAAGAAGAAAGCAAAATTTGTTAAACAGATCCATGAGAAGGCAAGGCTAAACATTGAGCGAAGAATAGAGCAGTATGTGAAACAAGCCAATAAGGGTCGTTGACAAGCTGTTTTTGAACCTGGAGACTGGGTTTGGGTTCACATGCGCAAAGAGCGGTTTCCTGTGCAGCGTCGATCTAAATTACTTCCTAGAGGTAATGGGCCATTTCAAATTCTTGAGTGCATCAATGATAATGCATACAAGATAGATTTGCTAGGTGAGTATCAAGTAAGTGCTACGTTTAATGTTACTGATCTGAGTCCTTTTGATGTAGGTGACGATTTGAGGAAAAATCCTTTTCAAGAGGAGGGGAATGATGAAAGCCATGATGGGAGCTAAGCTAGAAGATGGAATGTGGACCCTCTTGAAGTGCCACTTGGACCGATCACAAGAATTCGAGCGAAACGATTTAAGGAAGCACTTAACTGGTTGATAAAGGATGTCTACGAAGCCGGAAAGGATTGGAGTAACCATGTAGCCAGAAAGGATTGGAACAACCATGAGAATGCCCTTGCTCTTGTACAAGTCATAACAGATACGGGTTGAAGGGGGCATGACTTTACAAGGCACGACCGTGTAGTGAGTCTGGAGGCTCCACTGAAACATACACGGTCATATACACGATTCAAAGGCACAGCCGTGTATGGTGTCAAGAATATCTATAGAAACATACACGTCTAGAAAGGCACAGCCGTGTATACTCTCTACACCGGCTACTACGCCGACTTTAACGCCGCCAGCCTTTAATCCCATGTTTGTTATTTTTCTGCGACTTTATGATGTTATGTCAATTTAGACTTTATTATTACGAGTTGTAAACCCTAATATAAATATCTAGGGTTGAGAATAGAAGAAAAGAACAGGCATACAAGGTTGAATAACATTTTTTTGAGAGAATTCCTCTCTTGGTTCTTTAAAGAACTTCTCTTGAACTTATCAGATTTTCTTTCGTGGCGTTCATCCCGACTTATCAATCTGTCTTTCATCCTGATTGTAGTGTTCGCATAATATACCAAGGTTCTTGCCTCACTTATAGGCAATGGGTCGCGGTTCCACTTGATTGTTTTGGCATCTTGGGTAGCAAAGTCCGAACGTATTGGTATTGGGTTTCGTCACACGTGGGCATGGTTCTTATCACAAACAAACAATGTCAATTAAACTAGTCTCAATCACATGAACAATGGCATCAATTTCCAATGAATGTAACCAATTCTTCAATTAAGATGTGTTCAATCTTAAATCCAAATATGATATAGCTCTGATACCAAAAGATGATGTGCCTAAATGGGATTTAAGCACAATCAAATGGAGTAAAAATCCAACCCTAAATGCAATCCCTAATTTTGGTTCAACAATTGGAGAATTGCATGAATTCCAAAAGATATAAATGGATTCAGAATCAATAAACAATGGACTAATTCAATTACAAAGAATCAAATCCTCAATACATGCTAATCAAGCTTGAATCATCATGTGAATTTCAAGATTAAGTAGCAAATAAAAACCGTGATTCTCCTCTTTAGAACTAGGCATTCCGCGTGAACAATGATAGGAAATTGTTGATGAATAACACTATGATAAGTAATTCAACAAACTCAATATATCTCAAAATGATTATGAAGCAAATTTGACCAAGAATTATCCTAATTCAACCTTAGATATTACACACTAGAGAAGAAAAAAAATCACAACAAAATGAAATTGATATTACTCACAATTTCAAGTGTTGCATTTGCCATAATTTCAACTCTTGGGATTGAAATTGATAAGAGTCTAATGACAATTAGGAGAACCTTAATCCTCACAAAAAAAAGTGTATGTCAAATCTAAAAAAATGGCCTCCTCAAACCCTACTTTAAGCAAGTATTTATAGTTGCTCCCTTTAGGGTTAGAAAATACATAAAATTACAACTATGCCACTTTTAAGGTGGTCGGTCCTAGAGACAATTACAAACAAATGAAAGTGTCCCAAAAGAAAATTACAACATAAAATGATTCAAATAACAATTAAAAAATAAACGAAAATAGTCTTCATCATGCGAGCTCTTCCATAGGATTCGTTGGCCCAACTCATCGCCGGTTCAGGTTGATCCATGGATAACCCACAAGCTGAGTCTGAGTGAGTTTGTGATGAAAGCCATGATGGGAGTCAAGCTAGAAGGTGGAATGTGGATCCTCTTGAAGTGCCACTTGGACCGATCACAAGAACTCGAGCAAAACAATTCAAGGAAGCACTTAACGGGTTGAGAAAGGATATTTAAGAAGCCGGAAAAGATTTGAGCAACCATGAGAATGAACTTGCATTTGTACAAGTCATTCAAGGAGATCAAAACATAGGAGGTCAAAGCTGCCGGCCTTGACAATGTTGACTTAAATGCTGCTGGCTTTCCAATTAGAGTGTGATAGAGGGACTACGCGGTCTACTATGCCACCGGCGTACATCCTACGCCGCCTACTACGCCGCTGGCGTACAATGCTTGTTTGTTATTTTTCTGCAATTTTATTATGTTATGTCATTTTGGGCTTTTGTCCTTATGAGTTGTAAACCCTATTAATAACTGCTAGGGTTAGAAAACATAAGATAGAACTTACATGCAACATTGATTAATACAATTTGAGAGAATTCCTCTCTTGGTTCTCCAAAGAACTTCTTTTGAACTTATCGGATCTCTTTCATGGCGTTCACATCAGACTTATCAATCGGTCTTTCATCCCGATTGTGGTGTCAACAGAATATACCAAGGTTCTTGCCTTATCTATAGGTAATGGCTCGCGATTCCACTTTGATTGTTTGGCATCTTGGGTTGCAATTCCGATCGTATTGGTATAGAGTTTCATCATAAGTGGGCGTGGTTCAAGCCCGGAGAGTTTGTTCTTGAATTCTATGGAAGAATTTGGTGTAGTTTGGATTAGTTCCAAGAGAATTGAGAAGAGGGATTAGTGAGTTGATATCATCTCTGTTTGTGAGAGAACACAAGTGATTGTGGGATATCCTTCTTTAAGTGAAACACGTGAGGGAGTGAATCGTAAGGTTTAATTCTATATATTTGTGTTAGTACTAACCTTTTATTGCAGGAACTATGTCGAGGCAAAATTCTCCTGAAGGTGAGAGGAGGAGGTTTGATGCTAGATTAGTGATTGAGGCATTGAGGAGTGAGATGAAGAGAATGTTTCAAGAGGGAATGGAACAAATTCATGAAACAGTGGAGTAGAAATTGGAGCAATTAAAAACGTCTTTCAAGGGCATAAGAGGGAGAGTTGGTCTAAGAGAGGACAAAGGGGTGGAGATGAAAATTCTGATGATGAATTTGATGAACCTTCTATTGGGAGTTATAGAGGTTATGGTGGTAAGAATAGAGGAACTAGGGATTGAGAAGATAGAGGAGATAGGAATAGAGAGGATAATCAATTGAGTAGTATAAAGATGAAGATTCTTCCTTTCCAAGGGAAGAATGATCCCGAGGTATACTTAGAATGGAAGAAGAAGGTAGAGATGGTGTTTGATTGTCACAATTATAGTAGGAGAAAGAAAGAGAAGCTTGTTGCCATTGAGTTTTCAGATTATGCCACAGTGTGGTGGGATCAACTGATGTTGAATAGGAGAAGGAATGGCGAACCACCCATTGAGTCTTGGGAAGAGATGAAGAGGGTGATGAAGAAGCGGTTTGTTCCTACTTACTACTATCATGAATTGCACAACAAATTGCAAACTCTTAAGTAGGGAAGTCGAAGTGTGGATGAGTATTTTAAAGAGATGGAGGTTACTATGATTAGAATGAATGTTGAGGAGGATAGAGAGGCTACCATGGCGAGGTTTCTTGTGGGGTTAAATAGAGAGATTCAAAATGTAGTAGAATTGCAGCATTATGTGGAATTGGAAGATATGGTTCACATGGCTATAAAGGTTGAGAACCAACACAGGAGGAAAGGTAGTAGCATTGCACAGTTTCAATAGGGTGCTGGTTCATCTACTTGGAAGACTAACCATTGGAGGAAGGAAGAAAAGTCTTTACCCACCAAGCCAAAAGGAAAGCAGAAGCAAGGGGGGGTCTACTCATGGTAATCAAGGTAAACCTGATTCTTTTACTCCTAGAAACTATGACATTAAATGTTTTAAATGCCAAGGCAGAGGCTATATTGCTAGTCAATGTCCGAATAGACGTGTTATGATTCTATACGCTAATGGTGAGTATGGGACTGAGGGGGATAGTGAAGATGATGATATGCCTCCATTGGAGGATGCTTGATGGGTGTCGAATCCAACAAAAATAAAAACCTACTCCTAGACAATGATATGATGTGTGTATAGTAGTGAGTAGGGTCGTATCCATAGGGATTGGTTAAATATATTTCTATTCAAAGAAAATAAAGAGGAAAAGAAAAATGGGGGGTTTTGTTTGTGAATCAAAATAATATTGAAACAAGATAATAAAATCGAAGATTGATAAAAGCCTAGCCAAAGGAATCAAGATAGTTTAATTCGAGGAATTGATCATCGATGCAAATGTTTTCTATTTTTATTTTTAGATAAACTGGTTATGGTTATTAACAAGCTCTAACAACCTATCTCTCCTTACGTCCTCGATAATCAAAACAAGCTCTTTGATTATTTCTCTTATCGATTAGATAACCCTAAACAAGCTCTTAAGATTTAATCTATCAATAGCATTAAAAACAAGAGAGACTACCAATTCATGCCAGTAGATTATAAGATAACCTATTTAAACAAGATCATATATCTCCATAACATGAATTCGATCATCTATTTTATAATCAAACATGCTATTGTGTCACCAAGACTAGAACTATCAAACAATTATGGATTTGACGTGCTAGTTGACAATATATTAACTTGCTAATTGAGTAGAAGAGCTCTAATTCATACCAATCAACAAAGATAATATTGACAAAACTTCCAGAAGATATATAAATATCTAAAAACAAAGAATAGATTAAAGACAAATAAGTTAGATCTCACAATTCGTGAATAATTAAACTTCAATGATCCTTTGGCTAGAAAATCTGCTTAGCTACACATGTTCATCATCAAAACGAAAAATAAAAGTAAAAACATGATAAGCCTCTGTTCCCAGTTTCCTTGCTCTGCCTCCTTCCTTCCTTCTTGTCTCCAAGATGATGAAAAAAAACTCCCTTTTCTCCTCTAGGGTTAGTTCTATTTATATTGTTAAGGGAATGGCAGAGGATCTTTAGCTAGCAAGATACAAAAATATCTTTCCTTTTTGATGTAAATCTCGAGAAGTGAATAATTGTCCGCTTGGCACGCCCAACAACATGGCCAGATTTTAGGACGTGCCTTCCTCTGTGGTTAATCTACAATTCTTCATCCGTGTCCAGTGTGTGCTACGTCTTCCACCACGACCAGATGTCAAGCCGTGCCTTCCTCTGTTGATTCTTCAAAACAGATACACGGTCGTGTACTTTAACTGTGTACACGGCTTCCACCACGGCTTCAACCACGGCTTCAACCACGGCCTCAACCACGGCCAGATCACGAGACGTGTCTCTCTCTGTTGATAGTCCACATTTCCACCTTCTTGTGCAGTATGTAGCACGGCTTGCACCATGGCAGTATTACAAACCATGCCTCCTTCTAGACAGATACACGGCCGTGTACTTCAACCGTGTACTTTCCTGTTGATTCAAAACCAAGTACACGGTCGTGTACTTCAACTACACGCCCATGTGCTTTCCTCCGGCGGTGCAAATCCTTGTCTTTGATCCAAGTTGTAGATGACTTCTCTAATTTACTTGAATTAGCACCCTTGACTCCATTTAACCTGATTTATCACCATAATAGAATTAAGTACTATTTCCTTATGATGTCTATAAAATCAATAATAAATTAACACAATTCATACTATAAAGATTGAGTATAAAATGGCTCTATCAAATTCCCCCACACTTAAACTCTTGCTTGTCCTCAAGCAATTGAATCAAATCAATTGAGAAATCTGTCATAGATTATACGAACATTTTTTTCATCATTTCAAGCATCTATTCATTTGTAATTTATGACTTGTAATTTTATTGTCTACTACTTCAACCAAACTAGTTTCCTGTGATCAAATTATCATGGAAAAAAATTAATAGCTAATCTAAACAAAACAAACTTTAATCCTCATATTTAGCAAAAGAATTTTTATTCCAAAAGTAAATACTTAATCCAATAAGGAAAAACACCCAATTAAACTTCATTGGATATTAGCAAACATATAATCCTTGCAGCATAAAGTAAAAGCATATGGTATCAACTCTTTCCCTAGATTTTCTCCCTTTTTATTATAAGTCTTGTTTCCTTCAATGAATCTTTACATTCATGTTCTTTTAATCAAGCATCTATTTTGACGGGTTTTTGCCCGCTTCTTTTCATGAACTTTTGCCTTTTTTGCCCTTATCGTTATAGTGAGTTCATTGAGTCGGTAACATCTGGAGCTCGTCACTCAAGTGATCGGGTTTTGCGATACCCCTACGGACTCTTCCTCACTCTAACATTCAAGTTTGAATACTCTTAACTCAATTACTTGAATCATTGGAGTAATGGCTATGCTTGATTCTCTTTTTTTTTTTTTTCACTAAGTGTTATAACAAACAACTTCAAAGAGTATATAGTAGCTAGTATAACCTAGAAGTAAACTTGTTTATTTTTCACTTAGGGACTCGACATACTCTTAGAATTCCAATTCTAAAGCTAAATACAAGATAAATTTGTTTCTTAAAGATTTTACTACTTAATTTTAACCAAGTATTCTAATCATAGCAGTGGGTGAGTAAAGCATTTGAACAAGTCAATTTCACATTTTGTAGATGCTTATTACAACATTTAGTACAATCTCCATATTTCATGATAATTTTGAAAAATTTGGCTTAAAATTGCTTAAGGACAAACATTCAAAGTTTCAAAGTATGAGTCAATTCTCTATTCTTTATATTTTGTAGATGCTTATTACAACATTTAGTAAAATCTCCAGATTTCATGATAATTTTGAAAAATTTAGCTTAAAATTGCTTAAGGACAAACATTCAAAGTTTCAAAGTATGAGTCAATTCTCTATTCTCTATATTTTATTATCCTCTCCCCCATACTTAATTTGAATAGTGTCCTCACTATTCCTAATTCAGCACAATTAAAGAGGAATTAACAACACAAGGAATATTAGAGAATAAGAGAAAAGGAATACTGGTACTTCCCTGGTATGAAGTGTAGAGTAATTGGAGTTCTCCCCTTAAGCACTAGAGAGTGTCATATGATGATATGTATCCTTGCTGCAGCTAATCAGAAGAAAAAAAATCAAAATTGAACTAAAATAAAAAAAAATAAAATAAATTGCTATGGGTTGTCTCCCATGAAGCACCTTTCTTTGACGTCTTTGGCTAGACGTTCCTGTAATTAATCACAATACTCAGGGTAAGTTAAACTGGTTTCTTCAATATTACATACTTGAAATCCTTCATAAAAAGGTTTCAAGCGATGACCATTGACTTTGAAGTTCTTACCAGTTTCAAGACTTGCAATTTCAACTGCACCATGTGAGAATATGTCAGTGATAACAAAAGGACCAATCCACCGTGATTGTAGTTTTACAGAAAACAACTTCAATCGAGAATGATAAAGTAATACTTTTTGACCTATAGAAAAATTCTTTCGGGAAATCATTTGATCATGAAAATTCTTTGTTTTTTCCTTGTAGATTTTAGTACTCTCATAAGCTTCTCTTCGAATTTCCTCAAGTTCTTGTAATTGAAGTTTTCTGTGCTCACCAACCTCATCCATTCGCATGTTACATTGTTTTACAGCCCAGTACGCCCTATGTTCCAGCTCCATAGGGAGATGACACAGTTTGCCAAATATCAAACGGTAAGGAGACATACCTATAGGGGTCTTGTAAGCTGTTCGGTAGGCCCATAATGTATCGTCAAGTCTTGTGCTCCAATCCTTCCTGCTTGGATTGACGGTTTTTTTCCATAATAGACTTGATTTCTCGATTTGAAACTTCTGCCAATCCATTGGTTTAAGGGTGGTATGCGGTGGAAGTGCGATGAGTGACCTTGTACCTTTTAAGTAGAGTTTCCACTATTTTATTACAAAAGTGTGTGCCACGATCACTGATAAGAGCCTTTGGTGTCCCGAACCTAGCAAAAATATGAGATTTAACAAAATCTACAACAACTTTGGCATCATTAGTTCGGGTCGCTTTGGCTTCCACCCATTTTGAAACATAATCCACAGCAAGGAGGATGTAAACAAGACCGAAAGAAGGAGGAAAAGGACCTATAAAGTCAATACCCCATATATCAAATATTTCACAAGCAAGAATAGGGGTAAGTGGCATTTGGTCTCTACGTCCTAAATTGCCAATTTTTTGACATTGTTCACAAGACTTACAAAACATAAAAGAATCATGAAACAATGAAGGCCAAAACAAACCACACCCTAATACCTATTGAGCTGTCCTCTTAGGGCCAAAATGTCCACCACATGCATATGAGTGACAAAATTGCAAGATGGAAGGAATATCGTCTTGAGAAATACACCTTCTAATGATCTAATTAGCATAATGTTTCCACAAATATGGATCATCCCATACATAGTACTTAGCATCACTTTTAATTTTATCTTTTTGAGTCCTAGACAAATCACTTGGTAGTGTCTTAGTAACCAAATAGTTGACAATATCAGCATACCATGGAATTGTCTTTTGAATAGAAAAGAGATGCTCATCTGGAAAATCATTTTGTTTTGGTATTGACCCTTCACTGATAAGTATTCTACTGAGGTGGTCGGCAACTACGTTTTCTGAGCCTTTCCTATCTCGTATCTCCAGATCAAACTCTTGTAATAAGAGTATCCACCGAATAAGTCTTGGTTTCGCCTCCTTTTTCGCGAGCAGGTATTTGAGAGCTGCATGATCAGAGTAAACAATTACCTTAGTACCAAGTAAATACGATCTGAATTTTTCTAATGCAAAAACAACAGCCAAGAGTTCTTTTTCCGTCGTAGAATAGTTGCATTGAGCATTATCCAATGTTCTGGAAGCATAATAAATGACATGAGAAGCTCTCCCAACTCTTTGGCCAAGAACGGCTCCAACTGCATAATTGCTCGCATCACACATGATTTCAAAGGGAAGGGTCTAGTCATGTGGTTAGATGATTGGAGCAGAAGTTAACTTATCCCTCAATGTGTCAAAAGCGTTCTTGCAGGCCTCATCGAACTCAAATGTCACTTCTTTTTGCAGTAATCGACATAAGGGTTGAGTAATCTTGGAAAAATCCTTGATGAAGCGTCGATAGAATCCTGCACTCCCAAGAAAAGAGCGAATTTCTCGTACATTTACAGGGTAAGGTAGAGATTTAATCAATTCTACTTTAGCTTTATCGACTTCAAGCCCCTTAGAAGATACAATATGACCTAAAATGAGACTCTGTTCAACCATAAAGTGACATTTTTCATAATTCAACACAAGATTTTTATCTATACATCTTTAAAGCACTTTTGTAAGGTTAGTTAAGCATGAATCAAAAGAGTTGCCATAGACAGTGAAGTCATCCTTAAAAACTTCTATGATGTTCTCCACATAATCTGAAAATATACTAACATACACTTTTAGAATGTGGCTGGGGCATTGCAGAGCCCAAAAGGCATCATTCAATACGCAAAAGTACCGAATGGACAAGTGAAAGTAGTCTTCTCTTGATCTTTCGGTGCCACTGGAATTTGATGAAAACCTAAGTAACCATCAAGACAACAATAGTGAGAATGGCCAGCCAAACGTTCAAGCATCTGATCAAGAAAAGGAAGAGGGAAGTGATCTTTTCTAGTTGACACATTTAATTTCCTGTAATCAACACAAACCCTCCATCCATTCTGAACCCGAGTAGGAATTAACTCACCATCAGAGTTTTCAATCACAGTTAAGCCCATTTTCTTTGGAACAACTTGAATTGGACTTACCCATTTGCTATCGGAAATTGGATAGATCATACCTGCATCAAGAAGTTTCAAGATCTCTTTCTTAACTACTTCCATCATAGGCGGATTCAAATGACGCTGAACTTCCCTTGAAGGTTTGCAATTATCTTCAATTAAAATCTTGTGCATGCAGGTGGAGGGGCTTAGTCCTTTGATATCAGCTATGGACCATCCAATGGCTTCTTTGTACTCTCTCAACACTCAAATCAACTTTTCTTCTTCTAAAGTACTTAGTGTTGGTCCCAATTAGATTAATCAAGAGGGGGGTGAATTGATTAATTACTTAAAATTTCACTTTTTCGCAAATCAACCAAAACTCTTGACTAATGAAATCAAGTGAATAACAATAATGAAGAACAATAATGTGCAGTAAGTAAAAGTAGAGAAGAATAGAATGCTCAGATATTTATAGAGGTTCCGCCTCGAGCGTCAGTCTTCTCTTCCAGCTCTATGCCGAGGTCCCGATTGTCTATACTGGTTGTGTTTCACTATATCAACAAATCGAAGATATACAACATGAGCCTCTTCAAGGCAAAGTCTCACTGTTGAGTCTTTCTAGCTTCTTCACTAAGCTAATCACTCAACTACAGTGATGAAACAACAAACAATTCCCTTTCCATGAAAGGAATCTCAACAACAACAACAACAACAATGATGAGGAATAACAAATTTCCTCTAGATCACATATATATGTAAAGATGTTTGCTTGAAGATGTATGAGTCTTTTCTTCTCGTGTGTAGTTTTTCAACAACATTCTTGCTTCTGGTTTTTCAACGTTCTCCACTCTACTCCTCTTTTTTTATTTGAATTAAACACCTTATATATGGAGAAAACATAACGACTACTTTCCACGTGATAATCTTGAATTTATTTTTGAATTTTCAATTCAAAAATAAGTTGAATCTGTTGAGGAAGATCTGCATTCGTGATATTCTTGATGAGGATAAGCTTGGATAATTTGTTTGACCGAGATCTTCTTTGGATATATCTCTTGGATCAAGTTTGTTGAAGATATCCCTCACATTGTGGAACCATATCTTGATATAACAACCATATCTTTTATCCTTATCTTTGTAACTGCTAGATCTCCTAAAATATAGTACAAATATCTAATTTTAAATTTGGATAAAACTTGTACATATTATATGATCTCACTTTATTATAAAATGAAATCTTTGAATAAAATCTTGTAAAACTTGATGTAAATTAAAAAACCATGATATATAATCTATCTTTAGTAAAACACATCAAGTATATTACCCAAAAATACTTGACACGTGGAGCTAGGCCTTGAAATTTATCAAAACTATCGATATAAAATTTAGAACGTAATCTGGAAAAATTTGTAACAGACATGAAAGGTTCTGAAAGTGCTTCTGAAGCAAACCTGTTAACTGTTTTGAAGGTTCTAAAAGTGCTTCTGAAACAAACCTATAAACTGTTCTCCTGTTATGAAGGTTCTGAAAGGTTACCACGATAACTACGAATATATTACACAACTTTTGAAACACCTTATGTCAGAAAAAAAATAGCTTATATAACACTTTTGAAGGTTCTGAACAAGCTTTTGTCTCCTTGTTCAACTTTAGAAAAAATTACGTACTATCTTAAACATTCATTACACTCGTTCCTCTTTTGTTAATCATCAAAACTAAATTAGAGAACTTATCATTCTCCCCTTAACATCAACATTCTCCCCCTTTTTGATGATAACAAAACACCATTAGATAATCAAAATATACATAACCTTCATGTTTAAGCATATATTCCTATAACACATTGATCATAAGCACTCATAAGCAATATAGAATCATTATAAGTAGCAAACAAAGCAGCAATCAGTATTGATCAACAAAGCAGCAATCAGTATTGATCATTCTTCAACATTTACCATTCTCCCCCTTTTTGTTAACAGCAAAAGGGATATCTCCCCCTTAAACGATGCATAAAAGATAACAAAAGTCTTTCACAACTTGATACGAAAACAGAATTTAAAAGAACTAAGATCTTCTGGATCTTGTTACTCGAGAGGTAGAGGGAGTGGTGGAATGTTTGGTTGATGAAGGTTTCTCTGGTGAAGTATCTAAGTCGATGATGTGAGCGCTAGAGCGAACATAATTTGGAAATTTGTTGGATAAGAAGAGCTTGATTTCAGCATGAAGACTTGTGATAGATTGGGAGGTTTTATCTGTCTTGGAGTCCAAAATCTTGAAGGAGTTAGTAACTGAATCTCCAATCTTCCTCACTTGAGAGACAAATTTGTCAAATGCAATTACATTATTAGATAAATCTTGTTTGACTCTCGCACTAAATTCATCATAGAGAAGCCTATAGTGATGGAGATTGGTAATCATCTTCTCAGAATTCTTCTTGATATCAGAAAGAATATCAGAAGTTTGTTTAACTTGTAACTCCATTGATTCAAGTCTCCTCAGATCAGATCGTTGTAGAACTTCATTTGTCAAAGTTGTCTTAACCAAATCCGATAGTTCATGTTTCAAACTTTCTCGAACAACATTCTTTATTTGTTCCAGATCAACATTGGATATAACTTCTTTTGTTCCACTCTTCCAGCCTCTTCACCATATGATTTCTTCCCATGATCTGTTTCAACCTCTATTCTAGGTTCTGAACTAGGTTCTGAACCTCCTTCTTGAATAGATATTCCAAAAGGAACTATTCTTTTCATATGCTTTTGATGGACAAAATGTGCACCATCATTCGCATACCACAAACAATCCTTAACAAAGATGGACATATGATGAAAAACTTCTTTACCTATCCTCTTTAATTTAATAGGTTCAGATGAGCTGGTAGGCAAAACTATCCCTTTAAACACAAACAGTCGCATCAGCATATTTCCAAACACTAAACTTTCCTTATTCCTCCAAATTTGATCAATGACTCTAGAAGCCATGTCCACATTCTCTTTGTTAATCATTGCATAGATAATCTGAGCATGTTCTATGGACATTGAAGTAGAACTGCCCTTCCTTGGACATAGATATTCAACAATTATCTTATGAATGATTCTAGAAACAACTTAAAATCAATGACCATTGCTTCTTTTCCATAATCCATTTGTAAGCCTCCATTTATAGCAGTAAACAGATCATTCTTAGGCATGTTCGTTATCTCTAGATCATCATTTACATCATGTAGATGTAGACATTTAATCACATCTTCCCTAGAAATTGAAATGTCTTGATCACATACTCTGGAAACTAAAACATTCCCTTCCGTAAGACTTAAATTTCCATAAAATTCTTTGACACATTCCCCATAAACTAGAACTTGAGTAGAGCAAAGTTCCATGCATCCCATGGGTTCTAACAGTTCATTCCAGTAGAATCCATTACTAGTAAAGAAATTAAAATCCACAAAACTACAAGAACACACCTCATTTTTCTTCTTTTAGAGAGGTTTTGAATTTGAGGGTTTCAGAGTTAGTACATTTTCTTGTTTCGTTTACTTCCTGGACGCTTTCTTGAGCGGAGAGATTTCTTGAATAGCTTTTCCTTTTCCTTTTGAAGACGATGCAACTCGTTTTCTTTTGGAAATCTTCTTGGAACCTATGATAGATTCGAAATCAGGGGAACTTGGATTCTCTCCTATGGAAGGTTCTTGATATTTTTCCGAAGAGCTTGAAGATTCATCATGAATCACTAAAGGCTTGCTTGATGATTTGGTTTTGAATGATTTTTTTTTAGGCGTTCTGATGTTTTAGGCGCCATTGGAGTTGCAGTGAGAGAGAATGAAAATAGAGAGAGAAAGAGAAAGAACAGATTTCGAAGGAAGAGAAAAAGAAAGAAAACGAAGGAAAAGAAAAAGATATTTTAAGTGAATAAAGATTTTTTAATATTTTTCGGGGGGGAAAAAAATTAAAAGGGATTACAAATTCCTAATTCATTTCTAATAAATTCAAATTTTACCTTTTCAAGAGGTTTAGTAAAAATATCTGCAAATTGATTATCGGTTGACACAAATTCAACATTTATATCTCCATTATGCACATGATCTCTAATAAAATGATGTCTAATTTCTATAGGTTTTGACCTAGAATGATGTACTGGATTCTTTGTCAAATTTATTGTACTCGTGTTGTCACATTTAATTGGCACAGTTTTAAAATTTATTCCATAATCATTCAATTGTTGTTTTATCCATAAGACTTGTGCACAGCAATTACTAATAGAAACATATTCAGCTTCAGCTGTGGATAGAGCAACAGAATTTTGTTTTTTAGAAGACCAAGAAATTAATTTATCACCTAGGAATTAACAAGTACCAGATGTGCTTTTTCTATCAATTTTACATCCAGCATAATCTGCATCGAAATATCTTATTAGATCAAAATTCTGATCTTTAGGATACCATATGCCTAAATTAGAAGTATTAATTAGGTATTTGAAAATTCTCTTTACAGCTGATAAATGAATTTCTGCTGGTGTAGCTTGAAATATAGCACACAAAAACACACTGAACAAAATATCAGGTCTAGATGCAGTTAAATACAATAAAGAACCTATCAGACTCCTATAAAGCTTTTCACTTACCTTCTTTCCATTTAAGTCAGAGTCTAACCTTGATGAAGTACTCATAGGTGTTGTAACCTTTTTGCATCCTTCATATCCAAATTTCTTCAATATTTGTTTTGTGTACTTTTCTTGATGAACAAAAATTCCTTCCTTTGTTTGTTTTATTTGAAGCCCCAAAAAGAATGTCAACTTTCCCATCATTGACATTTCAAATTTTGCCTGCATGGTCTCAGCAAATTCTTGACACAACAATTCTTTACTAAATCCAAAGATAATATCATCCACATATATTTGAACAACTAAGATATCATTATCAAAAGTTTTTAAGAATAAAGTAGTATCCACTTTTCCTCTATGAAAACCTTTAGAGATAAAAAACATACTCAATCTTTCATACCAAGCTCTTGGAGCTTGTTTCAAACCATATAGTGCTTTATTTAATTTAAAAACATAGTTTGATTTGAAAGGATCTTCAAAACCAGGTGGTTGTTCCACATAAACTTCTTCCTTTATAAAACCATTTAAAAATTCACTTTTTACATCCATTTGAAAAACTTTAAAGTCCTTATAAGATGCATATGCAAGCATTAACTTTATTGCTTCTAATCTAGCAACAGGTGCATATGTTTCATCAAAATCTATTCCTTCTTCTTGTGAATAACCTTTAGCTACTAATCTTGCTTTATTTCTTATAATTTTACCGTCTTCATCTAATTTATTTTTAAACACCCATTTAGTTCCAATTATAGACTTTCCTCTAGGTCTAGGAACTAAATTCCATACATTGTTTCTTTGAAATTGATTTAATTCTTCTTGCATAGATATAATCCAATTAGCATCATTCAAAGCTTCTTCAATCTTACTAGGTTTAATTTCAGATAACAACACAAAATGATTTTCAAGATTTTGTAGTTTAGCTCTTGTTTTAACACCCGATTGTATATTACCTATTATTTGATTAGAAGCATGTGCGGACTTATACCTCCAAGCTTTAGAAGCCTCTTGTTCAGATCTTACAACTTCTGAAGTTCCTTCTGTATTTGCCTCTGAAATAGGTTCTGGATGATCAGATCCTCGAATGTTAACAGCAGGTGCTTCTAACTTAGGTTCTTAACTAACTTCTGGTTTAGAATTGGAGTCCTTTTCTTCATCAGAATCAACATCCTTTAAATCCTCAATAAACTTAACATTTATAGATTCTTCAATAGTGTTTGATGACTTATTGAAAACACGATAAGCATGACTATTTAAACAATATCCTAAGAAAATAGCTTCTTCAGATCTTTCATCAAACTTACCAAGGTTGAGTGGGTTCTTCTTCACAAAACATTTAGATCCAAAGATATGAAAATATGAAACGTTAGGTTTCTTACCTCGAAACATCTCATAAGCAGTCTTTGATGTCATAGGTCGAATGAAAACTCTATTGATGATATAGCAAGCTGTAGAAACTGCTTCTGCCTAGAAATACTTAGCAATTCCACTCCCATTTAACATAGATCTAGTCATCTCTTGTAAAGTTCTATTCTTCCGTTCCGCTACTCCATTTTGTTGAGGAGTGTATGGAGCTGAGAAATTATGAGATATACCATGTTCTTCACAAAAATTTAAAAAACTTGCATTTTGAAATTCTGTTCCATGATCAGTTCAAAGACTAGTTATGGAAACTCCTTTTTCATTTTGTATCTGTTTTGCAAACTTTTGAAAAGAATCAAAGGTATCTCTTTTGTGTCGCAAGAATATAACCCAAGTGTATCTTGAAAAATCATCAACAATAACAAATCCATATTTGCTTCCACCTATGCTTAAGACTTTAGTAGGTCCAAAAAGATCTAGATGCAATAATTCAAGTGGTCTCTTAGTTGAAATTACATTTTTACTTTTATGAGAAATAGAAACCATTTTATTCTTTAAACAAGTATCACATTTCACGTCTTGTCTAATATTTATCTTAGGTAATCCTTTAATAATATCCTTTTTAGATAATTTTTCTAAGTGATTAAAATTAACATGTCTTAGTCGTTTATGCCAAGCAAAAACATGATCATTCGAAGAAATTAAATAGCAATCATTATTGATTTCATCTGGTTTTATAAGATAGATATTTCTTTTCCTAATTCCTTTAAATAATCTTTCATCATTTTCATTAAAAGCATATCACTTGTCTTGATCAAAAATCATCTTATAACCTTTATCACATAACTGACTAATACTAAGTAAATTATGTTTTAAACCTTGCACAAGATATACATTTTCAATAAGAAATGTAGGCATACCAATCGTTCCAGTGGCAATTATTTTACCTCTACCATCATCTCCAAACTTTACATGTCCTTTTTCTTCCCAAGTTATGCTATTGAACAATGAAGCATCTTTAGTCATATGTCTAGAACATCCACTATCCAAATACCATGTTCCTCTTATTTTAGCTTCATGTCCCTGTACAAATAAAAAGAATTAAGTCCTTTTAGGAACCCAAGCAAGTTTGGGCCCTTTAAAAGATAAGCTCATTTGATTTCTTCCATTTACTTGTTGATTACTGAGCTTATTTCTTTTATAATAGCAAAATTTCTCAATATGACCAAACTTATTACAAAAGAAGCATGCATAAGAATTAACATTCCTATACCTGTCATTTACCTGTTTCTGGAAATTCTGGTTTGTATAACTTCTGTTATACCTTCTGATATCGCTTGTGTAGTACCCATTGTGTGGATACTTCTTGTCAGAATAACTTCTGTAAAAGCCTCTGGTATTTCCTCTTTTAACAATATTTGTATTCGAAATGTATTCTTTACTTTTGAATTTATCAGTTAAGACTTGCTTAGCTTTAACAAAAACTGTATTTTGATTCGATTTTGAACTCGAACCATGCTCATATCCTAACCCATGTTTTTCATTCGAAACTCTTTATGAAGAAATTAACATAGTTAATTTCTTATCACTTTCATCAAATTTCTCAAAGGTAGTTTTCAACGAACTTGACAGTTCATCAATCTGTACCTTCATATTACTTGTTTCTGCTTCAAGTAGTTGATTTTCTATTCTTAGTTTCTCTATACTCACATGCATGGATTCATTCTCTTGTTTCAAAATATCATTTTCATCTGCAAGTAACGAATTTGTTTGCTTTACTGCCTCCTTTTCATTCTTAAGAGCTTTTATTTCATGTTCATACTTAGCTAATTTTGTATCAGCCCTTTTTAGTGCCTTTAGTAGCTTACTCATCTCTACTAGCATGTCAGTTTCAGTTACATCTTCATCAGATTCAGAATGTACCTCAGAACTGGCCATTAAGCACAAATTTTCCTCATCCTCTTCTTCTTCTGAATCCTCTGAATTTGTCTCTGTATCCTCCAAATCACTCCATGTTGCTAGCATTGCTCGACTTTTCTTTTTATAATTTTCCATTTTCTTGATCAGTGTTGGACATTTGTATTTGATGTGTCCTGGCTTTTTGCATTCATAACATTGAATCTCCCTTTTCTCTTTCTTCTTTTCTTTCTCCTTATACGTTTTTCCTGCATCATTATGCTTATATTCAGTACTTTTCTTGAAAACATTAAACCTCTTACCTCTTTGCTTCTTGAGCAGCCTATTGAGTCTACGTACTAGAAGACTGATGTCCTCTTCTTTCTCATCATCGCTATCATCTGTTTCAATTTCATTTTTCTTTATTTCCTTGACTTTAAATGCAATTCCTTTGGTACCGTGTTCTCTTCGTTGCGTGGTCTTTATGTGTGACTCATATGCCATGAGCTTTTCTCTCAATTGACTGAGAGTTAGCTTGTTTAGGTCTTGAGCTTCCTCTATAGCAGTTTTCTTTGCATCCCAAGATGGTAGCAATATCCTCAACATTTTCCTCACAAGATCTAGATCTGGAAGTTTCTTTCCAAGTGATGCAAGCTCATTTGTGATAGCTGTAAACCTGTTAAAAGCATATTTGAAATCTTCATTAGATTTAAACTTAAATAATTCATACCGTTGAATTAAAGAATTTATCTTAGTTTCCTTGATGGTATCCGTCCCTTCATATGTATCAGATAGGATATCCCAAATCTCCTTTGCACTAGCACACGATGATATTAAATAGAACTTTGATGGAGCAATAGTAGTCAGTAATAAATTTTTTGCTTTGTTGTTCTTCTCAATAATTTTCTTCTCCGAATCTGACAAGGTTGAATCTCCGTTCAAGGTGATCAAACTGTCTCCACGTGAAATAACCTGCCATGAATCATAATCATTAGCTTTAATGTAAGTTTCCATACGCATCTTCCAGTATGAGAAGTTTGAGCCATCGAAGTAGGGAGCTCGATTAATTGCAACATTATTTTCAACCATTTTGGATCACTCAAAATAGACGAGTTCTGCTTTGATACCGATTGTTGGTCCCAATTAGATTAATCAAGAGGGGGGGGGGGGGGGGGGGGGGGGGGGGGGGGGGGGGGGATGAATTGATTAATTACTTAAAATTTCACTTTTTCGCAAATAAACCAAAACTCTTGACTAATGAAATCAAGTGAATAACAATAACGAAGAACAATAATGTGCAGTAAGTAAAAGTAGAGAAGAATAGAATGCTCAGATATTTATAGAGGTTCCGCCTTGAGCGTCAGTCCTATCTTCTAGCTCTACGCCGGGGTCCTGGTTGTCTATACTGGTTGTGTTTCACTATATCAACAAATCGAAGATATACAACACAAGCCTCTTCAAGGCAAAGTCTCACTGTTGAGTCTTTCTAGCTTCTTCACTAAGCTAATCACTCAACTACAGTGATGAAACAACAAACAATTCCCTTTCCACGAAAGGAATCTCAACAACAACAACAACAACAACAACAATGATGAGGAATAACAAATTTCCTCTAGAGCACATATATATGTAATGATGTTTACTTGAAGATGTATGAGTCTTTTCTTCTCGTGTGTATTTTTTCAACAACGTTCTTGCTTCTGGTTTTTCAACGTTCTCCACTCTATTCCTCTTTTTTTATTTGAATTAAACACCTTATATATGGAGAAAACATAACGGCTACTTTCCATGTGATAATCTTGAATTTATTTTTGAATTTTCAATTCAAAAATAAGTTGAATCTATTGAGGAAGATCTGCATTCGTGGTATTCTTGATGAAGATAAGCTTGGATAATTTGTTTGACCGAGATCTTCTTTAGATATATCTTTTGGATCAAGTTTGTTGAAGATATCCCTTACATTGTGGAACCATATGTTGATATAACAACGATATCTTTTATCCTTATCTTTGTAACTGCTGGATCTCCCAAAATATAGTACAAATATCTAATTTTAAATTTGGATAAAACTTGTACATATTATATGATCTCACTTTATTATAAAATGAAATCTTTGAATAAAATCTTGTAAAACTTGATGTAAATTAAAAAACCCATGATATATAATCTATCTTTAGTAAAACACATCAAGTATGTTACCCAAAAATACTTGACATGTAGGCTAGGCCTTGAAATTTATCAAAACTATCGATATAAAATTTAGAACGTAATCTGGAAAAATTCATAACAGACATGAAAGGTTCTGAAAGTGCTTCTGAAGCAAACCTGTTAACTGTTCTGAAGGTTCTGAAAGTGCTTATGAAAGGTTACCACGATAACTACGGATATATTACACAACTTCTGAAACACCTTCTGTCAGAACGAAAATAGCTTATATAACACTTTTGAAGGTTCTGAACAAGCTTCTGTCTTCTTGTTCAACTTTAGAAAAAGTTACGTACTATCTTAAACATTCATTACACTCATTCCTCTTTTGTTAATCATCAAAACTAAATTAGAGAACTTATCATTCTCCCCTTAACATCAACACTTAGTTTGTTGGAGACTATCACCGCAAGAGTCTCATTTTCTCCTAAGAAAATATACTTTAGATGTTCGGATAAGGGTTTTAATTCCAGCTTTGGTGCCTGCACAATAGAGGGAAGAAGTCTTATGTTAGAAGGGGGTAGATTAATGTAGGACACATCATACCTGATAGGTTTTAACGATTCCAACTCCCAAATCATGTCCTGCAAATTAGAGGATATTACAAGCTTCTCCTTAAGAGTTTTCAATGCATTAGTAGTAAGACTCCTATTAAGTACAATTTTCAACTCATCATCGTCTATCAAGTCAAATGTAGTATGTGTCAATGGGTCAATAACATCCACAACAAAAACAGGAGAGATATCACTAGGATATTTCATGGCATCATAAATGTTAAATTTAATCACTTCACCATCAAATTCCATAGTGAGGTTACCGTCATGTATATCAATTTTTGTTTTGGATGTCTTAAGAAATGGTCTACCTAATAATATCATTGATGAATTACGAGAATCATCATTCTCCATGTCAAGCACATAAAAATCTGCAGGGAAAACCAACCCATTAACTTGTACTAAAACAACTTCTAGAACTCCCTCAGGATAAACATTGGACCTATCAGCAAGTTGAACAATAACACCTATTTCCTTCAAGGGACCAACATTCAAACTTTGATAAACAGACAAAGGCATAACATTGATTGAAGCTCCTAAATCACAAATAGCTTTAGCTATTCCAAGATTACCTATTTTGCAAGGTGATAGAGCCATTTTATACTCAATCTATAGTAGGAATTGTGTTAATTTATTATTGATTTTATAGAAATCATAAGGAAATGCTACTTAATTTTATTATGGTGATAAATCAGGTTAAATGGAGTCAAGGGTGCTAATTCAAGTAATTTAGAGAAGTCATCTACAAGTTGGATCAAAGACAAGGATTCACACCGCTGGAGGAAAGTACATGGGCGTGTAGTTGAAGTACACGGCAGTGTACTTGGTTTTGAATCAATAGGAAAATGCACGGTTGAAGTACACGACCGTGTATCTGTCTAGAAGGAGGTACGGTTTGAGGCACGACCATGGTGCAAACCGTGCTACACATTGCATGAGAAGGAGAGAGACATGGCTTGTGACACGACCGTGGGGGAAGACGTGGTGGCAGCTGTGGTGCAAATCGTGGTGGAAGCTTGATGAAGCCGTGCCATATACTAAACAATAAGGAGAAATTGTGGAACATCGACCAGAGGATGACATGACTTGGGATCTGGCCGTGGTGGAAGCCGTGGTACACACTGGACACGGATGATGATATGTGATTTATACACAGAGGAAGGCACGGCTTGACCCACGACTGTGTGGTAGGGCGTGCCAGGCGGACGATTATTCACTCCTTGAGATTTACATAAAAAGGAAAGATATTTTCTTATCTTGCTAGCAAAAGATCACCCGCCATTCCTTTAACAATATAAATAGAACTAACCTTAGAGGGTTAAGGGAGTTTTTTCATCATCTTGGAGACAAGAAGGAAGGAAGGAGGCAGAGTAGGAAACCGGCAGCGGGAGAGCCCATCATGTTTTCACTTTTATTTTTCGTTTTGATGAAGAATATGTGTAGCTAAGCAACTTTTCGAGCCAAAGGGTCATAGAAGTTTAATTCTCCACGAATTGTGAGATCTAATTGATTTGTCTTTAATCTATTCTTTGTTTTTGGATATTCATATATCTTCTGAACGTTTTGTCATTATTATCTTTGTTGATTGGTATGAATTAGAGCTCTTCTACTCAATTAGCAAGTTAATATATTGTCAACTAGCACGTCAAATCTGTAATTGTTTGATTGTTCTAGTCTCAGTTACACAATAACATGTTTGGTTATAAAATAGATGATCGAATTCATGTTATGGAGGTGTATGATCATGTTTAAATAGGTTATCTTATAATCTACTGGCATGAATTGGTGGTCTCTCTAATTTTTAATGCTATTGATAGATTAAATCCTAAGAGCTTGTCTAGGGTTGTCTAATTGATAAGAGAAATAATCAAAGAGCTTGTCTAGGGTTGTCTAATTGATAAGAGAAATAATCAAAGAGCTTGTCTTGATTATCAAGGAAGTAAGGAGAGATAGGTTGTTAGAGCTTGTTAATAATCATAACCAGTTTATCTTGAAATAAGAATAGAAAACATTTGCATCGATGATCAATTCCTAGAATTAAACTATCTTGATTCCTTTGGCTAGGCTTTTATCAATATTCGATTTTATTATCTTGTTGCAATATTATTTTGATTCACAAACAAAACCCCCCATTTTTCTTTTTTTTTTCTTTATTCTCTTTGAATAGAAATATATTTAACCAATCCCTGTGGATTCGACCCTACTCACCACTATATGCAAATCATATAATTGTCTAGGAGTAGGTTTTTATTTTTGTTGGATTCGACACCCATCAAATTTTGGCGCCGTTGCCGGGGATTGGTATCAAATTTATTTCTATTTTTGTATGACTCGTTCTTCTCATACAGGTGCATTCAATTATAATCCGGAGATTGAGAAGACTCTTAAGAGGTTGTGACGAGAAGCTAGATCATCCCCTAGACTGAACTTAGCATCGGATTTGTCTGATTCATCCATTGATTCTGAAAAAGAAGACGATATGGCAAATCCCGAGAGAGCATTAAGAGAATTGGCTGCACCGGATGTGAATCAACAACCACTTTGTATTCACTACCCCGAACTAGCTGTTGAATTCGAGTTGAAATCTAGGTTGATACATCTGCTACCCACCTTTCATGGTCTTGAGAATGAAGATCCTCATAAACATTTGAGAGAGTTTCATATAGTGTGTTCTAGTATGAGGCCGCAAGGAATAACCAACGATCAAATCAAGTTACGTGCTTTTCCATTTTCTTTAAGTACTAAAGCTAAAGATTGGTTGTTTTATTTGCCTCCAGGTTCTATAACCACTTGGATAGATATGGTAAGACTCTTCTTGTACAAATTCTTCCCCGCATCCAGAGCCGTTGGTATAAGAAGAGAAATTTGTGGTATCAAACAGAGGGACACCGAGACTCTTCATGAGTATTGGGAGAGGTTTAAGCAACTGTGTGCAAGCTGTCCACAACATGGGATATCTGAACAACTTCTCATCTAATACTTCTATGAAGGCCTGCTTTCGATGGAAAGGAAGATGATGGATGTTGCAAGTGGAGGCGCCATAGTAAACAAAACCCCTGGTCAAGCTAGGGAATTGATCTCTATTATGGCTGCCAATTCGCAACAATTTGGGTATAGGCATGATACATCTTCAAGGAAGGTAAATGAGGTAAGTGTGTCTAACCTTGAACATCAAATTTCTAACCTAACCTCTTTTGTGCAGCAGATAGCTCTTGGAAATACCCAGCAGGTGAAGGCTTGTGGAATTTGTGCTGCTCCTAATCATCCTACCGACATGTTCCCCACATTACAAGATGACAATCATGAACACGCCAATGCTGTAGGAGGATTCCCAAGACAACCACAAAGGAAGTATGACCCCTACTCGAATACTTACAATCTTGAATGGAGGGATCATCCTAACTTCTGATATGGCAATAACCCACAACATTTCCAACAATTCTAGCCTAAGCCATCAAACCAAGTACCCCAAGCTCCTTCCACTTTAGGTATGTCTCTTAAGGAAATTGTTAAATCTCTTGCTATTAATACAAAACAATTTCAGGAGGAAACAAAGCAGAGCATTCAAAACTTGGAGAATCTGGTAAGCCAACTTGCTTCTGCTGTAAATAGGTTAGAAACTCAAGGTAAGTTACCTTCTTAAACTATCATAAATCCGAAGCAAAGCGTTAATGCAATTACCTTGAGAAGTGGAACAGAATTGCAGGGATCAAATAAGAAAGGACATCCGCCTAATCTTGAGGAAGAGACCAAGAAAGAGATTTCGACTCCGAGCCAGCAGGATAACCAGATTAGAAGGTCTCTAGTTGAGCCACCAAAGGTCATGTTGACACCACCTCCTTTCCCCTCTAGATTGGCGAAATCCAAGAATGAAGCGGAAGAAAAAGAGATTCTGGAAACTTTTCGCAAAGTCGAGGTAAATATTCCTTTACTTGATGCAATTAAGCAAATACTGCGCTATGCTAGATTTCTCAAGGACTTGTGCACTAGCAAAAGGAAGTTGGAAGGCAATGAAAAGATTAGTGTGGGTGAAAATGTTTCAGCTATTATTCAGAAGAAGCTTCCTCCTAAATGTAAGGATCCAGGTATGTTTACCATTCCTTGCAAAATAGGTAATCTTGGAATCGCTAAAGCCATGTGCGATCTAAGAGCTTCTATCAATGTCATGCCTTTGTCTGTTTATCAACGTTTAAATGTTGGTCCCTTGAAGGAAACGGGTGTTATTGTTCAACTTGCTGACAGGTCCAATGTTTATCCTGAGGGAGTTCTAGAGGATGTTTTAGTTCAAGTCAATGGGTTGGTTTTTCCTGCTGATTTTTATGTGCTTGACATGGAAGATAATGATTCTCATAATTCATCAATGATATTATTAGGGCGACCATTCCTTAAGACATCCAAGACGAAAATTGATGTAAATGATGGTACTCTCACTATGGAATTTGATGGTGAAGTGATTAAATTTAACATTTATGATGCCATGAAACATCCTAGCGATATCTCTCCTGTTTTTATGGCGGATGTTATTAACCCATCACCAGAGGCACCAAAGCTGGAATCAAAATCCTTACCCGAACATCAAGCCGGGAACGTCTAGCCAAAGACGTTAAAGAAAGGTGCTTCATGGGAGGCAACCCATGTTAAAAAAAAAAAAAAAAATTCAATTTTTAGTTTTGTTTTGCTTTAGTTTTGTTTTGTTTTAGTTTTGTTTTGATTTTAGTGTTGTTTTGATTTCTTTGGATCAGCTGCAGCAAGGATACATATCATCAGATGACACTTTCTAGAGCTTTAGGGGAAAACTCCAATACTAGGGAAGTACCGGTATTCCTTTTCTCTTATTCTCTAATGTTCCTTGTATTGTTAATTCCTCTTTAATTGTGCTAAATTAGGAACAGTGAGGACACTGTTCAAATTAAGTGTGGGGGAGATGATAATAAAATATAGAGAATAGAGAATTGACTCATACTTTGAATCTTTGAATGTTTGTCCTTAAGCAATTTTAAGCTAAATTTTTCAAAATTATCATGAAATCTGGAGATTGTACTAAATGTTGTAATAAGCATCTACAAAATGTTAAATTGACTTGTTCAAATGCTTTACTCACCTACTGCTATGATTATAATACTTGGTCAAAATTAAGTAGTGAAATCTTTAAGAAACAAATTTACCTTGTATTTAGCTTTAGAATTAGAAGTCTAAGAGTAAGTCGAGTCCCTAAGTGAAAAATAAACAAGTTTACTTCTAGGTTATATTAGCTACTGTATATTCTTTGAAGTTGTTTGTGAAACAATCATAACACTTAGTCAAAAAAAAAAAGTGTGGAAAAAGAATCAAGCATAACCATTACTCCAATGATTCAAGTAATTGAGTTAAGAGTATTCAAACTTGAATGTTAGAGTGAGGAAGAGTCCATAGGGGTATCTCAAAACCCGACCACTTGAGTGATGAGCTCGAGATGTTGCCGACTCAATGAACTCACTATAACGATAAGGGCAAAAAAGGTGAAAGTTCATGAAAAGAAGCGGGCAAAAACCCGTCAAAATAGATGCTTGATTAAATCATAAGAACATGAATGTAAAGATTCATTGAATGAAACAAGACTTATAACAAAAAAGGAGAAAATCTAGGGAAAGAGTTGATACCATATGCTTTTACTTTATGCTGCAAGGATTATATGTTTGCTAATATCCAACGAAGTTTAATTGGGTGTTTTTCCTTATTGGATTAAGTATTTACTTTTGGAATAAAAATTCTTTTGCTAAACATGAGAATTAAAGCTTGTTTTGTTTAGATTAGCTATTAAATTTTGTCCATGGTAATTTGATCAAAGGAAACCAGTTTGGTTGAAGTAGTAGACATTAAAATTACAAGTCATGAATTACAAAGGAATAGATGCTTGAAATGATGAAAAGAAATTTCGTATAATCTATGACGGATTTCTCAATTGATTTGATTCAATTGCTTGAGGACAAGCAAGAGTTTAAGTGTGGGGGAATTTGATAGAGCCATTTTATACTCAATCTTTATAGTAGGAATTGTGTTAATTTATTATTGATTTTATAGAAATCATAAGGAAATGGTACTTAATTTTATTATAGTGATAAATCAGGTTAAATGGAGTCAAGGGTGCTAATTCAAGTAATTTAAAGAAGTCATCTACAAGTTGGATCAAAGACAAGAATTTACACCGCCGGAGGAAAGGACATGGGCGTGTAGTTGAAGTACACGACCGTGTACTTGGTTTTGAATCAATAGGAAAATGCACAGTTGAAGTACACGGTCGTGTATCTGTTTAGAAGGAGGCACGATTTGAGACACAACCATGGTGCAAAACGTGCTACACACTGCATGAGAAGGAGAGAGACACGGCTTGTGACACGACCGTGGTGGAAGACGTGGTGGCAGCTGTGGTGCAAACCGTGGTGGAAGCTTGATGAAGCCGTGCCATATACTAAACAACAAGGAGAAATTGTGGAACATCGACCAGAGGATGACATGGCTTGGGATATGGCCGTGGTGGAAGCCGTGGTACACACTGGACACGGATGATGATATGTGATTTATACACAGAGGAATGCATAGCTTGACCCATGGCCGTGGTAAGGCGTGCCAGGCGGACGATTATTCACTCCTCGAGATTTACATCAAAAAGGAAAGATATTTTCGTATCTTGCTAGCAAAAGATCACCCGCCATTCCTTTAACAATATAAATAGAACTAACCCTAGAGGGTTAGGGGAGTTTTTTCATCATCTTGGAGACAAGAAGGAAGGAAGGAGGCAGAGTAGGAAACCGGCAGCAGGAGAGTCCATCATGTTTTCACTTTTATTTTTCGTTTTGATGAAGAATATGCGTAGCTAAGCAACTTTTCTAGCCAAAGGGTCATAGAAGTTTAATTCTCCACGAATTGTGAGATCTAATTGATTTGTCTTTAATCTATTCTTTGTTTTTGGATATTCATATATCTTCTGAACGTTTTGTCATTATTATCTTTGTTGATTGGTATGAATTAGAGCTCTTCTACTCAATTAGCAAGTTAATATATTGTCAACTAGCACGTCAAATCCATAATTGTTTGATTGTTCTAGTCTCAGTGACATAATAACATGTTTGGTTATAAAATAGATGATCGAATTCATGTTATGGAGGTGTATGATCATGTTTAAATAGGTTATCTTATAATCTACTGGCATGAATTGGTGGTCTCTCTAATTTTTAATGCTATTGATAGATTAAATCCTAAGAGCTTGTCTAGGGTTGTCTAATCGATAAGAGAAATAATCAAAGAACTTGTCTTGATTATCGAGGAAGTAAGGAGAGATAGGTTGTTAGTGCTTGTTAATAACCATAACCAGTTTATCTTGAAATAAGAATAGAAAACATTTGCATCGATGATCAATTCCTCGAATTAAACTATCTTGATTCCTTTGGCTAGGCTTTTATCAATATTCGATTTTATTATCTTGTTGCAATATTATTTTGATTCACAAACAAAACCCCCCATTTTTCTTTTTCTCTTTATTCTCTTTGAATAGAAATATATTTAACCAATCCCTGTGGATTCGACCCTACTCAACACTATATGCAAAGCATATAATTGTCTAGGAGTAGGTTTTTATTTTTGTTGGATTGGACACCCATCACAAGGAATAGTAAACATACCTGGATCCTTACATTTAGGAGGAAGCTTCTTCTGAAGAATAGCTGAAACATTCTCACCCATACTAATCTTTTCATTACCTTTCAGCTTTCTTTTGTTAGTGCACAATTCTTTGAGAAATTTAACATAACGAGGTACTTGCTTAATTGCATCCCAGAAAGGAATATTTACCTCAACTTTGCAAAAAGTTTCAAGAATCTCTTTTTCTTCAGCTTCATTCTTGGTTTTCACTAATCGAGAGGGAAAAGGAGGTGCTGTTATCATGACCTTTAGTGGTTCAACAAGGGATCCTTTGATCTGATTGTTCTGTTGGCTCGGAGTTGCAATTTCTTTCTTAGTCTCTTCCTCAAGATTAGTTCGGTGTCCTTTCTCATTTGATCCCTACAATTTTGTTCCACTTCTCAAGGTAATTGCATTAGCGCTTTGCTTTGGATTTGTAATAGTTTGAGAAGCTAACTTACCTTGAGTTTCTAACTTGTTTATAGAAGAAGCAAGTTGGCTTACCTGATTTTCCAGGTTGTGGATGCTCTGCTTTGTCTCATCCTGAAATTGTTTTGTATTAACGGTAAGTGATTTAACAATTTCCTCAAGAGACATACCTGAAGTGGAAGGAGCTTGTGATACTTGGTTTGATGGCTTAGGTTGGAATTGTTGGAAGTTTTGTGGTTTATTGCCATATCTGAAGTTAGGGTGATCCCTCCATCTAGGATTATAAGTATTCGAGTAAGGATCATATTTCCTTTGTGGCTGTCCTGGGAATCCTCTTACAGCATTGGCGTGTTCATGATTGTCATCTTGCAATGTGGGGCACATGTCGGTAGGATGATTAGGAGCAGCACAAATTCCACAAGCCTTCACCTACTGGGTATTTCCAACAGCTATCTGCTGCACAAAGGAGGTTAGGTTAGAAATTTGATGTTCAAGGTTAGACACACTTACATCATTTACCTTCCTTGAAGATGTATCATGCCTATACCCAAATTGTTGTGAATTGGCAGCCATAATGGAGATCAATTCGCTAGCTTGACCAGGGGTTTTGTTTACTATGGCGCCTCCACTTGCAGCATCCATCATCTTCCTTTCCATCAGGAGTAGGCCTTCATAGAAGTATTGGATGAGAAGTTGTTTAGATAACCCATGTTGTGGACAACTTGCACAAAGTTGCTTGAACCTCTCCCAATACTCATGAAGAGTCTCGGTGTCCATCTGTTTGATACCACAAATTTCTCTTCTTATACCAGCAGCTCTAGACGCGGGGAAAAATTTGTCCAAGAAGAGTCTCACCATATCTGTCCAAATGGTTATAGAACTTGGAGGCAAATAAAACAACCAATCTTTAGCTTTAGTACTTAAAGAGAATGGAAAAGCACGTAACTTGATTTGATCGTTGGTTATTCCTTGCGGCCTCATACTAGAACACACTATATGAAACTCTTTCAAATGTTTATCAGGATCTTCATTCCTTAGACCATGAAAGGTGGGTAGCAGATGTATCAACCCAGATTTCAACTCGAATTCAACAGTTAGTTCGGGATAGTGAATACAAAGTGGTTGTTGATTCACATCCGGTGCAGCCAATTTTCTTAATGTTCTCTCGGGATTTTCCATATCGTCTTCTTTTTCAGAATCAATGGATGAATCAGACAAATCCGATGCCAAGTTCAGTCTAGGGGGTGATCTAGCTTCTCTTCGTAGCTTCTTGAAAGTCTTCTCAATCTCTGGATTATAAGTGAGTGCACCTGTATGAGAAGAACGAGTCATATAAGAATAGAAATAAATTTGACACCAATCCCCGACAACGGCGCCAAAATTTGATGGGTGTCGAATCCAACAAAAATAAAAACCTACTCCTAGACAATGATATAATGTGCGTATAGTAGTGAGTAGGGTCGTATCCACAGGGATTGGTTAAATATATTTCTATTCAAAGAAAATAAAGAGGAAAAGAAAAATGGGGGGTTTTGTTTGTGAATCAAAATAATATTGAAACAAGATAATAAAATCGAAGATTGATAAAAGCCTAGCTAAAGGAATCAAGATAGTTTAATTCGAGGAATTGATCATCGATGCAAATGTTTTCTATTCTTATTTCTAGATAAACTGGTTATGGTTATTAACAAGCTCTAACAACCTATCTTTCCTTACTTCCTCGATAATCAAAACAAGCTCTTTGATTATTTCTCTTATTGATTAGACAACCCTAAACAAGCTCTTAGGATTTAATCTATCAATAGCATTAAAAACAAGAAAGACTACCAATTCATGCCAGTAGATTATAAGGTAACCTATTTAAACAAGATCATACATCTCCATAACATGAATTCGATCATCTATTTTATAATCAAACATGTTATTGTGTCATCGAGACTAGAACTATCAAATAATTACGATTTGACGTGCTAGTTGACAATATATTAACTTGCTAATTGAGTAGAAGAGCTCTAATTTATACCAATCAACAAAGATAATATTGATAAAACTTCCAGAAGATATATAAATATCTAAAAACAAAGAATAGATTAAAGACAAATCAGTTAGATCTCACAATTCGTGAAGAATTAAACTTCAACGATCCTTTGGCTAGAAAATCTGCTTAGCTACATATGTTCATCATCAAAACGAAAAATAAAAGTAAAAACATGATAAGCCTCTATTCCCGGTTTCTTTGCTCTGCCTCCTTCCTTCCTTCTTGTCTCCAAGATGATGAAAAAAAACTCCCTTTTCTCCTCTAGGGTTAGTTCTATTTATATTGTTAAGGGAATGGTAGAGGATCTTTAGCTAGAAAGATACGGAAATATCTTTCCTTTTTGATGTAAATCTCGAGAAGTGAATAATCGTCCGCCTGGCACGCCCAACAACACGGCCAGATTTCAAGACGTGCTTTCCTCTGTGGTTAATCTACAATTCTTCATCCGTGTCCAGTGTGTGCCACGTCTTCCACCATGGCCAGATGTCAAGCCGTACCTTCCTCTATTGATTCTTCAAAACAGATACACGGTCGTGTACTTTAACCGTGTACACGGCTTCCACCACGGCTTCAACCACGA
Source organism: Laguncularia racemosa (assembly GCA_037954665.1). NCBI lineage: Eukaryota > Viridiplantae > Streptophyta > Magnoliopsida > Myrtales > Combretaceae > Laguncularia > Laguncularia racemosa. Next base: position 6,774,814 of record JBBMOL010000025.1, on the reverse strand, counting down.
CCTCAACCATGACCAGATCACGAGACGTGTCTCTCTCTATTGATAGTCTACATTTCCACCTTCTTGTGCAGTGTGTAGCACGACTTGCACCACGACAGTATTACAAACCGTGCCTCCTTCTAGACAAATACACGGCCGTGTACTTCAACCGTGTACTTTCCTGTTGATTCAAAACTAAGTACACGGTCGTGTACTTCAACTACACGCCCATGTGCTTTCCTCCGGCGGTGTAAATCCTTGTCTTTGATCCAAGTTGTAGATGACTTCTCTAATTTACTTGAATTAGCACCCTTGACTCCATTGTACCTAATTTATCACCATAATAGAATTAAGTACCATTTCCTTATGATTTCTATAAAATAAATAATAAATTAACACAATTCATACTATAAAGATTGAGTATAAAATGACTCTATCAATGCTAGTGATGATGAGGAGCCTGCAGCAGGGAAGTTAGTGGTAGTAGTGAAGCGAGCTTTGAATGTGCTGGTGAAGGAAGAAGAGGAGGTGCAATGAGAGAATATCTTTCATACTAAATGTTATCTATGTGACCATATTTGTAGTTTGATCATTGATGGGGGGAGTTGCACTAATGTAGTGAGTACTTTCATTGTTGAGAGGTTGGGGCTTAAGACCACTAAACACCCTAGCCCATATAAATTGCGGTGGTTGAATGATAGTGGTGAGATTAAGGTGAGTAAGCAAGCCTTAATTGCTTTTCGCATCGGTAGGTATGAGGATGAGGTGTTATGCGATGTAGTGTCGATGTAAGCTTATCATGTGTTGTTGGGGAGGCCATGGCAGTTTGACAGGAAGGTTATTCATGATGGCTTTTCTAACAAGTATACACTTGCTCACCATGGCAAAAGTTATAATCTTAAACCCTTAACACCTAAACAGGTGTATGGGGAAGGCTGGAAAGAGTGTGAGAGGCCAAGTTGAGGGGGGATCAACTTTGGTGGTGAGTGAAAAGGAGAGTGCAGCCTTGTAAAAGGAGAGTTGTGTGGCAAGAGTGAGTGTAGTGAGGAGAGCGTTAGTGATGAAGAAACCTATGTTGTTGCTGGTTTTTAAAGAAACTTGGTTTGAATACTAACGAACTTCTTAACTCTTTGCCTAGTGTGGTTGTGTCTATTGTGCAGGACTTTGAATATGTCTTCCCTGAGGAGATTCCAAAGGGGTTACCACCTATTCGTGGTATTGAGCACCAGATTGACCTTGTACCCGGAGCATCTATTTCAAACAAGCCAGCTTATAGGAGTAATCCAGAGGAGATAAAGGAACTCCAAAGGCAGGTCAATGACTTAATGGAGAAGGGGTAGGTGAGAGAAAGCATGAGCCCATATGCAGTGCCTATGATTTCAGTGCCTAAGAAGGATGGGTCATGGAGAATGTGTGTTGATTGCCGAGCTATCAATAACATCACGGTAATGTATCGTCATCCTATTCCTCGCTTAGATGACATGTTGGATGAGTTACATGGGTCTATTATCTTTTCTAAAATTGATATGAAAAGTGGATATCACCAAATTAAAATGAAAGAAGGTGATGAATGAAAAATCGCATTTAAGATAAAATATGGATTATATGACTGGTTAGTAATGCCTTTCAGTGTAACTAACTCACCTAGTATTTTCATGAGACTTATGAACTATGTTTTGAGGACTTTTATTAGCAAGTTTGTGGTTGTCTATTTTGATGATATCCTTATTTACAGTAAGAGTTTGGAATACCGTATATCTCACTTAAGGGATGTTTTGGAAGTGCTTCGAAAGGAGCAATTATATGCTAGCCTCAAAAAGTTCACTTTTTGCACAGACAAACTTGTGTTTCTTGGTTTTATTGTTAGTGCATAGGGAATACAGGTTGATCAAGAGAAGATTCGTGCAATCTAAGAATGACCTAGTCTAACTAATGTAAGTAATGTTCGGAGTTTCCATGGACTAGCGAACTTTTATAGGAGGTTTGTGAAGGATTTCAGCACCATTGCAGCATCACTTACTGAAGTAATCAAGAAGAATGTGGGGTTTAGTTGGGGAGAGCAACAAGAGAAGGCCTTTCAGACGCTTAAAAATAAGCTGACTCATGCACCACTACTTGCTTTACCTGATTTCTCTAAAACTTTTGAGATTGAGTGTGATGCTTTAGGAATAGGTATTAGAGCAGTTCTCATGCAAGAAAGGAGATCAATTGCATTCCTTAGTAAGAAGCTAAGTGGGGTAACCTTGAACTACCCTACTTATGACAAGGAGTTATATGCATTGGTTCGAACTCTAGAGACTTGGCAACACTATCTTTGGCTAAAAGAGTTTGTGATCCACACTAATCATGAATCCTTGAAGTACTTGAAGGGATAACATAAGCTAAACAAAAGGCATGCTTGTTGGGTGGAGTTTATCGAAACATTTCCCTATGTCATCTACTATAAGCAAGGTAAAGAAAATGTTGTTGCTGTTGCACTTTCTAGAAGGTATGCTTTTATCTCTGCTCTTAGTTCTAGATTGCTTGGTTTTGAGCATATTAAAGAATTGTATGCTGCTGACCGAGAATTTTGTGAAGTGTATGTTCCTTGTGAGAAGAGTGGTCATGGTAAATTTTATAAGTATGAGGGATTCTTATTTAGGGAGAATAAACTTTGCATTCCCAATTGTTCTTTAAGAGAGTTATTAGTGAGGGAGTCTCATGGAGGAGGTTTAATGGGGCATTTTGGAGTAGCTAAAACTTTAGGGGTTTTGTAGAAACACTTTTATTGGCCTCACATGAAACGAGATGTTAAAAGGATTTGTGAGTGTTGTGTCACTCTTAAGCAAGCAAAATCTAGAGTTTAACCTCATGGACTTTATACCCCACTACCAATTCCTCATGAGCCTTGGGTAGACATTTCAATGGATTTTGTGTTAGGATTACCCATGTCTAGGTATGGTAGAGACTCTATTTTTGTAGTCATGGATAGGTTTTCTAAGATGGCACATTTCATTTCTTGCCACAAAATAGATGATGCTTGCCATATTGCTAATTTGTTCTTTAGGGAAGTTGTGAGATTGCATGGTATACCTAGAACAATTGTGTCGGATCGGGATGCTAAGTTCTTGAGCTACTTCTAGAAGACCTTGTAGGCTAAGTTAGGAACTAAGTTATGGTTTTCTACTACTTTTCATTCACAAACTGATGGTCAAACTGAAGTAGTAAATCGAACTTTATCTACTATGTTGAGGGCTATCATTAAAAAGAACATTAAAAGTTAGGAGGATTGTTTGCCGCATGTTGAATTTTCTTATAATCGCACAATGCATTCTGCTACTAAGTTTACTCCTTTTGAAATTGTGTATGGTTTTAATCCACTAACTCCTTTGGATTTATCACCCTTTCCTATTTCTAAGTATGTTAATCTAGATGGTAAAAATAAAGTAGAATTTGTTAAATAGATCCATGAGAAGGCAAGGTTCAACATTGAGCGAAGAATAGAGCAGCATGTGAGACAAGCCAACAAGGGTCGTTGACAATCTGTCTTTGGAGACTAGGTTTAGGTTCACATGCGCAAAGAGCAGTTTCCTGTGCAACGTCGATCTAAATTACTTCCTAGAGGTGATGGACCATTGTAGATTCTTGAGCGCATCAACGATAATGCCTACAAGTTAGATTTGCCAGGTAAGTATCAAGTAAGTGCTACTTTTAATGTTACTGATCTGAGTCCTTTTGATGTAGGCGATGATTTGAGGACAAATCCTTTTCAAGAAGAGGGGAATGATGAAAGCCATGATGGGAGTCAAGCTAGAAGGTGGAATGTGTATCCTCTTGAAGTGCCACTTGGACCTATCATAAGAACTCAAGCGAAGCAATTCAAGGAAGCACTTAACGGGTTGATAAAGGATATCCAAGAAGCCGGAAAAGATTTGAGCAACCATGAGAATGAACTTGCATTTGTACAAGTCATTCAAGGAGATCAAAACATAGGAGGTTAAAGTTGCCGGCCTTGACAACGCTGGCTTAAATGTTACCGGCTTTAACCTGGCGTTGCAATTAGAGCCCGACAGAGGGACTACGCGGTCCACTACACCACCGGTGTATAAAACTGACGTACATCCTACGCCGAGTACTACGCTACCTACTACGCCGCTGGCGTACGATGCCTATTTGTTATTTTTCCGCAACTTTATTATGTTATGTCGTTTTGGGCTTTTGTCTTTACGAGTTGTAAACCCTATTAATAGATGCTAGGGTTGGAAAACACAAGATAGAACTTACATACAACATTGATTAATACAATTTGAGAGAATTTCTCTCTTAGTTCTCCAAAGAACTTCTTTTGAACTTATCGGATCTCTTCCATGGCGTTCACATCAGACTTATTAATCGATCTTTCATCCTAATTGTGGCGTCAATAGAATATACCAAGGTTCTTGCCTCATCTATAAGCAACGGGTCGCGGTTCCACTTTTGATGAGATCCATGATGAGAGCTAAGCCGGAAGAAGAAATGTGGATCCTCTTGAAGTGCTGCTTGGACCGATCACAAGAAATCGAGCGAAACGATTCAAGGAAGCACTTAACGGGTTGATAAAGGTTGTCCATGAAGCCGGAAAGGATTGGAGCAATCATGAAGTTGGAACGGATTGGAACAACCATGGGGAGACCCTTGCTTTTATACAAGTCACACCAGACACGGGTTGAAGAGGGTATGTACTTTCAAGGAACGACCGTGTAAGGAGACGAGAATTGGCACAGAATCATACACGGCTAAAGTACACGGCCAAAGTACACGATCGTGTATCCCCTGCCGGCCAATATGTTCTGTTTTGTTATTTTTACGCACTTATTGAAGTGACGTCGTTTTGGGCTTGTATTTGCACGAATTGTAACCCTAGTATAAAAGCTCCTAGGGTTTAGAACAACTTAGAACTTACATTTTAGAACATTAAACATATTTGAGAGGCTCCTCTCTTGGTTCTTCAAGAACTAAATCGAACTTATCAGATTAATTTTCCGTGGCGTTCATCCCGACTTATCAATCGGTCTTTCATCCCGATTGTGGTGTCTTCATATTTATACCTAGGTTCTTGTCTCGCTTATAGACAACGGGTTGCGGTTTCCACTTTAGGTGTTTGGGCGTTTTAGGCAACGAATTCCGAACGTATTGGTATTGGGTTTTGTCACGGGTTGGCGTGGTTCGTATCAGTTTGGTATCAGAGCTTAGGTTTGTCAAAACATTAAGTTCGGTTTGAGGAAGGTAACATCAAAACCCTAACTCCAATCGTTCATATCCATTGTTAGCATTCAATTTTGTAATATTAATTGTCTTTTGATAGTGTAGTATCTACTAGTCGATTGTCAAAAAAAAAAAAAAGAGAGTAAAAATCACGACAAAAAAAAAGAAGAGAAAAGAAAAGAAAGATAAGAGAAACGTGATCAAAAGAAAAAACAGAGACAAAAAAAAAATTTCAGATAGAAAAAAAAGAGGAAAATTTACGAACCCTATATTTGTTTTGAATTCTACGGAAAGGAATTGGTGTAGTTTAGGTTAGTTCCAAGAGAATTGAGAAGAGGAAGTTAGCGAGTTGATATCATCATTGTTTGTGAGAATACACGAGTGACTGTGTGATATCATCAATTAAGCAAAACACGTAAGGGAGTGTATCGTGAGGTTTAATTTTATATATTTGTGTTAGTATTAATCTTTTCTGCAGGAACTATGTCGAGACAACATTCTCTTGAAGGTGAGAGGGGAAGGTTTGATGCTAGGTTAGTAATTGAGGCGTTGAGGGGAGAAATGAAGAGGATGTTCCAAGAGGGAATGGAACAAATTCATGAGACGGTAGAGCAAAGACTAGAGCAATCCACAAACGTATTCCAAGGGTGTAAGAGGGAGAGTTGTTCTAGGAGAGTACCGAGGGATGGAGATGAAATGTCAGATGATGACTTTAATGAGCCTTCTATCGGGAGTTATAGAGGATATAGTGGTCGGAATAAAGGAACTAGGGATTGGGATGATAGAGGAGATAGGAATAGAGAGGATGATCAATTGAGTAGCATAAAGATGAAGATTCCACCTTTCTAAGGGAAGAATGATCCCGAGGCACACTTAGAGTGGGAGAAAAAGGTAGAGATGGTATTTGATTGTCACAACTATAGTGGGAGAAAGAAAGTAAAACTTGTTGCTATTGAGTTTTCGGATTATGCTATAGTGTGGTGGGATCAATTAAGGTTGAATAGAGGAGGAGTGGCGAGCCACCTATTGAGTCTTGGGAAGAGATGAAAAGAGTGATGAAGAAGCGGTTTATGCCTGTGTATTACTATCGTGAATTGCACAACAAGTTGCAAACTCTGAGGCAGGGAAACCGAAGTGTAGATGAGCATTTCAAGGAGATGGAAGTCACTATGATTAGGGCGAATGTAGAGGAGGATAGAAAGGCTACAATGGCTAGGTTTCTTGCGGGGTTGAATAGAGAAATCCAGAATGTGGTTGAATTTCAGCATTATGTAGAATTGGAGGATATGGTTCACATGGCTATAAAGGTTGAGAACCAGCACAAGAGGAGAGGTAGTAGTAATGCACGGTTTCAACAGGGTAATGGTTCATCCACTTGGAAGACTAATCAATGGAAGAAGGAAGAAAAGCCTTTACCCACCAAACCAAAAGGGGAGCTGAGGCAAGCAGGTTCTACTCCTGATAACCAAGGTAACCCTGATTCTTCTACTTCTAGAAATCGTGACATTAGATGTTTTAAATGCCAAGGTAGAGGCCATATTGCTAGTCAATGTCCAAACAGGCGTGTGATGATTTTGCGTGATGATGGAGAGTATGAGACTGAGGGGGATAGTGAAGAAGATGATATGCCTCTATTAGAGGATGCTAGTGATGATGAGGAGCCTACAATGGGAAGGCTAGTGGCCGTAGTGAAGCGAGCTTTAAATGTGCAGGTGAAGGAAGAAGAGGAGGTGCAAAGGGAGAATATATTTCATACTAGAAGTTATCTAGGAGATCATATTTGTAGTTTGATCATTGATGGAGGGAGTTGCACCAATGTAGTGAGTAATTTTATTGTTGAGAGGCTGGGGCTCAAAACAGTTAGACACCCCAGTCCATATAAATTGCAGTGGTTGAATGATAGTGGAGAAACTAAGGTGAGTAAGTAAGCCTTGATTAGGTTTCGCATTAGTAGGTATGAGGATGAGGTGTTATGCGATGTAGTGCTCATGCAAGCATGTTATGTGTTGTTGGGGAGGCCATAGCAATTTGATAGGAAGGTTGTTCATGATGGCTTTTCTAAGCAGGTGTATGAGGACTAGTTGCAGCTACAACAGTCTTTTGCAAAACATAAGGTGAGTGAAAAGCAGAGGGAGAGTGAGAGAGCAAAAGACCATGAGAAAGAAAAGGAATATAAAAGTCAAGATCAAAAGGAAAAAGAGAGGAAGGTTGGAAAGAGTGTGAGAGGCCAAGTTGAAGGGGGATCAACTTTGGTGGTGAGTGAAAAGGAGAGGGCAGCCTTGCAAAAGGAGAGTTGTGTGGTAAGAGCGAGTGTAGTAAGGAGAGCGTTAGTGATGAGGCAACCTATGTTGTTGCTGGTTTTTAAAGAAACATGTTTGAGTACTAACGAACTATCTAACTCTTTGCCTAGTGTGATTGTGTCTCTTGTGCAGGACTTTGAAGATGTCTTCCCTGAGGAGATTCTAAAGGGATTACCACCTATTTGTGGTATTGAGCACCAGATTGACCATGTACTCGGAGCATCGATTCCAAACAAGCCAGCTTATAGGAGCAATTCGGAGGAGATAAAGGAACTCCAAAGGTAGGTCGATGAATTAATGGAGAAGGGGTACGTGAGACAAAGCATGAGTCCATGTGTAGCGCCTGTGATTTTGGTGCCTAAGAAGGATGGGACATAGAGAATGTGTGTTGATTGCCGCGCCATCAACAACATTACAGTAAAGTATCGTCATCCCATTCCTCGTTTAGAAGACTTCTTAGATGGGTTATATGAGTATAGTGTCATTCCTCATGAGCCTTGGATAGACACTTCTATAGATTTTGTGTTAGGATTATCTAGGCCTAGGCATGGTCGAGATTATATTTTTGTGGTTGTGGGTAGGATTTCTAAAATGGTTCATTTCATTCTTTGTCATAAAACTGATGATGCTATACACATTGTTGATTTGTTCTTTAGAGAGGTAGTGCGTTCGCATGGAATACCTAGGAACATTGCTAGTGGTGGAGATGTGAAATTTTTGAGTCATTTTTGGAGAGTATTGTAGGAAAAGTTGGGAACTAAACGAAAGTTTTCGATTATCTGTCACCCACAAACTGATGGGCAAACTGAGGTGGTTAACAGTACTTTAATTCAATTGTTGAGGGCAATCATAGAGACGAACATTAGGACCTGGAAGGATTGCCTACCATTTGTGGAGTTTGCATATAATAGGGCTTTACATAGCACTACTCATTGTTTACCATTTAAGATTGTGTATGGTTTAAACTTACTGGCTCCTAATTATTTATTGCCATTCCAAATTAACAAGTTTGTGAGTTTTGATGTTGATTCTAAGACAGATTTCGTGAGAAAGCTACATACACAGGTAAAGAGTAGGATTGAAAAACAAAATGCCAAGGTTACTTCAAGGGTGAACATGGGCAGGAGACCCATGATTTTTCAGCCTAGAGATTGGGTTTGGGTGCATTTTCGCAAGGAGAGGTTTCTATTGCAGAGGAAATCTAAGTTGAAGCCTAGGGGAGACGGTCCATTTCCGATGCTTGAGAGAATCAATGATAATGCATACAAGAAACATTTACCAGGTGAGTATCCAGTAAGTGTCACATTTTATGTTACTGATCTGAGTCCATTTGATGCAGGCAATGATTTGAGGACAAATCCTTTTCAAGAGGAGGGGAATGATGAGATCCATGATGAGAGCTAAGCCGGAAGAAGAAATGTGGATCCTCTTAAAGTGCCGCTTGGACCGATCACAAGAAATCAAGCGAAATGATTCAAGGAAGCACTTAACGGGTTGATAAAGGTTGTCCATGAAGCCAGAAAGGATTGGAGCAATCATGAAGTTGGAACGGATTGGAACAACCATGGGAAGACCCTTGCTTTTATACAAGTCACACCGGACACGGGTTGAAGAGGGCGTGTACTTTCAAGGCACGGCCGTGTAGGAATATCAAGATTGCACAGAATCATACACGGCCAGACACACGGCTAAAAGGCACGGCCGTGTAAGGAAACAAGAATTGGCACAGAATCATACACGGCCAAAGTACACGGCCGTGTATCCTCTGCTAGCCAACATGTTCTGTTTTGTTATTTTTATGCACTTATTGAAGTGACGTCGTTTTGGGCTTGTATTTGCATAAATTGTAACCCTAGTATAAAAGCTCCTAGGGTTTAGAACAACTTAGAACTTACATCTTAGAACATTAAACATATTTGAGAGGCTCCTCTCTTGGTTCTTCAAGAACTAAATCGAACTTATCGGATTAATTTTCGGTGGCATTCATCCTGACTTATCAATCGATCTTTCATCTCGATTGTGGCGTCTTCATTTTTATACCAAGGTTCTTGTCTCACTTATAGACAACGGGTCGCAGTTTCCACTTTAGGTGTTTAGGCATTTTAGGCAACGAATTCCGAACATATTGGTATTGGGTTTCGTCACGGGTTGGTGTGGTTCGTATTAATTTTGATTGTTTGATATCTTGGGTTGCAATTCCGAACGTATTGGTATAAAGTTTCGTCACATGTGGGCACGGTTCGTATTAGTTTGTCCATCACCCTATAAAATATGATAAGTGTGCCTATTGGAATATATAATACATGAATAAGATAAAAGAGGTTAGTAAACGAATAATTTTAGGGTCGATTTGCTCAAAATGGACCCTCATCGCCAAGATTCGAATTCCTTTAACTCTTGTCCTAATGATAGGTCTTATCGGATTTTGATTCCTATCAAGGAGGAAAGTGTGTGTGTGCTACACTATTTGTGTGTGTATGTGTGGTGAAGGGTATAACGTAGTGTGTTGTTTGTGTTGTGGTAGAAGGTTACTGCATCGTGGATTGTAAGTGGTGTATGTGCCGTGAGTGAAGATTATTTGATTATTGTGTGGCGATTGAAGTGTAGTTATTGTGAGGGGGTATACTACATTGCTTTGAATTATCTTTATAATTCGATAAATCAAGGTCATAACTATATCAAATGATAACATGAATGGGGGAATTGGCAATGAGGCCAATAACCAAGTTGGTGGCGGATAGGGTCATCGAACTGTAGGTGGAAGAACTTTGGAGGAACAACTTCAAGACCTTACTACCATTGTTGCTACATTAGCAATAAGGATAGATAGGATGAAGATAGGATAACCACCAATGGAAAATCTTCAGGAACCACCACCTAGAGTAGCTCTTTAAAATGTTCAAAGGGAGGAAAAGGTAGAGGTAATATGGGAAGAAGAGTGGAAGGCGATTATCATGCTCTTATGGAGGAAAGAGATGATAATTTAGGGGTTAATCTATACTTGAATAGGGATTTTAAGCCACCTCAAAGATTAGAGTATGTGAAATTGCAGATGCCTTCATTTGATGGTAAGGGCTTAACAGATGATTACCTGGATTGGAAAGATAAAGTTAAGGCTCTTTTCGAGAGTTATGAAATTGATGATAACACTAGGGTTTGTCTTATAGCTGTAGAGTTCATAGGTTACGCCGCCTTGTGGTGGAAGAATCTGGTAATCAGTAGGCGAAGGAATGGAGAGGTTGAAATACATACATGGAGGGACATGAAGCAGGTTCTGAGGAAGAGGTTCATACCTGAGCACTACAAGTAGGAATTGTTTATGTGTCTCCAAACACTGAGACAGGGAGGTATAGTAGATGGCTACATACAGGAGTTTGAGACTTTAATGATCAGATGTGGATTAGTCAAGCTTCTTGAGTGATAATCACCATAATACTCCAAATTCTAAGAAGATTTTAAGCTCTTTTAAGTTGATAATTAATCAAAAATCATCCGAATTTGATGCTTAATCAAAGAATATGTTGCTTTCAGGTGTCATGAAGATCATTGAAAGAAATTGAGAAGAAAACAACAAAGAGAAAGGAAGAAGAGCATCTCCCCTGCTTGCCACACCCTCGTATCAGGGGCATATGAATCAGACCACCACCACACCCCCATATTAGAGGGCGTATGGAAGAGAAATCAGGAACAGAAGCTACCACGCCCCTTGCCACGGGGCGTGGCAAAGGGTGTATGGGACTAGAAGGGAAAGATAAAGCCACCATGCCCCTGATATGGGGGCGTGGCATCTTCAAAAGATGACTAGAGACCACCATGCCCTTTGCCACGGGGCGTGGTGAGGGGCATATGGAGTCACAACCTGTTTTTTTTTTTACTTTTTATTTTCTTTTTCCTCCAACCCTAGCACACACATATATATATGATACATATGAGAAAAGGAGGGAACGATAGAGCTAGGGGGTAGACTTCATTTTCATATCTTTTTCTTTAGTTTTCTACTCAAAAATTCAAGCATGGCATTCAAGATTCAATCTATCCGGGTTGTAATCATGAACTCTAGTTTCTCTTTATGTATTTGTTCTTTCATTGTTAGGTCTATGGAAGAGTAAATCTAGACTTAGATCTCATTTGAACTATTTTTTCATATGATGAAGATATGATTTAATTGATGTTTTATTGATGTTCTTTTGTTCCATTACATGTGTTGCATAATTATCTTAGATTCATATTTCCAAAATATGAGTTTATGCTTAATATCATTTGAGTTGATTGAGAAATCGTTTTTATGATCAGATTTATGTTTTGGATGAGATTTGCTCGTGTTTCTAGAGATAGAATATCAAAAATCTTCTGTTGAACATTCATTCGAATCGAGTTCTTATGCTTTATGCGATTCTAGATTGCTATTAATTGAGGAGAGATCCTAATTGATAAATCTAGGATTAGATAAGTAATTTACTTGAGAAAGTAATTATCTTGCTTCTTGGAACTTAACAGCTTAAGAACTTAGAAACATTAATCCTTAGCTTCTAATGATTTATGTGACAATATAGGTATATAATGAGATCTAGGTTGTTTTGTTATTGAATTGAATCTTGTGTTGTTGAAGTAGCTTTAGTTTAAATTTTAGATTGTTGACTACTTTCATTTTTTATACACCTCATCTTAATTTAATGGTTAGATAATAGGGAAATAGCTAGTACTAGTAATTAGTAACCTTCTCTCTGTGGGACGACCCTGTACTTAACACTATATTACGTCCACGGTAGGTACACTTGCCTACTGCAACGTAGTTAGAATTAGGAATAGGCATTATACATATTCAAACTACAGTTGGCAATGATCAAGTTTTTGGCCTTGAGCAAACCCTAGTACACTTTGTGTTTAGGTTGAAATACGAGATTGCTTGTGTTGTTGAGCTGCAAAGGTATAGTACACTTGATGAGGCTATACAGTTAGCCTTGAAAGTGGAAAGGCAGAGGCGATCTAATCCATTTTGGGCAACTAGTAACAGGCATAGTACTACCACTAAACCCATAGGGGTAGCAGGTCAGATGGGTGGACAAAAGGGAGTAGGCGAACATGCCAAGGTTGTAGATAGAGTTATCCTTAGCACTAAAAAAGAGAAAAATGTTTTTGGGAAAGGCAAAGAGGTAGTTGGATCTGATTTTAGGTGGATAGTACTGTGGTTAACCAGTGGGAAGATGCGCCAGATTAAATGTTTCAAATGCATGGGATTTGGACATATGGCTGCACAGTGTCCCAATAAAAAGGGTGATGATTGTTATGGAGGGCAATGAAAAAGATGATGAGGAAGAAGCTGTTGAGCCTACAGAATTATCTATGGTTTTGCAGGAGTATTATAGTGATTAGAATGCTAAGATACATGAGGACAAAAAGTGTGAAAATTACTTACCTATTATTGTGTTATGCAAGGTTATGACCCTATCACTAGATGCCGGGGACATATAGAGGGAGAACCTATTTTACACACTTTGTCGGATTCGAGGTAACCTATGTGTGCTTTTCATTGATGGTGGTAGTTGCACTAATGTCATATATACCCGAGGAGATGATGGGAATCAATCTTGTGGTTCTAGCAGTAGGGAAACCTAAATTGGATGCATGAGCCTAGAAATCCACATATAGCCACATCTTTTCTAATAATGTTTTATTTTACACTTTAGCAGGTACATTTATCGGTTTTTTACAAGATAGCCAAATAACATGCACTTAGGATCAACTTGTGGAACATTTTTGGAGTCACATCCAACGGTATAAAATACGTTCAATTAAAGTGAAGAATCGGCCACTTGAAGACCATTTATATTTGTAATTGTTACTTTTAGGAACCGGCCATTTTATTAGTACTTGTATTTTGTTGATTTTGGAACCGACCACTTAAGTGGCTTATTTGTAATTTTTTGTGTTATTTTTACCTTAATTGGAGCAAGTATAAATACTTGCTAAGTAGGGTTTTGAGGGAGCTTTTGACATTTTGAAAAACACTTTGTTACCATGAGGGTTGTCCTTTGTATGCAATAGATCTCTTATCAATTTCTTAGTGAAATTGTGGCGAGACCAACTAGAGTAGATTGTGAGTAATATCAATCTTACTTTTGTTGTTTTTACAAATTGTGTTTAGTGAGTAATATCTAAGTATAATTTGTTAGTAACTTATCCATGTCCACGTGAATTGGGGTTCTTCATTTTTAGGTTTGAATCATTCCAAATTGAGTTGAATTCTAGTTCATTTCCATTGTTTTCTATTGATATTTATGTAATTGGTTGTTCTTTATATCAATTTATCTTCAATCTCGTGAATTGAGGTTCAATTGTGAAGTAAGTGGTCACACCATTTGTTGTTTACGCCACTTGATTGATGTGTTTGCTATCTAATTAGTGAGGCACATCATCATTTTTGGTATTAGAGCAAATAAGGCAATCTCGTATTTCAACCCAAACATAAGTCATGCTAGGGTTTGCTTAGGAGGCTTGACTGATCCACATCTGATCATCAGCATTTCAAACTCCTGTACATAGTCATCTACTGTTTTGCCTTCTCGCCTCAGTGTTTGGAGACTTATAAACAGTTCATGCCTGTAATTATGATGTGCCTTACTAATTAGATAGCAACACATCAACAAGGGATGTGAACAACAAATTCTTAACAACAAATGGCGTGTTCACTAGCTTCACAATTGATCCCTAAATTCATGAGATTAATACTAAATTGTTGTAAGGAATAAGCAATTGTGTAAATATTAATGGAAAACAATGGAAATGAATTAGAATTCCACTCAAATTGAAATGATTCAAATATGAAAATAGAAGAACCCTAATTCATGTGGACAAGGACAAGTTACCAACAAATTGCACTTAGATATTACTCACTAAACACAATTTGAAAAACAACAAGAGGAAGGTTGGTATTGCTCACAATCCACTTAAGTTGGTCTCGCTACTATTTCACTTAAAAATTGATAAGAGATCTTTTGCATGCAAGGGAAAAACCTTATGGCAAAGAAAGTGTAATTTTCAAAAATGTTAAAAGCTCCCTCAAAAGCCAAGTTAGCAATTAGGGTAAAAATAACACAAAAAATTACAAGGATGCCATTTAAGTGGCCGGTTTCAAAATCAACAAAATACAAGTACAAAATGGTCTTCAAGTAGTTGGTTCTTTACTTTAATTGAACATATTGTAAACCGTTGGATGTGATTCCAAGAATGTCCTGCAAGTTGATCCTTAGTGTATGTTATTTAGTCATCTTGTAAAACACGATAAATGTACCTGCTAAAGTGCAAAATAAAGCATTATTAGATAAGATGTGGCCATATGTGGATTTCTGGGCTTATGCATCCAATTTAGTTTTCCCCACTGTTGGAACCACATGGTTGATTCCCATTAATGGGCCTCTAGGCCGAGCCAAGCACATACAACATATCACTTAAACACTTAAATCAAATCGTTTAGTTAATCAATTTCAAATACATGTACTAACTTAAGCAAACACAAAACAACACATAAGTTACATGTACCTTGGATCTTAGCCTTAAGCACTTCTTGGTCTTAGACTTAATCTAGTTGGAATTTATAAAAATTAACATGCTCTTCTTAGTATTCGATTTAAGATCAATACCATTCTTAATCTCCTTAATCTTATTCATTTAATTTCTCAAAGGCTTTACTAGTTATCTAGGTTGCTTGGAAATTAGCTTAATTTGAAGTTAAACGAACATAGAATTATGTTATACTTTATTCAACATTGTCATGTTGGAGACCATGTTGCTCAACACAGGCTGAAGCATGACCATGTTAGGGGTCATGTATCTTTCGGTGCAAAACTTAGTTTCAACACGGTCTAAACACGACTGTATTGGGAGGTCGTGTTACCTTTGCTTAACATGGTCGAAACATGACCATGTTTGGGTGGTCGTGTATCTCTCGTTGCACCTTTTCATTTTAACACGGTCGAAACACAATTGTGTTGGGAAGCCGTGTTGCCCTTAACTTAACTCGGTCGAAACACGATTGTGTTAGGAGGTCGTGTTGCCCTTAACTTAAGACGATCAAAACACGACCGTTTTGGGAGGCCATGTATCACTTGATGTAGTTTTCCATTTCAACATGGTCGAAACACGACCATGTTGATAGGTCGTGCTACCTTCGAAAATCCTCTCGAATCCTAATTCTCTTCAATTCGTTTAAAACCTAATCCTTCCTATTCATAAGCTTAACTAAGTTCCTAGAACATGTAATTATAAATATATTACACGGATTATATTACTTACTTCAAATTCCCTACAAGTTAAATCCTCTTGGGTTATCGATTCTCCATTTTCTTTCGTCCTTTCATGCACCCCGTTTTCTACATGAACAATCGACGCTTATAACTACAATTTCCATAATCTTAATTTGAAATTTATATAACAATCCTTACCTCAAGTTCTTGGACTCAGTTCACTCCTTTTTCTTATTGTCATCCTAGGTTTCTCCAATGGAGCATTTGTTCTTTATGGCTCTATTCACTACTTAAAATAACAAAAGGTTGCTCTTTAGGTCAACTTGTAGTATTTATACGCTCTGTGTGAAATGAATAAATTGCCCCTCAAAATTTTATAAAATTCCATCCTCAACCTTAGCTCTTTATAATAATATCTCCATTATATAAATGAATAGATAAATAAAATATTCATCTATTACAACATGTGTTGTTGTAAACCTTTGGTTATTTTATTAGTGATTTAATGTTGTTCGCTAGGTTTTTGGTTTTTCTTATTGTTCACCTATAAGTCTTGTTCTTCATCCTAAAACAAAGGATTTAACTTTCCAACTTTTCCTAACGATATTCTACTAAAGTTGCATTCTAGAAACATTGGAAAGCAAGGGTGGGATTATTCCTTAGCACCAGTCTCCTTGTAGAAAACTAAATCAACTATTTTTCCACCTTCATTCATCTCTAATATGTGTTAATCATCATCTAAAGATTCTAAATGTTGGGAATCTCTTAATATATCAAAGCTAATTACTTCTTACACTCCTTAATAGTGGTGAGCAAAGTAAGGAGTAATTCAAAGAGGCATCCTTTCCATTCATAATGCAAATTGTGCATATAAGCTGATTTACAAGAGAGCTACAACATTGTCTTTTATCCTAGCTAAAGTCTACAACATATCTATCGAAATTCTTGAGAAATATGACTAAAATAAATTTCTAAGGTTACAAAACCAGAGAGTTTCCTAACTATTCTGACACACTCTTACCATATTAGAACATAATAAAAAGTGGGAGTAAGTTCTAGTTGATGCTTGCTCTTGTTAGCCTCCTTTGAGCATACACCAACTCCACTTCCTTGTTCCCTTTTGCTTGGTGTGGACTTGTGTTTTTCCTTCTGATTCAAGCTCTTCCAAAACTCCTTTAAGTGGTGTGGTAGGTTACTAGAGTTGGTAGATTATGTGGTGGTTTTTGGGCAGTAGTTTTTCCTTAAAGTTGGCAACATGGAAGGTGGCTAGAAGTGGTGGTGGTTGTTTATGCCTCTTTGGAGAGTGTTTTGTTTGGTTTTCTAGAGAAGAAAATCTAAGGGTGATGTGTTCCAAATGAATAATTCAACACAAATCAAAGAAAGAAGAACAATTGATTCCAATTCCTAGCCAATTGCATGACCCTAGCTTGAGAAGAACCCTAATTTGCGTGAAATGAAAAGAGGAACAAATGAAATCCAATTTCATACCAGATATTGCACACTAGTGATAATTGGAAAGGACTTAAGAATGATTGATGTTACATAAAAAAATCCTTAAGCCAAACTTGCCACAGTTCTCTAGTAGATTTGATAAGAGTTGCATGACAAGAATAAGCTCTTTCATGGCAAAGAAGTCAATTTTCTAATATGAAAAGTGTTTTAAAAAAACCTAAACAACAAGTATTTATACCTAGTCTAAATATAGGAAATACAACAATTGTAAAATGAGGCTTGAACTGATCTTATAGGAGCACTTGGAAAACTGATTCATCCATGTAAAATGAGGTGAAGTATAGTCGGTTTCTTTAAGTGAAATGCAAGTGATATAAGGCCGGTTCCCTTTATCTTTTGTAGGTTCAAGTATAGCTTACACACTTGACATCAGTGTGTTGGTTCACCATCTTGTAAAATCGAAAAATGTACCTAATGAAATGCAAAGCAATTATATAATGGAAATGAAGACACTAAACAAATGTCTTTGGGGTCTAATTGTTCAAAGTGGACCCCCATCGCTAAAATTTGTAATTCTTTGGCTTGTGCTTTGGTGATGGGTCTTGTAGGTGTATGATTTCTATCATCCCCTCGGGCTTCTGAAAGATTTGCCCTCAAATCTGATAGGTCTTCATGAACGTCATCTGGCAAATATGGTGATAGATTTACAACATTAAATGTAGCAGAGATGTTATATCCTCCTGGCACTTCTATTCCATATACATTGTTGTTGATATGTCTGACAACTCTGAAAGGTCCATCTACTCTTGGTAATAGCTTTTGCAACTTTTTGTGAGGAAACTTGTCTTTGCTAAGATTAATCCAGATTAAATCACTTGGATTATAAATTTTGATTTTCCTGTTTTTGTTACCCAAAAGTTTCTACTATTCCTGTGTTTTCTAGAGATGTTCAGTTGTCCTTTGATGAAGTTTTTGATTCTCTTGGGCTCGTTCTACTCTACTTAGGCTTTCTTCCTTTGTTGCTAAAATAGCTATGAAATCTAATGGAAGAGTAGGATTATAGCCATACATGACTTCAAAGGGAGACTTATTGCTTAAACTATGAGTAGACCTATTGTAAGCAAACTTAACAATAGGGAGACACAAGTCTCAATCAGTAAGATTCTTGCTAACTGTTGCTCTTAGTAAGGTACCAAGAGTATGATTAATAACCTCCGTCTAGCCGTCTGTTTGTGGATAGAACGGGGTACTATACATTAGTTTAGTACCAAGTCTTCTTAATAATGTCTTCCAGAAAAAGCTAAGAAACTTAGTGTCTCTATCAAACACTATGATGTGTGGAAAACCATGTAGTTTTACAATTTCTTACATAAAAAGTTAGTTATAAAAAATGCTTCATTCATTTTGTGGTAAGGTATAAAATGGGACATTTGTTGAAATGATCAACAACAACCATAATAGAATCATTTCCTCTTTGTTTCCTAGGTAGACCCAAAATAAAATCTATGCTGATATCAGTTTAAGGTTGAGTAGGTATAGGCAAAGGAATATATTTACCCTAAACTCCTTTCTTTCCTTTTGCTCTCTTATAGACCCCACACCTTTCTAGGACCTTATGAACATCCTTCATCATACTCCTCCAATAAAAATGTTCTTTTAACAAAGCCAGAGTCCTTTTTTCACAAAAATGATCAGATAACCCTCTATCATGTGTTTCCCTCACTAACAATTCTCTAATAGACCCATAAGGTATACATAATTTTCTAGCCTTATACAAAAAGCCATCAATCATATAATACTCCTCAAATATTATCCCCCTAAAACATTTTTCAACTACTATTTTTAGAAATTCATCATCACATATTGTTTCTTCAGCAATTCAAATCTAAGCAGTTTCGATTGTAGAGAGGTGATAAGTACATACCTACATGACAAAGCATCAACTACCATATTCGCGTTACTCTTCTTATACTTAATCACATATAAGACACTCTCTAGAAACTCTACCCATTTGGCTTGGCATTTTGATAGATTTTGTTGACCTCTGAAATGTTTTAAGGATTCATGATCTATATAGATAATGAATTCTTTTGGAAGAAGATAATGCTACCATGTCATGAATGCCTTTACTAAGGAATTGAATTCCTTATCATATATTGAGTAGCTTAAAGGTGCACCACTCAATGTTTCACTGAAATATGTAATGGTTTTATCCTGCATCAACACAGCACTAATCCCTATCCTTGAGGCATCACACTCCAATTCAAAAACTCTATCAAAATCAGGTAAAACCATTATTAGAGCACTAGTAAGCTTTACCTTTATCTCCTCAAAACTCTTTTAGGCCTTCTCACCCTAAATAAAAGGAACATTTTTCTTTATCAGTTCAGTTAAAGGATTGACAATACTACTGAAGTTATGGACAAATCATCTATAAAATGAAGCTAGTCCATGAAAACTTCTTACCTCAGCAACTAATTTTGGTGTTGACCACTCAATAATGGCCCTCACTTTCTCCTTATCCACCCTGACACCAAAACCAGATATAATAAATCTTAGAAATGTTACCTTAGTTTGATAGAAAGAACACTTCTAGAGATTAGCATACAATTGTTGCGGCCTTAGTACTAAAAACACAGCTTGTAGATGCTTCACATGATTTTCTAGGTTTTTGTTATAGATTAAAATGTCATCAAAATAAACAATAACAAATTTACCTAGAAACTCCTTCATCACATGATTCATTTACCTCATAAAAGTACTAGGGGCATTAGTCAAAGCAAGTGGCATGACCATCCATTCATATAATCCATGGCGTGTTTTAAAAGCAATCTTCCACTCGTCTCCTTCCTTCATCTAAATTTGGTGATATCCGCTTTTAAGGTCCACCTTGGAGAATACCTATGCACCATATAGCTCATCTAACATGTCATCAAGTCTAGGAATAGGATACTTGTATTTGATGGTGATTTTGTTGATGGCTCGACTATCAATGTACATCCTCCAAGTACCATCCTTTTTAGGGACAAGAAGGATTGAAACAGCACAAGGACTTATACTTTCACTGACAAAACCCCATTCTACCAACTCATCTACCTAACGCTTCAATTCTTTAGCCTCTTTAGGATTCATGCGGTATACAAGTTAGTTTGGTAAAACTGATCCTAGCTGAAAGTTAATGGTGTGCTTAATACCACTCAGAGGCGTTAATCCCTCTGGCAATTTATCTGTAAAAAGATCGTTGCAGTCATCTAGTACCTGAGATACCACAAGAGGTAGATGCTTATGCTTATCCATCTCTAGGGCATATCTCATCTGCAATAAATATACTGGTCTCTCATGAGCTATGGCCTCCTCCAACTCATACTGTCCCACCAATAAGGTTTTCTTCTTCCCGGTCTTACTTATTTGCCTCTAAGCCTCTTAGACCTTTGAAGGTGACATTGGGTTCAACATTATACGTTTTCCCTCTTTCTAGAGCACATAAGTATTTTTGAAGCCATTATGTAAAACCCTCATGTCATATAACCAAGGCTTGCCAAGCAATATATGGGATGCACACATAAGAAAAATGTCACATATAATCTCATCATGATATTTATCCTCTATGTTGAAAGGTACCTTAGCCCTCTAGATAACATGTAGACTACCTTGTTTACTCAGCCAATGCAATTTATAGGGTTTGGAATGTGGGGTAATGACTAGTTTCAATTTAGTCACTAATGATGCAGCCACTACATTAGTACAATTACCACCAATAATAATAGCACACAAATTACCTTGTACCCTGCAAGAGATGTAAAACAAATTTTCCCTTTGCTCATCATCATTAGTAGGAAAAGAAGTTATAGCTTGACATAGTACATTAATGGATAAAACTGATCATTTCCTTTATACTCATGTACTACAACATTTATGTCACCGTAATACTCATCTAATACTATTGACAGATTTGTGACGTCAAGCATATCTTCCTCATCTTCCTCACTCTTGACCTCTATAGTAGTCATAACCCTTCTATTTGGATACTGAGCAGCCATATGTCCAAAACCCAAGCATTTAAAACATTTGATTTGATGACTCTATCCTCCTGATGTCTTAGATACTGACAATTTGTTATCATTTCCTATAATTGTTTTTCCTTTCCCCACTATCTCCTTCTCCCCTGTACTATCCTACACCACTAGGCTCTTTTCTACATTTCTATTATATTCCCCTCTATTAACTTGTTTATCCTCAGAACCATATAGTTTTATAGAAGTCCTATACCTGTTGCTCGCTATTCTAAATGGATTGGATCGCCTCTATCTTTCCACTTTTAGAGCTAGCTGGATGGCCTCATCAAGGGTATCATACCCCTAGAGCTCTATAATGCAGACAATTTCATACTTTAACTTTGACACAAATCGTACTAGGGTTTGTTTAACAGGTTCGACTGACCCACATTTGATCATCAATGTCTCAAACTCCTATACATATTAATCAACTGTTTTGCCTCCCTCTTTAGTATTTGGAGACGCATAAACAACTCCTGCTTATAGTACTTAGGTATAAACCTCCTTCTCATAACCCATTTCATTTCCTACCAGGTATGTATCTTTACCTCACCATCTCTTCGTCTACTAGTCATAAGATTTTTCCACCATAAGGCGGCATAACCAGTAAACTCTACAGCTGCAAGATGAACGCGAGTGTGATCGTTAATCTCATAACATTCAAATAGGCCCTCGACCTTGTCCTCCCAATCCAAGTAGTCTTTTGTAGAACCCTTTCCAACAAATGAAGGCATATGCAATTTTACATATTTTGAGCCCCGAGGCAGTCTGAACTCACGATTAGGGTAAGGCTTATTTTCAAAATTATCATCCTTTTCCTCCTTAAAATCATGATAATCTCCTTCTACCCCCTACCCCTATTACCTCCAACAGCTCATTCTTTGTAAGCATTCTAATGGGTTACTTGAGGTGGGAGTGCCTGTAGATTTGCCATTGGTGGTTGTGGCATCGTCATTTGATCTACCCGTGTTGCTAATGTAGCAACAATAGTGGTGAGATCCTGTAATTGTTCCTCTAGTGTTCTTCCACCTGCTTATTAGCCTCATTGCCAATTCCACCATTTACACTATCATTCGACATGGCTTTTGAATTAAGCTTTTGAAAATTCCCTTCTTTTTTTATATATATAATCATAATCACTCCTACACAACAATTCCTCCAACCAATACTCTTCACAGCACACAAGAACAATTCAACACAAGCTTCAAGGTCACACTCACACCCACAGCACAACACTCACACTTCACGGTACACACACACACCCTCAAACCACAACATATACTCCACGGCAGCACACACACATACCTATGGTATAACACACCATCAAACTACAACATACACTCTACAGCAACACACACACACACCCATGGTTTAACACACAACCAATGCAACACATACGCCATGACTTCACTCACACACCCACGGTGTAAAACACATAAGGACACTTCCACAATATACATAAAAACTCCTTCAAAGTTCAACTCACTTCAAGACACAAAGCACACTCCACTAAGACTCACACACCCACGGTGCACTTCACAGTCACGGCACACTTCCACAATCACAATACAAAAAATGATTCTAAGCTTTAGTCAAAGTGCATTCAAAGGGAATTAATGTATAATTTACTACACAAGGTAAATATGGAATCAATTTGAAAATATTTCCTAACCTTCACAGCAAGGTCTCACGATAAGAGTCCCTAACTTAATCCCTCCTTCGAATTCAATCACAACAACAATTGTATTACGGTACAATTTAACAGAAGAACTTCAATTCCATTTCACATAAATTTCAATTTTGAAATGAAAGAACAAGAACCCTAAATCCCCAATTTTTGATTCACGAATTCCCTTCTCTAAACTTCGCTCTGATACCAAATTATGATGTGCTCTAAATGAATAATTCAACACAAATCAAAGAAGGAAGAACAATTGATTCTGATTCCTAGCCAATTGCGTGAACTTAGCTTGAGAAGAACCCTAATTTTCGTGAAATGAAAAAAGGAACAAATGAAATCCAATTACGTACTAGATATTACACAAATGACACCGTTTTTTAATTGTGATGTGCTCTAAATGAATAATTCAACACAAATCAAAGAAGGAAGAACAATTGATTCCGATTCCTAGCTAATTGCATGACCCTAACTTGAGAAGAACCCTAATTTGTGTGAAATGAAAAGAGGAATAAATGAAATCTAATACGTAACAGATATTACATACCAGTGATAATTGGAAAGGACTTAAGAATGATTGATGTTATGTACAAAAATCCTTAAGTGATACGAACCACACCAACCCGTGACGAAACCCAATACCTATACGTTCGAAATTCGTTGCCTAAGACGCCCAAACACCTAAAGTGGAAACCGCGATCCGTTGTCTATAAGTGAGACAAGAACCTTGGTATAAAGTGAAGACGCCACAATCGGGATGAAAGACCGATTGATAAGTCGGGATGAACGTCACGGAAATCAATCCGATAAGTTCGGTTTAGTTCTTGAAGAACCAAGAGAGGTGCCTCTCAAAGATGTTTAATATTCAAAGATGTAAATTCTTTGATGTTCTAAACCCTAGGAGCTTTTATACTAGGGTTACAATTCGTGTAAAACAAGTCCAAAATGACGTAGTTTCAATAAGTGGCGTAAAAACGTGAAAACAGAACAGCTGGCCGGCCGGGGATACACGGCCATGTACATGACCGTGTACTTTTCTGTGCAACTTCTGGCAACATATACGCCCGTGTACTTTGGCTGTATATCTTTCTGTGCAACTTTTGGCGACATACATGCCCGTGTACTTTGGCCGTGTATCTTTTTGTGGATTTGCTTGACTACATACACGGCCGTACCTTAAAAGTACACACCCTCTTCAACCCGTGTCTAGTGTGACTTGTATAAAAGCAAGGGTCTTCCCATGGTTATTCCAATCCGTTCCAACTTCATGATTGCTCCAATCCTTTCCGGCTTCATGGACAACCTTTATCAACCCGTTAAGTGCTTCCTTGAATCGTTTTGCTCGATTTCTTGTGATCGGTCCAGGCGGCACTTCAAGAGGATCCACATTTCTTCTTCTGGCTTGGTTCTCATCCTAGATCTCATCATTAAGCCAAGCTCACTACAATTCTCTATGGTAGAATTGATAAGGGTTATGTGACAAGTGATGAGATCCATGATGAGAGCTAAGCCGAAAGAAGAAATGTGGATCTTCTTAAAGTGTCACCTGGACCGATCACAAGAAATCGAGCGAAACGATTCAAGGAAGCACTTAACGGGTTGATAAAGGTTGTCCATGAAGCCGGAAAGGATTGGAGCAATCATGAAGTTGGAACGGATTGGAACAACCATGGGAAGACCCTTGCTTTTATACAAGTCACACCGGACATGGGTTGAAGAGGGCATGTACTTTCAAGGCATGACCGTGTAGGAATATCAAGATTGCAGGGAATCATACACGGCCAGACACATGGCTAAAAGGCACGACCGTGTAAGGAGATAAGAATTGGCACATAATCATACACGGCCAAAGTACACGGCCGTGTATCCCCTGCCAGCCAACATGTTTTGTTTTGTTATTTTTACGCACTTATTGAAGTGACATCGTTTTGGCTTGTATTTTCACGAATTGTAACCTTAGTATAAAAGCTCCTAGGGTTTAGAACAACATACAACTTACTTCTTAGAACATTAAACATATTTGAGAGGCTCCTCTCTTGGTTCTTCAAGAACCAAATCGAACTTATCAGATTAATTTTCCATGGCATTCATCTCGACTTATCAATCGGTCTTTCATCCCGATTGTGGCGTCTTCATTTTATACCAAGGTTCTTGTCTCGCTTATAGACAACGGGTCACAGTTTCCACTTTAGGTGTTTAGGCGTCTTAGGCAACGAATTCCGAACGTATTGGTATTGGGTTTCGTCACGGGTTGGCGTGGTTCGTATCAGTTTGGTATCGGAGCTTAGGTTTGTCAAAACATCAAGTTCGGTTGAGGAAGGTAACATCAAAACCCTAACTCCAATCGTTCATATCAATTGTTAGCATTCAATTTCGTAGTATTCATTGTCTATCGATAGTGTAGTATCTACTAGTCACTAGTCGATTGTTACAAAAAAAAGAGAGAAAAAATCACGAAAAAAAAAGAAGAGAAAAGAAAAGAAAGACAAGAGAAACGTGATCAAGAGTAACAACAAAGACAAAAAAAAAAAATCGGATAAAAAAAGAGAGGTAAATTTACGAACCCTAGAGTTGCTTTGGATTCTACGGAAGGGAATTAGTGTAGTTTGGGTTAGTTCCAAGAGAATTGAGAAGAGGAGTTGGCGAGTTGATATCATCGTTGTTTGTGAGAATACACGAGTGACTATGTGATATCATCATTTGAGCGAAACACGTAAGGGAGTGTATCGTGAGGTTTAATTTTATATATATTTGTGTTAATACTAATCTTTTCTGCAAGAACTATGTCGAGACAACATTCTCTTGAAGGTGAGAGGGGAATGTTTGATGCTAGGTTAGTAATTGAGGTGTTGAGGGGTGAAATGAAGAGAATGTTTCAGGAGGGAATGGAACAAATTCATGAGACAGTAGAGCAAAGACTAGAGCAATCCACAAACGTATTCCAAGGGCGTAAGAGGAAAAGTCGTTCTAGGAGAGTACAAAGGGGTGGAGATGAAATGTCAGATGATGACTTTGATGAGCCTTCTGTCGGGAGTTATAGAGGTTATAGTGGTCGGAATAGAGGAATTAGGGATTGGGAAGATAGAGGAGATAGGAATAGAGAGGATGATCAATTGAGTAGCATAAAGATGAAGATTCCTCCTTTCCAAGGGAAGAATGATCCCGAGGCATACTTAGAGTGGGAGAAAAAGGTGGAGATGGTATTTGATTGTCACAACTATAGCGGGAGAAAGAAAGTAAAACTTGCTACCATTGAATTTTCAGATGATGCTATAGTGTGGTGGGATCAACTAATGTTAAATAGAAGAAGGAGTGGCAAGCCACCTATTGAGTCTTGGGAAGAGATGAAAAGAGTGATGAAGAAGCGGTTTGTGCCTGTGTATTACTATCGTGAATTGCACAACAAGTTGCAAACTCTGAGGCAGGGAAGTCGAAGTGTAGATGAGTATTTCAAGGAGATGGAAGTCACTATGATTAGGGCGAATGTAGAGGGGGATAGAGAGGCTACAATGGCTAGGTTTCTTGCAGGGTTGAATAGAGAAATCCAAAATGTGGTTGAATTACAGCATTATGTAGAATTGGAGGATATGGTTCACATGGCTATAAAGGTTGAGAACCAGCACAAGAGGAGAGGTAGTAGTAATGCACGGTTTCAACAAGGTAATGGTTCATTCACTTGGAAGACTAATCAATGGAAGAAGGAAGAAAAGCCTTTACCCACCAATCCAAAAGGGGAGCTGAGGCAAGCGGGTTCTACCCTTGGTAACCAAGGTAACCCTGATTCTTCTACTTCTAGAAATTGTGACATTAGATGTTTTAAATGCCAAGGTAGAGGCCATATTGCTAGTCAATGTCTAAATAGGCGTGTGATGATTTTGCGTGATGATGGAGAGTATGAGACTGAGGGGGATAGTGAAGAAGATGATATGCCTCCATTAGAGGATGCTAGTAATGATGAGGAGCCTGCAATGGGAAGGCTAGTGGCAGTAGTAAAGCGAGCGTTGAATGTGCAGGTGAAGGAAGAAGAGGAGGTGCAAAGAGAGAATATATTTCATACTAGATGTTACCTAGGAGATCACATTTGTAGTTTGATCATTGATAGAGGGAGTTGCACCAATGTAGTGAGTAATTTTATTGTTGGGAGGCTGGGGCTCAAAACTGTTAGACACCCTAGTCCATATAAATTGTAGTGGTTGAATGATAGTGGAGAAACTAAGGTGAGTAAGCAAGCCTTGATTGGGTTTTACATTGGTAGGTATGAGGATGAGGTGTTATGCGATGTAGTGCCTATGCAAGCATGTCATGTGTTGTTGGGGAGGCCATGGCAATTTGATAGGAAGGTTGTTTATGATGGTTTTTCTAACAAGTATACGCTTGTTCACCAAGGGAAAAGCTTTAATCTTAAACCTTTAACACCTAAGTAAGTGTATGAGGACCAGTTGCAGCTACAACAGTCTTTTGCAAAACATAAGGTGAGTGAAAAGTAGAGGGAGAGTGAGATAGCGAAAGACAATGAGAAAGAAAAGGAATATAAAAGTCAAGATCAAAAGGAAAAAGAGAGGATGACTGGAAAGAGTGTGAGAGGCCAAGTTGAAGGGGGATCAACTTTAGTGGTGATTGAAATGGAGAGGGCAATCTTGCAAAAGGAGAGTTGTGTGGCAAGAGCGAGTGTAGTAAGGAGAGCGTTAGTGATGAGGCAACCTATGTTATTGCTGGTTTTTAAAGAAACATATTTGACTACTAACAAACTATCTAACTCTTTGCCTAGTGTGGTTGTATCTCTTGTGCAGGACTTTGAAGATGTCTTTCCTGAGGAGATTCCAAAGGGATTACCACCTATTCGTGGTATTGAGCACCAGATTGACCTTGTACCCAGAGCATCGATTCCAAACAAGCCAGCTTATAGGAGCAATCCGGAGGAGACAAAGGAACTCCAAAGGCAGGTCGATGAATTAATGGAGAAGGGGTATGTTAGACAAAGCATGAGTCCATGTGCAGTGCCTATGATTTTGGTGCCTAAGAAGGATGGGACATGGAGAATGTGTGTTGACTACCGCACCATCAACAACATTACGGTAAAGAATCGTCATCCCATTCCTCGTTTAGAAAACTTCTTAGATGGGTTATATGAGTATAGTGTCATTCCTCATGAGCCTTGGATAAACACTTCTATAGATTTGTGTTAGGATTATCTAGGCCTAGGCATGGTTGAGATTATATTTTTGTGGTTGTGGATAAGATTTCTAAAGTGGTTCATTTCATTCCTTGTCATAAAACTGATGATGCTATACACATTGTTGATTTGTTCTTTAGAGAGGTAGTGCGTCCGCATGGAATACCTAGGAACATTGCTAGTGATCGAGATGTGAAATTTTTGAGTCATTTTTGGAGAGTATTGTGGGAAAAGTTGGGAACTAAACGGGAGTTTTTTATTATCTGTCACCCACAAACTGATGCGCAAACTGAGGTGGTTAACAGTACTTTAATTCAATTGTTGAGGGCAATCATAGAGACGAACATTAGGACCTGGAAGGATTGCCTACCATTTGTGGAGTTTGCATATAATAGGGCTTTACATAGCACTACTCATTGTTTACCATTTGAGATTGTGTATGGTTTAAACCCTCTGGCTCCTAATTATTTATTGCCATTGCAACTTAACAAGTTTGTGAGTTTTGATGCTGATTCTAAGGCAGATTTCGTGAGAAAGCTACATACACAGGTAAAGAGTAGGATTGAAAAAAAAAATGCCAAGGTTGCTTCAAGGGTGAACAAGGGCAGGAGACCCATGATTTTTCAGCCTAGAGATTGGGTTTGGGTGCATTTTCGCAAGGAGAGGTTTCTATTGCAGAGGAAATCCAAGTTGAAGCCTAGGGGAGACGGTCCATTTCCGATGCTTGAGAGAATCAATGATAATGCATACAAGAAAAATTTACCAGGTGAGTATCCAGTAAGTGTCACATTTTATGTTACTGATCTGAGTCCATTTGATGCAGGCAATGATTTGAGGACAAATCCTTTTCAAGAGGAGGGGAATGATGAGATCCATGATGAGAGCCAAGCCGGAAGAAGAAATGTGGATCCTCTTGAAGTACCGCCTGGACCGATCACAAGAAATCGAGCGAAACGATTCAAGGAAGCACTTAACGGGTTGATAAAGGTTGTCTATGAAGCTGGAAAGGATTGGAGCAATCATGAAGTTGGAACAGATTGGAACAACCATGGAAAGACCCTTGCTTTTATACAAGTCACACCGGACAGGGGTTAAAGAGGGCGTGTACTTTCAAGGCACGGCTGTGTAGGAATATCAAGATTGCACCGAATCATACACGGCCAGACACATGGCTAAAAGGCACGGCCGTGTAAGGAGACAAGAATTGGCACAGAATCATATACGGCCAAAGTACACGGCCGTGTATCCCCTGCCGGCCAACATGTTTTGTTTTGTTATTTTTACGCACTTATTGAAGTGACGTCGTTTTGGCTTGTATTTTCATGAATTGTAACCCTAGTATAAAAGCTCCTAGGGTTTAAAACAACATACAACTTACATCTTAGAACATTAAACATATTTGAGAGGCTCCTCTCTTGGTTCTTCAAGAACTAAATCGAACTTATCGGATTAATTTTCCATGGCATTCATCCTGACTTATCAATCGGTCTTTCATCCTGATTGTGGCGTCTTCATTTTATACCAAGGTTCTTGTCTCGCTTATAGACAACGGGTCGCAGTTTCCACTTTAGGTGTTTAGGCATCTTTGGCAACGAATTCCGAACGTATTGGTATTGGGTTTCATCACGGGTTGGTGTGGTTTGTATCAACAAGAACAAGCTCTTTCACGGTAAAGAAGTCAATTTTCTAATTTGAAAAGTGTTTGAAAAAAACCTAAACAATAAGTATTTATACCTAGTATAAATATGGGAAATACAACAATTTTAAAATGAGGCTTGAGCATGTCCTATAGGAGCACTTGGAAAACCGGTTCATGCACGTGAAATGAGGTGAAGTATGGCCGATTTCTCCAAGTGAAATGAAGGTGATATAAGGCCAGTTCCCTTTGTCTTTTGTAGGTTCAAGTATAGCTTACACACTTGACAATAGTGTGTTAGTTCGCCATCCTATAAATTTGACAAATGTACTTGATGAAATGCAAAGCAATTATACAGTGGAAATGAAGATACTAAACAAATATCTTTGGGGGTCTAATTGTTCAAAGAGGACCCTCATCGCCAAATTTTGTAAACCTTTGGCTCTTGCTCTAGTGATGGGTCCTGTAAGTGAATGATTCCTATTAGAGGGTAAGGGCCTAAGTTTCATGTGCAAATGGGCACTAAATGAAGGGATTTTGGCTACTTATGTGATAGCTTAAACTCATTGGGTAATAGGATAAGTTAGTCAATGGACTAACATGTTTGTTAAGGGATTGTTTTAGGTTAAATCACCTAAAATTTTTGGTAATGGTCTTTTCCACAAGAATTAAGGTCTTATCTATGCCCTAAACCTACAAACCTAAGAGTACATGGTGGATTATAAGCCCTTGGATCAAGTGTGTTGTTACCCCCTCCTCTATTGGATGTAGCCTACAATCCATGGGGATTTCCGAGGCATTAAATTATTTTGTTTGCTATTTAATCAATGTAGGTTAATTACGGATTACTTAGGTTACTTCTTAGATTTATAAATGGATCATTTGTTTAAAATAATGATAGGAGTGAATTGGAAATTTTGCTCTTCTTGCTTTGTGCCATTTAGGCATAATCTTGGGGAAATCATTTCCTACCAATTACATTGTTTGATTTGATTAATCAGTCAAGCTAATTCTTATTAAATTATGTGATATTTTATATTATTCTTAGGGTAAATTATCAATTTTAAGGTTTCGGTTTCAATTGAGTAAAAATTTAGGGTTTTTTGAGCTTGGGATTGATTTCGGCAATTTATAATGTAACTTTAGCGTTTGTTAGTTTGTTTAGGATTTAGGGATTTAGAATTAAGGTCTTGAGTAAACCTTGGTTTGGGTTTATAAATCTTAATGTAATGGTTTGGGGTCGAGATTCATTTAGGGTTTTAATCTTTTAAGTTTCGGGTGCACTAGTCTTGTCCATGATCCTAAAGCAAATCTTAAGTTTGAACTCTGATAGGAATCAAAATTTGACAAGACCTATCATTAGGGCAAAAACTAAAGGATTTTGAATCTTGGCGATGAGGGCCCATTTTCAACAAATCGACCCTGAAATTATTCGTTTACTAACCTCTTTTATCTTATTTATGTATTATATATTCTAACAGGCATACTTATCATATTTTATAGGGCAATGGATAAACTTACTCAAACTTAGCTTGTGGGTTATCCATGGTCTAACTTGAACCGGCGATGAGTTGGGCCGAGGAATCTTATGGAAGAGCTCGTATGATGAAGACTATTTTCTTTTATTTTGTAATTGTTATTTAGACCATTTTATGTTGTAATGTTCTTTTGGGACACTTTCATTTTGATTATAATTGTCATTTAGGACCGACCACCTTAAAAGTGGCATAGTTGTAATTTTGTGCATTTTCTAACCCTAAAGGGAGCAAGTATAAATACTTGCTTAAAGTAGGGTTTGAGGAAGCCATTTTTTCAAAACAGAACATAAACTTTACATGTGGGAATTAGGGCTCTTCCTAGTTCAATTTCTCTTATCAATTTCAATCTCAAGAATTGGAATTGTAGCGAGTGCAACAAGGGAAATTGTGAGTCATATCAATTTCTAATTGTTGTGTTTTCTTTTCATCTCTAGTGAGTCATATCTAGGGTTGGATTGAAGTCTTCTTGGTTAGATTTTTGATTTCTTTTGTAATCAAACCTTCATTGCATAATTGATTGGTTTTTAGCACTTGTTAACTCCATCAATTTGTACTTATTCTTGTGGCGTGGAGCTTCTTTGTTGAAAGGAGGATCATGGTTTGATTTGTGTATTGTTGATTGGATTTCTCTTGGAATTAAGTTGGTTAATTGATTCAATTGAGGATTAACATCTTTGTAGATTTCATTTCCTTGATTTTATCATTTGATTCATCATTCCTCAATTAGGGTTCACGTAATTTTTTACCCCTTTAAACTAGTTGGCTTTTGTGAATTGAAGTTGTTCAATTGGTTCATTTGATTGTGCTTAGACCTTGGTTTTAGGCACATCATCTTTTGGTATCAGAGCTTTCATATTTGGATATTTAAGATTGATTCACATCCTAGTTGAAGAATCGGTCATAAACTTTGAGGATTTGACGCCATTGTTCATGTGATTGGAAGCTAGTTTGATTGACATTGTTTATTTTTCTTTCAAATTAGTTTTGCATGTGCTTAATACCCTTTTAGGCACATCAAACTCACACTTTCATGTTAGTTTTTCGATACATTTCGTAATACTCCCATTAGACTTAGCTCTTAATCTTGGGAATTTTCGTGGCCAAACTCTTTGTTGAAGAGGGTTCAAAGATTATTTAGAAAGTTAAGAAACCTTGGTCTCATCTTTCTGCACTTAGTCGTGCATCATATCTTCTAATTTCATCAAACTTTTTTGAATTTGTTGACTATGCATCATACTAATTGATTTAAACCATTGTTTGTTCCTCATTGTGCATCATATCAATTAGAATTATGGAAGAGCTCGTATGATGAAGACTATTTTCTTTTATTTTGTAATTGTTATTTAGACCATTTTATGTTGTAATGTTCTTTTGGGACACTTTCATTTTGATTATAATTGTCATTTAGGACCGACCACCTTAAAAGTGGCATAGTTGTAATTTTGTGCATTTTCTAACCCTAAAGGGAGCAAGTATAAATACTTGCTTAAAGTAGGGTTTGAGGAAGCCATTTTTTCAAAACAGAACATAAACTTTACATGTGGGAATTAGGGCTCTTCCTAGTTCAATTTCTCTTATCAATTTCAATCTCAAGAATTGGAATTGTAGCGAGTGCAACAAGGGAAATTGTGAGTCATATCAATTTCTAATTGTTGTGTTTTCTTTTCATCTCTAGTGAGTCATATCTAGGGTTGGATTGAAGTCTTCTTGGTTAGATTTTTGATTTCTTTTGTAATCAAACCTTCATTGCATAATTGATTGGTTTTTAGCACTTGTTAACTCCATCAATTTGTACTTATTCTTGTGGCGTGGAGCTTCTTTGTTGAAAGGAGGATCATGGTTTGATTTGTGTATTGTTGATTGGATTTCTCTTGGAATTAAGTTGGTTAATTGATTCAATTGAGGATTAACATCTTTGTAGATTTCATTTCCTTGATTTTATCATTTGATTCATCATTCCTCAATTAGGGTTCACGTAATTTTTTACCCCTTTAAACTAGTTGGCTTTTGTGAATTGAAGTTGTTCAATTGGTTCATTTGATTGTGCTTAGACCTTGGTTTTAGGCACATCATCTTTTGGTATCAGAGCTTTCATATTTGGATATTTAAGATTGATTCACATCCTAGTTGAAGAATCGGTCATAAACTTTGAGGATTTGACGCCATTGTTCATGTGATTGGAAGCTAGTTTGATTGACATTGTTTATTTTTCTTTCAAATTAGTTTTGCATGTGCTTAATACCCTTTTAGGCACATCAAACTCACACTTTCATGTTAGTTTTTCGATACATTTCGTAATACTCCCATTAGACTTAGCTCTTAATCTTGGGAATTTTCGTGGCCAAACTCTTTGTTGAAGAGGGTTCAAAGATTATTTAGAAAGTTAAGAAACCTTGGTCTCATCTTTCTGCACTTAGTCGTGCATCATATCTTCTAATTTCATCAAACTTTTTTGAATTTGTTGACTATGCATCATACTAATTGATTTAAACCATTGTTTGTTCCTCATTGTGCATCATATCAATTAGAATTAAATAAATCCTAGTTAGGTTTAATTTTGGTAAGTTATGTCCAAGTTCAAATCATTCATATCCTTTACTTTTAATTCATAAACCATAAACACAAGAAAAACCTTGAAAATCAAATATTGTTCAATATCCATAACAATCTAATTTTTATAGATTTTTGAGGAAATCCTAGTGCCATATTAAATAAGAGTGTATCATGTATAAATTATCTTACCATCTCCTACATTTATGAGAGCTTTAGTTGGAGCTAAGATGGGCGAACCTTGAATCAATGGTGCAACATCACCTTCATCCATGTTTAGGATTGAAAAATCAATTGGAAAGATGAATGGGCCAACCTTTACCAAAAAATCTTTAGATTTTTGAAACTAGCTCTTTAGCTTTCACTAACCATAAAAAGATCCAAAAAAAATAAAAAAGTGAAGTTGGAAAATCTAAAAAAAAAATTGCGAAAAAATATAAATAAACAAAGAAAAAGTAATGATTAGATTAATATGATATTGGTGTTTTTAAAATCCTAGTCCATGACAATAGAGCCAAAAACTTGGTATTAGTCTAATCCTCTATCCTAAGACCTAAAGGCAAGTGCACCTATTGATATTATAGTATAGTAGATTTTAATATCAAGTGAGGATCCCATAGAGACTCCAATTACAAGTAATACACTTTTTCTGATCATCTAACTGGCAAAATTAAATTTTTATGCCAATTTTAAAGTAAACTAAAAGAAACAAGAACTAAATAATGCTGGAACATAAGATATGAGATAACCAATGATAAAATCATGCACCTGGACGTTGCATCCCCCGAGAATTACCAATGCGATTAATTAATTATTATCTAATCTCATTATCGCATTCTCAGACCCTATGAATTTTTAAATTGAACTAACATCTCTCTTAGGGTTATCAATTTATAACCTTAGGTTGATCAATTAGAATTCTTTCCTAATTAAAACTTGTAGAATGGCATTATTGTTTCATGAATTCTGCTACTAGGTTTGACTCTAATTTGAATGATTAACGTCTTGTTCTGTTTAACATAGGATCTTCTGATCTCTATACATGAAATTAGGTGTTGAATGAATACACTGGAAATATTAACTCGACTAAAACAATACAAAACACACAAATAGATTCCAAGAAAATGACAAATCAATTGAATAATAAGGATCGATCATAATTTCAACCTTGGGTTCATTACATTTGAGTACAAAATAAACTGCACTACAATCATCATGAAATGGAAACAAAAACTACTAAAAGAACAATTGATAACGAAATAGTAACAAAAACTAAATGGAAATCCCCTAAACTATCTTCTTACGCCTTTATTACATCCCTAAAACCTTATATCATCAATTAGCATTTAATCCTCTTTCTATAATGAAAAATCATATCTTCTATGTTAGTTACATGGCTACAACACAACTATTTACATGTCCATGTAACTCTTAAATGGAAATTTTCAACAAATACAGGAATCACAACTTAACATGATCACAACATATGCGTGTTGAGTACTCTTGTTAGCTTGATGGATACTTCACTTGGTCGTGTACTTTGGTTCTTTAACACTACCTTTTTCCCATCTGTACAAGCCACCAATATGGGTGTGTTTGTGACCATGATAACTCTTTTAAATTACTTAACTTCTTTAATAAAGCTCGAATTGTGTGAAACTTGTGCTAAAATATTCTTTTAATCTAAATTTGCTTTAAAGGACCCAAAATCAAGATGTGAGCAAAACATAAATAATGAGTTTGCCAAAAACTAAAGCATAAGCAATGAGTTTGTAAATGCTCCAAAACATTGGTCACATTTTGTAGTTTCTTCAAACAATTAATAACACATTTGTTTCACGAAATTTGTGGTGTCTTGTTATTGCATTATGATTCAATATAATGCATTTTTAAATTTGAAAATCAAGCAATGTAAAATGAAAAATTAAAGATCTTAAAATTTACAAAAGCAAATGAATAACTCTAAAAAAGAAAAGAAAACATAAAAATAGATTCTTCTTGAAAAAATTTACACGAGAATTCTAAATAATAACCTAAAATACATTATTACTTTTGGAAACGAAAAAAAAAAAAAGAGACTATGTGACAGCATGGAGTAGATAGCTTTACTTTAGGGAAATCATTCCACCTAAAACTCTTTCCCCTTCCGTAGTGTGCTTTCACATATGATATTGTTTGTGATGGGTTAGGCACCTTGCAAATATATTCCATACAAAGTTAAAACAATAGTCCTCAATGGTAATGCATGATGTTTTTCAAAATTAGAATGGCATGATTAAATCATTATTTTCAAATTGATTAACAATTATCTATATTATTATTATTCTACATCTTGTTTCTTTATGAATTAAACCTTCGACATTCTTTTAGGGTATATTTGTTTCATGAAAAACAATTTTGGTTTTTCTTTATGAAAACTTTGAGGTTGCATGTTTTGCTATGTTAATCATAAAAGATTGCAAATAATAATAAATTATAAAAGTAAGCGATGAAAGATGATGAAAGTGATGAGCTCCCAGTGTTGGAGGTTCACAATAGGAGAAAATACTATTTTAAAAAAAGAAAAATGATTTCATCTTTCCAAAAAAAGGAAATCATTTTCTCTAGCTGTTGATATTTTTCATAACATTTGATTACCATGACTCGATGTCTAGTGTGACCTTTGCCTTCCACCATAAGTTGCTACTAAATGTATTAGTAACTACAACATCTTAAAATTACTATAAGAAAACTTTATAAGTAAAAGCCCCGTTTTGAAAAATCCAAAAAACAGACTCTCGAAATGGTTTTCCATCAAAGTAAACATAGCTTTTACTTTGCATGTATTCAAATTGAGAAAAAGAAGTATACATTTAGAGAAATCTCACATTAATTCACACGTTAGCAATGAAAAACTCTACTTAACACTTGCATACTCAAGGAAATGAAGGAAGGAAGTAATGTAAACAACAAAATCAAATGTAAAACAACATAAACATTTTTTTTTTGTTTTTTTACATCATTTTCAAGAGGAATAAATAGATCTATCAATTTACTTATTTTTTTATTATTATAAATAATCCTTAAACATTAATGAACATATTCATTATGCAATCAAATAATTTCAAAGGATTGAGCTTGTGGTGTTGGTGCTGTTATTTCTCTGATGACTTAAGCCTGCTCTTTTGGGACAAAGCAAAAGCATCAATGTCTGATGCAAGTACTATGACCGTTTATACATTTGCTTTCACAATCACGTGGATAATTGCATTCACGTGGTAGCGATTTGCTAAATGAAGTAGATATGTTCATAATGAGGAGCAAAAGAAACAAAACTTGAGCCATAAGAATATATTTTAATGAACCTCTCTCCATGACTCTAAGCTATATGTGTATTTGTTGTATGCAATGAATACTTAAGCGTGTCTTCTACATATTTATATATAGCTATACAGTCGAAAAATATTTTTTTTATACTTCTTCATGTTCCTATTAGTAACGAATGAACTCTCACTTTTTAGAAAGTAACAAATGATTGATATTCTTCTTCTTCTTTTTTTTTTTCTTTTTGCCACTCCATTACGTTTTGTGGAAATATCTATATAGTTTCCATACTTTCCAAATATTGGTAATGTGATTTACCTAATAAATTAATGAATTATCCAATAAGATCAAGTAATAGCTAGAATATCATTTAAGATTGCAAATGAGAGGCCATTCAAATGCATCTTCTACTTTAGCATTTTGTAATGGTGTTAATTTCACTAATAGAGAATGACTCGTAGCAAGATTTGGTAGATTGAATAAAAAAAATTAAACACATAGGGTTGAATAAGAAAATGTGGTAAACATTAAGGACTAAATTCATACTTCCCCCCTTTTTAAATACTTACTATCCTTACCACAAGTTTAATTATTATTGATATTTGCAAGACTAAAATCTTACATTCCTATCCTTACCACATAGTTAGATATTATTGATATTTGCACTCGAATTATTCAAATATGCAGTGTATTAATATTATTAATGAATGTTTTATCCATGAGAAAGTCTTCATATCTTCCATTTATTGATATTGATTGATGATAGGCTGTTAATGCACATAAAATTTCATTTCATAATGTTCGTACCTACTTTTAGGTTCTAATTTCTAAACACTAGCTAATGTTTGTAGACCAAAACTTATGCCATTATTACAGTTAAAAGCTTAAGCTATCATTATAACCAAAACTAATGCTATTTTCCAATATATATATATATACAATGCATGATCCATTTTATTAAAGTTGGATGTCGTTAGATTCACTCATTAGGTGACCAACAAAATTGTCACAAACATACATATTCTCCTCAATCTAAATGCAAGGGAATCTAATAATTAATTAGCTAAATATGATTTAAAGTACTTTAGCAACCGTAACTACTTCAATCAAGCCTAAGCGAATTCCCCAACCCCCACACATATATCCAATTTCATAAGCATCAATTATATTCGCATATTAGTGCACCAACTTACAAATACAAAACAAGCACAACAGTCATCAAATCATTTTCCTAACCATGTCACTTCTGGATGTAATAATCCAAGGGTAGCTCGGTGTTGAAGTCATTGTAACTTGGTTGGACAAGTAGTAATTCTACAAGCTCAAGTAGCATAAGAACTCTAGGTAGTTAAAGTAAATTCGTCTGTTTTATTAGTTTAGGTCCTTTCGGTGTTTTAGCCATAACTTTTTCATTTGAAGTCCACTTTGGTGAAGTCATCTTGGTCATTTGGATTTTGGAAATTGGGCTTTGGTTTTCATCAATTCTGGATGGCCATGTTTGTGTTTATTTTGAGGTCCTTTTTCTAGTTAAGCCTAAGGTTCAAGGAAAAACTCAATTTTAATTAACCTATAATTCTATTTGGGCCTTTTTTTGAGTATGTATGGATCACATGTGTTGTTATAAGCCTTTGGTTATTTTATTAGTGATTCAATGTTGTTCGCTAGGTTTTCGGTTTCTCTTATTGTTTACCCATAAGT
Source organism: Laguncularia racemosa (assembly GCA_037954665.1). Classification (NCBI taxonomy): domain Eukaryota; kingdom Viridiplantae; phylum Streptophyta; class Magnoliopsida; order Myrtales; family Combretaceae; genus Laguncularia; species Laguncularia racemosa. The sequence continues at coordinate 6,735,986 of JBBMOL010000025.1, read as the reverse complement.
CTTGTTTTTCATCCTAAATCAAAGGATTTAACTTTCCAACTTTTCCTAACGATATTCCACTAAAATTGTATTCTAGAAATGTTAGAAAGAAAGGGTGGGATTCTTCCTTGGTACTAATCTCCTTGTAGAAAACGAAATAAACTATTTTTCCATCTTTATTCATCTCTAATATGTGCTAATCATCACGTAATGCTTTTAAATGTTGGGAATCTCTTAATATATCAAAGCTAATTGCTTCTTATACTTCTTAATAGTGGTGAGCAAAGTAGGGGGTAATTCAAAGAGGTATCCTTTCCATTCATAATGCAACTTGCACATATACGCTGTTTTACAAGAGAGCTACAACATTGTCTTTTATCTTAGCTAAAGTCTATAACATATCTTTCGAAATTCTTGAGAAATATGATTAAAATCAACTTCTAAGGTTACAAAACTAGAGATCTTCCCAACTATTCTGACATACTCGTACATGATTAGAACATAATAAAAAGTGGGAGTAAGTTCTAGTTGATGCCTGCTCTTATTAGCCTCCTTTGAGCATACACTAACTCCACTTCCTTACTCCCTTTTGCTTGGCATGGACTTGATTTTTTCCTTCTGATTTGAGCACTTCCAATACTCCTTTAAGTGGTGTGGGAGGTCGCTGGAGTTGGTGGATTATGTGGGGGATTTTTGGGTAGTGGTTTTCCCTTAAAGGTGATGGTGTGGAAGATGGCTAGATGTGGTGGTGGTTGTTTATTCCTTTTTAGAGAGTGTTTTGTTTGGTTTTTTGGAGAAGAAAATCTGAGGGTTAGGGCCTAAGTTTCATGTGCAAATGGGTGCTAAATGACAGGATTTTTGCTACTTACATTATAGCTTAAACTCATTTGGTAATAGGGTAAGTTAGTCAATAGACTAACATGTTCATTAAGGGATTATTGATGTACCCTACAATTCAAATTGCAAACACACCAACACAAGTGCGTGATCACTAAAACAATCCAACAAAGGCATGATCAACAACAAGCTCTTGAACCCTAATTCATGTGGATTCAAATGGCAATGATGCTAAATTGTGATGAGGAACAATGCAATTGTATAATAAGTAAAGGATAACAATATAAATGAATTGAATTCCACTCAAATAAGACTTAAATCAAACATGAAAGATAAGAACCTTAATTCACGTAAAAGATAACAAGTAACACAACTAATTTGTATTTAGATATGATGCACTAGAAAAAAATTGGTAGCAACTAGAGAAGGATTGATATTATTCACAATCTCTTCAAGCTAATCTTGCCATAATTTCATAAGTGAAATTGATAAGAGTAAGGTTGCATGCAAGGACTCTCCTCACGGCAAAAAGGTGTATTTTCTTAAGTTTAAAAAGATCCCTCTAAACCCTATATAGCAAGTATTTATACTTGCTCCAATTAGGGTAAAAACAACAAAAACAAATTACAAATAAGCCACTCAAATGACCAGTTCTCAAACATAAAATTGCAAGTACAAATAAGTCTTCAAATGGCTGGTTCTTCACTTCAATATAACACATTGTGGACCGATGGGTGTAAGTCCAAGAATGTCCCATAATTGATCCTTAGTACCTTTTATTTGCCATCTTGTAAAACCTAAAACTTTACCTGCTACAATGCAAAGATAAAGTATTATTAGATAAATATAACAACATGTTGATATCTAGGCTCATGTATCCAATTTGGTTTCACCACTATTGGAACCATAAGGTTGATTCCCATCATCTCCTCGAGCATGTAAAAGATTTTCCCTCAAATCTAAGGGATCTTCTCTTGGATTAACACCCAGTGTTTGTGTTTGCATGTTGGCTTGAGGTCTTGAAGAGCTATTGGTGTTTCTAATCTGTTCCTAGAAAGAACGAACCTCAAACAGGAAAATAGGAGTCAAAATAATCTATATACCATCTTTCTGAAACATGTAAGTGTTTCTGAACCCATCATGGAGCACCTTCCTCTCAAATAACCAAGGCCCACCCAGCAATATATGAAAGGCGTACATAAGAAGCACATCACAAATAATCTTAGCACTGTATCTATCTCCTATATTGAATGGCAACTTTACCCTTTGTGTAACATGCAAACTACCTCGATCGTTTAACCAATGCAATTTATAAGGGTGTGGATGTGGGCTAATGGCTAGTTGTAAGTTATTTACTAATGTAGTAGATAAGTTATTAGTGCAACTACCACCATTGATGAAAAGAATATATAGGTTACCTCAAATCCGACAAGGTGTGTGGAATAGGTTCTCCCTTTATATATCCCTAACATCTGGAGATATGGTCATGACCTTACATAACACATTAATAGGTAAGTAATTTTCACCCTTTTTTTTCCTCATGTGTCTCAACATTTTGATTATCATAATATTCCTATAGAGTTATGGATAAATCTATAGGCTCAACAACTTCTTCCTAATCATCTTCTTCGTTGCCCACCATAATAGTTATCACCCTTTTACTAGGACACTACGCAGCCATATGTCCAAAACCAATGTATTTAAAACATTTAATCAGGCGCATCTTTCCACTAGTTGACTTTGGTACTGTCTACTTAAAATCATAACCAACTACCTCTTTACCTTTCCCAAAAACATTTTTCTCCTTATCAGTGATAGAGATATTTTTGTCTACAGCCTTAACATGTTCCCCTGCTCCCTTTTGTCCACCTATTTGACCATCTACTCCAATAGGTTTAGTAGAAGTACCATACCTGTTACTAGTGGCTCGAAAAAGATTGGATCACCTCTACCTCTCCATTTTCAAGTATAACTATATAGCCTCATCAAGTGTATTATACCTTTGCAACTTTACAATGCAGGCAATCTCATATTTCAACCCAGACACAAATCGTGCTAGGGTTAACTTAGGAGGCTCAACTAATCCTCATCCGATCATTAGTGTCTCAAACTCCTGTACATGGTCGTCTACTGTTTTGCCCTCCTACCTCAATGTTTGGAGACGCATAAACAGTTCCTACTTGTAATGTTTAGGTATGAACCTTTTCCTCAAAACTCGTTTCATGTCCCTTTAGGTATGTATTTCAGCCTCTTCATCCCTTCGTCTGTTAACCACTAGATTTTTCCACCACAAGGTGGCATAACCTATGAATTCCATAGCTACAAGACAAACCCTAGTGTTATCATCAATTTCATAACTCTCGAATAGAGCCTCAACTTTGTCCTCCCAATCCAAGTAATAATAAGGAAATCACTTCAACAACATAATTGAAATCATTTAATTCTTTAATGCACAATTTTCGGATCAAGGTAATAAGAACACTAAATTTCTGAATTCAAATTGCAATTCCCTCCTCTTAAACCTCAAGCTCTGATACCAAAAGATGATGTGCCTAAAACCAATATTAAGCACATATGATAGGAATCAAAATCCGACAAGACCTATCATTAGGGCAAGAACTAAAGGAATTCGAATTTTGGTGATGAGGGCCCATTTTGAATAGATTGTTACGAAATTATTCATAAATTAACCTCTTTTCTATTATTCTTGTATTATGTTTTCCAACAGGCACACTTATCATATTTTATAGGGCAATGGACAAACTCTCTCAGACTCAGCTTGTGGGTTATCCATGGACCAACTTAAACCGACGATGAGTTGGGCCGATGAATCTCATAGAAGACTGACATCTTGAAGACCAATTCCTTTTATATACTTTTCATTTCCATGGACTATTTATGTTGTTATCATTTTGGAACATTTTTATTTCCTTGTAATTTTCATTTAAGACTAGCTACCTTAAAAGTGGCAAACTTGTAATTTTGACCACTTTCTAACGCTAGGAGTAGCAAGTATAAATACTTGCTTAGAAGAGGGTTTGACGAGGCCATATTTTACAGAATTGAGAGACACTTTCACGTGTGGAATTAAGGTTCATTCCTTAGTTCAAAACTCTTATCAATTTCAACCCAAGAATTGGAATTGTGGCGAGTGCGACGAAGGGGAATTGTGACTCATATCGATTTCATCTTTGTTGTATGTTCATTTCTTAATACGAACCATGCCAACATGTGACGAAATCCAATACCAATACGTTCGAAATTTGCTACCCAAGATGCCAAACAATCGAGTGGAAACCGCGACCCGTTGCCTATAAGTGAGGCAAGAACCTTGGTATATTATGTAGACGCCACAATCGGGATGAAAGACCGATTGATAAGTCAGGATGAACACCATGGAAGAAAAACCCGATAAGTTCTAGAGTAGTTCTTTAAAGAACCAAGAGAGGAATTCTCTCAAAAGTGTTTTTTTCAAACTTCAATGTTGTATGTTCTATATTCTATCTGTTATAAACCTTAAGAGCTTTATATTAGGGTTTACAATTCGTAACAATAAAGGCCCAAAACGACGTAACATCATTAAGTTGCGGAAAAATGACAAAATAGAGACTTAAAGGCCGGCGGCGTAGGAGTGAAGGTCGGTGGCGTTGGAGTAAAGGCCTGCGGCATTGGAGCTGGCGTAAAGCATATACACGGCCGTGCCTTCTAGACGTGTATGTTTTTGTGGATATTCTTGACACCATACGCGGCCGTGCCTTTGAACTGTGTGTATGACCGTGTATGATTATGTGTAACCTCTAGACTCACTACACGGCTGTGCCTTGTAAAGATACGCCCTCTTCAACCTGTATCCGTTATGACTTGTACAAGAGCAAGGGCATTCTCATGGTTGTTCCAATCCATTCCGGCTTCATGATTGCTCCAATCCTTTCTGGCTTCGTGGACATCCTTTATCAACCCGTTAAGTGCTTCCTTGAATCGTTTCGCTTGAGTTCTTATGATCAGTCCAGGTGGCACTTCAAGAGGATCCACATTCCATCTTCTAGCTTAGCTCCCATCATGGATCTCATCATTTCTTTTCTAGTGAGTCATATCTAGGGTAGATTTGAATCATTCTTAGACATATTTGTGGTTATATTTCGTGGATAATCAATCTTGTAAGATTGATTGTTCATTGAGCACTTGAATTACATATATCATTTTAGTGATTGGCGTGAATTTGGGATTGGAGGGGGGAAGTGGATTTCACAGTTTTATTGCTTTCTTTGATCTGATTTCCATGTGGTTTTCAATCCTTATTGTGGTTACTTGGTGAATGTTACAAATAGAGATTATAATTACATCATTTGATCCACATTTTCCATCTAAATCTCTAAGGTGTTCATGTGAATTGTCTCCTTAGTGGACCGGTTTGTGATTGACTTGAGACTTGTTTTCATTGAGTCAATTGATTATGTTTCAAAGTGGTTTTGAGCACATCCTTTTTTGGTATTAGAGCTTGAGGTTTGTGAGAAGGGATTGTTGCAACTTGAATTTGAAAATTAGGGGTTTGTTGAGTAGCACCTTGATCCGAAAATTGTTGGCGTGAAACTTGAATTTTTTTTTTTTGTTGAGTTATTGAATTGTATCTTATTGATTAGTGGTTGAATATTTGGAGATTTAAACACTCTTGGATTCCATGGTATTTGGATATGAATGTGTAGTAAAATTTGAAGCAAACCATGAAGGATTGAGTGTAGTGTTCAATTGGAGAAGAGGATTTGTGTTGTGTACATTTATGTTCGGATTTGAGGAGTGGCAATTGAGATTTTAGATTTGAAATTTCCAAATTTGAGGTGTGAGTTAAGGAAGCAATTTGAATTTCAAAACACACATTAAGCAATTTGAACCTTGGTATATTATGTAGACGCCACAATCGGGATGAAAGACCGATTGATAAGTCGGTATGAACGCTATGGAAGAAAAATCCGATAAGTTCTAGAGTAGTTCTTTAAAGAACCAAGAGAGGAATTCTCTCAAAAGTGTTTTTTTTTTCAAACTTCAATGTTGTATGTTCTATATTTTATCTGTTTTCTAAACCTTAGGAGCTTTATATTAGGGTTTACAATTCGTAACAACAAAGGCCCAAAATGACATAACATCATTAAGTTGCAGAAAAATAACAAAACAGGGACTTAAAGGCCGGCGGCGTAGGAGTAAAGGCCGGCATAAAGCATATACACGGCCGTGCCTTTGAATTGTGTATATGACCGTGTATGATTCTATGTAACCTCCAGACTCACTACACGGCCGTGCCTTGTAAAGACATGCCCTCTTCAACTCGTATCCGTTATAACTTGTACAAGAGAAAGGGCATTCCCATGGTTGTTCCAATCCATTCCGGCTTCATGATTGCTCCAATCCTTTCTAGCTTCGTAGACATCCTTTATCAACCCATTAAGTGCTTTCTTGAATCGTTTCGCTCGAGTTCTTGTGATCGGTCCAGGTGGCACTCCAAGAGGATCCACATTCCATCTTCTGGCTTGGCTCCCATCATGGATCTCATCATTCCCCTCCTCTTGAAAAGGATTTGTCCTCAAATCATCGCCTACATTAAAAGGACTCAGATCAGTGACATTAAACGTAGCACTTACTTAGTACTCACCTGGCAAATCTATCTTGTATGCATTATCTTTGATGCGCTCAAGAATTTGAAATGGTCTACCGCCTCTAGGAAGTAGTTTAGATCGACGCTGCACAGGAAACCGCTCTTTGCGCATGTGAACCCAAACCCAGTCTCCAGGTTCAAAGACAGCTTGTCGACGACCTTTGTTGGCTTGTTTCACATACTGCTCTGTTCTTCGCTCAATGTTTAGCCTTGCCTTCTCACGGATCTATTTAACAAATTCTGCTTTCTTCTTGCCATCTAGATTAACACACTTAGAAATAGGCAAAGGTGATAAATCCAAAGGAGTTAGTGGATTAAAACCATACAAAATTTCAAAAGGAGTAAACTTAGTAGCAGAATGCATTGTACGATTGATAGAGCCATTTTATACTCGATTTTTATAGTATGAATTGTGTTAATTTATTATTGATTTTATAGAAATCATAAGGAAATGGTACTTAATTTTATTATGGTGATAAATCAGGTTTAATGGAGTCAAGAGTGCTAATTCAAGTGATTTAGAGAAGTCATCTACAATTTGGATCAAAGATAAGGATTTACACCGCCAAAGGGAAGTACACGGGTGTGTATTTAAAGTACACGATCATGTATCTGGCTTGAAGAACCAACAGAAGCATACATGGTTAAAGTATACGGTCGTGTATTTGGCTTGAACAACCAACATAAGCATACACGGTTAAAGTACACGGCCGTGTATCTAGCTTGAAGAACCAATAGAAGCATACATGGTTAAAGTACATAACCTTGTATAACAGTGAGTTGAGACCGTGTATATGGATAAGTTTGGCCATTTCAGGAGATCTTTCGGTTTTCTTATATATACCTCTTCGTTTTCCAAAATGAGGGAGTTGAGAAGTGAAGAAACTGAATAGGAAAAGCAGGAATCACCTAAAACAGAGACTTTTCATATTTTTTCACTCTTTGATTTTCGTTTGGGATGAACATGTGTGGCTAAACAAATTTTCTAGCCAAAGGATCATCAAAAGTTTAATTCTTTAAGAATTGTGAGATCTAATTGATTTATCTTTATTCTATTCTTTGTTTTTAGGTATTTATATATCTTCTGAATGTTTTGTTATTATTATCTTGTTTGATTGGTATGAATTAGAGCTCTTCTATTCAATTAGTAAGTTAATATATTGTCAACTAGTACGCCAGGTCCGTAATTGTTTGATAGTTCTAGTTTCTGTGACACAATAACATATTTGATTATAAAATAGATAGTCAAATTCATGTTATGGAGATATATAATCTTGTTTAAATAGGTTATCTTATAATCTACAGGCATGAATTGGTAGTCTCTCCAGTTTTTAATGCTATTGATAGATTAAATCCTAGGAGCTTGTTTAGGGTTGTTTAATCAATAAGAGAAGTAATCAAAGAGCTTGTTTTGATTATCAAGAGAGTAAGGAGAGATAGGTTATTAGATCTTGTTAATAACCATAACCAATTTATCTTAGATAAAGAATAGAAAATATTTGCATCAATGATCAGTTCTATGAATTAAACTATAGTGATTCCTTTGGTTAGGCTTTCATCATTATTCAATTTTATTATTAAATTTCATTATTATTTCAATTTACAAACAAAACCCCCCATTCTTCTTGTTCTCTCTAGTCTCTTTTAATAGAAATATATTTAATCAATCCCTGTGGATACGACCCTACTCACTGCTATATACAAATTATATAATTGTTTAGGAGTAGGTTTTAATTTTGTTGGATTCGACACCCATCAAATTTTGGCTTCGTTGCCAGGGATTGGTGTCAAATTTATTTCTATTCTTGCATGACTCGTTCTTCTCATACGGGTGAACTCACTTATAATCCAGAGATTGAGAAGACTTTTAAGAGACTGTGAAGAGAAGCTAGGCTGCATAAAAAAGAAACCGTATCCTCTTCATCCTCTGGACTGAACTTGGCATTGGATTTGTCTGATTCATCTATTGATTCTGAAAAAGAAGAAGATATGGAAAATCCTGAAAGAACATTAAGAGAATTGGCTGCACCGGATGTGAATCAACAACCACTTTGTATTCAATATCCTGAATTGGCTGTTGAATTTGAATTGAAATCTGGTTTGATACATTTGCTACCTACTTTTCATGGTCTTGAGAATGAAGATCCTCACAAACATTTGAAAGAGTTTCATATAGTGTGTTCTAGTATGAGGCCGCAAGGAATATCCGATGATCAAATCAAGTTGCGTGCCTTTCCATTTTCTTTAGTACTAGAGCTAAAGATTGGTTGTTTTATTTGCCTCCAGGTTCTTTAACTACTTGGACAGATATGGTGAAGCTCTTCCTGGAAAAATTTTTCCCTGCGTCTAGAGCCACTGGCATCAGAAGAGAGATTTGTGGTATTAAACAGAGGGATACCGAGACTCTTCATGAGTATTGGGAAAAGTTCAAGCAACTTTGTGCAAGCTGTCCACAACATGGGATATCTGAAAAACTTCTCATTCAATACTTCTATGAAGGTCTGCTTCTAATGGAGAGGAAGATGATGGATGCATCTAGTGGAGGTGCCATAGTGAATAAAACCCCTGGTCAAGCTAGGGAATTGATCTCTATTATGGCTGCTAATTCGCAACAATTTGGGTATAGACATGATTCTTCTTCAATGAAGGTAAATGAGGTAAGTGTTTCTAACATTGAACATCAAATTTCTAACCTAACCTCCCTTGTACAGCAGATAGCCCTCGGAAATACACAGCAGGTGAAGGCTTGTGGAATTTGTGCTGCCCCTAATCATCCTACTGACATGTGCCGCACATTGCAAGATGACAATCTTGAGCATGCCAATGTTGTAGGAGGATTCTCAGGACAGCCACAGAGGAATTATGATCCCTACTCAAATACTTATAATCCTAGATGATGGGATCATCCTAACTTCAGATATGGCATTAAACCACAAAATTTCCAACAATTCCAGCCTAGGCCATCAAACCAAGTACCACAAGCTCCTTCCACTTCAGGTATGTCTCTTGAGGAAATTGTTAAATCGCTAGCTGTTAATATAAAACAATTTCAGGATGAGACAAAGCAGATCATTCAAAACTTGGAGAACCAGGTAAGCCAACTTGCTTCTTCTATAAACAAGTTAGAAACTCAAGGTAAGTTACCTTCTCAAACTATCACAAATCCAAAGTAAAGCGTTAATGCAATTACCTTGAGAAGTGGAATGGAATTGCAGGGATTAAATAAGAAAGGACACCCATCTAATCTTGAGGAAAAGACTGAGAAAGAGATTTCAACTCTGAGCCAGCAGGATAACCAAATCAGATGGTCCCTCGTTGAGCCACCAAAGGTCATGGTGACAGCACCTCCTTTCCCTTCTAGATTAGCGAAATCCAAGAATGAAGCTGAAGAAAAAGAGATTCTTGAAACTTTTCGCAAAGTTGAGGTAAATATTCCTTTGCTTGATGCAATAAAGCAAGTACCTCGCTATGCTAAATTTCTCAAAGAATTGTGCACTAACAAAAGAAAGCTGAAAGGTAGTGAAAAGATTAGTGTGGGTGAGAATGTTTCAGCTATTCTTTCGAAGAAGCTTCCTCCTAAATGTAAGGACTCAGGTATGTTTACTATTCCTTGCAAAATAGGTAACCTTGGAATCGCTAAAGCCATGTGTGATCTAGGAGCTTTGATCAATGTCATGCCTTTGTCTATTTATCAATGTTTAAATGTTAGTCCCTTGAAGGAAACATGTGTTATTGTTCAACTTGCTAACAGGTCCAATGTTTATCCTGAGGGAGTTCTAGAAGATGTTTTACTACAAGTTAATGGGTTGGTTTTTCCTGCTGATTTTTATGTGCTTAACATGGAAAATGATGATTCTCATAATTCATCACTGATATTATTAGGGAGACCATTTCTTAAGACATCTAGGATGAAAATTGATGTATATGATGGTACCCTCACTATGGAATTTGATGGTGAAGTGATTAAATTTAACATTTATGATGCCATGAAATATCCTAGCGATATCTCTCTTGTTTTTGTTGTGGATGTTATTGACCCATCAACACAGGCACCAAAGCTAGAATTAAAACCCTTACCCGAACATCTAGCCAGGAACGTCTAGCCAAAGACGTTAAAGAAAGGTGCTTCATGGGAGATAACCCATGTCTAAAAAAAAAAAAAATTCAATTTATTTTATTTTAGTTTTGTTTTGATTTTTTTTTTCTTTTGATTAGTTGCAGAAAGGGTACATATCATCAGATGACACTCTCTCGTGCTTAAGGGGAGAATTCTAATCACTTTACACTTTATACCAGGGAAGTACCAGTATTCCTTTTCTCTTATTCTCTAATGTTCCTTATGTTTTTAGTTCCTCTTTAATTGTGCTGAATTAGGAACAGTGCGAACACTGTTCAAACTAAGTGTGAGGGAGAGGATAATAAAATATAGAGAATAGAGAATTGACTCATACTTTAAATGTTTGTCCTTAAGCATTATATGGCAAATTTTAAGCCAAAATTTTCAAAATTTTCATGAAATCTGGAGATTGTACTAAATGTTATAATAAGTATCTACAAAATGTGAAATTGACTTGTTCAAGTGCTTTACTCACCTACTGCTGTGATTAGAATACTTGGTTAAAATTAAGTAGTGAAATCTTTAAGAAACAAATATACCTTGTATTTAGCTTTAGAATTGGAAGTTTAAGAGTAGGTCGAGTTCTTAAGTGAAAAATAAACAAGTTTACTTCTAGGTTAAATTAGTTACTGTATACTCTTTTAAGTTGTTTTTGAAACAATGATGACACTTAGTGAAAGATGTTGAAGAAACTTTCTCCTTAGTGATCCTTTAAAAAAAAAAGAAAGGAAAAAGAATCAAGCATAGCCATTACTCCAATGATTCAAGTAATTGAGTTAAGAGTATTCGAACTTGAATGTTAGAGTGAGGAAGAGTCCGTAGGGGTATCTTAAAACCCGGTCACTTGAGTGACAAGCTCGGGATGTTGCTGACTCGATGAACTCACTATAACGATAAGGGCGGAAAAGGCGAAAATTCATGAAAAAGAAGCAGGCAAAAACCCGTCAAAATAGATGCTTAATTAAATCAAAAGAATATGAATGTAAAAATCATTTAATGAAATAAGACTTATAATAAAAAAGGAGAAAATCTAGGGAAAGAGTAGATACCATATGCTTTTACTTTGTGTTGCAAAGATTATATACTTGCTAATATCCAATGAAGTTTAATTGGGTGTTTTTCCTTATTGGATTAAGTATTTATTTTTGGAATAAAAGTTCTTTTTGCTAAACATGAGGATTAAAGTTTGTTTTGTTTAGATTAGCTATTAAATTTTGTCTATGGTAATTTAATCACAGGAAACCAGTTTGGTTGGAGCAGTAGGCATTAAAATTACAAGTCATGAATTATAAAAGAATAGATGCTTGAAATGATGAAAAGAAAATTCGTATAATCTATGAAAGATTTCTCAATTGATTTGATTCAAATGCTTGAGGACAAGTAAGAGTTTAAGTGTGGGGGAATTTGATAGAGCCATTTTATACTCGATCTTTATGAATTGTGTTAATTTATTATTGATTTTATAGAAATCATAAGGAAATGGTACTTAATTTTATTATGGTGATAAATTAGGTTTAATGGAGTCAAGAGTGCTAATTCAAGTGATTTAGAGAAGTCATCTACAATTTGGATCAAAGAAAAGGATTTACACCGCTGGAGGGAAGTACACGGGCGTGTATTTAAAGTACACAGTCGTGTATCTGGCTTAAAGAACCAACAGAAGCATACATGGTTAAAGTACACAGCCGTGTATCTGGCTTGAAGAACCAACAGAAGCATACACAGTTAGAGTACACGGCTGTGTATAACAGTGACTTGAGACCGTGTATATGGATAAGTTTTGTCGTTTCAGGAGATCTTTCGATTTTCTTATATATACCTCTTCGTTTTCCAAAATGAGGGAGTTGAGAAGTGAAGAAACCGAATTAGAAAAGAAGGAGTCACCTGAAACAGAGACTTTTCATATTTTTTCAATCTTTGATTTTCGTTTGGGATGAACATGTGTGGCTAAGCAGATTTTCTAGCCAAAGGATCATCAAAACTATAATTCTTCAAGAATTGTGAGATCTAATTGATTTATCTTTATTCTATTCTTTGTTTTTAGGTATTTATATATCTTCTGAATGTTTTGTTATTATTATCTTGTTTGATTGGTATAAATTAGAGCTCTTCTATTCAATTATCAAGTTAATATATTGACAACTAGTACGCCAGGTCCGTAATTGTTTGATAGTTCTAGTTTCTGTGACACAATAACATATTTGATTATAAAATAGATAGTCAAATTCATGTTATGGAGATATATAATCTTGTTTAAATAGGTTATCTTATAATCTACTGGCATGAATTGGTAGTCTCTCCAGTTTTTAATGCTATTGATAGATTAAATCCTAAGAGCTTGTTTAGGGTTGTTTAATCAATAAGAGAAGTAATCAAAGAGCTTGTTTTGATTATCAAGAGAGTAAGGAGAGATAGGTTATTAGATCTTGTTAATAACCATAACCAATTTATCTTAGATAAAGAATAGAAAATATTTGCATCAATGATCAGTTCTATGAATTAAACTATAGTGATTCCTTTGGTTAGGCTTTCATCATTATTCAATTTTATTATTTGATTTTAGTATTATTTCAATTTACAAACAAAACCCCCCATTCTTCTTTTTCTCTCTATTCTCTTTTAATAGATATATATTTAATCATTCCCTGTGGATACGACCCTACTCACTGCTATATACAAATTATATAATTGTTTAGGAGTAGGTTTTAATTTTGTTGGATTCGACACCCATCAACGATTATAGGCAAATTCAACATGCGAAAAACAATCCTCCCAACTTTTAAAGTTCTTTTTAATGACAACCCTTAACAAAGTAGATAAAGTTCGATTTACTACCTCAGTTTGACCATCAGTCTGTAGATGACAAGTAGTAGAGAACAATAACTTAGTTCCTAACTTAGCCCACAGGGTCTTCTAGAAGTAGCTTAAGAACTTAGCATCTCTATCCGATACGATTGTTCTAGGCATACCATGTAATCTCACAACTTCCTTAAAGAACAAATTAGCAATATTGTAAGCATCATCTGTTTTGTGACAAGGAATGAAATGTGCCATCTTAGAAAATCTATCCACGACTACAAAAATAGAATCTCGACCATATCTAGACCTGGGTAATCCTAACACAAAATCCATGGAAATATCTACCCAAGGCTTATGAGGAATAGGAAGTGGGGTATAAAGCCCATGAGGTTGGACTCTAGATTTTGCTTGCTTACACGTGACACATCGCTCACAAATCCTTTCAACATCTCGTTTCATATGAGGCCAATAGAAGTGTTCTTGCAATACCCCTAAGGTTTTAGCTACTCTAAAATGTCCCATTAAACCTCCTCCATGAGACTCCCTCACTAGTAATTCTCTTAAAGAACAATTTGGAATGCATAGTTTACTCTCCCTAAACAAGAATCCTTCATGTTTATAAAATTTACCATGACCACTCTTCTCACAATGCACATACTCCTCACAAAAATCTCAATCAGCAGCATACAATTTCTTAATGTGCTCAAAACCGAGCAGTCTAGAACTAAGAGTAGAGATAAGAGCATACCTTCTAGAAAGTGCATTAGCAACGACATTCTCTTTACCTTGCTTGTAGTGGATGACATATGGAAATGTTTCGATGAACTCCACCCAATGAGCATGCCTTTTGTTTAGCTTATGTTGCCCCTTCAAGTACTTTAAGGATTCACGATCAGTGTGGATCACGAACTCTTTTGGCCAAAGATAGTGTTGCCAAGTCTCCAGTGCTCGAACTAGTGCATATAACTCCTTATCATAAGTAGGGTAGTTCAAAGTTGCCCCACTTAGCTTCTCGCTAAAGAATGCAATTGTTCTTTTCTCTTGCATGAGCACTGCTCCAATACCTAATCCTGAAGCATCACACTCAATTTCAAACGTTTTAGAGAAATTAGGTAAAGCAAGTAATGGCGCCTGAGTTAGCTTATTTTTAAGCGTCTGAAAGGCCTTCTCTTGTTGCTCTCCCCATCTGAACCCTATGTTCTTCTTGATTACCTCAGTAAGTGGTGCTGCAATGGTGCTGAAATCCTTCACAAACCTCTTGTAAAAGCTTGATAGTCTATGGAAACTCCGCACATTACTTACATGAGTTGGACTAGGCCATTCTTAGATCGCACGAATATTTTCTTCATCAACCTGTATCCCCTGTGCACTAACAACAAAGCCAAGAAACACTAGTTTGTTTGTGCAAAAAGTGCACTTTTTGAGGTTAGCATATAATTGCTCCTTTCGAAGCACTTCTAAAACATCCCTCAAGTGAGATATATGGTCTTCCAAACTCTTGCTGTAAATGAGGATATCATCAAAATAGACAACCACAAATTGCCAATAAAAGTCCTCAAAACATGGTTCATAAGTCTCATAAAAGTACTAGGTGCATTAATTAAACCAAAAGGCATTACTAACCACTCATACAATCCATATTTTGTCTTAAATGCGATTTTCCATTCATCACCTTCTTTCATTCTAATTTGGTGATATCCGCTTTTCAAATCAATTTTGGAAAAGACACTAGACCCATGTAACTCATCTAACATATCATCTAAGCGAGGAATGGGATGACGATACTTTACCGTGATGTTGTTGATGGCGCGGCAGTCAACACATATTCTCTATGACCCATCCTTCTTAGGCACCAAAATCACAAGCACTACATATAGGCTCATGCTTTCTGTCACGTACCCCTTCTCTATTAATTCATCGATCTACCTTTGGAGTTCCTTTGTCTCCTCTGGATTACTCCTATAAGCTAGTTTGTTTGGAATCGATGCTCCGGGTATAAGGTCAATCTAGTGCTCAATACCACGAATAGGTGGTAAACCCTTTGGAATCTCCTCAGGGAAGACATCTTCAAAGTTCTGCACAATAGACATAATCACACTAGGCAAAGAGTTAAATAGTTCATTAGTATTCAAACAAGTTTCTTTAAAAACTAGTAACAACATAGGTTGCTTCATCACTAACGCTCTCCTCACTACACTCGCTCTTGCCACACAACTTTCCTTTTGCAAGGCTACACTCTCCTTTTCACTCACCACCAAAGTTGATCCCCCTTCAACTTAGTCTCTCAATATTCCATAAGATAAATAAAAATGGAATGCAAAAACCTAATTCTTGTCAGCAATTTGAATTTTTCATGCCTCAATTTGGTTACAAATTTTTGCCATGAGCATAATTTGATGATAATAGTGTAAACCCCAAGAATTTCTGAAGTTGAGATAAGAATTGCTAAGAGATAACTTAGAGATATTCATGAGAGCCAATAGGAAACTTGACTTAACCCTAGAGATTTTCTTAACTCAACCTAACACATGTAATAAAACCCTAAAACTAAGAATCAAAATCTTAATCGAGCTTAAACCCTATAACACAACTTACATAACCCTAAAGTGACTAATTGAAACCTTAATTCAATTTTGAAAGCCTAATTTGGCCAATCAACACCTTGATTCACAACCAAAGCCTTAGATGAGGCAATAAACACTAACATCCTAAATTGAATTGAAACCCATAAAATTGAAGTTACTTATAAGAAAATCCAAAATAATACAATTAAGGATAATTGGCAACATCCAACAATCAAACAACACTAATCAATGTAAATTTAGCAAAATTAAATAATACATCCTATGTAGCCATCCTAATTTAGTTACAATCTAGTTACATTAACCAAATTACCTTGACTAAGTTAACTAGAAGTCAACTTGATTAATAATGGGAATAAATAAATAAAAGAATGAAATGGATTGCTTATAGAGTGTAGTGCTGCTGCTACTCCCCTAAATGAAAATGATTGGACAATACAACTTAATCTAATGGCTTAGCATAAAACAAGGGAGATTAAGAAGTTAGGGTAAGCTATAGAGTGCAAGGTGTCAAGCTTGGGAAATAGATTTACTAGAAATGGAAGTATGATTTAACCTTGAGTAACTCATTAACCACTAGCCAATACTCCTATTCAATTAATACTATTGTCTTGTGTGTATTAAGATTAAAGTAAGTAAGATGAAATGGAGCTTAGGAGCCCCTTATTGCCATCAAACAATAAGTTTTCATCATTACCACCAATAAATCAACACCTATTTCCACCCACACACCAAATGACAATTGAACCGCCCTTAAGTTTTCATTCCATTCATTTTTTCTTGCAAACCGTTAAGTTAACTCTTACAACCAAAGAGGGAAGAAGAAGTTGAGGGAGATTATGAGATTAAGAACAAGGAGGCCAAAAACAAGAGAATAGGAGCTCAAAGCTAAGGAAAAAGCTTAATCAACCACCACAAAAAATAGGAGTGTAATCCTTTTGATGTCATAGTTTCCTTTTAAGAATTCCTTTTCTTTTGAGAAGTTTGTAACTTAGAATAAATCTTTGCCTTTTTAGGATGTAAATTATGTTTTAGGTTTGCTTTAATCATGTAAATACATGAACATAATGCAAATGCATACATCATTGAGGATAATGAAAGTATTATGTTCTATATAAGCTTTCTTGGTGAATAGATTTGAAAAGCATGAGAAGAACAAGGCTAAATACAAATTCCCTATGCTGGTTGAAATACTTAGGGTATGCATGAGCTTCTAACTTTGGCATATTAGGTTGTTTACAATATGAATTAGCATGAAGAAGTAAGTTAAGATAGTTAAAAGTGATTAAATGATGAAGACTAGTAAGGATCCCCATTTGCAACACCTAGAAGGAGTAGGGAAACATAATTTCCTTTAATTTACAACTTAAAAATATAATAAATTAGGATTAAGAAAGGTTTGGAATAAATCCCTTTAGTTAAAATCAATATTAAGGCCTTTAGGTGGAAAATATGGAAAACCCGAAAGAGGACCCTAAAACTCTAATTTTGGGCCAAAAAATCTAGAGCATCCAACAACTACTTTGATCTTAAACACTAAATAAAAGCCCAAATGATGTGCTCAAAACCAAGTTCAAGTACAATCAAATGACTCAAAGAAAACAATCCTCAAGTGACAATCAAACCAGTCTAATTTAGCTAGGAAATTGCGTGACCCTAATGGAAATTTGATGAAATCCAATGGTTCAAAGATGCAATCAACTTCCACTAATGATCAATTTCACTAAACAACAATAAGACCAAGTGAAATTCATGTGAAATGGATGAATAAGAAAAACACAAAAACCGTGATCTCAAATCCTTCCAACAATTCCAATTCACGCCAATCACTAAAGAGCATTCAATCTCAAATGAACAATCCACCTTACAAGATGATTTTCCACGAATTACAATCACAAATAAGTCCAAGAAAGATTCAAATCTACCCTAGATATGAATCACTAGAGAAGAAATGAACAACAACAAAGATGAATTGATATGACTCACAATTCTCCTTTGTCGCACTCGCCACAATTCCAATTCTTGGGTTGAAATTGATAAGAGATTTTTGAACTAGGATAAACCCCAATTCCACACGTGAAAGTGCTATGTTTGTTCTGCAGAAATGGCCTCCTCAAACCCTCTTCTAAGCAAGTATTTATAGTTGCTACTCCTAGGGTTAGAAAGTGGTTAAAATTACAAGTTTGCCACTTTTAAGGTGGCTAGTCCTAAATGAAAATTACAAGGAAATAAAAGTGTTCCAAAATGATTACAACATAAATAGTCTATGCAAATGAAAAATATATAAAAGAAATTGGTCTTTAAGTTGCCGGTCTTCTATAGGATTCATCGGCCCAGCTCATTACCGGTTCAGGTCGGTCTATGGATAACCTATAAGCTGAGTTTGAGGGAGTTTGTCCATTGCCCTATAAAATATGATAAGTATGCCTGTTGGAAAACACAATACAAGAATAATAGAAAAGAGGTTAATTTATAAATAATTCCGGGGTCGATCTGCTCAAAATAGGCCCTCATCGCCAAAATTCGAATTCCTTTAGTTCTTGCCCTAATGATAGGTCTTATTGGATTTTGATTCCTATCATCTCCTCGAGCCTCAAAAAGATTTGTCCTCAAATCTGGTAGATTAAATGAAGTAGAGACTTTGTTTCCTCTTAGCAAGCCACCTGAAGAAATATCACTACAGAATCCCAAAATCTGAAATACCACGGGTGGTGATTGTTTTCTCTCCTCCAAATCTAGGATGTATCTTATTTGCAACACAAATAATGCTCCATTATCCAATAAAGTCGCCCCTGTATTAACCTGTTCTACTGAAACCGTTTCCTCCTTTTCTAACTCATCTATATGTTGCTGATCTTTATGGTCTTCTAATGGTTGGCCAAACTGCTCATTACCCTTTGAAACCTCTGAAGGTGAACATAATTGTCTCTGAACAGTCTAGCTCTCTGGTGGTCTGCTCGTCTGACTATGATTATCAAGATCCTCTAAAGGTTGGCAAATCGGTGTCTGACAAGTTTTATACTCTAAGGGTTGGCTCATGTCATTAGAGCCCTCAAGAACCTTTGAAGGTTGGCATACCTGTGTCTGCACAGTTTGGTCCTCTAAAGGTTTGATCATGTTGCTATGATCCTCAAGATTTTGTGATGGTTGTTTTATCTGTCTTTGCATCTCTTGGACCTCTGATGGCGACATAAGGTTCAATACTATATGTTTACCATCTTTTTTGAACATATAAGTATTTCTATACCCATCATATAATACCATCCTGTCATACAACCATGGTCTACCAAGTAATATATGGGATGTACAAATAGGAAGAATATCACATTCAAGCTCAGCATAGTACTTGCTCCCTATACTAAAGGGTACCCTAACCCTTTGGGTCACACAAAGACTATCCTGATCATTCAACTAATGTAATGTATAGGGTTTGGGGTGTGAGATAGTTTCAAGTTTCAACTTCGATACTAATGATGCAGCTACAACATTAGTACAACTACCACCATAAATAATAATTACGCACAAGTTTCCTTGCACCCTATAAGAAGTATGGAACAAGTTTTCTCTTTGTCTCTCATCAATGGTTTGAAAGGAAGTCAAGTCCCGATGCAATATGTTAGTAGACAAATATAACTCACTTAACATTTTTTCTTACTAATTTCAACAACCTCAATACACTTCACCACACTATGGCAACACACCCTTACATGCTCCTACATACCCATGGTGCTCACAATCAACCAATAGAAGAAATGCTTATTGTTACTTCAAGTAAAGTCAAGTGAAATAATTGAAGCACAATGAAATAATTCTTGGTACTTCAAGTATAGTTAAATAAATGAAGTACACACACAACAACTTTCAAGTAGATAGAATTAAATTCAACTACTAGTGTTTAAGTAATTAATTCAATTACTTTCACACATTAATGACTTGTTTGAATTTTAAATTCTACTACTCAACTTTCCTTATCTTTGCTTTAGTTTCACACCAATTACTTCACAGTGGGCAGCACCTCAACACATACAAAAATACACAACTTTACCACCACACTTCTCTCCTTTTACTCACGGTTCCATACCAATCATGCCTCTAACAACAATGGTCTATACTATACACACCAAAAGCCCACACCAAATGCAATGCCACACACACACCATTACTATACACGTTGCAACAATTTTTTTTTTTTTTTTTAGTTCCACAAATCACTCCTTCACAAGCAACTCCCACGGCAACAACACAAGTGGTAACAACAACAAGTAGGCTTCCACTTCCACGGCAACAACAATAAATGGCAACAACAATAAATATACTTCCACTTCTATGGCAAAGATATCAACACAACAAATATACTTCCACTTCCACGGCAAGGATAACAAGATATACCACTTTCCACAAATGTAATCCGCAACTTACAATAGGCAGCAATTCAAATTTGAATTTCAACCTCTTCACTAATTGCAAGCCTTCCTCAATTGGTAAGAAATGAATTTCAAATTCAAATAACACTCATTAACTCCCACAACTTAATTGATGTGTTTGAATTCAAATAGATTCCTTACTACTCAACACAATGCAAATATGTAAAATACACTTCCCAATTCAGAATTTGCACAATGGAATTACAACAACAAGCTTCACAACCTCCTCTACGTAACAAGTTAGTCATGGCAAGAAAATGGCAAGTTTTTAAGTTAAAAAAATTGTTGAATTAACAACACTTCTATTCTCCTTCCCTTCCACGAAAATAATCAATCACAAGAAGATACAACAATCTTCCCAATCCAACTCCAACAAGTAGCAAATTGGATTTCAATCAAGGCAATTTTCGCAACTCAATCAAGGCAATTCGGTTCAAATATGAAGAACCCTAACTGAAGATGATAATTACTAAATCAACCGACAATTAATCCCTTCTCTCAATTTGTGCTCTGATACCAAAATATGATGTGCTCAAAACCAAGTTCAAGTACAATCAAATGACTCAAAGAAAACAATCCTCAAGTCACAATCAAACCGGTCTAATTTAGCTAGGAAATTGCGTGACCCTAATGGAAATTTGATGAAATCCAATGGTTTAAAGATGCAATCAACTTCCACTAATGATCAATTTCATTAAACAACAATAAGACCAAGTGAAATTCACATGAAATGTATGAATAAGAAAAACACAAAAACCGTGATCTCAAATCCTTCCAACAATTCCAATTTACGCTAATCACTAAAGAGCATTCAATCTCAAATGAACAATCAACCTTACAAGATGATTTTCCACGAATTAAAATCACAAATAAGTCCAAGAAAGATTCAAATCTACCCTAGATATGACTCACTAGAGAAGAAATGTACAACAACAAAGATGAATCGATATGACTCACAATTCTCCTTTGTCGCACTCGCCACAATTCCAATTCTTGGGTTGGAATTGATAAGAGATTTTTGAACTAACATAAACCCTAATTCCACACGTGAAAGTGCTATGTTTGTTATGAAAAAATGGCCTCCTCAAACCCTCTTCTAAGCAAGTATTTATAGTTGCTACTCCTAGGGTTAGACAGTAGTCAAAATTACAAGTTTGCCACTTTTAAGGTGGTTAGTCCTAAATGAAAATTACAAGGAAATAAAAGTATTCCAAAATGATTACAACATAAATAGTCCATGCAAATGAAAAATATATAAAAGAAATTAGTCTTTAAGATGCCGGTCTTTTATAGGATTCATCGGCCTAGCTCACCGCCGGTTTAGGTCGGTCCATGGATAACCCACAATCTGAGTCTGTGGGAGTTTGTCCATTGCCCTATAAAACATGATAAGTGTGCCTGTTGGAAAACACAATACAAGAATAATAGAAAAGAGGTTAATTTATAAATAATTTCGGTGTCGATTTGCTCAAAACGAGCCCTCATCACCAAAATTCGAATTCCTTTAGTTCTTACCTTAATGATACGTTTTGTTGGATTTTGATTCCTATCAAATTTGCCCTCAAATCTAGAGGATCGTTTTTAGAATTAAACCCTGATATCTTTGTTAGCCTGTTCCCAGTTATCAAATGTAGTGGAAGTAGTTCTGATCTGTTCCTAAAACTGATGTACCTCAAATGGAGTCATTGGTGACAGTACTATGCGAGACTCGCCCATACTAAACATGTAGGTGTTTCTAAACCCATCATGTAACACCTACCGATCAAACAACCAGGGTCTACCAAACAGCAAATGGAATGCATGCATAGGAATTACATCACATAGGATCTCATCATGATATTTCTACCAAAC
This sequence comes from Laguncularia racemosa, assembly GCA_037954665.1. NCBI lineage: Eukaryota > Viridiplantae > Streptophyta > Magnoliopsida > Myrtales > Combretaceae > Laguncularia > Laguncularia racemosa. Next base: position 6,713,750 of record JBBMOL010000025.1, on the reverse strand, counting down.
ACTCACGGGCACCTTCACCCTTAGCGTAACATACATATTGCCTCGATTATCCAACCAATGCAAGTTATAAAGACTAGGATGTGGGCTAGTAGACAAATGTAATTTGTCTACCAATACAGCAGATGTAACATTCGTGCAATTACCACTATCAATGATGAGTACACAAAGGTTACCTCTGATCTTGTAAGAGGTGTGAAATATGTTCTCCCTCTAAATATCTCTTGCATCAGGAGATATAGTTAGAGCCCTGCGTAACACATTAATAGGTAGATAATGTTCACCTGTACACTCCTCATTTGTTTCTGCAGTCTGGTCATCATAATACTCCTGTAGTGCTATTAGTAAATTTGTAGGCTCAGTTTGTTCCTCGCCATCCTCAACATCTTCCCTAGCACCCTCCATAACAGTCATCACTTTCTTATTTGGACACTGTACTGCCATATGCCCAAATCCCATGCATTTAAAGCACTTGATCTGGCATGCCTTTCTACTAGTAGATCCGGGAACAGTCTGCCTCACATCTGGCACTATTACCTCTTTACCCTTCCTAGTGGGTAAATTTTCTTTAGCAGTGTTTGGGGTAGTTTTGTCCACAACTCTCACTATCTCACCTACCGCCTTTGTTCCCCCTGATCGACCGTCAATTGCTATAGGTTTGGTAATAGCATTGGGCCTACTGCTTAGAGCCCTAAATAAGTTGGACCTCCTTTGCCTCTCCACTTTCAAGGCCAACTGAATAGCCTCATCAAGTGTACTATAGCGCTGTAGCTCAACAACACACGCTATTTCATATTTCAAGCTCGAGACGAAGTGTGCCACAGTTTGTTCTGGAGGTTCGATGGACTTATATCTAATCATGAGGGTTTCAAATTCTTGCACATAATCTTCCACTGTCTTGCCTCCCTGCCTTAAAGTCTGCAGTCGCATAAACTGTTCTTATTTGTAGTGCTCAGGAATGAATCTTTTTCTCAACACCCTTTTCATATCCCTCCATGTTTGACTCTTGCCTCTCTATCCTTACTCCTATTGATAATCAAATTCTTCCACCATAGTGTAGCGTATCCTGTAAAATCGACAATAACCAATCGGACTTTGGTATTATCATCAATCTCATAACATTTAAAGAGACCCTCAACTTTGTCCTCCCAATCCAAATAATCATCAACTGATCTCTTGCCATCATTAGAAGGCATCTGCAGTTTCACATGCTCCAATCCTTGAGGTGGCTTGAAAACACTTTGAGAGAATTCTTCTCTTGGTTCTTTAAAGAACTGACCTAGAACTTATCGGATTTTATTTCCGTAGCATTCATCTCAACTTATCAATCGGTCTTTCATCCTGATTGTGGCGTCTTCATATTATACCAAGGTTCTTGTCTCGCTTATAGACAACGGGTCACGGTTTCCACTTGAGGGTGTTTGGCATCGTAGGTAACGAATTTCGAACGTATTAGTATTGGGTTTTGTCACACGTTGGCGTGGTTCATATCAGTTAGGAATCCGATCAAACCGATCTCGCATCAATTTGGTATCAGAGCTTAGGTTTGTTAAACATCAGTTCGGTTTGAGGAAGGTAATATCAAAACCCTAACTCCAATCGTTCATATCAATTGTTAGTATTCAATTTCATAGTGTTAATTGTCTATTGAAAGTGTAGTGCCTATTATTCAATTTTGTAACAAAAAAAAGGGAAGAATCATGACACACAAAAAAAAGAGGAGAAACGTGATCAAGAGCAACAAAAAAAAAAGAGGAAATTTACGAACCCTAAAGTTGTTTTGAATTCTACCGAAGGGAATTGGTGTAGTTTGGGTTAGTTCCAAGAGAATTGAGAAGAGGAATTGGCGAGTTGATATCATCATTGCTTGTGAGAATACACGAGTGACTGTGTGATATCATCATTTGAGCGAAACACGTAAGGGAGTGTATCGTGAGGTTTAATCATATATATATTTGTATTATTACTAATCTTTTTCTGCAGGAACTATGTCGAGACAACATTCTCCTGAAAGTGAGAGGGGAAGGTTTGATGCTAGGTTAGTGATTGAGGCGTTGAGGGGTGAGATGAAGAGAATGTTTCAGGAGGGAATGGAACAAATTCATGAGACGGTAGAGCAAAGACTAGAGTAATCTAAAAACTTCTTCCAAGGGCATAAGAGGGAGAGTCGTTCTAGGAGAGTACAAAGGGGTGAAGATGAAAAGTCGGATGATGACTTTGATGAACCTTATGTCGGGAGTTATAGAGGATATAGTGGTCGGAATAGAGGAACTAGGGATTGGGAAGAAAGAGGAGATAGGAATAGAGAGGATAATCAATTGAGTAGTATAAAGATGAAGATTCCTCCTTTCCAAGGGAAGAATGATCCCGATGCGTACTTAGAGTGGGAGAAGAAGGTGGAGATGGTGTTTGATTGTCATAACTATAATGGGAGAAAGAAAGTGAAACTTGCTGCCATTGAATTTTCGGATTATGCCATAGTGTGGTGGGATCAACTAATGTTGAATCGAAGAAGGAATGGCGAACCACCTATTGAGTCGTGGGAAGAGATGAAAAGGGTGATGAAGAAGCGGTTTGTGCCTACGTATTACTATCGTGAATTGCATAACAAATTGCAAACTCTTAGGCAAGGAAGTCGAAGTGTAGATGAGTATTTCAAGGAGATGGAAGTTACGATGATCAAGGCGAATGTAGAGGAGGACAGAGAGGCTACCATGGCTAGGTTTCTTGTTGGGTTGAATAGAGAAATCCAAAATGTTATTAAATAGCAGCATTGTGTAGAATTGGAGGATATGGTCCATATGGCTATAAAGGTTGAGAACCAACACAGGCAGAAAGGTAGTAGTAATGCACGGTTTCAACAGGGTACTGGTTCAGCCACCTGGAAGACTAACCAATGGAAGAAGAAGGAATGGCGAACCACCTATTCCTTGATCGCTTTTACCTTCTCCTCATCAACAGAAATCCCTTGTGCACCTACAATAAAACCCAAAAACACCACAAACTCCATGTAAAAGGTACATTTCTTTAAATTTGCAAATACTTATTTTCTCTCAAAATAGTGAAAACCATTTGCAAATGTTGAACATGTTCTTCTAGACTTTTACTATAGACTAAAATTTCATCAAAATAGACTACAACAAATTTTCCTATGAATGTACGAAGAACATTATTCATTAATCTCATAAACGTATTTAGTGCATTTGTTAAACCGAAAGGCATTACTAACCACTCATAGAGACTATATTTGGTTTTAAAAGCGGTTTTCCATTCATCTTCTTCTCTCATGTGTATTTGGTAAAAACCATTCTTTAAATCAACCTTTGAAAACAAACACGCACCATGCAGTTCATCTAACATATCATCAAGCCTAGGTATGGGATGTCGGTAATTAACTATGATTTTGTTGATGGCTCGACAATCCACATACATGTGCCATGATCTATCCTTCTTTGGAACCAGAATAACTAGAATTGAACATGGGCTAAGGCTCTCTTTCACAAAACCCTTTTCTACCAATTCATCCACTTGCCTCTGAATCTCCTTTGTCTCCTCTAGATTTGCTCTATAGGCTGGTCTATTTGGAATTGAGGCACTTAGAATGAAGTCGATTTGATGCTCAATACCTCTCAATGGAGGTAATCCACTAGGTATCTCCTCAAGGAACAAGCCAGCAAACTCCTGCAAAAGAGAAACAACAACTGCATGTAAAGAAGGGTTAAGATGGTTAGTGGAAAAATAAACATCTTTGTACATCAGTACAAGTAAGTGCCGTTTTTCCTTCAAGGCACCTTCAATCTCACTTGCCTCGCCAATTTCACTCGTGTTTCCCTCTAATTCTTTTCTCTCATGGCTCATAAGTGTATTTTACCACTCGCTTTCACAATCTCGCTCTTCTTTTCTTGTTCAATCTTATGTTTCCCTCTCTCTTTGAACTCTCTAGCAATCCTCAACTGATCCTCACTAGCCTCCCAAGGATTAAGGGGTGTCAAGACTACCTGTCTTTTGTTCATAATAAAGGAATACCTATTATGATACCCATCATGGGTGACCTTTCTATCAAACTGCCAAGGTCGTCCCAATAATATGTAGCAAGCCTGCATAGATACCACATCACACAATACCTCATCACGGTATTTCCCTATAGAGAAAAAAACCAGTACCCTCTTGGTCACTTTAACCTCCCCACATTTACTCAACCACTGCAGCTTATAAGGTTGTTCATGCTTCACAGTTTTCAGGCTCAATTTATTAATCAATAACGTGCTAGCAACATTTGTATAGCTACCACTATCAATAATCAAACCACATACCTTGTTATTCACATGGCATCTAGTATGGAAGATATGCTCTCGCTGCACTTCATCACCGTCATTCTTAGGTTGAGTATTGAGAATCCGCCTTTACAGGACCTTCCATATCTACATCACTACAATCTTCCAGTGGGGGCATGATGAATGCCATGATGGGAATCAAGCTAGAAGATGGAATGTGGATCCTCTTGAAGTGCCACCTGGACTGATCACAAGAACTCAAGCGAAACGATTCAAGGAAGCACTTAACGAGTTGATAAAGGATGTCCAAGAAGCCGAAAAGGATTGGAGCAACCATGAGAATGATTTTGCATTTGTACAAATCATTCAAGGAGATCAAAGCTGCCAGTCTTGACAACGCTGGCTTAAATGTTGCCGGCGTTGAACCGGCGTTGCAATTAGAGCGTGATAGAGGGATTACACCGTCTACTACGCTGCCAGCTTATATACCTGGCGTACATCCTACGCCGCCGACGTACAATGCCTGTTTGTTATTTTTCCGTAACATTATTATGTTATGTCATTTTGGGCTTTTGTTTTACGAATTGTAAACCCTATTAAAAGCTGCTAGGGTTGGAAAAACACAAGATATAACATACATACAATATTGAATAACACGATTTGAGAGAATTCCTCTCTTGGTTCTTCAAAGAACTTCTCTTGAACTTATCGGATCTCTTCCGTGGTGTTTAACCCCGACTTATCAATCGGTCTTTCATTCTGATTGTGGCGTCAACAGAATATACCAAGGTTCTTGCCTCATCTATAGGCAACGGGTCGCGATTCCACTTTGATTGTTTTGGCATCTTAGGTTGCAATTCTAAACGTATTGGTATAGGGTTTCATCACACGTGGGTGTGGTTCGTATTAGGGCATGTCATCATCATCCCTTGAACTCACACTCTCCACATCACCACTCTCCAAAAGGATCATCGCCTTAGTGTTTAGACACTGCAATGCAATATGCCCATATCCCTGGCACCTGAAACACTTAATGTCACGTAATCTAGAAGTAGATTTGGTTTAAGTGTTACCTTTCAAATAAGATGCTGGTGCTTAGCCTTCTCTTCCTCCTTAGCTTTTGGTGATGATTTATTATTCTTCTAATTCGACTTCCATGATGAACTAGAAGTTGAATTATACCTGGAAGAACTTGAAGCTGGATTATACCTTGAAGTACTCTTTGCCTTCAATTGCTTCTCAATCTTGATCGCCTTATGCAACAATTCCTCAATATCTACAAAATGCTGTAGATCAACGATATCAGCGATCTCCCTATTCAAGCCAGTAATGAATCTAGCCATTGTAGCTTCATCATCCTCTTCTACTTTATCTCTAATCATGGCTATTTCCATTTCTTTGAAGTGATCCTCTACACTTTTGGACCCTTGTGTCAAGCTTTGCAGTTTTGTATGTAAATCCCTAAAATAATGAGTAAGAATATACCTCTTCTGCATGATTGTTTTCATCTCATCCCATGTGCTGATAGGTCTCTCCCCATATCGTCTTCTATTTCTAACTAGTTGATCCCACCATACACTCGCATATTCAGTGAATTCGATTACTGCAAGTTTAATCTTCTTATCCTTTGAATAATTATGGCACTCAAATATGTGATCAACCTTTCGCTCCCACTCCAAGTATAATTCGGGGTCATTCTTCCCTTGAAAGGGTAGTATTTTCATTTTTATGCTACCCAAATTTTTATCTTTCCTTTGGGTATTGTCTCTCCCCATCACAAAATTATACTCTCCCACTCCTGTATCTTCTTCTAATTCCATTCTCACTCCCCTCCTCGAAAGCCTCTCAAATCTTCGACCCACTGTAGTGCTACCGGTGGGCTCCGTACTCTGCTCCATCTTATCTATCCTTTGTTAGACTAGCTCCAACTCAGCCCTCATCATTTTTCTCATCTCACTCAACAACACATCAAACATCAACTTATTATCTCCTACTCCCTTCTCCCTTTTAGGTGAACTTTGGCCAGACATGTTTGCTGCAACAAAGAACGTTAGTAATAAAAATATATCAAGGTCTCACAATTCACTCCCTTACGTGTTTACACTCAAAGATGAAAATTCACTCGTATGTAACACAAATTTTGGGACTTCTCACGATATTAATCTCACACTCTATTTTTCCTTTACAAGTCCTTGTTCTAGAACTAACTTAATGAAATTTCTTCAAATAAACGACTAGGATAAATCAATGTGACAACTTAAAAAAAAAAAATTAAGCAATGAATAACGATGACAAACTCAATGACCGGAATGGAATATGAATGACTTGATAGGAAAAACAATGAACTCGGACAGTTTATCCAATGAAATAAATTATCAATGGGAATTCAATCAACATTCAGCAACACTTTTTTTTTTTATTTCACGCCAAGAATTGCTATTTGGAATGTGATATTCCTTGACTAGAATAAACAACGAGTAAGTGGATCTATTGGTTGAAGGAGACAATGAAAAAGGATTCTGAGTCCTTTAATGAAATCAGCAGCGGAATGTATAAATATATATATTATATGCCGATGGAATCTGGAACAATGGGAAATCACAAGAAGCAATCATGTGACCGAACGACGACAACAACAAACAATGGGATTAACGGGGCAAATTCCTATGAACGATTTTTTTTTTAATAGACTACGACAGAAAATTCACATAATTAGTGAACAAATAAAATATGAACAAGGATAGAAATTACCCGATTCAATAAGCCTCGGCTCTGATATCAAATGATGCGAACCCTAAATATCGATCTAAGACCCAACGATCAATAAGGATTCAAACCCTAGAATTGAAATTTAATCGATTGAATTAAACATAACCCGACCCTAATCGAATACGCCGAATGGAACCTAAGCTATCACGGATCGATTTCCCTAAGCGTTTAGGATGAAGAAATCAAGATTAGTTCTATTCGCAAGAACTAAAGGAAGAGAGAACTCTCTCAAAAATCTCATTCACAATATGATAAATCTGATAATGACCTTTCAAATGTCGTACAAAGGAGTTTATATTCGTCATTAATTAAAAGCTAGTGGCCTAAATACATCCAGGGCCGACTTTGAAATAAAAAAAGCAACGGATTAGCCGGCAGTGTAAATTCCAAGGTCGGCAGCCTTCATAGCCAGCGTACCTTGCCTTTTAAAGGCCGACGGCTTAGGTGATAGGTTGGCGGCCTTTCCTTTGCTGATGGTCGTCAATGCAATTCCGATGTCCTCTACTTCGTCCCCACTTTGATATATGATGTTCATGAGCTTAGGACTTGTTTTAGAGTTGTGTCGAATTCGAATCACCTTTTGCTCCTGAAGTTCCACAATCAACCCTTGCAATGCCTCCTTCATTCGCTTGGTCCGTGATCGTGTCATAGGACCCCCGATACCTTGTAAAGGGTCATTTGCTTTGACTAGCTCTTGAGTGTTAGATGCCTCCCGATCTCTATCATAAGTTTTGTAATAATCTTTAAAGCCGAATAACTTCACAAATTCCTTAAGCAATTGTTTTATATTCTACTTCAGCATTGTTTCTAGCAACCAATGGCTATTTCTTACTTCTCTAAGTTACAATGTCACTCCATAGTTTAATGCAATACCTAGAGGTTAACTTACAATTAGATTTGTCTCCTCCCCAATCAGCATCTATAAAGGCTTCAATCATCCTATTGTCATTTTTCTGAATGAATAAACCTTTACCTAGAGTTCCCTTCAGGTACCTCAAAAAATGATTAACCCCATCTATATGATGCTTAGTTGGAGAATGTATAGGTTAAATCACAAGACTAATAGAGTAAGCTAAATCAAGCCTAGTAAGAGATAAATATATGAGTCTTCCCACTAGTCTTTAATATTGACCCTTATCCATAGGACTATTATCTTTTGCGGGCACAGCTTTGCCAATTCTATGGTAGAGGGGTACTCATAGGTTTACATGCCAATTTACCCATCTCCTTGAACAACTCTAGGATATATTTCTTTTGGCTTATGAAAACTCCTTTCTTGCTTCTAGCCATTTCCATACCTAAGAAGAATTCTAATTCTCTAAGCTCTTTAGTCTTGAACTCTTCTTTAGTATTGTTCTTCAACTTGTTTATCTCTTCCAAGTCATTACTTGTGATAATGATGTCATCCACATATACAATCAAAATGGATTGTGATCCATTCCTTCTTATCTTGACAAATAAGTTATGCTTAACCTTTGCTTATATCCTAACTACATGAGTGTATTCTGAACTTAGTAGACCATGCCCTAGGAGATTGTTTCAAACCATAAAGAGATTTATTCAATTTACATACCTTTCTAGTATTTGTTTCTAATGTAAATCCCGGCGGTAATTGCATACATATCTCTTCTTCCAAGTCTTTATTTAAAAAGGCATTTTTCACATCTAACTAATATAAAGGCCAATCTAAGTTTGTAGCTAGAGATAAGATAACTATAATAGAATTCATTTTCACTATATGAGCAAAAGTTTCATCATAGTCTATACCATAGGTTTAAGTATATTCTTGGGCCACTAAATGGGCTTTATATCTCTTGACACTACCATCAGGCCTATACTTTATTGTGAATACCCATTTACTCCCAACAAACTCTCTTGCTTATAGGTAAATTCACCACATCTTATGTATTATTTTCATATAAGGCCTTCATGTCATAAAAAATTGCTTCTCTTCATTTTGAATTTTTCATTGCTTCCTGTATATTTTTAGGAACTTCTTCTTCACATGCTCATGCAACACAAGCACTATATTTTGGTGACAATCTAGAATATCTCACATAATTAGATGTTGGATATTTAGCAAAAGCCCTTCAACCTTTCCTTAAAGCAATTGGTAAGTCAACATTCTCTTCAATGGTTTATTGAACTGAAAACTCATAAGAAGGCATTTGATCTTGCATAGGAATTGTTGACTGTTTGGTATATACCTTAAGTTTTGGAGACTTTTCTTGACATGAAGGGTGAACTAGTCATGGAATCAACTAGAGACTAATCAACTTGATTAGTTGCAAGTAGAGGCATCTAGTCTTTGTTTGGTGAATGACTAGATGGTTTAGGTAAACAACCTATGTCAAGCGAATTCAAAGGGGATGATTGAGAATCAGAACTCAATGTTTCAGAGGGAATAGACATGTGTTTAGGTTGATCACTAGGTAGGAGAAACAACTGATCTTGCTGCATCAATACTTTGTTCTCCTCTTAAATAGACGACTTATAGTATGCTTGATTTTCAAGACACAAATATTAACAGTGACATACACCTTTTTATTGGGAGGATGGAAGCACTTATAACCCTTTTGAGAAGGAGAGTACCTAATAAAAGCACACTTAATAGCTTTAGATTCAAGCTTACACTTATCATGTGTGTTATTAAGTATAAGAAATAGTATAACCAAATACTCTTAGTAGTAGAGAATTAAGGAGATGAACTTGAGGATATTTCTCAAGAAGAACACTTGTAGGAGTTTGAAAATTTAGAACTTTAGATGGAACTCTATTAATAAGATAATTATGGTCAAAACAACTTCTCTCCATAGGTAATTTGAAATAGATCTAACAAAAACCAAAGATCGGGCAACCTTAAGTTGTTTGTTCTTTATGCTTAGCTACTCCATTTTGTTGTAGAGTATAAGTGCATGAACTTTGGTGAATAATCCCATTTTCACTCAAATATTGTCTAAACTCATTTGAAAATACTCTTTCCCATTATTAGAATGAAGGATCATAATGTGATCTTCAAATGCATTTGAGACAAGTGTATGAAATTGCTGAAACACGTGATAATTATTGGATTTCTCTTTAAGGAGAAATACTTAACAAACATGAGTGTGATCATCAATGAAGGTTATAAACCACTTATGCTCATTGCATGTCACAAAATGAGAAGGCCCTAGATGTCATTGTGAATTAAGTAAAATGGTTTAAATAGTTGATATGGATGACTTGAATAGGAAATTTTTTGACAATTTTGCCAAAATGCAAGTTTCACAATGAAAATTTCTAATTTTCTTAAATAAATTTGGATTCAAACGACTTATGTAAAGAAAATTGGGATGACCAAGGCATTTATGCTACAACATAACATCAAACTTACGAGAAAACACTAGAGACTCATAACTAGATTTTATTCTAGATTCATGACTTGATCTAGTGAGGTAGCAAAGGCTATTTTAGTTCCTTAGCATTGCTAATTATCCTTTCTGAAGATCGATCTTGCAAGACATAACTAGTTGATGAAAAAATTACTTAATAGTTTAAATTCTTAGTTAGTTTGCACATAGATGAAAGATTATACTGGAGATCTAGAACAAAGAAAGTGTCATTTAGCTTTAAACTAGCCAAGTGAACAACAACCTTCTCCTTAGCACTAATGCTATCACCATTAGCCATAGATATTGATGGGAAATTTCCCGGCACCATAGATGCTCTTAGAACTCAATTTGGATGATGATCCAAATTGCTCATATTTCACTTTATTTCTTCTATCTAATAAATATTTGAGTAATAATCTTACAAGTACAATAATATTTCTCCATGGGATGCCAAATGACTTACATTAGTTGATAGCCACGGGACATCATCAGATTTGCCTCCAAAGGCCCACTACGATTGATTTTACTTCGAAGCATTAGCTCTTGAAGATTTATATTATTTTTGTACTTTGTAATTGTTGTTGGACCATTTTATATTGTAATTTTCTTTTGGGACACTTTCATTTGTTGGTAATTTTCATTTAAGACTAGCTATCCTAAAAGTGGCATAGTTGTAATTTTATGGACTTTTTAATCTTAAAGGGAGCAAGTAAAATACTTGCTTAAGTATGGTTTTTAAGGGAGGAATTTTTCAGATTAAACACATCACTTTTACGTGAGAGAGCTTAGGGTTCATCCTAGTTTAGTCCCCTCTTATCAATTTCAATCCCAAGAGTTGAAACTGTGGCAAGTGCAACAACTCGAAATTATGAGTTGTATCAATTTCTATTTGTTGTGTTTTCTTTTCTTCTCTAGTGTGTTATATCTAGGGTTGGATTGAAACATTTCTTGGTCAGATTTGAATTAGTATTATTCGAAATATTGTGTTTCATTTGAGTTACTATCATACTTGTTTTTCGATTCATCTATTGTGCACAATTCTTAAACCGTGAAATCAATCCATTTGAAAGGTGGATCACAAAAGTGGTTCTTGTTGTTTTTTATTAGTAATCATGTGGCTTTTCAAGTATAATTTGTGATCTTCATTAAGGAATACTTCACCGTGTTAATCATTGTATGAAATACATCATTCAAATCAAAGATTGCATTTAGGGTTTACGGTCCAATTTTGCTCTAAAAGTGAACCAAATTGGTCTTATCTTTTAGGGTTGTTATTTGGATTTTTTTGTATGTGCTTAATCTTGGTTTGAGGCACATCATCTTTTTGGTATCAGAGCATCATCATACTTGGAATTAAGATTGATCACACCATTGTTTGAGAATTAGTTCATAAATAGTGAGGATTTGAGCCATTTGATTACTAGTTTGATTGACATTATTTGATTGTCTTTCAAATTGATTTTGTATGTGCTTAATCTTAGTTTTAGGCACATCAGATATTTTGTTTAGATTTCAACAAGTTATGAGTGATTAAAAAAAAAAATTGAAATTACACATATGTTTAGAAGCTCTAGTGACAATAATCCATATATCACATCCACATCTTTGAGAAATAGTAAAGAAACTACCTTTTTGGCAATGGCTATTGAGGGTATTTGACTTAAAATCTATTGAATGAGGGCTATTTGTTTTCTTTTTTCTTTGTGTGAGGGAGTTCATGGACCGCACATGGTTACCTTTATGTTGCATGGACTGGACATGGTTTGAATTTCCATGTAATTTCCAGCATGTGTCTCTCATTTGATTGGCTCCCTAATAATGGTTGCACCACTATTTTTCTTTGCTAGAATTGGTATGCTTAGGGTTGTCATCAGGTGTGAAGGATCCAAACTTGAGTTTGCATCCTAAGGATAAATCTTCAATTTATTTTTTTTTTCTTTTTGTATTAGTCATTTTGAGCCAATTCTAGTTGATGAGGATTGACTTTGCTTTGATACCATGAGGAAAAAGATACAAAATATGAAGAAAAATGAAAGAAGATTTTTTGTAGTAAAATAACTCTCACATATTTTATTCAATGAGATCAAGAGAATATATACAACAAAACGTCATAAATCTTCTTAACATGATCAACAGGCTAAGAAAAAAAAAAGGAAAAAATAAATATTAAAATTACAATTGAAAACGGTCAAACTCTATCTTATTTATCCTAAATTTCTTACCCAAAATAATTGGGAAGAAAAGGAAAGAAAAAACAAAAGATTTCCTATACTAAACAAATATTAATTTCCAACAATTCTTAAATATTACAAATAGGAATTGTACAAAAGGCTACAAACTTTAAAGCTTGGTGGACTTAATGTAGAAGGATATGTTAAGGAGTTTAAGATGCTCATGATCTAGTGTAAAGTCCTAGAGCTTAGGAAATGTACTATCTCTCATTTCATAGCAGGGTTGAAGTATGATATTATGAAAGTGGTGGAAGTTGAAAGGTTTAATACTTTAGAGCAGATGCAAACACTTCATTTTTATCCCTTTTAATAATTTTTCATAAAAATAGGCCAAGTTAAAAAAAATAAAATAAAGGAAAAATAAAAAATAACATAAAAATGGAAAAAAAAAAAGAGAATAAAAATATTTGTTTTTTGGATAAAAAACAAATGTGAGGCTTTTGAGCTAACTTTAGATTAAATGAAATTTAGCCCAGGTAGTTAGTTTAGCTTAAGCATAATTGAGTTTGCAATATAAAACGAAAAAAGGCCTAGCTTTGTTGGTTAGGGTACTATTTGCATAAGCATAGGGATTGTGTAGATTATGAGTTTAATTCTCTAACAGTGAAAAATGTGCTTTATTTTTTTTAAAGCCTAGTCTATGATGCGAACTCCGTCAAATTATGCCAAAACCTAAAATCGAATTGAATTGAACAACCTACGATCAATCACAAATGAAGGGAAGCCATGGCCCGTTGTTTATAGTGATGCAAAAACCTTGGTATAATGTATATGCCACAATCGGAATGGTAGTTCGATTGATAAGTAAAGGGATGAATGCTACGGACAATTCCAATAAGTTTAAGTTCTTTAAGAATGGAAGAAGAGTGTTTGAATTTCAATTTTTGTCCAAAAAGTTCTCTACAATGGATTCTTTGTGATGTGCCTAAAACCAAGATTAAGCACATATAAAAACCAATTTGAAAGACAATCTAACAATGTCAATCAAACTAGTCTCAATCACATGAACAATGCCGTCAATTTCCAATGAATTTAACCAATTCTTCAATTATGATGTGTTTGAATCTTAAATCCAAATATGATATAGCTCTGATACTAAAAAGATGATGTGCCTAATTCCACTTAGAAGCACAATCAAAAGACTTAAGAAAAAAAACAATCTCATGTTAAGGTAAAACTAGATCCATAAGGGGCAATTTCACGTGAACCCTAATGAAGATACAAGGAAATCCAAATGTTCAATGATACAATTGTGAAACCTCAATGATAATATCTTCTAATAACACCCTAATCACATATAATCCACGAAAATAATCCACAAATTCAAAAGAAAACCTCAATTATAAGAATTCCTTTCCAATAGTGAACAACACGTTTTCAAGTGGATTCTTCAATGATGATTCGAATTCAATTGCAAGGGACCTTAAATAAACTCAAGAATTTGTCAACAATAAGAAGTAATTCTGACCAAGAACTATCTCAATTCAACCCTAGATATGACACACTAGAGAAGAAAAGAAATCACAACAAAATGAAATTGATACAACTCACAATTTCAAGGTGTTGCACTCGCCACAATTTTAACTCTTGGGATTGAAATTGATAAGAGTCTAGATGACAATTAGGAAACCTAATTCTCACGTGAAGAAGAAGTGTTTGACCTGCAAAAATAAGCCTCCTCAAACCCTCTCTTAAGTAAGTATTTATACTTGCTACTCCTAGGGTTAAAAAGTGCTCAAAATTACAAGTTTGCTACTTTTAAGGTGGCTAGCCCTAAATGAAAATTATAAGGAAATAAAAGTGTCCCAAAACCAAATACAATCAAAGTAGTTCATAAAAGAAGAAATATATAAAAGAAATGGTCTTCAAGATGCCGATCTTCTATAGGATCCATCGGCCTAGCTCATCGCCGGTTCAGGTCGGTCCATGGATAACCCACAAGTTGAGTCTGAGGGAGTTTGTCCATTGCCCTATAGAATATGATAAGTGTACCTGTTGGAAAACATGATACAAGAATAATAGAAAAGAGGTTAATATATAAATAATTACGGGGTCGATCTGCTCAAAATGGGCCCTCAACGCCAAGATTTGAAATCCTTTAGTTTTTGCCCTAATGATAGGTCTTGTCGGATTTTGATTCCTATCACTTTGATGACTATGTATAGTCTCACCAAAAAAAAAAAAAAACATAAACAAAATGTCATAAAAAAGTCCCTAATTGCGACTATGGAAAACATTATACATCGGTGGCCTAAAATTGTCTAAAGCCGACCTAAAATTACTCCTAAGCTGGCACTTAAGTCGATGGCCTATATCTAAATTCTAGTGGGCCTAAATTCTTCTCCAAGCCTGTTCAAAAGCTGATGGCCTTGACCATGATTTCCAACCGGCCTTTCTCCTTAACTCTGATCACTTAGGTCGGCAACTTTGGTTCTCAATGTCAGTAACTTTGGTGCTCAATGCCGGTAACTTTCAAGACTCTTTAAAAATCCTCAAGCCATCTTCGTTCTGGGACATCTTGGACTTCAATGACTTGGATTATTCTTGGTTCATTCTTGGGTTGACGCAAGTATTGCTCCTCATCTTAAATTTCTTTGATTAACCCCGTTAAGTGCATCCTTAAGTTGTTTAGCTCAAAGTCGGGTCATAGGTCCAATTGGCATCTCAAGAGGATCCGTTACCCATTTCCTAGCTCAGTTGTCATCATTCCCCTCCTTTTAAAAAGGATTTATCCTCAAATCAACATCAAAAGGACTTAAATCAGTAACATTAAAAGTAGCATTAATAGGATACTCACCTGGTAAATCTAGTTTGTAGGCATTATTATTGATTTGCTCAAGAACTTGAAAAGGACCATTACCCCTGGGAAGTAATTAAGATCGCCATTGTGCTAGAAATCACTCTTTACGCATGTGTAACCAAACCCAATCTCTGGGTTCAAAGATTATTTGTTGGCTTGTTTAGCATATTGTTTCGTCTTTCACTCAATATTGAGCTTAGCTTTCTCGTGAATCTGCTTAACAAATTCAACTTTCTTTTTGCTATCCAAATTAACATTTTTAGAAACAGGTATAGGAGTTAATTCTAATGGAGTTAAAGGATTAAATCTATACACAATCTCAAAAGGTGAAAATTTAGTGGAAAAATGTATAGAATGGTTATAAGCAAATTCAACATGTGGCAAATAATCTTCTCATGTTTTAATGTTCTTTTGAATGATAGCCCTTAGTAAAGTAGATAAAGTTCTACTAACTACTTCTGTTTACCTATTAGTCTGTGGATGACAAGTAGTATAAAACAATAATTTAGTTCCTAACTTACACCATATGGTCTTCTAAAAGAAACTTAAGAGCTTAGCATCCCTATCAGATACAATTGTTCTAGGCATACCATGTAATTGAACAATTTCTTTAAAGAACAAATCTACAACATGTGTAGCATTATCAGTTTTATGGCATGGAATAAAATGTGCCATCTTTGAAAATCTATCCTTAATAACAAAAATAGAATCTCTACCATGTCTAGTCCTAGGTAAGCTTAACACAAAATCCATGGAAATATCAACCAAAGGCTCACTAGGAATAGTAAGTGGTTAGTATAAGCCACGGGGTTGCACTCGGGATTTGGCTTGTCTACAAGTGATACATTTCTCACAAATTTGCTCAACATCTCGCTTCATACGTGGCTAATAAAAATGTTCTTGCAAAACCCCCAAAGTCTTAGCCACTCCAAAGTGTCCTATCAAACCTCCACCATGAGACTCCTTTACTAACAATTCCCTAATGAAATAGTTTGGAATATAAAGTTTGTTCTCTTTAAACAAGAACCCTTCATGCAAATTCATTACTAAAATCTTGGTCCAAAGGGTACAACTCTTTAATATGTTCAAAACCAAGCAATTTAGCATCAAGAGTGGAGATTAGTAAGTACCTTCTTGAGAGAGTGTCTGCAACAATGTTTTCCTTATCTTGCTTGGTCTCAATAAACTTTACCCACCTTGCATGTCTCCTATTCAACTTGTGTTGACTCTTCAAGTGTTTCAAGGATTCATGGTCAGTGTGAATCACAAACTCCTTAGGCCAGAGGTAGTGTTGCCATGTTTCTAAAGCCCTAACTAATGCATATAACTTCTTATCATATGTCAGGTAATTTAATGCAGCTCCATTTAACTTTTCGCTAAAATATGCGATTGGTCTTCCCTCTTGCATAAGAACATCTCTAATACCTAAACCTGAAGCATCACATTCAATTTCAAATGTTTTAGCAAAATTAGGTAAAGCAAGCAAAGGAGCATGGGTTAGTTTATCTTTAATCAATTGAAAAGCCTTTCTTGTTCTACTTTCCACTTGAACCCGACATTTTTCTTGATGACTTCAGTGATTGGTGCAGCTATGCTACTAAAGTCCCTCACAAATCATCTATAAAAGCTCGCAAGCACATGGAAACTACGAACTTGGCTCAAATTAGTTGGACTTATCCATTCTTGTATAGCTCAAATTTTCTCCTCATCAACTTAGATTCCCTGAGAAATAACAACAAAACTAAGGAAAACAAGTCTATCTGTACAAAAAGTGCACTTTTTAAGATTAGCAAATAGCTTTTCCTGTCGCAGCACTTCTAAAATAGAATTTAAATGAAATAAATGATTATCTAAATTCTTACTATAGATAAAGATATCATCAAAATAGACAACTACAAATTTTCTAATAAAAGCTTGCAAAATATGGTTCATTAATCTCATGAAAGTACTTGGTGCATTAGTTAAGCTGAAGGGTAGAACCAACCATTCATATAAACCATACTTTGTTTTAAACACAATCTTCCACTCATCTCCTTCTTTCATTCTAATTTGATGGTACCCACTTTTCAGATCAATTTTAGAAAAAAATACAGGAACCATGTAATTCATCTAACATGTCGTCTAATCAAGGAATTGGATGGCAATACTTTACCGTTATGCTGTTGATCGCTTGATAGTCGACATACATCCTCCATGACCCATCTTTCTTAGGAATTAAAATCACGAGAACTGCACATGGGCTCATGCTTTCTCTCACATACCCCTTGTCCATTAACTCACTAACTTCTTTTTGGAGTTTCTTTGTTTTCTCAAGATTACTCCTATAAGTGGGTCAGTTTGGAATGGTTGCATCGGGCTAAAGGACGATATGATGCTCAATTCCTCGAAGGGAGGCAGTCCTTTTGGAATTTCATCTGGAAAGACATCTTCAAATTTTTGCAACAAAGAAACAATAGAACTTGGCAAAGAAGTGTCAAGTTGGTTAGATCTAAAAAGTACCCCTTTATATAACAGTACTATCATAGGTCTCTTTATTCCTAAGAATAAAGCCTTCTTAACATCACTAGCCTTCTTATAAAAATTTTCTTTTCTCTCTATTTTTCTCTCACTACTCAATTCTCTCCCTTTCTTTTCTCTTTCTCTTTTCTTAGACTCTCTCTTTTTCTTTTGCAGCAGCACTCACTCTTTTATTTTCACTTGCCCTTTTTTGTTTACTCTCTCTTTGTAGCCTCACTTGATCTTCATAAACCTCACTGGGAGTCAGAGGAGAAAGAGTAACAAGCCTCTAATCGTGTACAAAAGAGTACTTATTAGTGAATCAATCATGTTTCACTTGCCTGTCAAACTGCCATGGCCTACCTAATAACAAGTGTGTAGCTTACATTGGAACTGTGTCACAAAGAACTTCATCCCCATACTTTCCAATGCTAAAAGAAACCAACACTTGTTTTGTAACCCTCACTTCACCACTATCGTTCAGCCATTGCAGTTTATAAGGGTGAAGATGCTTACTTATGGGAAGCCCTAATTTCTTTACCGTGGTCGTGCTGGCAACATTTGTGTAACTCCCACCATCAATAATCACACCACATACCTTGTCTTTCAAAAGACACCTAGTATGAAATATGTTCTCCCATTGCACATTTTTCTCTTCTTTTGTCTGCACGATCAAAGCCCTCCAAGCTACCAACGTCTCCCCCTTGGACAAAATATTCTTCCCCTTTATCAACATCTTCCAATGATGGCATGGATTCATTTTCTTACTCACTATCTGTCTCAATCTCTCCATCATCTTGCATCACCATAATTCTCTTGTTTGGACATTGACTCGCTATATGTCCCCTGCTTTGGCATTTAAAATACTTAATATCATGATTCAAATCAGGAAAAGAATTGGGTTTAACTTTATTCCCATGAGATGTCAATTCTGATTTTTGTTCTAGCCTTGGTTTGGAGTGGGATTGCTTCTCCTCCTTCTTCCCTATATTAGCTCTCTAATTGGAAGAGCTCGATGTTGCATGTGTGGAACTACTACCTTTCCACTTGAGTTGCTTCTCCACCTTAATCACCATATGAACCATATCATCTAATTCTATATAATGTTGCAACTCCACCACATTTTGTATATCCCGATTCAAGCCTGCCAAGAACCTAATCATAGTAGCTTCCCAGTCCTCCTCAACATTCGCCCTGATCATTACAACCTCCATCTCCTTATGATATTCCTCTACACTCCTATTCCCCTACCTTAGATTTTGCAGTTTATTGTACAAACCCCTGTAGTAATAAGTAGGAATAAATCCCTTCCTCATCACCTTCTTCATCTCTTCCTAAGTTTCTATTGGTGGCTCTCTATTCCTCCTCCTACTTAATAGCAATTGGTCCCACTAAATTATAGCATAGTTAGAAAATTTTATGGCAGCTAATTTCATCTTCTTGACTTTAGAGTAGTTATGATAGTCAAAAACCAGTTCCACTTTTTTCTCCCACTTTAGATATACATTAAGATCATTCTTCCCTTAAAAGGAAGGAATTTTCATCTTTATATTTTCTAGATTGCTATCTTCTTCTTTCCTAGCTCCTCTACTTCTCCCTATATTCCTCCTATAACACACAAAAGAATCCTAATCAGATTCAGCCACAAACCCTTCTCTACCCCACTCATCTTCCTCCATGCACTACCCTTCTTAGTATTTTATTTCTCTTACACTCAGCAGAAGCAATCTAGGACTATTCAAAATTCTACTCCATCTACTCCTGAAATCGATCCATTTCTACTCTAAACATCTTCCTCATCTTAGTAGTTAGAGTTTCCATGATTAATTTTGTGTCAATACCCCTCATCAAACTATCAAGAGAATTTTTATTAGACATATTTCTGCAAAAAAAAAAAAAAAAAAAAAAAAAACAAAGAAGACAACAGAAAAGTACAGATCCCCACTGAATCACTCCCTCGCGTGTTTTCTAGTCAATCAATGAATCGCTTTAATCACTCGTATTTTATGGCTCACAATATTCAATTGGCTTTTATGTACTCTAATGGTCTCACCACTCTTGCCTTTTGCCACTCACAATCTCTTCTTCAGTTCTTTTAGAACTATTTAACAAATTGGGGTTTATCCCGTTGATTCAACAAATTCCTTATTGTTGGAATCAATAATTCAACAAGTCATGACAGTTTTGTCTGCAAATCAAGTAATGCAATTATGATCTTTGTGTCTTCAACACAACAATTGCCAAGAATCCTAATTTTTTTATACAAATTTTCCTTTTTTTTTTTACTATTCAAACAAGAATTCAAATGTGGATCAATGAACACATATAGTAACTACTACAACAAGTCTAATAAGATCAACAAATACATAAATGTTCGAACTTTTCTTTGTTTTTTTTTTTTTGGAATTCAAACCCTAGATCTACAAATTGGATTCAAGATAGGCAATTCCTAACCAATCTGATTGCTTTAATACCAAATGATGTGAACTCCGTCAACCTGTGCCAAAACCTGAAATCGAATTGAATCGAACAACCTCCCATAGATCACAAATAAAGGGAAACTGCGACACGTTGCTTATAGTGAAGCAAGAACCTTAGTATAATGTATACACCACAATCGGGATGGTAGTCCAATTGATAAGTAAAGGGATGAATGTCACAGGCAATTTCGATAAGTTCAAGTTCTTTAAGAACAAAAGAAGAGTATTTGAATTTCAATTTTTGTCCAAAAAGTGCTTTATAATGGAGTCTTTGATGACTATTTATAGTCTCACAAAAAAACATAAACAAAATGTCATTAAAAAAACCCTAATTGTGACTAAAGAAAACATTATAT
This sequence comes from Laguncularia racemosa, assembly GCA_037954665.1. Lineage (NCBI taxonomy): Eukaryota > Viridiplantae > Streptophyta > Magnoliopsida > Myrtales > Combretaceae > Laguncularia > Laguncularia racemosa. The sequence continues at coordinate 6,692,976 of JBBMOL010000025.1, read as the reverse complement.
GCTGGTGGCCTAAAATTGTCTAAAGCTAGCCTAAAATTACTCTTAAGCCGGTGGCCTATACCTAAATTCTAGCCGGCCTAAATTCTTCTCTAAGCTAGTTCAAAAGTCGGTGGCCTTGACCATGATTTCCAGTCGACTTATCTCCTCAACGCTGGTCACTTAGGTCAGCGACTTTGCTCTCAACGCAGGCAACTTCAGTGCTCAACACCAGTTTTCAAGACTCTTCAAACATCTTCAAGCTATCTTCGTTCCGAGACATCTTAGACTTAATGACTTGGATTATTCTTGGTTCATTCTTAAGTTGACGTAAGTATTGCTCCTCATCTTGAATTTCTTTGATTGACCCATTAAGTGCACCCTTAAGTCGTTTAGCTCAAAGTCAGGTCATAGGTCCAATTGGCATCTCAAGAGGAACTGCTACCCATTTCTTGGCTTAGTTGTCATCAGTTTGGACATGTACACAACACATGACTTGACTTGACTTGACTTTGTCGGTAACAGGATAGGGAGAGAGAAATTTTTCAAGAAAGAGCGAGATTTAGTTGAATCAGTCAAATTATATCTAATTTTTTAACAAATTTTGATGTAAATTTATCCATAATCTTTTTTTAAATATGAATATCATGAGGATTTTCATAAAAAAAGAAATAAAAATATGATTTAATCAAATAAAAAAGATTAGGCATTTAACCAAAATTCAGCCAAACTCGATTTGAGTTCATCCATACATGTTAATTTGCATCTAAACTCACATCTATAAATACAAGAGTGTGGGGAATATGAAAAGGTAATCAATGACACTCAAGCTTACATGAATCAAACATATTACCACTTTCTCTCACTAAACCATACCCACAAACACCTAAGACTTTTCTCTAAGATTTCTTGATCTACTTACAATTTCAAAGTATATGGCTTGTATCATTAGAATTTAGGGAGTTCGTAGATTAGGAAAAAATGAACTTTGCTTTCAATAATTCAAGGAACCATTGAATCGAAGCTTGAAGTTTTAGCTACCATTGGTGTCTCACGGACCATCATTTCACGACCACCTGGGAGCAAATTGACACCACAACAGCATTCCTCATCCCTACTAGGTTTTGTTTGATGCATCCACCACCTCCGACGGCCACCAGATTCGCGGAACCAAGCCTACTAAGCCACTGCCCCTTCTGCGCCATTCGCATGTGTGACTTATGTAGGAACCAACCAAAGTCGCTTGCTGACCCATGCGTACAACCTTTGGACAGCTTGAAACTTAGGTAGTTTTATTTATTTGTTTATATGTTCTATATATATTTCGTTCTTATTAGGATCCAAATCAGAAAAATAATAAAATTATTAAAATAAAAAAGTCTATTTGTTAACAGTTTAATCTGTGCGTTGTAGGTTTGGTCATGATAGTTTTAGCATTTTTAAATCTTTCCTTTGAAGTTGCATGTGTAATTTAGTTAGTTTAATTTGCATGTTTAGTTGTTAATATTTTGCACTCAATTAAAATGTCTAATATTTATATGTTGACCAACTCATATGGTTGTATATATATTCTTGGACATATCTTAATGACTAATCATACTTGCAAGTTCAATATAATCGATTGGCATACTATATGTTTGATATTTCTAGTTGATTATTTGCACAATAGTTTGACTAATCATACTTTCAAGTTCAATATAATTGATTAGCATACTATATGTTTGATATTTCTAATTGATTATTTGCACAATAGTTTTCATAGAAAATAAAAATAATAAAAGTGATAAATATAATGAGAGAATAATAAATAACATAAAATGAAAAAAACTTTGTATTATTTTATGTGGAAACCATTGTATAGACTCTAAATGTTGCGCTATAGCCATTGCCAAAGGTCAATTATGTTTCCAAATAATTTAATTTTTCAAATAATAATAAAAATATGAAAGTAAAATATATAAAATAAAAATAAAAATGATTTGTTATCTAGGATATGGTCTTATCACTTGAAACATTGCTGTGGAAAAAGAAAAAAAAGTAGAAAAAATATTTTCTCACTTAGAAAGCGCTTTCTATGAACTAAAAACTTGAATTGGTGTTTTCCAAAAGTAGCATATATATATATAAATAATGTGGAGTAAAATTTAGTTGTTAGAATTTTTCTTAATAAAATTAGCATGGTAATGAACGTAAATCTAATTTATTTTCATAAATAAAATGAATCAACCCACTAAAGTTTTATAAAAACAAAAGTACACTAATTTTATCCTAACTAATGAGCACATAGTTACATGCTGGGCAACTATAAAAATTATAAAAACTTTATTTTTCAAATCATGTTTTCAAATAAAAAATAAAAAATAATAAAAAATAGAAAATTTGTAATAAAAATAAATAATTTTTTTGTTGTTGTATTAACTTGTTTTTATAGCTAGGAAAGTAAGCTACATGGGTTGGCCTACCCCCACTCATGTTAGCCTAAAGGTTAATGTGGGCCGGCCCACTTTGGCCTACTTCAAAAGTAAGCAAACAATGTAGGCCCAACCTGCTTTCCACTAGTTTGTAGGTTAAGCAAGCTAACCTGCTGACCCATAATTCACTTGTAATAATTTTTTAATAGAAAATTAAATATTTTTAAATTAATAATATATCTTTAGTTCTTTATAATATATGTGTCATACAAAAATTAGATAAAACTAACAATTAATAAGTACACATTTGAACAATTTTTTAATTTAATTATAATTCATAACAATTATTGTGCATAGATTATAAGTGAGACTAGGAGAGTTTTTAGATAAGAAATTAAAAGTTGAGAATGAGAGATTAAGAGAAAAAGGACAGGGTTATGACGTGAGAGAGGATTGAGGACTGTGGAGAACAAGAAAGAGGCGTGAGGGTGAGTATAGGGAAAAAAAAAAGAGGACACAGGGAAAGAGGACAAAGAGTGTGTGTGGTGTGTGTATTGTGAGATTGAGGTCAAAGTGAGTAGGTATGTAGGTGTAGGTGTAAGGGTAGGGGTAGGGGTAGGGGTAGGGGCTAGGGGCATTCATTTCTGATTTCTGCATTTGAAGTTTGAAACTTCAAATTGCAAAGATTTTTTTTCTTTATATGCAAGTTAACAGGCTAACCCAACTCGCTTAAAGTTAGCCTGTGTTTTACGGATCAAGCAAAGTGGGCTAAGAAGCTCACAATTTAAGTAGGCCAAAAGTTTCTAACCTAACCTGCATTTTCTTATGGGTTAAATGAGTTGGTCTGCTTAACCTACCCTATGTGCACAATTCTACTTGTTTTGTATCTTGCTTGCATCCAAAATGTCTTTTTTTTTAACACATAATTATGTAGAGAATTTATATGAAGCCTTTAATTTATGTTTTTCAAAAATAATAAGTGGTAATTATTTAGGTTTTAATAGGTTAGCCCCTTAAACTAAGCATCTCTGATTCATTTTTTTCCTTAAAAAATCATTTTTTTAGAAAATTCATAGACTAGTAGATGGAAATTAGGTTTAATCCACCCAATCAAACTTAATTTCCTATTTATCCAACTTCAATTAGTGGCGACTTCTATTTTGTAAGTCTTTAAAAATTAAGATTTTCCCTTAACTTTTACTGCCGAGTAACTTATGTTAAAGGGGTTTAGTATAGGTTAAAATAAGGAAAATTTCAAAATTAGGCTCTATAGGAGGCTATGTGGTTGGCTATAATCATGGAGCAACAGTTGATTAGAAAACCTTATAGGGAACCTTTTGTGGCACAATGTGGAGTTTCTAAGAGGTCAGTAAAGGGAGAAGCAAGAAGAAACAAGAAGGGAAAACATGAAGAGAAATGTTATGAGAAGAATGAAGGTATCAAGGGGAAGGCTTTTGCTAGTTCAAAAGCTAAAGGAGAAGATTAGAGGTTAATTGAGAGGCATAGCAATCAACTTAAGTGCTTTAATTGTCTCATATTTAGGCATATGGTTGCACAATGTCAAAACAAAAGAGTGATGGTGATAAAGGAAGGTGGTGATGCTGAAAGTGAGAAAGTCAAGAGGAAGAAGTGTATGATACTAAAGATGTTTTATTGTAGTATCATGATGAGGTGTATGATATCAAAGGTGTTGAAAGTGATATAATTTCATTAGTAGTCAAAAGAGCTTTGAGTATAGATGTCATGCTGAAGGTCAATTAGGGGAAAGAACTTATTTCATATTAAGTGTCAAATTGAGGGGCATTCATATGCAATGATAATTGATGGAGGGAGTTTTACCGATGTGGTTGCTGCTTGATACCGGTTTTCCTACTATATAACTTTAGACCTATAGGCAAGTGCATCTATCGATTCTATACTATAGTGGATAAAGATATTAAGTGTCGATCCCATAAGTATTATGAATACTAGTAATTATCCTCTCTAATTGTCTAATCGGAAAAATTAATTAAACGAGTAAATAAAAAATAAATTAAAGAAAGCAATAATCAATAAAACTAATATATTCATATATTGAACCCCCCCTAGAATTACTAATATAATTAATTAATTATTATTCAAATTCTTATTTTATTCTTGGACCATGGGAATTCTTAAATTGAACTAATAGCTCTCTTGAGTCATACTAATTCCTAATTTTAGGTTGATTAATTGGAATCTTTTCCTAATTAAAACTACTAAAATTACATTACATTTTGATGGGAATCTACCCTGCAATCCCAACAATCAGGAGACCTGATGATACAAATGCTACTCCACATGCCACTAATGTTCAGGATAGTGACTTGGAGAATCATCTTGGAGATTTTAGCAGACCAATCACTAGGGCCCAAACTAAAAGACTAAAGGAACGACTTCAATTATTTGTGCAAAAATGGGTTGATAATGGGCTATGCAAGCTTGGAGATTTTGAAGAGCCCAAGTTCATTAATTTAGTTGGGCTAAAAGATTAGCTTTGGGTTCAGCCCATCTCATTTCTAGCCATCTAAGTAATGTCTAGATTCATTGAAACTTAGAACAACTCCTTGCAATAAATTTGAGCATTTTTTCCAATTAGGTGGGAGTTACAAGAGTTAATTAATGACACCATCTTGATTGTCTAGGTTCGATGTACTTTTGATGAAAAAACTCTATAAATAGGGCTGTTTAGTTTTGTTTTAAGGATCATGTAAGTTGTATTGAGTTTTCATATTGGAATATAAGAGAGTTTGTTTTCTTGTGTTTTTATGCATAAGGTGTTGAGTTGAATGCAATTGAGTTCATCTTTTGTATTTCAATTTTTAATTCCTATTTCTATTGTTCTTGAATACTTTGATCTTGGGTTCAAGGGGTAATTTTCAATTATAACTTGAGTTCTTTTCACAAACGTGTTCTTAGGTAATTAAATAAACTGTTTTGATTACTTTGGTGAGAATCAAATTCTGATTTGATTGGTAATGAGTTCTAAGAAACAATTTGGGTCTTGGGGTTCCGCATCATTTGGTTTGAGAGCAAGGTACACTAAGTAATTATCTATCCTTTTAATCTTCTGTTTCTTTCCATTAGCCTTATTGATCTTCTTCTTGCTTATTGATCTTGTTCTTGCTATTCACAAACTAAAAAATAAAAATAAAAAATTCAGTTCTGAATGTGATCCTTGATTTGATTTGTGATATTGATTCCTTAGGCTATGTAGAATCGACTCACCAAAAAAACAAAAAAACAAAAACTGTTCTTGAAGTGTTTGGGTGTTAATTTGTAAGGAATTACAAGTTTCCTTCTTAAATTCAGTATTTGTCATTCTATTTCTTTACTAGTCATCATATACATTAAGTGTGTGTCTTTTCTTTATTGGTTATTTTACTTTGCTTCTAGTTTTGTTTCACATATCCTTGTTGCTTATTTTTAGGATTTCTCTAATAAAATTGAATTACTTTAAGATCTTGATTGTTGTTTGATTTGGCCCTTACGTATAAAATCATAAAGATTGATTGAGTGGTAAAAGGCAAGAGAGTGTGAGCTTAAAAGAGGGTAAAAACCAATTTGAGTTAAATACGAGAGAAGTGCTAATTACTACGAGGGAAACATTTGAGGGAGTGTTTGTGAGGTTCTTGTTTGTTTGTTATTTTTTTGATATTTCAAATTGCAAAAATGGAAGGAAGTGGAGTAAGTGCACCAAAAGACTAAGAATTTCTTCTCAAGGCTATGCGACAACAGTTTGAGAGGATTCAACTTGTTCTTGGCAACATGAATGACACTTTGGAGACGCAACAAAACGAGATCAATGCCTTGTGTGAAGGGGCTGCCCAAAACAATCCAAGGGCAAGGAGGCAACCTATACCTCAATATGTAGAAGAGTCTAAAGAGGAATTTGACGATCAAGCTACCTTTGTCAATGAAGGCAGAAATTATGGAAGAGGTAGGAGGAACCAAAATGATCTTGATAGGAATATTGGGACTATCAAAATGAAAATTCCATCCTTTTTAGGGAAGAATGATTCAGATGCATATATGGAGTGGAAGCGAAAAGTGGAATTAATCTTAGAATGTCATAATTACTTGGGGGAAAAGAAAATAAAACTTGTAGCGGCGGAGTTTGGAGAATATGCACTTGTATGGTGGGATTAACTTCTTGTAAGTAGGAGGAGAAATGGTGAAAGATGATAGAGCCATTTTATACTCAATCTTTATAGTATAAATTGTGTTAAATTATTATTGATTTTATAGAAATCATAAGGAAATGGTACTTAATTCTATTATGGTGATAAATCAGGTTAAATGGAGTCAAGGATGCTAATTCAAGCATATTAGAGAAGTCATCTACATCTTGGATCAAGACAAAGAAGTACACTACCGGAGGAAAGCACATGAGCATGTATCTACCTGGGAACTAGCACGGCTTGAGGCACGACCAAGGTTCAAACCGTGTTACACACTGTACAAGAAGGCGACAATATGGACTTTCAACAGAGAGAGACACGGCTTAGGGCACGGCAGTGGTGGAAGCCATGGGAGAAACCGTGCTTGGAGCCGTGGTGGAAGCTAGGTGTGCCAAGGAGAAGAAATTGTGGAACATTCGACCAGAGGATGGCACGGCTTGAAATCTAGCCATGGGTGTAACCGTGGTACACACTGGGCACGGATGAAGACTTGTAGATTATGCACAGATGAAGGCACGACTTGAAATCTGGCCGTGTGTGTAACCGTGGTACACACTGGGCACGGATGAAGACTTGTAGATTATGCACAGAGGAAGGCACGGTTGGAAATCTAGCCGTGTGGTAGGGCGTGCCAGGCAGATGAATCTTCACTTCTCGAAATCTACTTGGAAAAGGAAAGATATTTTTGTATCTTGCTAGCAAAAGATCACATGCTATCCCTCTAATAATATAAATAGAGGCAACTCTTTAATCTGGAACTGGGAATCATCTTGGAAACAAGAAGGAAGGAAGGAGGCAGAGTAGGCATCCGGGTTTCATTATGTTTTTACTTTTTATTTTCGTTTTTCTTATGAACATTAGTGGCTAAGTTACTTTTCTAGCCAAAGGGTCATAGATGTTTAATTCTCCACGAATTGTGAGGTCTAATTGACTTGTATTTATTCCGTTCTTTGTTCTTGGGTATTCGTATATCTTCTGATCATTTTGTCATTATTATCTTTGTTGATTGGTATGAATAGAGCTCTTCTACTCAATTAGCAAGTTAATATATTGTCAACTAGCACGTCAAATCCGTAATTGTTTGATTGTACTAGTCTCAGTGACACAATAACATGTTTGATTATAAGACTAGATAATCGAATTCATGTTATGGAGGTGTATGATCATGTTTAAATAGGTTATCTTATAATCTACTGGCATGAATTGGTGGTCTCTCTAGATTTTAATGCTATTGATAGATTAAATCCTAAGCGCTTGTCTAGGGTTGTCTAATCAATAAGAGAAATAATTCAAAGCGCTTGTCTAAGGTTATCGAGGAAGTAAGGAGAGATAGGTTGTTAGAGCTTGTTAATAACCATAACCAATTTATCTAGAACTAAGAATAGAAAACATTTGCATCGATGATCAATTCCTAGAATTAAACTATCTTGATTCCTTTGGCTAGGCTTTTTATCAATATTCAATTTTCTTATCTTGTTTTAACTTTATTTGATTCACAAACAAAACCCCCCATTTTCCTTTTCCTTTTTATTCTTCTTTAATAGAAATAAATTTAACCAATCTCTGTAGATTTGACTCTACTCGCCACTATATGCAAATCATATAATTGTCTAGGAGTAGGTTTTATTTTTGTTGGATTTGACACCCATCAAATTTTGGCGCCGTTGCCGGGGATTGGTGTCAAATTTATTTCTATTCTTGTATGACTCGTTCTTCTCAGATAGGTGAACTAACTTATAATCCGGAGATTGAGAAGACTCTAAAGAAGTTGCGACAAGAAGCTAGATCATCCACTAGACAGAACTTAGCATCGGATTTGTTTGATTCATCCCTTGATTTAGAAAAAGAAGACGAAATGGCAAATCCCGAGAGAACATTAAGGGAGTTAGCTGCACCGGATGTGAATCAACAACCACTTTGCATTCACTATCCCGAACTAGCTGTGGAATTCGAGTTGAAATCTGGGTTGATACATCTGCTACCCACCTTTCATGGTCTTGAGAATGAAGATCCTCATAAGCATTTGAAGGAGTTCCATATAGTGTGTTCTAGTATGAGGCCGTAAGGAATAACCGACGATCAGATCAAGTTACGTGCATTTCCATTTTCTCTAAGTACTAAAGCTAAAGATTGGTTGTTTTATTTGCCTCCAGGTTCTATAACTACTTGGACAGATATGGTCAGACTCTTCTTGGACAAATTCTTCCCTGCATCAAGAGCCGCTAGTATAAGAAGAGAAATTTGTAGTATCAAACAGAGGGACACCGAGACTCTTCATGAGTATTGGGAGAGATTCAAGCAATTGTGCACAAGCTGCCCACAACATGGAATATCTGAACAACTTCTCATCCAATACTTCTATGAAGGCCTGCTGCCGATGGAAAGGAAAATGATGGATGCTGCAAGTGGAGGCGCCATAGTAAACAAAACCCCTGGTCAAGCTAGGGAATTGATCTCAATTATGGCTGCTAATTTGCAACAATTTGGGTATAGGCATGATACATCTTCAAGGAAGGTAAATGAGGTAAATGTGTCTAACCTTGAACATCAAATTTCTAATCTAACCTCCCTTGTGCAGCAGCTAGCTCTTGGAAATACCCAACAGGTGAAGGCTTGTGGAATTTGTGCTACTCCTAATCACCCTACCAACATGTGTCCCATATTGCAAGATGACAATCATGAACACGCCAATGCTGTAGGAGGATTTCTAGGACAACCGTAGAGGAAGTATGATCCCTATTCAAATACTTACAATCCCGGATGGAGGGATCATCCTAACTTCTGATATGGCAATAACCCACAACATTTCCAACAATTCCAACCTAAGCCATCAAACCAAATACCCCAAACTCCTTCCACTTCAGGTATGCCTCTTGAGGAAATTGTTAAGTCTCTTGCTATTAATACAAAACAATTTCAGGAGGAAACAAAGCAGAGCATTCAAAACTTGGAGAATCAGGTAAGCCAACTTGCTTCTACTGTCAATAGGTTGGAAACTCAAGGTAAGTTACCTTCTCAAACTATCACAAACCCGAAGCAAAGCGTTAATGCAATTACCTTGAGAAGTGGGACAGAATTGCAGGGATCAAATAAGAAAGGACATCCTTCTAATCTTGAGGAAGAGACCAAGGAAGAGATTTCAACTCCGAGCCAGTAGGGCAATCAAATTAGCAAGTCTCTAGTCAAGCCATCAAAGGTTACATTGATACCACCTCCTTTCCCCTCTAGATTGGCGAAATCCAAGCATGAAACGGAAGAAAAAGAGATTTTGGAAACCTTTCGCAAAGTCGAGGTAAATATTCCTTTGATTGATGCAATTAGACAAATACCGCGCTATGCTAGGTTTCTCAAAGACTTGTGCACTAACAAAAGGAAGCTGAAAGGCAATGAAAAGACTAGTGTGAGTGAAAACGTTTCAGCCATTATTCAGAAGAAGCTTCCTCCTAAATGTAAGGATCCATGTATGTTTACCATTCCTTGCAAAATAGGTAATCTTGGAATCGCTAAAGCCATGTGTGATCTAGGAGCTTCTATCAATGTCATGCCTTTGTCTGTTTATCAACGTTTAAATGTTGGTCCTTTGAAAGAAACGGGTGTTATTGTTCAACTTGCTGACAGGTCCAATGTTTATCCTGAGGGAGTTCTAGAGGATGTTTTAGTTCAAGTCAATGGGTTGGTTTTTCCTGCTGATTTTTATGTGCTTGACATGGACGATAGTGATTCTCATACTTCATCACTGATATTATTAGGGCGACCATTCCTTAAGACATCCAAGACGAAAATTGATGTAAATGATGGCACCCTCACTATGGAATTTGATGGTGAAGTGATTAAATTTAACATTTATGATGCCATGAAACATCCTAGTAATATCTCTCCTGTTTTTGTTGCGGATGTTATTAACCCATCACCACAGGCACCCAAGCTGGAATCAAGATCCTTATCCGAACATCTAGCCAGGAATGTCTAGCCAAAGACGTTAAAGAAAGGCGCTTCATGGGAGGCAACCCATGTCAAAAAAAAAAAAAAAGTCTTTTAGTTTTGTTTTGCTTTAGTTTTGGTTTGTTTTAGTTTTGTTTTGATTTTAGTGTAGTTTTGAACTCTTTGGAATCGGCTGCAGCAAGGATACATATCATTAGATGACACTTTCCAGAGCTTAAAGGGAACACTCCAATACCAGGGAAGTACCAGTATTTCCTTTCTCTTATTCTCTAATGTTCCTTGAGTTGTTAATTCCTTTTCAATTGTGCTAAATTAGGAACAGTGAGGACACTGTTCAAGCTAAGTGTGGGGGAGAGGATAATAAATTATAGAGAATTGAGAATTGACCCATACTTTGAATGTTTGTTTGTCCTTAAGCAACTTTAAGCCAATTTTTTTCAAAATTATCATGAAATCTAGATATTGTGCTAAATGTTATAATAAGCATCTACACAATGTGAAATTGACTTGTTCAAATGCTTTACTCACTCACTGCTGTGATTAGAATACTTAGTTAAAATTAAATAGTGAAATCTTTAAGAAACAAATTTACCTTTTATTTAGCTTTAGAATTGGAAGTCTAAGAGTAGGTCAAGTCCTTAAGTGAAAAATAAACAAGTCTACTTCTAGGTTATATTAGCTACTATATACTCTTTGAAAAAAATAATAATAATAATAATAAAAAAATCAAGCATAGCCATTACTCCAATGATTCAAGTAATTGAGTTAAGAGTATTCAAACTTGAATGTTAGAGTGAGGAAGAGTCCGTAGAGGTATCTCAAAACCCGGTCCCTTGAGTGATGAGCTCGAGATGTGCCGACTCAATGAACTCACTATAACGATAAGGGCGAAAAAGGCGAAAATTCATGAAAAGAAGCGGGCAAAAACCCGTCAAAACAGATGCTTGAATAAATCAAAAGAACATGAATGTAAACATTCATTAAATGAAACACGACTTATAATAGAAAAGGGAGAAAATCTATGGAAAGAGTTGATATTATATGCTTTTACTTTATGTTGCAAGGATTATATGTTTGCTAATGTCCAATGAAGTTTAATTGGGTGTTTTTCCTTAGTGGATTAAGTATTTACTTTTGGAATAAAAATTCTTTTGCTAAACATGAGGATTAAAGTTTGTTTTGTTTAGATTAGCTATTGAATTTTGTCCATAGTAATTTGATCATAGGAAACCAGTTTGGTTAAAGTAGTAGACATTAAAGTACAAGTCATGAATTACAAATGAATAGATGCTTGGAATGCTGAAAAGAAAGTTTGTATAATCTATGACAGATCTCTCAATTGATTCGATGCAATTGCTTGAGGACAAGCAAGAGTTTAAGTGTGGGGGAATTTGATAGAGTCATTTTATACTCAATCTTTATAGTATAAATTGTGTTAAATTATTATTGATTTTATAGAAATCATAAGGAAATGGTACTTAATTCTATTATGGTGATAAATCAGGTTAAATGGAGTCAAGGATGCTAATTCAAGCATATTAGAGAAGTCATCTACATCTTGGATCAAGACAAAGAATTACACCATCGGAGGAAAGCACATGAGCATGTATCTACTTGGGAACTAGCACGGCTTGAGGCACAGCCAAGGTTCAAACCGTGTTACACACTGTACAAGAAGGCGACAATATGGACTTTCAACAGAGAGAGACATGGCTTAGAGCACGACAGTGGTGGAAGCCGTGGGAGAAACCGTGCTTGGAGCCGTGGTGGAAGCTAGGTGTGCCAAGGAGAAGAAATTGTGGAACATTCGACCAAAGGATGGCACGGCTTGAAATCTAGTCGTGGGTGTAACCGTGGTACACACTGGGTATGGATGAAGACTTGTAGATTATGCACAGATGAAGGCACGACTTGAAATCTGGCCGTGTGTGTAACCGTGGTACACACTGGGCACGGATGAAGACTTGTAGATTATGCACAGAGGAAGGCACGGTTAGAAATCTAGCCGTGTGGTAGGGCATGCCAGGCAGACGAATCTTCACTTCTCGAAATCTACTTAGAAAAGGAAAGATATTTTCGTATCTTGCTAGCAAAAGATCACATGCTATCCCTCTAATAATATAAATAGAGCCAACCCTAGAGGGTTAGAGGCAACTCTTTAATCAGGAACTGGGAATCATCTTGGAAACAAGAAGGAAGGAAGGAGGCAGAGCAGGCATCCGGGTTTCATTATGTTTTTACTTTTTATTTTCTTTTTTCTTATGAACATTAGTGGCTAAGTTACTTTTCTAGCCAAAGGGTCATAGATGTTTAATTCTCCACGAATTGTGAGGTCTAATTGACTTGTATTTATTCCGTTCTTTGTTTTTGGGTATTTGCATATCTTCTGATCGTTTTGTCATTATTATCTTTGTTGATTGGTATGAATAGAGCTCTTCTACTCAATTAGCAAGTTAATATATTGTTGACTAGCACGTCAAATCCGTAATTGTTTGATTGTACTAGTCTCAGTGACACAATAACATGTTTGATTATAAGACTAGATAATCGAATTCATGTTATGGAGGTGTATGATCATGTTTAAATAGGTTATCTTATAATCTACTGGCATGAATTAGTGGTCTCTCTAGATTTTAATGCTATTGATAGATTAAATCCTAAGCGCTTGTCTAGGGTTGTCTAATCAATAAGAGAAATAATTCAAAGCGCTTGTCTGAGGTTATCGAGGAAGTAAGGAGAGATAGGTTGTTAGAGCTTGTTAATAACCATAACCAATTTATCTAGAACTAAGAATAGAAAACATTTGCATCGATGATCAATTCCTAGAATTAAACTATCTTGATTCCTTTGGCTAGGCTTTTTATCAATATTCAATTTTCTTATCTTGTTTTAACTTTATTTGATTCACAAACAAAACCCCCCATTTTCCTTTTCCTTTTTATTCTTCTTTAATAGAAATAAATTTAACCAATCTCTGTGGATTCGACCCTACTCGCCACTATATGCAAATCATATAATTGTCTAGGAGTAGGTTTTATTTTTGTTGGATTCGACACCCATCAAAAGATCTATCCAAACTTGGGTTAAAATGAAGGCTATCATGAGACGCAAATTTGTTCCAAGCCATTATTGTAGGGACTTGCACCAAAGATTGCAAAGCCTTGTTTAAGGAACAAAGAGTGTGGAGGAATACTATAAGGAAATGGAGATTGCGATGATCTGAGCAAATATAGAGGAAGATAGAGAGGCCACCATGGCAAGGTTTCTCAATGGACTTAATAAGGACATAGCCAATAGAGTGGAGTTGCAACACTATGTAGAGATAGAAGATATGGTGCACATGGCTATGAAGATAGAAAGGCAATTGCAGCGTAAAGGAAAGGGGAAACAAGCCAACACATTTTTGGCTTAAAACAATACTTGGAGGTTGAATTGGAGAAAGGATAGCAAGGCTGCCCAAACAAAGAAGGATGATAAGGTACAACCATTTGAATCATTTGACAGTAAAAATGAAGGTACTACTTCTGTCCAAAACTCTAGAAGCCGTGACATTACGTTTTTTAGGTGTTTGGGGTACGAGTACGTAGCATCTCAATGCCCAAATAAAAAGGTAATGGTGATGCATGGAAATGGGGTAGAGACGGATGAGGAAAGTGATGATGAGGATGAGATGCCTCCTTTGGATAATTGTAGTGATGTTGAGTTGCTTACTGAGGGATAATTGTTGGTTACCAAGTGTGCTCTTAACGCGCAAGTGAAAGAGGATAGTGAGGGGGTTAGATTGCAAAGGGAAAATCTTTTTTATACTATGTGCTTAGTTGAAGGGAAAGTGTGTAGTTTGATAATTGATGGAGGTAGTTGTGTGAATGTGGCTAGTACTTTACTTGTAAATAAGTTGGGATTGGAAACTACTAAACATTCAAGACCTTATAAATTGCAATGGCTTAACAATAGTGGGGAAGTGAAGGTTACTAAACAAGTGAGGGTTCCATTTGCTATTGTAAGGTACCATGATGAGGTTACTTGTGATGTGGTTCCTATGCAAGCTAGTCACTTGTTGTTAGGTAGGCCATGGTAGTGAGATAGGAGAGTGAACTATGATAGGTATCTTAATAGGTACATGGTGGAGAAAGAAGGCAAAAAGCATACTCTTCTTCCTTTGACTCCTAAATAGATCTTTGAAGTTCAATTGCAACTTGAGAAGTCTCATGGAGAGTTTGTTTAAAAAGAGGTCGAGAGAAAAAGAAAAGAAAGTGGAAAAGAAAAAGAGAAAAGTGAGAAAAAAGAAGATGAGAAGAAGAGTGAAAAAGAGAGAGTGAGTGAGGAGCATTCAGCCATAGAAAGAAAAGAGGAAAACAAAATGAGTTTCAATGCAAAAATGAGGGACGTGAGGAAGGCTTTAATCACTCATAGGCCAATGATTGTACTTTTGTACAAGGAGGCTTATTTTTCTACTAACGATGTTGACTCTTCTTTGCCAAGTGTTGTTGTTGATGTTTTGCAGGAATACAATGATGTTTTTCCCGATGATTTACCTAAAGGTTTACAACCTTTGAGAGGGATAGAACATCAAATTGATCTCATTCCTGAGGCTGCCATTCCAAATAGGCCGGCATATAGAAGCAATCCTGAGGAAACAAAAGAACTACAAAAGCAAGTGGATGAGCTCTTGATGAAGGGACATATAAGAGAAAGTCTAAGCCCATGTGTAGTACCTGTATTGTTGGTACCAAAGAAGGATGGAAGTTGGCATATGTGTGCAGATTGTAGAGCCGTCAACAAAATAACAGTAAAATATCGACACCTTATATCTCGACTTGATGACATGTTAGATGAGTTGCATGGTGCATGTGTCTTTTCAAAAATTGATTTGAAAATGGTTATCACCAAATTAGAATGAAACCAGGTGATGAGTGGAAAACCGCTTTTAAAAAAAAACATGGATTGTATGAGTGGTTGGCGATGCCTTTTGGCCTAACCAATGCACCTAGTACATTTATGCGCTTAATGAACCATGTTTTGCATGAGCTTAATGGAAAGTTTGTGGTTGTCTATTTTGATGACATTCTAGTGTATAGTAAATCTGTTGATGAGCATGTTATGCATTTAAAATGTGTGTTTGATGCTTTGCATAAGTACAAGTTGTATGCTAACATGAAGAAATGTTCATTTTGCATCGATCACATCATTTTCTTGGGTTATGTCGTGAGTACAAATGGAATTGAAGTAGATAGTGAAAAGGTAAAGGCTATCCAAGAATGGCCGAAACCTAAGACCGTGAGTGATGTGAGAAGTTTCCATGGCTTGGCAAGTTTCTATAGGAGATTTGTCAAAGATTTTAAGCACAATTGCTTCTCCATTAACTGAAATCATGAAAAAAGATAAGGGGTTTATTTGGGGTAAGGAACAAGAACATACATTTTCTTTGTTAAAGGAAAAGTTAAGTAATGCACCATTGTTGAGGTTGCCTAACTTTGATTTAACTTTTGAAATTGAATGTGATGCCTCTAAGATTGGTATAGGTGCTATTTTATTGCAGGAAAAGAGGCTTGTTGCTTATTTTAGTGAAAAGCTAAATGGAGCACAACTTAACTACTCAGCTTATGATAAGGAGTTGTATGCTTTGGTGAGGGCATTAGAGACATGGCAGCACTATTTGTTACCAAAGGAGTTCGTGATTCATACAGATCATGAGTCATTAAAACACTTGAAAGGATAAGGTAAGCTGAACAAGCATCATGCCAAATGGATGGACTTCATAGAATCTTTTCTATATGTGATCCAATATAAGCAAGGTAAAGAGAATATTGTGGTAGATGCATTATCTAGAAGGTATGCTCTAATCTCTACTCTTTTAACGAAGTTATTAGGATTTGAGCATTTGAAGGAGTTGTATGCACATGATAGTGATTTCTCTAATGTTTATAATGCTTGTGAGCATGCTGCATTATGTGATTTCTATAAGCATGAGGGATTCCTTTTTAAAGGAGGGAAATTGTGTATGCCTAATAGTTCAATTAGGGAATTACTTGTTTGTGAAGCTCATAATGGAGGTCTTATGGGACATTTTGGCATTGATAAAACTTTGAGCATCTTACACGAACACTTCTTTTAGCCTAATATGCGTAAGAGTGTTGAGAAAATCTATTCTAGTTGCATTTCATGTAGACAAGCTAAATCTAGAACTCAACCCCATGGATTATACATGCCCTTGCCAATACCTTCACATCATTGGGTTGATATTTCTATGGATTTTGTTTTGGGTCTACCTAAGATTAGAAAAGGCCGAGATTCAATTTTTGTAGTTGTGGATCGTTTTTCCAAATTAGCTCATTTCATACCATGTCATAAAACTGATGATGCTGTGTATATTGCTGATTTGTTCTTTCATGATATTATGCTTTTACATGGTATTCCTAAGACCATTGTGTCTGATCGGGATGTTAAATTTTTTAGCCACTTCTGGCGAGTGCTTTGGTGCAAACTTGGTACTAAACTATTGTTTTCTACTACTTCACACCCTCAAATTGGTGGGCAAACTGAAGTAGTAAATAGGACTCTTGGAACCTTATTACGTACTTTGATTGGAAGGAATATTAAAACTTGGGAAGATAATCTACCTTTTGTTGAATTTGCATATAATAGGAGTGTGCATTTTACCATTGGGTTTTCTCTTTTTGAAATTGTGTATGGTTTTAATCTGCTAACTCCTTTGGATCTTTTGCCTGTTCCTTTAAGTGAAATTTTTAATACAGATGGACATAAAAAGGAAGAAATGGTTAAACCCATTCATGACAAAGCAAGACAAAAGATAGAGAGGCGAAATGAGCAAATTGCATCTCAAGTTAACAAAGGAAGGCTCATGGTGTCATTTGAACTAGGAGATTGGGTTTGGGTTCATATGCGTAAGGAAAGATTTCCTTCTAAAAGGAAATCAAAATTAGATGCTCGTGGAGACGGGCCTTTTCAAGTTGTTGTGAAGATCAATGACAATGCATACCACATTGATCTACCTGGTGAGTATGGTGTTTCAGCTACTTTTAATGTTTTTGATTTATCTCTCTTTAATATTGATGTAGGATCTGATTTGAGGACGAATCTTTTCGAAGGGAGGGGAAATGATATAAATGCTACTCCACATGCCACTAATGTTCAGGATAGTGACTTGGAGAATCATCTTGGAGATTTTAGCAGACCAATCACTAGGGCCCAAACTAAAAGACTAAAGGAACGACTTCAATTATTTGTGCAAAAATGGGTTGATAATGGGCTATGCAAGCTTGGAGATTTTGAAGAGCCCAAGTTCATTAATTTAGTTGGGCTAAAAGATTAGCTTTGGGTTCAGCCCATCTCATTTCTAGCCATCCAAGTAATCTCTAGATTCATTGAACCTTGGAACAACTCCTTGCAATAAATTTGAGCAGTTTTTCCAACCAGGTGGGAGTTACAAGAGTTAATTAGTGACACCACCTTGATTATCTAGGTTCAATGTACTTTGAAAAAATTCTATAAATAGGGCTGTTTAGTTTTGTTTTAAGGATCATGTAAGTTGTATTGAGTTTTTAGATTAGAATATAAGAGAGTTTGTTTTCTTGTGTTTTTATGCATAAGGTGTTGAGTTGAATGCAATTGAGTTCATCTTTTGTATTTCAATTTTTAATTCCTATTTCTATTGTTCTTGAATACTTTGATCTTAGGTTCAAGGGGTAATTTTCAATTATAAGTTGAGTTCTTTTCACTAACGTGTTCTTGGGTAATTGAACAAACCGTTCTGATTATTTTGGAGAGAATCAAATTCTGATTTGATTGGTAACGAGTTCTAAGAAACAATTTGGGTATTGGGGTTCCGCATCACCTTATTTGGATGTATGATAGAAATTGCTCACATGTATCCATTTCCTTATCTAATAATGTTTGAATTGCATTATAGTAGGTATAGTGATAAGTCTTTACAGGATGCCAAATAACTTGCACTATTGATCAAATTGGGAACATCATCGAACTCACATCCAACGGCCCGCAATGAACTCAATTGGCTCAAAGAATTGACTCTTTGAAGACCATCTTTATACTTGTTATTTTATTATTGAACCATTCACTTTGTAATCATTTTTAGGACATTTTTTATTTGTTTGTATTTTGTTGAATTTGAACAGGCCACTTAGTGGTATAGGTGTATTTTTTTGGACATTTTAACCTTATTTAGAGCAAGTATAAATACTTGCTAAGTAGGGTTTGTAAGGGACTTTTGGAACATCTTATTTTTGAAAATTTTGGCCGTAGAAAGCTTGCCTCTTTTACGTCTTAAACTCTTATCAATTTCATCATTGGAATTGTAGTGAGTTGACTTGAGAAGTATTATGAGTAACATCAATTTCTTCTTAAGTTGCTTCTAATTACTTTTAGTGCATCATATCTATTTGTTCTTGTTCATGTGTTTAGGGATCTAAATTTTCAGATTTGAATTCAATTCCAATTTGATTAGAATTCGGTTCATCTTTGTGTGATCCTTAACATATATTACAATTGCAAGTGATCTTCATTATAATTTGTCTTTGTAGTTGATAAGAGTAAATTAACCCTTATAAATCATGGGGTATAATACCAAAGAGAAGGAGAAAGATCACAAAAGGAGCATAATTGAAGCTTAAAAGATCAAGTTAAATTTACTCCCAGACAACACATGGAAAGACACGGCCATGTCATGAACCGTGGGCACACCTGAAGATTAAAGCTTCACTTGGAAGAAAAGCACGGCTCGTGATAGGGGTGTGTTGAAGCTGTGGCAGACACTGCAAAGAAGTGCAAAGTTCCAGAATGTGGCACGGGTAATAATCTAGCCGTTCCTCTAGCCGTGTTGATAGCAGTGCTGCTAGCCTTGCCCCTGGCCGTGCTCTGAGCCGTGCCAAACACTGAGCAAGATTGACGAGTTACATATTTGCGACCAGAGGGCGACACGGTTTGAAATCCGGCCGTGCTGTTGGGCGTGCTAGGCGACTATTATTCACTTAACGAGATTCACTTGGAAAATGAAAGATACAACCGTATCTTTCCAGCTGGAGATGCTCGGCCATGCCTTAAGAAGTATAAATAGAACAACCCTAATGAGAGAAGGGGGGAGGAGGCAGCACAAGAGAAACCCTAGAGAAGAGAAGCTGTTGCAAGAGGCTGCCGCCAGAATAGTCCTCGGATTAGAAGCCAAGATATTTCATGTTTGAATTTTCTTTATTGACTCAATTATTTTATGTTTTGCTCTTCTTATTAGATTCATGAGTGGCTAATTATTTCATACCCGTTCCCTTGAGAAACCCCTGATTGTCATGTGACAGAATTGTTGATGTTCAATAATTTAATTCTATTCTTTGAGTTTGTTCATGTTGCAATTATAGTTTATTCATCTTGATATGTGCGCAATATTAGGATGAAATTATATCTCTGTTATTAAGATTGAGAAATCGGTAATAGAGTAGATCTTGCATGAATAAAAAGATCCCTTGTAATCCTAGAGATAGGTTATAGGAGGTCTTCTGTATTGAACAAGATTATTGCGGTCTGGTTCAATTGAGAGTCCTAGAATTCTATTGCAATCTTGATTATGTTAATTGAAGAGAGATCTTAATTGGCTTAATTAGGATTAGGGATTAGTGATCTTGAGAAAGACTCTAATCTAGTGTAAGAAACTCCGCGGATCAAAGATTAGGTATTAATCATTGGATAGTTTGGAATTGAATAAAAGCTGCATGAGAATTAGGGGTGGATCTTGGGCAGGGTATGTTTAAATCATTGAATTAATTAAGGGAGTGTTTGAATACATTTACTTTGTTCATTTTATTTGTCTCTTTCAGGTTTAGGCAATAATTAGGATAGTTGAGATCACCAATAGTGAGAGGTTAGATAGTAGGAGAATCGTTAGTACTAGTACTTATAAGTCTTCGTGGGATCGATACCTGTACTCCTATGCTATACTGCTAGTCGATAGGTACACTTGCCTGAGAACTGATCGTAAGCTAGGATTGAGTAGAGGTTTAAACTTGTTTAGAACGGTCAGATCGTCCATCAAGTTTTTGGCACCGTTGCCGGGGACTTATAATATTAGGAAAACTTGACACCTACTACTTTAACTATAATTTTATTTTATTTTGTTTTTGTTTTTATTTTAGTTGTTTACATTAATCTCATTCGTGCTCCCATTCAAATTTGTTGAGGAAACTAAGTTCATAGTTTGTCTGTCGCGGTTTATGACAAGGAGCTCTTCATCTAAGCTTCTTGACTTTGATCCTGAAATTGACCAAACCTTTAGAAGGCGATTAAGAGAAACTGGGCCAATGGCGGATGAACGAAGAACGATGGTTGAATACGCTCGTCCTACTCTAAGCAGCACTGGGTCATGTATTGTGCAACCAGCAATAGAGGCCAACAACTTTGAAATCAAGGCCTCTACAATGCATATGATTCACAACCAATGCCAGTTTAACGGTTTGTCTGACGAGGATCCTCATGCGCACATTCAGATGTTCTTGGATATTTGTGCAACTGTCAAGCAAAATGGAGTATCTGAGGAAGCCTTGAAATTGCGACTTTTCCCTTTTACTCTCCGAGGGAAAGCAAGGCAGTGGTTTAGTTCACTAAACCGGGATTCCATCACCACTTGGACCCAGATGGCGGAGACTTTCCTGGACTATTATTTCCCACCATCAAAAACCGCCAAGTTGAGAAATGATATCACATCATTCACCCAACTAGATCACGAGCCCCTACATGAAGCATGGATTAGATTTAAGGATCTTCTTAGGAGGTGTCCACATCACCAAATGCCTAATTGGCTGCAAGTTTCCACCTTCTATAACGGGCTTGACTATGCCACTCGGCAAACGATTGATGCTGCAGCTGGGGGTACTTTAAATGTGAAAACGCCGGAGGAGTCATTAAGTTTGTTTGAGAACATGGCAAAAAATAATCACCAATGGAGCCATGGTAGACAAAGGCACAGGGCAGCGGGCATCTATGAGGTCGATTTGATGACATCAATTGCAGCAAAAGTGGATGTGCTCGCTTCAAAAGTTGAAGGAATGGCTGTATCTCAATCATCCCAATACTGCTCAATTGAACCTCACTCCAACAATGTGGTATCTGAAGTGACAGAGCGTGTTGAGTATGTGGGGAATCCCACAATACCACAGAACAACCCCTATAGTAACACATATAATCCAAGGTGGCGTAACCATCCCAACTTCTCCTGGAGTAATCAGCCATCTCAAAGGGGTAATGCACCAGCTCCAGGATTCCAAAGACCAACTCCACCTCCTTTCCAAGAAAAGAAATCTAACCTTGAGGATATGATTGCGAAGTTCATTCAAGCGTCAGAGCAACGCCATCAATCCACTGAGGCCGCTCTAAGGAATCATGAAGCCTTAATCCACAACTTGGAGAACCAGATGGGGCAGATTTCTAAAGCACTTGCTGAGCGACCGCAAGGGTCACTTCTTGGAAATACAGAGACCAACCCAAGGGAACACGTGAAGGCAGTAACTCTTAGGAGTGGAAAGGAAGTGAAATTAGATAAGTGTGGGGAAACCTCTGTTAGTAGGAAGGGGAAGGAGACTGTTGATAAAGGCGAAACTACTGAGAAAGCAGAAATGGGTAGAATTATAGAGGAAAGGACAAAAGACTTGGAAGCTAAGAAGATACCCATCGTCCAGCCCTATAAACCCCCATTGCCATATCCTGCTAGGCTGCGGAACGACAAGGATCGGGAACATTTCGGTAAGTTTTTGGATGTGTTCAAACAGTTGCATATCAACTTACCATTTGTGGAAGCCCTTTCTCAGATGCCTCGGCATGCCAAGTTCTTGAAAGATTTACTATCTAATAAGAAGAAGATGGAAGAGATCTCCACTGCAACAGTCGGTGCGAGTTGTTCTGCAATTTTACTAAATAAGCTTCCAAAGAAATTGAAAGACCCAGGAAGTTTCACCATACCATGTTCCATTGGTAATTTACCCATAGAAAAAGCATTAGCAGATCTAGGGGCTAGCATAAACTTGATGCCATATTCCCTCTTTCAAAAGCTGGGATTAGGTGAGCCAAAGCCTACACGGATGAGCCTTCAATTGGCAGATCGATCAATGAAGTTTCCCAGAGGCGTTATTGAAGATTTGTTAGTAAAAGTAGAAACTTTCATCTTCCCGGTTGATTTTGTGATCTTGGACATGGATGTCGACACTGAAGTTCCTTTGATCTTGGGACGCCCCTTTTTAGCCACAGCCCAAGCTAACATTAATGTGGCTGAGGGCCGATTAGTGCTACGCATTGGGGGAGACGAGTTAGTGATACAAACCCCAGCTGTGATGAAGAAATCAGTAGGTCCTGATGATATTTGTTATGCAATTGCTGTAGCTGATACCATTGTGGACGATATCTTGTGCAAGGATCCATTAGAGTTGAGTTTGAAAGTATGCAATATTGAAGAGACAGAAGATGGTGTAATACAAGAAATGTTGACTCATCTTGATGGCAAGGATGAACTTGGGATAAAACCGGAAAGGGAAAACATTGATGCGGGAGATTTTACCAGATTGAAGCCCTTTATTGAAGATCCTGGTTAAGTTTATCAATTATTCTTGTGGTCAAGCCAACGACGTTAAACAAAAGCGCTGGCTGGGAGGCAACCCATGCATCTACTAGGTTAGTTTTTTTTTCTTTTCTTTTTACTATCATCATCATTACATTTGTTAGTGGTAGTTTTGCGAGTAAGATTTTAACAAATAGGGTGGATATGACCCTTCCAAATCAAAGGGGAGCCATTTAAGAGATCCTGCCGTGCGGATACTCCATTATATTCTTGCTCGCTCAACCACCGGTAGAGGTGACTCTCAAGGGGTTGTGAATGCTTCAGACCTGTATCAGCTGTGGAGTATGATTACAGGAACTCGGGTTAATGTCGGATTAGCAGCTGTTTAGTGTTTGAAAAAACAATGCGATCTGGGGCACCATAAGGTTTTTGTCGGCTCTTGGATTACTCGTATTCTAAAAAATTATGGTGTTTTTCCTACCCGGGCTCCTAAGGACAGCTGTGGAAGGAGTACTTCTCTCCCCGAGAGTGTTTTGCGGCGGTGGAGATTTCGCATACCAGATGTGTCTGCCGGACAACAAGAGCCGGAGATAGAACCCGAGGAGGGTGAGGAGCAAGAGCGAGCTCAAGATAGAGAGCAGGCCGGACCAAATCAGGAACTTGCAGATTCGGTAAAGAGATTGACTGTAGATTTGGAAGAAATCAAAAGAGATCAAGCCAAGCAGTCGAAACGGGTAAAGGGCTTAAAGAGTTATTTAGTCACTTGTCTATCCCGTATTGGTGAGAAATTGGGGGTAGATCTTCCCCCATGTGGTGGCTCTAGCGATGAGGACGTTGCATCACAAGCTACTCGGGTGGTTTCTGGAGGAGATCGTCACTCGAGTGGTGCATATGATACCGGTTTTCATGTTGGAGAATCTTCGGGTGCAACTTTCATGACACAACATGGAAGTATCGCAGTTGCGACTGCTAAAGCGAGTAATCAGCAAAATACGGAGGTGATCAGATCTGCTTCTCCTCGCCGATCGGGCACTATACCATTGCCTTCAGATGATGACTTCAGCAGTTGAGCTTGCGAGTGGATCGATAGACATTGAACCCGGGAGATTTGGACCATTGTATAGAATAGTCGTCCTACTTTTGTTTTTCTTTTACTGTCTTGATTTGTATGATTCTGGAAAACTGATTAACCACTAATGTTTGAAATAGACAATGTTGATGATAGTTAGCTTTATGTTCAGTCGATTATTAGTTCTTTTGTTTTGTCTTTCTGTTGTTGCTATTGTGAGATACAGGCATTCCAAGTACACCGACCCGTTATGTTCAGCAGCGGTTCTTATGACTCTACTTGTGCACCACTTGCCTTTCTGTTAAAGATCCGCGTTGTAAAAGCCTTCAGGGAAGTTTTCGTTGTTCCTTCTGTTTTCTTTTTGCTTTTATACTTTGTTTCCCTTTTTGCATTTCCCGAAGACATTGGGGACAATGTCTCCTATAAGTGTGGGGAAGCGGGTTAGGAAAATGAAACTAGGATACAAGGATTGTGCAATAAAAAATGTAATTTCCTCTTAATTAAGGTATAATTGATGATGACTATTGACAATCAAGAACTGCTGAGATTTGTCTATACCCCCGTGGAAAATCTTTAACTACCTTTATTCTCTTATTATGTATTAGAGATACATTGCTAAAATTACAAGATGAAATCCAAGTGAAGTAAACTTACTTGTCATTTAACCTTGACTTTCGGGAAGTGAATTTAAACTAAGGTCACTATGAGTTTAGTATGTTCTTCTTTTTACTCAGTACGTGAGCTATATGACTTGGAGTGAAGGAGTAAATGATACTTGTAACGTGGTGATTCCTTTTTGAAGAAGTTTCTGAAAAAAAAAAAAATGAACTTTAAAGAGCTTATATAAATGATGGTTGATTGATTTAGATGGTAGAGGTTCGAAGGGGTATTTTTAAAACCTAGTAGCCTAAGATCGCCTGGTCTGGGACTTACTGACCAAGGAAACCGTCTTAATTAATTAATTAAGTAAATGAGTTAATTAGACTCGAACAAGTAAATCCGAGGGACGCCTTCTACGCTGAGGGAATAATGTCTGTTAACTCGAGTGATGAACTCGGGATTATCGATCGAAAGTTTGTTACATGTGTCGGTTAACTTAGTAAAATGCTTCAATGATAAAGGAATTGGATGAAACAGAAAAGGAAGAGCTAGGAGACAAGTGGATACAACATGCCTTTAATCCCTGTTGTGTGCTTACAACAGTGGTTAAAAGGATGGTATACTTTATTTTACTAGTATCGATCTTGTGACAATTCTGACTCCGGGAATTTTAGTTTAAATGTTAAGGGTAAAAGTTTGATTCACTTAGATTAGTTTTGGGAATTTTAGTATTTGTATTTTGTATACAACTAATGGCAAGATTGAGTAAAGATTATCAATGATTAAGGTGTAGCATGAAATCGATGACGCTGAAATATCTTCTTGATTGCAGGAACTTATTGAGAACTGGTCTTTTGGGTTTTCTTAATCCATGTTTGCTTGAGGACAAGCAAAACCTTAAGTGTAGGGAAATTTGATAAGAGTAAATTAACCCTTATAAATCATGGGGTATAATACCAAAGAGAAGGAGAAAGATCACAAAAGGAGCATAATTGAAGCTTAAAAGATCAAGTTAAATTTACTCCCAGACAACACATGGAAAGACACGGTCGTGTCATGAACCGTGGGCACACCTGAAGATTAAAGCTTCACTTGGAAGAAAAGCACGGCTCGTGATAGGGGTGTGTTGAAGCCGTGGCAGACACTGCAAAGAAGTGCAAAGTTCCAGAATGTGGCACGGGTAATAATCTAGCCGTTCCTCTAGCCGTGTTGATAGCAGTGCTGTTAGCCTTGCCTCTGGCCGTGCTCTGAGCCATGCCAAACACTGAGCAAGATTGACGAGTTACATATTTGCGACCAGAGGGCGACACGGTTTGAAATCCGGTCGTGCTGTTAGGCATGCTAGGCAACTATTATTCACTTGACGAGATTCACTTGGAAAAGGAAAGATACAACCGTATCTTTCCAGCTGGAGATGCTCGGCCATGCCTTAAGAAGTATAAATAGAACAACCCTAATGAGAGAAGGGGGGAGGAGGCAGCACAAGAGAAACCCTAGAGAAGAGAAGCTGTTGCAAGAGGCTGCCGCCAGAATAGTCCTCGGATTGGAAGCCAAGATATTTCATGTTTGAATTTTCTTTATGGACTCAATTATTTTATGTTTTGCTCTTCTTATTAGATTCATGAGTGGCTAATTATTTCATACCCGTTCCCTTGAGAAACCCCTGATTGTCATGTGACAGAATTGTTGATGTTCAATAATTTAATTCTATTCTTTGAGTTTGTTCATGTTGCAATTATAGTTTATTCATCTTGATATGTGCGCAATATTAGGATGAAATTATATCTCTGTTATTAAGATTGAGAAATCGGTAATAGAGTAGATCTTGCATGAATAAAAAGATCCCTTGTAATCCTAGAGATAGGTTATAGGAGGTCTTCTGTATTGAACAAGATTATTGCGGTCTGGTTCAATTGAGAGTCCTAGAATTCTATTGCAATCTTGATTATGTTAATTGAAGAGAGATCTTAATTGGCTTAATTAGGATTAGGGATTAGTGATCTTGAGAAAGACTCTAATCTAGTGTAAGAAACTCCGCGGATCAAAGATTAGGTATTAATCATTGGATAGTTTGGAATTGAATAAAAGCTGCATGAGAATTAGGGGTGGATCTTGGGCAGGGTATGTTTAAATCATTGAATTAATTAAGGGAGTGTTTGAATACATTTACTTTGTTCATTTTATTTGTCTCTTTCAGGTTTAGGCAATAATTAGGATAGTTGAGATCATCAATAGTGAGAGGTTAGATAGTAGGAGAATCGTTAGTACTAGTACTTATAAGTCTTCGTGGGATCGATACCTATACTCCTATGCTATACTGCTAGTCGATAGGTACACTTGCCTGAGAACTGATCGTAAGCTAGGATTGAGTAGAGGTTTAAACTTGTTTAGAACGGTCAGATCGTCCATCAGTAGTCATTTGAATTCATGCAATTAGGGTTCATTTGGTTGTGGATTTCATGTCATCTTGTTGTGGAATTGGAAGCGGATTTGGTGTTCTTGCAATCTCATTGAAAGGCACATCATCTTTTGGTATTAGAGCATTGGTTGTGAGAAGGGATTTTGTGTAATTGTGAATTCGGAAAATTAGGGTTCTTGAGTTTAGCACTTGATCTGAATTGTAGAAGTTGGAAATTAAATTATTTGATTGTGTTGTTGTGGTGTTACATTTATTGCTTGTTGTAATAGACATAGAGTACTTGTAATATTCCTTGTCTCCTTGAGTTGGCCGTGACTGATTAAGGAGAAGTAATCATTGTGATCATTTGAGGAAGGTGAAATTTGAAGTGTAGAAGAGTGTGATTGTGATTTGTTGTAGAGGATTTTGGAATTTGATAAGTGTGTTTGTAATTTTCAGATTGCATTGTGTGGGAAAAAAGAAATCATTTGAATTCAAACATCCATTAACTTGAAGCAGTTATTGAGTAACATTAAGCAGTGTTGTTTGAATTTGAATTGTCTTATCTTTTATGGAGAAGGTTGCATTTAGTGAAGTTATTTGAATTGTTGCTTGCTGCCCTTGTTTGTGAATTGTGATGTGAGTTGAAATGAGATGTGTTGTGGCAAGTAAGTGTTACATTTTGAAGTGTTGTTGTCGTTGTTGTTGTTTGAAGGGTTGCATCGTGTGTACATGTAGTGTAAGTGGTGGTGTAAATTGTTGTGTATGTAGTGGTGATTGTTGTGGTTGCACCAAGTGTGTGTGGCTGTGTGGATTTGAAGGATTGTGTGTGGTGTAAGGTGCTGCACATTAATATTAAGTGTGAGTGTGAAACTGTGACTAAGAAAGGGAAGTTGAGTAGTGAAGTTTGAAATTAGAAAAAACAAGTATTTAAGTGTGAAAGTAATTGAGACTCATTACTTAAACACTTGTTTAGTTGAATTTAACATCTTAACTACTTAGAAGTGTTTATTTGTGCTTCATTTATTTAACTATACTTGAAGTGTCAAGAAGTATTTAGTGTTTTAGGTGACTTATTGCATCGTGGGTGTACAAGTGTGTGTGTGTGTGTGTGTTGTTGTCTAAACTTGTTATTGTGACATGGTGTTATGAAGGGAGTGTGTTGCAAATTGTGAGATTATACTTTAACAAATCACATCCACAAGCATGTCGAATGACAGTGTAAATGGGGGGATTGGCAATGAGGCTAGTAGGCAGGTTAGTGGAGGACAGGGTCATCATACTACAGGTAAAAGAACCTTGGAAGAACAACTTCAGGACCTTACTACCATTGTTGCTACACTAGTAACAAGGATTGACAGGATGACAATGCTACAACCACTAGTGGCAAATCCTCAGGCACCACCAAGAGTAGCTCCATAAAACATCTAGAGAGAGGGAGCAGTAGGAGAAGGAAACATGGGAAGAAGAATAGAAGGAGATCATCATCCCTATATGGAGGAGAGGGATGATAACTTTGGGATTAATCCTTACCCAAATAGAGATTTTAGGCCACCTAGGGGCTTGGAGTATGTGAAGCTGTAGATGCTTTCATTTGATGGCAGGGGTTCAGCAGATGACTATCTGGACTGGGAGGATAAGGTTGAGGGCTTTTTCAAATGTTATGAGATAGATGATAACACCCAAGTTCGATTTGCTACTGTTGAATTCATAGGGTATGCCACCTTGTGGTAGAAAAATTTAGTGATCAGTAGGCAGGGGGATGGAGAGACTAAAATTCATACCTGGAGAGACATGAAAAAGGTTTTGAGGAAGAGGTTCATTCCTGAACATTATAGGCAGGAACTGTTTATATATCTTCAAACTTTGAGACAGGGAGGCAAAACAGTAGATGATTGTGTGCAGGAATTTGTAACACTGATGATCAGATATGGGTTAGTAGAGCCTCTAGAGCAAACCCTCGCACGTTTTGTATCTGGGTTAAAATATGAAATTGCATGTATAGTTGAGCTCTAGAGATACAGTACACTTGGCAAGGCTATACGATTAGCCTTAAAAGTGGAAAGGCAGAGACGATCTAATCTATTCTAGGTTACTAGTAGCAAACCTAATGCTACTATTAGGCTTATAAGAGCTGATAGTCAGTCAGATGGGCCAAAGGGAGTAGGTGAACCTATTAGGGCAGTGGACAGATCTACCCCCAGCACAAACAAAGAGAAAATGACTTCTGGGAAGGCTAAAGAGGTAATTGGACCTGATGTTAGGTAGATTGTACCATAAATAACTAGTAGGAAAATGCGTCAAGTTAAATGCTTTAAATGCATGAGATTTGGACATATGGCTACACAGTGTCTTAATAAGAGAGTTATGACAGTTATGGAGAGTACTGGAGAAGAAGAAGAGGATGAAAAAGAATCTGTTGAGCCTACAGACCTATCTATAGCACTATAGGAGTACTATGACGATCAGAACATTGAGACATATGAGGAGGGAATAGGTGAATAGTATTTACTTATTCTTGTGTTGCACAAGGTTCTGACTATATCTCTAGATGCTAGGGACAAACAAAAGGAGAATATATTCCACACTTCTTGTAGGATTAAAGGTAACCTTTGTGTACTAATCATTGATAGTGGTAGTTACATTAATTTCATATCTGCTGCAGTAGTATATAGATTACAACTTACCACTAGTCTACATCCTAGCCCTTACAATTTTCATTGGTTAGATAATCAAGATAATATGCGTGTTACACAAAAGGCAAAGGTTCTAGTTAGTGTAGGAAAGAAACATCATGATGAAATCCTTTGTGATGTGATTCTCATGTGTTCCTTTCATTTGTTGTTGGGTAGACCCTGGATGTTTGATAGGAAGGTGTTACATGATGGATTCAGTAACACTTATATATTTCGAAAGAGAGGGTCTCGAATAGTACTAACGCTTATGTCTTCATCAGAGGTGCACACTTTCCAAGTGCAAATCAGGACTATTTCTGCTTCTTCTAGTAGTGGGGCAAACAGGTTAGCAAAGACACCAGGGTTTAGTCTAAGAAATGACCCTCTAGATTTAAGGGTAAATCTTTAAGAGGCTTGAGGACATGATGGGAATCTACCTTGCGATCCTAATAGTCAAGGAACTTGATTTGGATGTATGATCTAAATTGCTCACATGTATCCATTTCCTTATCTAATAATGTTTGAATTGCATTATAGTAGGTACAGTAATCGGTCTTTATAGGATGCCAAATAACCTACACTATTTATCAAATTGGGAACATCATTGGACTCATATCTAACGGCCTGTGATGAACTCAATTGGCTCGAAGAATCGGCTCATTGAAGACCATCTTTGTACTTGCTATTTTATTATTGAACCGATCACTTTGTAATCATTTTTGGAACATTTTTTATTTGTTTGTATTTTGTTGAATTAGAACTGGCCACTTAGTGGTATAGGCATAATGTTTAGACATTTTAACCCTACTTGGAGCAAGTATAAATACTTGCTAAGGAGGGTTTGTAAGGGACTTTTGGAACATCTCATTTTTGAAAATTTTAGCCGTGGAAAGCTTACATCTCTCACGTCTCAAACTCTTATCAATTTCATCATTAGAATTGTAGCGAGTTGACTTGAGAAATACTGTGAGTAACGTCAATTTCTTCTTAAGTTGCTTCAAATTACTTTTAGTACATCATATCTATTTATAATTAGTTGTGTTCTTTTGTTCTTGTTTACGTGTTTAGGGATCTAAATTTTCATATTTGAATTCAATTCCAATTTGATTGGAAGTCGGTTCATCTTTGTGTGATCTTTAACATATATTACAATTGCAAGTGATCTTCATTATAATTTGTCCATGTAGTCATTTGAATTCACGTAATTAGGGTTCATTTGATTGTGAATTTCGTGCTATCTTGTTGTGGAATTGGAAGTAGATTTGGTGTTCTTGCAATCTTATTGAAAGGCACATTACATTTGATCTATGAATCTCGTTATTAAGTTTGACCTTAATTCAGAAGATTGATGTTATCCTATCTCTAGGATTGAATGCAACTCTTTTCAATTATACTAGATCTATTCTTCTATAAAATCTCTCAATTTTTATATAAGAAATCATATTTCAACTAATATGCTAGCAATATTAAATTGAAAATAATAAAACATATATTAAATCACAAGAATAATAAATAAATCATTAGATAAAAATCATAAAAATTACATGTTCATTCTAGGGTTCATCATACCCGAATATAAAAGAAATTAAGCTATAAACATATTAATTCTAAAAACAGTGATAATAAAAGAAAACATAAATAAAAACATTAAAATCTAATTTTAATTTTCTAATTCCATTTAATCTAATTTTTAACTAAAACTACAACTATTCTAATCTAATTTCTACTCCTACTCTACTCTACTCTACTAGACTACTCCTACTATTTACTCTACTGGACTACTCTTACTCTGGAACTCTATATATATATATATATGAAGGAGTTGGCACAATTGGAATCTTAGACGATATGGATGTATCTTGTGCTTTCAGACATATCTTCTCATTCTTAAACTAATTTGATTTATTGTGGAATTCTGATTTGATCTTCTCCTCCTTGCCATTATATATATATATATATATATATATATATAAATATCATATTTGGAGCTTTCGACGTTGGATGAAATCATTGTCTCCTGTGTTTTTTTGGCGTGTTAAATCAATCTGTTGCATGCATGGTTTCCGATGTCTTTTCCAACTGATTTTCCGGCATATTTTGGATTTACATTACAACATGGGTGTGTCGTCTTGCTGTATACAATTCTGTCCAGCTTTTGTTGTCAACACTCCCATCAACACAGTCAGGTTGCCTCTCATGTACATTTTTGTGCAACTTCCATTTTCAACATGCCCACCAGCACGAGCGTGTTTGTTGTCGTGTTGTTGCTTGCATTTCCTCCTTTCCTCAGCTTAACTCACAATTTAGACAAGATTTGTTTTCCATTGTCAGACATGTCGATGTTGATTCACATGTTGAATTTCCATCTTGTAGAAATTATATTTTCTCTTCAATTTTCAAGTAATTCTCCTATTAATTCACAAATTATAATTTAAAGACTTTAAAATTAAAATAAAGATTAATTAAGTGCATTATTTATACAAAATGTAAGAAAATTAAATAAAAGGTTATTATAATTTATATAAATAATTAATACTTTATAACCCTTATCACTAATGCTTAAGTAAAAAAGCTAGAATTGCATACTTTCAACCATTTTAAATAGTAGAAGCTTCATTGGTTTAATGACCCATGTTTAGGTTCAATAATGTTTAGATATGGTTGAACCCATGCTGTGTAGGACTTTAGGATGGGAGCCATTATGTTAGTTTCAAGTATAATGAGGTGACCACCGCTTAGAGTCGATTAGCTACCCTACCTAATGCTTTGATGTGGCTTGAGATATGTTTTTTTGAAAATGTGGGAGGCTATAAAGCTTGAGAACCTTTGGAATCTACCCTCTCATTTGGATATACAAAATTTTGAACTAGTAAGTAATGGAGTGGCACTATGTAAAAGTTGTAAATGTAATTTAGAAAATTTATAACATAGGATCTTCAAGTTGTAATTTAGAAAATTTCCTTGTAATCTTCTAGATGGCTAACTCTAACATCGACTGACTTCTTCATCGAGAGCTTTATGCTGGTAAGCCACTAGATCCAAAGCTCATTTTGTATCATTGGCTCACTCTTTATAAACTAAGAGAATAGGCCTTCATTAATGATAAGATTGGGCTCATCCTATCTCTTATGAAGATTGACGTTAACACTCCTTTAATTTGGTTTGTCGTGCACTTTTAGGAACCTAAAATTGTGGCTTTCTTCCTTAGCTCACATGAAATTACCACAACTTCTATAGGCTCTTCCACTTGTCAATGGGATATATATGCTTGATTTGTAAGCTGGACCAGTTGGCATATTTAGCATATTGTTAGGAATTTGAAGATTAGTGATCAACAAATCACTAGGAGATTGTAATGGGCGTTGTATCTGGTTAGATGACTTATAGACATGGTTTGGGGCATGTTTTAATGCTAAAGATAAGAAGGATATCTCATATGGAAACCCTAAAAACTATAGACAAAACTAAGTTTATGCCTTTATCTTAATGGAATTTGTAACCTTCCTTTTTCCTATTGAGGTCTTCCACATCCATTACAAAGTTGTAGAGCTAGTGATCCAATTTTTAGAGGGAAAGTCTAACTAGTTCTTAGTTGAGTAGATTCAAAATTTGAACTTTGTGAAGAAAAAGACTCATAGAATCCTTTGGTCTAATGTTAACCACATCTTAATCTAGTTTGTGAGTCATCTCAAGTTTTTAAGATTGAATATCATTAGATGTTTACTTGCACACCGGATCAATCTCATAGATTCTAATGTAAAAAGAATGAAATTATTGGATGATGTTCTTAGCCATAGTTGGGTTGAGCTATTAAAGAGCTTTAATGTCAACGATATCCTATGGACTATCAAAGGGAATTACTACAATAGGGATATGTTTAGGTATAAGAACTCTCAAGTAGTTCCATTAATTAGGCTTAATTTGTGTAAGGGCTATCATCCATATTTGTGGTCCATCAATTTGGTATGATCTAAGATGTAGTCCTCGAGTCTTCACAGGAGTTAGTTACATTTGAATTTCTTATGGGAATTTAGACGTGAAAGCCCCAATATAAATTTAGGTGAAGTGGATGGTGAAATTGGGAAACACTAAGCTACTAGAGATTTCATTGTGAACCAATTATAGGATGTATTAGGCTCTTAACATCATTTATCCTACACTAAGTAACTCAAGCCTAGAGAGAATGTATCTAAAGAGTACACAAACTTACTAAATACACATGGTAATTGATAGGTATACCCTTAAAATATCTATGTATAGTAATTAAATCAAACTAAAATGTCATTTGCTACTTGATCATGTACATGGTAGATTGGAAAGCAAAATAGGTATACCTACACGTAGATAGAGAAAATAGGATTAAGAGTTAAATTATGGAAAAATGCAAACTCAATACCTAATCTTACACTAAGATGACCTCAAATTAGATCAAAAGCATGGGAACCAATTTGGGGAATTCTTACAAATTATGAAAGCATAATGAGGAGTAAGGTGTTTTTAACAAAAGAAAAGGCAAATACTCTTTATTATAGTCTAACTTCATGGATAATAAAAAGGAGGGTTGAATGTGGGCCTAAAGGGATGAGTTATTGTAGATTGAAGGAGCACTGCTAAAGGTTGCCTTCTAATAACCCTCATGCTGGACAATTGGTGGAGGTTAGAGGTCTAAAGTCTTATATTTTCCACTCAAGACTTTTTCAATTACTAAA
Organism: Laguncularia racemosa; assembly: GCA_037954665.1. Taxonomy (NCBI): domain Eukaryota; kingdom Viridiplantae; phylum Streptophyta; class Magnoliopsida; order Myrtales; family Combretaceae; genus Laguncularia; species Laguncularia racemosa. The sequence continues at coordinate 6,658,426 of JBBMOL010000025.1, read as the reverse complement.
AATATCAAATCATTGAGTTTAATTATTAAAAAATTAAGGTAAATTTAATCTAACCTATATTTCCATGTATCAATTTTCTAATTTAAAAAAATATTAATAATTTTAAATGTCCCTTCTTCAATTACACTGTTCATGTCGAAACATTAGGGTGTTTTTGAAGTACTAAATAATGTTGTTTCAAGCTTATTTTTTATTTGTAGACCCCTCTCAACTTCTATTTTACATTATTAAAAAATTTAAGAGTTACGAGTTTAATATTTAATAGTAATTGTTTTAAATAATTTGCTAGCTTTGATATGCTTAAGGGGACATTAACTAAAGTTTCATGTAAACACAATACACGATAACAAAAAGAAATAAAAGGATAGGTTGTTTGTTCCACCAATCAATATAACTCACCATAGATAAATTAAATGCTAAATGGATTATCATGATATGACTCATAAGATGATTTACTTGGATTACTTGCTACGTTCAATAAATCGATAAAAGTAGGAGATGAGTAAAAATGACTTAATAATAATGATATTCTACTAAGGAATGCTTAGGATTTAGATACAATACTTAAAACATGATAAGGGTAAAGTTGTAATTAAGAAGAAAAGTAGAAAAACAATATTATCTAGCCTAACACGATTGTCAACATGGGTGTGTTGATGATCATATATCTCTTTCTCTTGATTCCTTTCAACTAACACATTTGTGCTCTCAATCTAAGGCTTATATACTTAACATGGTTAGAGTATAAGACCATATTTAGGCTTGTGTACCTCTTGGCCTTCAATCTTTTGCATGTACACGGATGTGTTCTTCGGAAGTAAGCCTGTGTTCTTCAACATAGCTGGAAACACAATTGTGTTTAATTCTTGTTTCTCTCGATTTAATGATTTCTCCTTTCATACTTATGTCACAACTTACAATACAACTTTGAGGGTCTACCCTTAACACAACTGAAGCCTAAAAAGTACCAAAATTGTGCCAAATACTAAGTATAAGTCTTTTGAGTCCTCTTGTATGTGCTCTAGTCATTGGTCCTATAACTTGATTCCCATCATCTTTCTTGAGTTGTCGATTTGCCCTTAAATTGGATAGGCCTCCACAAAAATCTTCATCTTCTAGGGTATAAGAGTATAGTTCAACTATGTTGAAAGTTATAGATACTTCATAATTCTTGGCAAATTAACCTTGTAAGCGTTCTCATTAATCTTTTGCAGAATTTTGAAAGGTTCGTTAGCTTTAGGTGATAGCTTCTAGGATCTTGCTTTGGGAACCTATCTTTCTTTATATAGATCTAAATTAAATCTGCAAGTTGAAATGTCATAAGTATTCTTCCTCTATTGCTTAGTTTCTTTTGCTTCTCAACAATTTTGGAAAGTTACTCAGTAACCTTCTAAGGCATTTTCTAGATCACCTTGGCATTATTGACCCCACTAAGGCTCTTTTCCTTCATTGCCAGCATGGATACTAAATCTAATCGAATGGTGGGGTTATATCCATACACAACTTCAAAAGGAGACTTACTAGTGGAATTATAAATCAATTTGTTATATATGAACTCTACAATAAGGAGACACAAGTTCTAATCAATAAGATTCTTACTAATTATAGCTTTAAGCATGGTATCAAGAGTACAATTGACAACCTTAGTTCGGCCATCTATTTGTAGGTGACACGTAGTGTTGAACAAAAATTTCGACATCATCTTCTAGAAGCGGCTAAGAAATTTAGCATCCTTATCAGACACTATACTATGGAGAATGTCGTGCATTTAGACAATTTCCTACAAATAAAGGTTAGCAATAAACAAAGCACATCCCTATCAAACACTATATTGTGGAGAGTGTTGTGAAATTGGACAATTTCCTACAAGAAAAAGTTAGCGATAAACAAAGCATCATCTATTTTACAACATGGAACAAGGTGGGACATTTTACTGAAGCAACCTACAATCATCATTATTGTGTCCTTTCCTCTCTTTGTTCTAAGTAAGCCCAAAATAAAATCCATACTCACATTTTTCTAGGGTTTTGATGATAAGATTAAGGGTACGTACTCCCCATAAACCTCTTGTCTACCCTTAGCGTGTTTACAAGTCACACACCTTGCTATTTCTTGGTGCACATCTTTAGTTATACCTAGCTAGAAATAATGTTCTTGCAACAACTCTAATGCTTGCTTTTCACTAAAGTGACTCAACATACCACCTGAGTGAGCCTCTCGCACTAACAAAGATCTAATAGAGCACTAGGGAACACATGATTTTTCCCTTTTGAACAAAAATCTATCCACAATATAGAATCCATCAATCATCCTACATTCCTTACATTAGGTCACTATGGGATCAAAATATTCATCGCTTGCATACTATTTAATGAGCAAATGAAAATCTAGCACTTTTAGTTTACAATGCAAAGATCAAGGTGTAGTTGTGGGAAAGAGCATCTCAAATACGTTGGAGTTGCCTTGCTATATTTGATTACATATGTGAACCCCTCAAGGAACTTTACCCATTTAGCTTGTCATCTTGCTTCTATTGTCCTTTTAAGTACTTGACTAACTCATGATTAGTGTATATGATGAACTCCCATGATAAAAGATGTTACCACACTGTCATTACTCAAATGAAGGGTTAAAACTTCTTATTGTAAATAGAGTAATTGACCACTCAATTTCTCATTGAAGTAGGCAATAGGTCTCCTTTTTTACATGAAGATAACCTTAACTCCTATCCCTAACGCATCACATTCAACTTTAAACATTTTGTCAAAGTTAGGTAATGCAAGAATAGGTGCTAAAGTATGTTTAGCCAAAATTTCATCAAAACTACATTGGGACCTTTCAGTCCACTTGAATTCACCTACTTTTTAGTTAATTCAACGAGTGGAGCCACTATACTACCAAAGTTTCACATAAATTGCTTATTGAAGGAGGTGAGTCTATGGAAACTCCTAATCTCTACTACATTCTTGGGTATAGGCTAGTCCATTATCACCCTCACCTTCCCCTCATCAATTCACATATCTTCACCTAACACTACAAACCTAAGAGACACAACTTCCTTTTGACAAAAAGAACATTTCTTCAAATTTCCATATAATTTCTCTTCTCTTAACATAGTAAACATAGCACTTAGATAGCAATGAATTTAGGTAAGTTTTTGCTAAATATTGCACCAACACAATACATAATAACAAAAAGAAATAAAAGCATCGATTGCTCATTCCACCAATGGATATAACTTATCATAGATAAACTAAATGCTGAACGAATTATCTTGATATGACTCGTAAGAAAACTCACTTGGAATACTCACCACAATCAATAAATCAATACGAGTAGGAGATGAGCAAAAAGGACTCAATGATAATGATATTTCATTAATGAATGATTAGGGTTCTGATACAATACTTAAAACACAATAAGGGAAAATTCATAATAAAGAAGAAATATAGAAAAATAATGTTATCAGATTTAATATGAGTGTGTTGATGATTGTGGATCTCTTTATCTTGATTCCTTTCAACTAATGCATCTATGTTCTCAATCTAGGGTTTGTGTACTCAACATGGCTATAGCACATGGCCATGTTTAGGCTTATGTAGCTCTCGACCTTCAATCTTCCCCATGAACATAGATGAGTTCTTTAGAAGTAAGCCGATGTTCTTTAACACGATAAGAAACATGGCTATGTTTGGCTTGTGTTTCTCTTAGTTTGATGATTCCTCCTTCCACGCCTATGTTACAACTCATAATAGAACTTTAAGGTCCATCCCTAACACAACTAAAGCCTTACCAGTATCAAAATATGTGAAGAATATGAACTAAGAAATGAAAACTCGTCTGGTAATAGTTGGTCTTGTAAAATCCTAAGTATAAGACTTTAAAGTCCTCTTATGAATGCTTTAGTCATAGGTCTTGTGATTTGATTCCCATCATCTACACAAGTATATCGTCAATGTATACAATGATGAACTTACCTAGGAAATCTCTCAATATAAGATGCATAAATTGCATGAAGGTGCTAGGAGTGTTTATCAAACTAAATAGCATGACTAGCTATTCGACGGGTTTTAAATGTTGTCTTCCATTTGTCCCTTGACTGCATCCTAATCTAATGATACTTGCTTTTAGTATCCACCTTAAAGAAAATTTGAGCACCATTGAGTTCACCTAACGTGTTATCAAGTCTTAAAATGTGGTATTTATACTTGATAATGATTCTATTTACAACCTAGCTATCTATACACATCTACCACAAGCCATCTTTCTTCGATGCTAAGAGTGCAAGCACTATACAAGGGCTCATTCTCTCACATAACCTATGTCCATTAGTTCATCCAGTTGTCTTTTTAATTCTTTCACTTCCTTAAGACTCACCCTATATCTATTACATTTGGTAAAGCTACTCCAAGTTAGAGGTCAATGTTATGTTCAATACCCCTGATAGGAGGCAATCTTATAGGTAGCTCCTTAGGGAATATCAAATTCATTAAGCATTTGTTGAATCTTATTAGAGAATGGTCGGAATTGATTCCCTTCAAGTAACTTCCTGACTTGCAACATTAGCATTAGATCGCTTGAAGTGATAGTTGAGACTAGTTTAAATTTGGCCATCAACATGGTCCATTTCTTTTTATTTATATTCATTTAGGCCTAGATTTCCTAGACTTGTTGTAGGGTCAAATGGTTCAAAATAATTTTCTTCCCATCCTTTTCAAAGGCGAATGCGCTCCTATAACCATTATAGAGGAAGAACATTATAGAGGATGTCTATTAAACATCCATGGTCTAGCCAAAAGTACATATGAGGTGCACATAGGAAGAACATTATAAAAGATGTCATCCTTATATTGTTCTTAAATAGAGATAGGTAACATCACCTACTGGGTGATATGTAATGATCCTTGTTCATTTAGCTAATGGAGTTTATAAAGTTGAGAATGAAGAAGGGTAAGCAACTTCAAATAATTAACTAATGAGGCTACTACCACATTGGTGTAGCCTCCTTTGTCTATGATAAACAAATAGAGATAATCCTTGATTTGACATATAATATAAAAGCGATTTCCATGCTGCACATTCTATATAGAAGGAGAAACACTTAAATCTCTTCTCAATATGATGGTCATCATCATCTCCATAAAAATAGTTTATAGCTACTTTAGTATCTTCCAGTTGTTCCATCTCATCTACTTCATCTTCATTGTGTAAGTCTATCTTAAGCATCCCTCCTATCATAATCATAGCTCATTTGTTAGGGCATTGAGATGCAATATGGCTAAAACCAAGCCATTTAAAGAACTTGATTTAGCTTGATTTGTGCCCAAAAGTACTAACTTCATCTTGTCAAGTCTCAACTGGAATAAAAAACTTCCTTTTCATATCACTTTTTACTTTAGCTCTTCAGGTGTTACCCTAGCATTTTTGCTTGTCTCTTAAACCACTTTCCCTCTCTCTAGCCTCTTAATGTTGATAGCTGTAGACTTAGTTGGAGCTATAATCTTGGAAAATGAAGTCCTATAGGGATTATTTCTTCTCTAGCACTTTACTTTCTATGTTAGCTTAATAGCATCATCAAGAGTATCAATTCTCTGCAACTCTACTACAACATCCAATTTCATATTTTGATCATAACATAGATCTCCTAATAGTTTGGTATTCCGGCTCTTCAACTTCATTTCATATCATTAGCATTTGAAATTCTGGGACATATTCATCTATACTTATCCCTCCTTGCCCTCTTATATGTTTCATGTCCTAGAGATAATAATTGGTCAAACATCATTTCCTTAGGATGGCTTCCATCTCCCTCCATGTCCTAACTTCCCCTTTGCCATTGCTCATGTGGCTTGCCAATAGGTTCTTCCATCAGAGGGAAGCATATCTAGTAAATTTAAGGGTTGCTAACTAGATCTTCATCATGTCATCATAATCATGACATTTAAAAAGTTTCTCAACCTTATCTTCCTAATTGAGATAAATATCTATCCAACTACTTCTTACAAATGATAGCTTTTTTGTTAGGTTGCCATGGACCTCTAAAACCATGTACCCCTACATAGTTATCTCATTCCCCTTTAGCAAATGGATCTTCCTCTACTTGTATATGGTGCCCACCCTAAGGTCCATAATCTCCTCCTCATCACCCAAAGTTCCTAAGTAGATTTGTCTATTCTTCTTAGGGAATAACACTAATAGGTTAACTTGGGCTAGATGTTAAAAAGTGATAGTGAGGTTCTCGAAACACTTTTAGATTTGTTGCTTGGTGGTCCAAGTGGGTAAGTATCTTAGTCCAAGAATGTTTTAGACATTGCTTCTATCTTTAAGATTAAAGTTGGCATGGATGTTAATGTTTGACATATTGGTTAGTGCTTAGGGTAAAGGCAAGTTTTAGGGTAAGATTTAAGTTAAGTGTTTGGGTAGAGTTTTTCTACCATGTACTTGTTGAGCAATGTAAAATCTATTTCGTAATCTACATAACATGATAAAACCACTACATGGTAATAATTCTTCACACCATAAACAAATCACACTACAACATAATTCATTTATCAATCTCTATAGGCTATTGCAACTCCATACACCACACGCATGAACTCCATACTACACCCACATATCACAATAGCACACCACCATAATTGGAATTGTGCTTTGATACCAAATTAAATGTGATATGTATAGGGAGACAACCATAAGGATATCAAATAAACACAATAACAAAAAGAAATAAAGGAATAGGTTATTTTCTCCACCAACAAATATAACTCACTATAGATAAACTGAATGATGAATGGATTATCTTCATATGACTCACAAGAAGATTCAGTTAGATTACTCACCATGATCAATAGATCGATAAGAGTAGGAGATGAGCAAAAAGGACTCAATAGTAATGATATTCCAATCATGAATGATTAGGGTTTAGATATAATACTTAAAACATGACAAGGGCAAAGTCATAATAAAGAAGAAAAATAGAAAAATAATGTCGTTTAGCTCAACACAGCTATCAACATGGATGTGTTGATGATCATGTATCTCTCAATCTTGATCCTTTCAACTAACACATCCTTGTTCTCATTCTAGGGCTTGTGTACTCAATACAACTAGAGTACATGGCCATGTTTAGGCCTATATACCTCTCAACCTTTAATCTTCTCCATGTATATGGATGAGTAATTCAAAAGTAAGCTCGTGTTCATCAACATAGTAAGAAATATGGTCATATTTGACCCATGTTTCCTTTGGTTTGATGATTTTTCTTTCCATGCTTATGTTACAACTTACAATATAACTTTGAGGGTCCTCCCCTAACATAACTAGAGCCTTACAAGTACCAAAATTTTGTAAAGAATATGAACTGAAAAAATGAAAACTCATCCCATAATTGTTGGCTTGTAAAATCTTAAGTGTAAGTCTCTTAAGTCCTCTTGTGCATGCTCTGGTCATGGGTCTTGTGATTTGATTCCCATCAAGTTTGCTATTAATTGAAATAAATAGCTTTTGCTGAAATATGTGGGAAATTTTCTTATAATGATATTAGAGACTTAATTATAATGTAAGGAACATTTGAGTGGGATTTCACATGTACATTTGGTAATTTATAGTAATTTAGAGGCTAAAACATAAATTTAGCAAACTTAGCGATGGTTTAGTTTCATATTGGGACTTAGAAGAATTAAAATTTTGAAAACTATATAATTTGGTGGCCTTATAGTAATTTTTGTTGAATTATTAGAGATGCAAGACAACTATTACATAAACAACTGGTATTTAGCTGTAATTGCTTAATTGATAATTAAGGATTAATTTAATACTTTTGTTGAAATGTTAATGTTTTAAACGTGATAATCTAATATATACTTGTTGATATGTTGTGATGAAGAAGGGAATCATGGTAATTAATTGAGTATGTGAATTAATATGGACTAATAATGCAATTATGATGATTTAAGGTTGAAATAGTAATAGAAAATGACTATTTTGGTAATTGTAATAAACCTAGCAGGTTTAGTGTTTTAAGATACTTAGATAGTTTTTCAATAGATGATCATAAAGATATAAATAACACTAAAATGACTAAGAAATGAAAAAGATTTAGCTATTGCAAGTTAACAGTGTAAAAAATATGAGAAATATAAACTCATGTTGTATGGGTTAGTTACTTGATATTAACTTAGAGAATACGTGTACAAAATAGGTGAAGCCAAGCTTATCAATTAAGAGGATTGTTAAGCCTAGGTTAGTACCTCTACTCTAATATCTTGTTTAGATGAAATAGTTACAATAGCATAAAAGCACTTGTATACTATTTGTATAACTTTGTAAATTCACATATTGTCAATATTACTAAATGATTCTTTGTTGAAATGTTGAATTGAAGGTTGGGGTTGATTGATGCTATTATATCATTGCCTTAGATGATTGAATGTGATAGTGTGCAAAGCATACTAGTGTTCGACTATGGAATGCCCTTATTTTGTGGAGCAAGTGTGAGAATTGTGATTACTTTAGGTTGTGTGCTTGTTATGTTATAAGAGGATGTGTATTGCATATATGCCATGACATGATTTTATATGCTACATATGTAAACTTAAGTAATAGGTATTAGACTTGGAGTATGAGCAATAGACTTAAAAGTTAGGGTTTAATGGTGGTATAAAAACCGATATGGATTAGCTTAAGATAGTGGAGATAAGCATGCCTTCATAGTAGAAACACATGAGCATGAATGTGTAGTGAAAAGGCATGTGGAAACATAAATTTGACCATGGTTATGTAGTGGAGATGTCTAAGCCTTCGTAGTGTAAACACATGGTGCCTTTGTGATGGACACATTTGAGTCTACGTAATGAAAATGCATATAGTTATCACATGGGTTTAAGGAGAAACTTGTTGAAGAAACTATTTGGTGTTGAGGATACTTTTATGGTTAGGAATCTCTCATAATAAGTATTTATTGATGGTGGACTTTCATATAGTGGGATAGCAAGCTTAGGTTGCTTGCAAAACATAACTTGATTAGAATAGGTACTGGAGTTTATTACAAAGTAATAATTTAGATATATCTTGATGCTTTTACCCACTTTGATGGAGGTATTTATAGGTTGATTAGTCGATGGCTTTTGTCTTCTATGACTTAATGTGCACAATAAGAAAATTAAACTTTAGAAACAAAATTTGCTATATAAAATATCTATCTTTGAAAACTTTAATTTGTGATGGATTTGTGGTAAGTAAAAAGACATGTTTTACAATTTATTTGTTTATGCAATGGAATAAGAGATGGATTACCAGTAGATTTATGTGGGATTTAATTTTATCGCAATTCCTTGTTTGATTCTATTGCGAGAAATGAAAAAAATTTTAGCACAAAATATATTTTTAGATTTTATTGCAGCTTTGTCTTTAAATGTTAAAAATATAAACTTATCTTTTAGAGATGAAAATTTCTCTCTAATACTATAGTAGCAAATGTTAAACTTTTGACACTATATTTATATTTTAGAAACTCATTGCAAATCTATCTCTAAATTTATTTTCTAATAATCATGATTTTCGAAAAAGGATTAATTTTGTCTCTACAAGTATTTAATGTATATACAAAAATAATTAATATAATATATTATTTATTATGTATTATAATTTATTATCTTCTACATAAATACTATATTTATTTAATATATTTATATCATATAATATATTAAAAAATATTAAATATATATATAATATTATATATTAATATATAAGGAAAAGGAAAAAAGAAATACTATTTTTAAAAATAATTCTGGAAATGCACCAATTGGGAAAATACTCTCAAATACATACTATTTGAAATCGGTACTTGAAGTGCCAATTTTAACTTGACCTAAAATTGACACTTCAAGTGCCCCTTAAAGTGCCAATTTTAGAGTAATTTTAAAATAGGCACTTCAAGTGTCAATTTTTTTCCTTCTATATACACATAACAATAGTGCTACAATCTCAAGGGATAAAAAATTTAGGTAACCTGCAATAACACTCCAAAAAGCTATGGAAACATTCAATACACCAACCTAATGATCCATTGGTTAATGATCTAATCGTTCTAACAAGTCAAATCCTATACTCAATCCTAGCTTACGATCAGTTCTCAGGCAAGTATACCTATCAATTAGCAATATAGCATTGGAGTACAGGTATCGATCCTACGAAGACTTATAAGTATTAGTACTAATGATTATCCTACTATCTAACTTCTCACTATTGATGAACTCAATTACCCTAATTACTGAATAAATCTGAAAGGAACGAATTAAATGATCAGATTAAAGATATTCAAATACTCCTTTAGTTAATTTAATTATCTAAACATACCTTACCCAAGTTCCACCACTAATTATCATGCAACTTTTATTCAATTACAAACTTTCCAATGATTAATACACAACATCTCTGATCTGCGGAGTTTCTTACACTAGATTAAGGTCTTTCTCAAGATCAATAATCCTTAATCCTAATTAAGTCAATTAAGATCTCTCTTTAATTAACATAATTAAGATTGCAATAAAATCTTAGGACTCTAAATTGAACCAGACCACCATGACCTAATTCAATACAGAAAACCTCCTATAACCTATCTTTAAGATTACAAGTAGTCTTTTTATTCATGCTAGATCTACTCTATTAAGCGATTTCTCAATCTTATTAACAGGGATCTAATTCGATCCTAATACTGCGCACATATCAAGATAAACAAACCATGATTGCAACATGAATAAACTCAAAGATCAGGATTAATCATTGAAACATCAACAAATCCGTTACATGACAATTAGGGGTTTCTCGAGGGATCAGGTATAAAACAATTAACTACTCATGGATCTAATAAAAAGAACAAAAGAGAAAATATTAGAATCCATAAATAAACCCATGAGACAAACACAAAGATCTTGGCTTCGATTCTGGAAACTCTTCTAACTTCTCTTCTCTAGGGTTGTTCTCGTGCCTCCTCTTCTCCCCCCTTCCCTCTTTGATTGGTTCTATTTATACTCTCAAGGGAATGGCCAAGGATCTTCAGCTAGAAAGATACGAATATATCTTTAATTTTCCAAGTAAATCTCGAAAAGTGAATAACATACCCCTAACACGCCCACCAACACGGTCAGATTTCAAACCGTGTCTCCCTCTGGTCGATAATCCGTAATTCCTCATCCTTGTTCAATGTGTGGCACAACTAGAAACACGGCTAGATTACAAACCATGCTAGGCTCTAGACTCTTCCATTTCTCCTCAGTGTCTGCCACGGCTTCAAGCACACCCATATCACAAGTCGTGCTTCCTTTCCAAGTGACAAATTTCATCCTCAGGCGTACACACGGCTCATGACACGGGCGTGGCTTTCCCTATGTTGTCCATAAGTGGCTTTAATTTGATCTTTTGAGCTCCAATCATGCACCTTTTGTTATCTTTCCACTTCTCTTTAGTATTATACCCTGAAACTGATATATTTATCTATTAAGTACCAAATCTGCATTGATTTTATTCAAAAAATTACACAAATTCATCATTAACGCCCATGATTTATAAGGATTAATTTACTCTTATCATCCATGCATGCATACATACTCGCATAGGAACAAAATTCTTAGGCACAAGAACAAAAATACATCATTCAATGGGTTTCAACAACTTTGAAACCCTTAAACCATATGAGATAATGGATAACGTAATGCATAAATTGAAAGTTTTAATTATATATGCAATGGTATTTATGTAAGTACAGACTAAGCATCCATAAAGTAATGGCTAAAAACATAAAATATAATATATAGCTAAGGATATCTCCTCTTCCATCACTTGAATATATATACACCCTGATCATGTGATATAGGGTTAGGCTGATGCTGCACTATCTAATCTATATCTTTCTGTGTAATTTGAGTGCTATCTAAACCTAAACTAGGTGAATTGTGTAGAGGAGGCATGTGAAAAGGAATGGGAATGGGCTCAACCTGAGTAAGACCCTCACCCATATCACTATCGCCATAGCTAGGTTGTCTCTTATGTGAAGTTGAAGGAGTAGGGATGTAAGTGTTGGAACTCTCTCCTAAAAGGGTGAAAATGGGTGAAGAAAATGGTGTAGATGGGCTTAGCGCGTTATGATACACCATAGTTTAAGTAGGGGATGTAAGAGGTGAGTCATCATGATCATCTATGATCTCCAATTGAGCACGTCTATGACCCTATCCTTTACCCCAACCTAGAATGCAAACATGTTGTCTTTGAGGGGGTGCAATGGTGGCAAGTTATCTCATTCATTAGCATTATGTCTAGTGGGTAGTGCACCATTTAAAGTCACACTCCTAAATTGATGAACTACCCTAGCTACCTTTAGTGCCTCAAATAGAACATCATTATGTAGCATATAAGGTTAACACTCAATAAAATCAGCTTATAGAAAGGAACAACACAATATAATTAATTTGCACAATGTAAAACATAGTAAATAATGGAATAGGAAGATACATACCATTTAACCTAGCATTATACCAATCTAATCTATATACCATTAGGTGATTTGTCAATATTAAGCAACATAGCTTGGGGCTGTATTGTTTGGTGAGCCATAGGCTGGATCTAAATGGATGATTCGATGTAGATGGTTAACCCACTACCATAATCAAGCTAAGTAGGTGGTCACCTAATTTATCTCAATCCCACTGCGTAGGTCAAGTTCATAGATCCGTGTGTTTCAGTGTACTTAGGTATCATCTAGATGCCTCCAAATTGGTGAGCAACCTAGTTTGGAAAGTATAGCTTGACGACATAAAAGCGGATAAGTGATACTTGGGAAAGCTAAATATTACTACCCTCTAAAAAATAACCTGGTAGTATCGCTATATGCATATGTTTGTATAAGACTTAAACCACTTAAAAGCTAATATGTTAGAATACCTTGAATCATAGAATTTTAGGAGGGAATTACAATAGTAAAGGAGGTTAGGAATACTTAAAGACTTGGTGGCCTAAGGCATCCCGGTACTGTGTCTATATGTGTAGGTAACTATGTGACATCGAAATTGGCACTCCATCTATATATCAATGGTTGACCTTTAACTACTACCTTCACCCTAGGGTGTAAAGGGGCGATGTGAGGGAAGTGCTCCCATTCTTATACCTATAGTATTACCAATGGGTCACTAATGTCAGATGCCTCCACATGTGATGCAATATAGAGGTAATAGTATAGCTGGGTTAAGCATGCTACTCCCCATGCATATTGCCTAGTTACTTGAAGGTTGGATAGGAGGGGGAGGGACATTAGGCGCACTAGGTTTTGTGACTTATTGGCAAAGATCATACCCCCCATCAACTATAGAATGTGTGCTCTTGCAAAATGTTAGATAGTGATGTCATCTACATGAGGTGGTAGATTGTTGAAATTATCCTTCAGTAATGTCAATTTTAGTCAGTTTACTTGAATAGCTCCTATTAGGGGGTCTCACTCACAAAAACTATTGACAAATTTCTACCTAGCTAGGGTACATGTTACCAATGATAACTTACCTATCCACAGTTAAGCTTACTAGTATGAAAATGTATTGCATCATGATCATCTCACTTAAAGGCAAGTGGAAGGTGTGTGTCTTCAGTCACTAGTGCTCAACTGATGCTGTAAGCAAATGCCACTCCAATTGAATGAATGGCATGTAGGATGTCCTAATGAAGCTTGACGTTTGAAGATATGGAATAATCCATTGGTCTATATCAATTGGTCGTTTGTCATGTTATCTAAGGATTACCTCACATTGGTGACACCTAAACCAATTACTTTCCTACACATTTGACATAATTCATGTTATTCTTAACCTAAACACCAATAGAAGCATCATATAGGGTAGTTCTTACTTGAACACTCTAAAACACTCAAAATTAACTCCAACCTATGGACTGCCTGACCCTGCAACAGTGATCTGTTGTGTGGTCTTGGATCTATCTATGAATCTAAAAAGAAGAAATACAAACATCAGTCTTAAGTCTTAAGCATCAATGCACATGCGAGCATGGATATAAGAACAACAGTACTCATAAATCACAACTACATTCAATAAACCACAACAAGGCGATCAAGGTCTTTCCTACTATAGTTGCCTATTATGTTTAAGGCATGTTCTTCTATTGTGGCCTTCCCCTCCATACTTCTTATATGTTATACCTAGTGGCGACTCTTGTACATCAATCTCAGAAAGGCGGGTCATTATAGATTGAACACTTAAATAATATTCTCAAGGTTTTCTAAATTGAATTTCTTGTACAATTCCACTCCTAGTCCTATATTCAAATAGAGCATGCTAAATTAACTTGTTGTTTCTTTTCTTAATAATTATAGGGTTCTATTGGTTAGTTATTCTACAGTTTGGATTTTTCTTTTGATGAACCTTAGTGTTATGGTTAAAGTTTCCTTCCATATTAGTGTTATGATTATGATCTTGGCATGTGTAGTGCTTCCATCCATCTTTTATTATAGCAAGTGTTTTCTTATTGGAGTGAATTATGAGGATGAGAAGGAAGAGACTAAGAATTAACTTATAGTATTTGGGATGAAATCAAGCTTTGTCCCATCTTATGGCAGTTTTACATATTATGTAAATCTTCTAATTAATTGTCTTATAACTTTTTGATTCCTACATCAATAGTTGTTAATAAGTTTTATTGAATTCCCATTTCTTTATTTAGAAGCCATAATTATATAGTTATATATTTGATTATATCTTTTACTTATTGTTATGTGATATATATATATATATATATTCATAATTATTTCATATATATTTCACTAATAGAATATATATTATTTAGCTTATATGTCACATAATATACACCTAAATTAAGTTTTTAGTTATTTATTTACTTATACATTAAATCTTTATGTTTTATTTAATTTCTTGTTTTGGGTATTTCATTCTACCACTTTAAAATTTTGTCTAGACAAATTGAAGAACTCAATTTCATTTTTTCATTCTTGTTTACTTTATGCAATGTACACATTATTATTGAGCTTGAAATTTAGTGGTTTTCTTGATTTTTAGCTTACATTAGACTCTACTTAACTCGCCTATTATAAACTATCTAACATAAAATTAAGGAAAATATATTTTCTCTTAAAAATGTTTTAAATATTTTTTTAGAGTTTCAAGCATGAAATGTCACTTTCCCCCCTTAATTTTTGACTTAGACCCACCCGCTAGCATAAACTTCTCGACAAATGCAAAATGCTTTTGAAATTCTTTTTTAGAGCTGGTATTGGTTAAGGCAAAAAAAAAAAAGAAGAGTTGTGGTTGATTGGTTAAACTAACTTTAACCAAGATATTGGTCTTTTGAAAATAAAATATACAAGGAATGTGGTATTTAGAACTTAAATCTAAAATGATACTAAGTAGAAATCTTTAAATAAGGGGTTTATTTAAGCTTCCTAAAATTGACTAAAAAATAATGAATTTTTTTATTTTACAAGAAAAGAAGAAAAACTAACAATGTATTTTTGTCATTACAAAAAAAAAAAAAATTACCCTAATTTTAAAAATAAATAGTACCTTTGATTTATGTGACCTTACACCACACTATCAAAAGAAAAGATATCACACCTTTTAGAGAAAATAATGCTTTCTTTCAAAAACTTCATTCATGTCCAAAACCCTAACCAAAAAAAAGGAAAAAAGGAAAAACAAAAAAGGTATTTACAGAAGTAAGGTAAAATATGAGCCCTATGATTTAAGCTTAATCCAATAGCTAGTATTTAACTACATAAAAAAATAATAAAATGGAAAATAATCAATCTAATAAAATCCAACCGTATCTAATGGGGTAAAAGATAATAATAAAAATGTATCTATCCTAAAAAAATAATAATTCAAATAAAATAGTTAAATATAAAAATTATCATGCCATATGGTTCACTAACTTTGATGCAAACTTCTACACATGTATCAATAGTCCACATTGATTTTGTTTTGTGGTTAAGTTCCTTGAGAGTGAGTATTGTTGTTGTTGGTTTTAATATAATCTTTCATTTGGGAGGGAAACACAAATAGAAGCTTGTGTTTTTAACAACTGGAGGCTATTTATTTGATCCATTCTCATGGATAGTGCAACAAACTTGGAGACTTGATCCTTACTGATAGAGCTAAAAATGTGTAGTGATTCAAAAGAAGGAACTACTACACATTTTGGCTTAATTTCTATTACATTATCTCTATAATTATTGCATTTATTTCTTTATTCATTTGTTTGTAATTAATTTTTGTATTAACACTATATATATAAAAGGTATTTAAAAAAGGTTTGAAATTGTATTAGCAATCAATTAAACTCTCTTCTTAATTGTCATTGTGACCTACAAAAAGAGATATGAGAGAAGCTATGAACACAAGTACTTAATGTTGAAATTCCCAATTATGGATAAAAATTCATGAGTGAAAATGAGACAACAAATTCACCATAAAAATTATAGTATAAAATGGTATAACATTCTCACTTATACAGATACTGAAATTGTCTCAAAAAACATTCTTATAGCATACAAACATAAAGGATGGTATCAAGCAAAGCACTCTCAACACATTGCAAGTAATCTAGTTTTTTTATTAAGTGGAGCAAGTTGTTTTCAAGTGATCGTAGAAGAAGATAAAAGCATACTAAAAAATTTGGTAGAACCGGATTAGTAGACCTAATACATACCCACTAAGCATAGTTGGATAATATGCTTGGATAAGAGGAAGTGATAAATTAAATTTTTTTACAGTTAAAAGGTTGAAATTCTTCACAAATATGTTTATAAATTATTCAAATAATATTTTCCTAGAAAATTGTAAAACATTGTTTAAAATGAGCTTACTATGCCTAAGTGAGATTTTTAATGGAATAAGAAAATTGAAGTAAAGTTTTTGAAATAATCTTATTATTCTAAATGTATTATGTTACTGCATTTAAATGTTATAAGAGGCTTCCATAAAAATTGATGGTTGATAAAGGAGGTTTAATATATATTTTACGATTGTCAAGAAAGATAAAAGTCACTTCAAGAAAGCAAATTTGCTAGTGTTTATAAGATATTTTTTAGTTATGCGAAATCTCTCTCACATAACTTTGTTACAATATTTTTCTAAATCAAAAAAATTCTTAAAGTATTTTTCTCAAGCCAATGCACATTTAATCAAAAGATTTTTGGACATTGAAGAATTCATCCTTACTATTAGGATGTGAAGGTTATTCCATATTTGAATGAAGTGCAACCTCTATTTAAACAAGGAGATGAAGTTGAAGAAGACACACGTGATGTATATGGCTGAGTATCACTAATATGAAGTGATGAGAGATTGAAAGCTTTCAAGATATTCTAGTAGTATAACTCTTAGGGAATTTTTTACAATT
Source organism: Laguncularia racemosa (assembly GCA_037954665.1). Classification (NCBI taxonomy): domain Eukaryota; kingdom Viridiplantae; phylum Streptophyta; class Magnoliopsida; order Myrtales; family Combretaceae; genus Laguncularia; species Laguncularia racemosa. Next base: position 6,641,014 of record JBBMOL010000025.1, on the reverse strand, counting down.
GTATTTTTGTGTTTGTTCTAATCAAAGAAAGTGTCACTTGTAGAGAATTGTTGTGGTGAGGTTTTTATTGTAATTTATTGTGTATTATTGTAATATTTGTATTTTTTTGGTAGATAGAATTTGTAGGAGTTAATTTAGGAAGTAAATTTATTATGTATTATTGTAATATTTGTATTTTTGGTAGATAGAATTTGTGCGAGTTAATTTAGGAAGTAAATTGGTTGTATCAACATATTCTTAGGAGATAGTTTAAGAAGCAATGGTTTTGTATCTTTTGTATATATTTTGATCGTGAAAGTAATGCAAGGCAGAAGAAAATTCTCATAGAATAGTTTTCTAAGTTTTGGTATGGGAAAAGAGCCATAGAAAATCATGGCGTGATCCTTTGAACCATGGTCAAAAAATCAAACATAGGAAAGCCGACTACTAGCAATGATGGAACTTCTCAATGAAAAACCATCTCACCATATGACATCACTTTACTTGATAATCCTGGTATTTTAATTACTTAGGTCCAATTAAAGAGAGAAAACTCTGATGAATGGTCTCGTTCATTGAGAATGGCCTTGAGAGCAAGGAAGAAATTTGGTTTCGTTGATAGAACGATCACGAAACCTGATGAAAATTCTGTAGACCTTGAAGACTGGTGGATAATCAACTCGCTATTAGTGTCTTGGATTCTAAACACCATCTAACCTAATCTTTGATCAACGATCTCACATGTAGAGATTGCATAAGATCATTGGAATGACATACGGGAGCACTTCTCGTTAGTCAATGGACCTAGAATTCAACCATTAAAGTCAGATATAACCAAGAGCAAACAAAAGGGAATGAGTATTATCAATTACTATGGCAAACTCAAGCAATTGTGGGATGAACTAGCTAACTATGAACAGTTGCCAACATGCAAGTGTGGAAGATGCACATGTAATCTTGAAGCAGCTTTAGAGAAGAGACGAGAAGAGGAAAGGGTACACACTTGTCTCATGAGATTAGATGAAACGATGTATGGGATTGTTCGTTCTAATATATTGGCTTAAGATCTGCTACCAAATTTGAACAAAGTATACTTGATCCTCATTCACGAGGAATGAGTGAAAACTATCTCTTGAAGCAAAGATGAATGTAAGGAAGTGATGGCCTTTGCAATTCACAATCAAGAAGACGGGATGGATAAAAACATGGTGTGTTCCCATTGCAAATGTATAGGCCATGAGGTCGATAGCTATTTCGCTCTAATTGGATATCTAGAATGGTGGGGTAGCAGGCTTCATAATGAAAGGAAGAGTAGAGGACGCGACAAAGGACAACAAACGTTGCAGCAAAGAACAAGACAGTGAGCAAGTCGGGGGTATAGTTTAGTGCAAGCCAATGCTGCTCAAACCGTTGGAGGAGGTCCAGAAGGAGATGGAGCGGGATCACTTGGTCTGAGCAATGAGTAGTGGGAGGCTCTTATAAAATTATTAAACAATAAGAAAACTTCCATGACTGAAAAGATGACTGGTAAGCATATGTCCTAGATAATTGACACGGGAGCATCGAACCATATGACGGGGAATTTAAGTGACTTACATGACTTACAGGAAATTTCATAGTGTCCTGTAGGGTTGTTGAATTGGAGCAATGTTGTTGCCACCAAAGAAGGGTTAATCACCCTTGACGGAGATTTTTTTCCTAAAAATGTTCTATATGTGCTTGGATTGACTTGCAACTTAATTTTTGTGTCACAACTCATAGACCACTCTAATTGTATTATTAAATTTACTTATAATATTTGTGTGATGCAGGACCACACTTCGAGGATGTTGATTGGTGCGGGTGAATGTCGGGATGGACTCTATTACTTCAAGGGCATACCATAAATTAAAGCTATGAAGGTTGACAAGACGATGTCTTTAGATCTTTGGCACCAGCGTCTGGTTCATCTGTTTATGAAAGTTATCAAGTTAGTTCCAGCTGTAGGTTCTATTAAGAATAGTAATTTGAATAAATGTTGTGATGTTTGTCAAAGAGCAAAATAGACTAGAGAAAAGTTTCCTCTTAGTGATTTTAGAGCTTTTGATGTGTTTGAATTGATACATTGTGATTTTTGAGGTTCCTATAGAGCTGTTTCTTCTTGTGGTGTATCATATTTTCTTACTATTGTTGATGATTACTCTAAAAGTGTGTGGATATATTTACTTGTTGATAAGAAAGAAGTGCCTAAAACCATGAAAATGTTATTTTCTTGAAAATGGTATTATTTTTCAAGCATCCTATACTGGAACACCACAACAAAATGGACAGGTAGAAAGAAAACATCAACACATATTAAATGTGGCTTGAGCTTTATGTTTTCAAGGATGTCTTCCCGTTGATTTTTGGGGTGAATGTGTTTTAACTGCTGGTTACTTAATAAATCAAACACCTTCCTCAGTTTTGAATGGAAAAACTCCTTATCGTGTTTTTATGGATGAGAACCTACATATGATCATCTGCGAGATTTTAGGTCACTGTGCTATGCTCATAAACAAGGGAGATTGAGAGATAAATTTGATAGTAAAAGCAGAAGGGATGGCGGTTGTATGATTTAGAAACAAATGAATTTTTTGTTTCATGCGATGTTAAATTTTCTAAGATAGAGTACCCATTTGCTTTATCCCCTAGCAATGCCTTAAACCCGTTATCTAGTGTTGAGGCGGTTAACATTGACTTTCAAGAGGTGGATGGCTTGGTAGTGTAGAGAGGGGGGGGGGGGGCGGGGTGTGCACATTGATAATGTGCCAAAACAAGGATCAAAACAAGAAAGGGAACTAAAATATGAATAGGGTGTTCAGGCTGGTGATGAGGAACTATTGGGTCGTAGACATCGGTAGAAGAAAAACTCTATGTTGCTGCGTGATTATGTTACTCATACGATCTAAAAATTGAGACCATCCTCACGGACATCCACACTACGACATTCCTCAAGTATAGCCTATCCCATTCCATATTATGTGAATTGTAACAATTTTTCTTTGCGACATCATACTTTTCTTGCAGCGATATACGTAGAACATGAGCCAGTAATTTTTTTTGAAGCTGTAAAAGATAAACAGTGGTGGGAGGCAATGCAACAAGAAATACAGGCATTGGAAAATAATGAAACTTGGGATATCGATGATTTACCTCCTAATAAGAAAGCTCGAGGCTATAAATGGGTATACAAGATCAAATATAATTTTGATGTCACAGTGGAACGTTACAAAGCTGGGATTGATTACATTGGGACTTTTGCTCGAGTTGCCAAGATGACTACTATTCAAGTGCTGTTAGCAGTGGCAGCAGTGAAGAATTAGGAAGTGCATCAAATGGATGTACATAATGCATTTCTCTACGAAGATCTTCAAGAGGAAGTCTATATGAAGTTGCCCCCTGGTTTTCAAATTTCAACTCCAGGCAAGGTCTGCAAATTGCAAAAGTCACTCTATGGGCTCAAACAAGCCCCATGATGTTGGTTCGCCAAGCTATCGACTACCTTGAAAGCCTATGGGTTTCAATAGTCTTATTCCGATTATTCCCTATTTTCTATGAAAAGTGGTGAAGTACAACTTAGCGTTCTTGTGTATGTGGATGATCTTATAGTTTCTAGGAACGACAGTGCTACAATTTAGAGGTTTAAAAATTATCTGAGTGCTTGTTTTCATATGAAAGATCTGGGAGTTTTGAAGTATTTTCGTGGTGTTGAAGTTGCATATGGGCCTGAAGGATTTTTTTTGTGTCAAAGAAAATATGTGCTGGACATTATTTTTTAAAGTTGGATTGTTAGGAGCTAGACCTGCTAGTGTTCCCTTAGAACAAAATCACCGCTTGGCACTTTCAACTAGCAAGTTGCTAACTGATCTAGAGCCATATCTTCACTTGGTTAGGCTATTGATTTATCTATGTTTCACATGGCCTAAGCTTTCATATAGCGTCCATGTCCTGCCTTAATTTATTCAACAACCACAAGAAGATCATTGGGAAGCTACGTTATGGGTGGTTTGTTACCTAAAACGTAGTCCAGGATAAGGTATCTTATTGAGTAGTAAGTGCAACTTGCATTTGCATAGATGGTATGACGCAGATTAAGCTGGTTGCCCGTTGATGAGGAGATCGCTTTTAAGTTGGTTGATGTTTTTAGGTGTATCTCCTATTTCTTGGAAAACAAAAAAGCAACATACAGTGTCTTGCTCTTCTACTGAAGTGGAATATCACTTTATAGCAGTGAGTACTTATGCGTTGAAGTGGTTGAAGGGCATTTTGTCTAGCCTGGGCGTACTGCATACTACATCCATGACATTGCATTGTGATAGTCAGGCAACCCTTCACATCTCTTAGAATCTAGTATTCCATGAATGAACAAAGCACATTGAAGTGAACTATCACTTTGCTCATGATGCAATCCTCAATGGTGATATTCATACACGATTTGTGCGGTCACATGAACAACTTGTGAATATCTTTACTAAGGCATTGGGTATACAATAATATGACTACTTACTTCACAAGTTGGGCATTCGAGATCTTCATGCTCCAACTTGAGGGGAGTATTGTATATTATTGTAATATTTTTGGTAGATAGAATTTATGGGAGTTAATTTAGGAAGTAAATTTATTGTGTATTATTGTAATATTTGTATTTTTGGTAGATAAAATTTGTAAGACTTAATTCAAGAAGTAAATTGGTTATATTAGCAGATTTTTAGGAAATAGTTTAGGAAGCAATGGTTTTGTATCTTTTGTATATATTTTGACTGTGAAAGTAATGCAAGGCAGAAGAAAATTCTCATAGACTAGTTTTCTAAGTTTTGGTATAAATAGACATTTAGACTCAAATATCTAGGGTGAGAAGTGAAGGTGTACTATGTAAGGTTTGTTAGGGTTGAACTAGTGGAGAGTTCAAAAAACCTAGGAGAACCATGAAAGACATAGGGATGATAGTTTCTACTAGTGTTGCTAGAGTTTTCTTAGTTACTAAACTCATTTGTATTTATTTGTTAGAAAGACATAATGATTTCCCACTAGTTGAGCTAGTAATGCCGGTAAAGTTGACTTAGGTAGGAAGCTAAATCTCTATATGTCTAAACTTATCTTTCTTTCCTTTCCTCTCTTTTTATTTATTTTATACATCATTTGTTCTGTAGTTTCTCAGGTACTGGAAGACTATAGTGATATTTTTACAATTAACTTGCTAGGAGGATATAGAGTCTCTATTGCATTTGACCTATCAGATTTGTAGACAAATCTTCTTGAGGCCTAAGGAGATGATAAGACTCAAAATTCTATAAGACCCAAAATTCTATAAGACCTATCACTAGGGAAAGAACTAAAGGGTTATAAAATTTTGCAATGAGGGTCCACTTTGAATATCTCAACTCCAAAAATTTGTATAGTAACTTCTTCTCTATTACTTATATGTTGTGTATTCCAGCAGGTATACATGTCGGTTTTTACAGGGTGATAGATAAACTTGCTAAAGCTAAACTTGTTGGTTATTCGTGGAGCTACATTAACTAAAGAAGAATTGGTCTGACAAATTGTTCACATTAATTGAAGAACCGCCCACTTGAAGACCAGTTTTGCACTTGTAATCATAATTTTTGAACTGGCCACCTAGTGGCAACTTTGTAATTTTTTGGTTTGTTTTACCTTAATAGGAGCAAGTATAAATAATTGCTAACAAAGGGTTTTAGGAAGCTTTTGTCAATTTGAAAAAAAAAAAAAAAAACTTTTGTGCTGTGTGAGAGAGTCCCTCTTACTAAGAATCCACTCTTATCAATTTTCTAGGAAATTGTGGCGAGTTTGGCTTGGAATTTCGCGTGAGTAATGTCATGATCTTCTAAGTTACATCCTTTTATTGCTAGTGTGTAATATCCAGTGATAATTGTTTGATTTTCCTACTTGTTATTTCACATTATATCAGGTTTCATATTGCTAGGATTATAAACCAATTTTAGAGATTGGAATTGCATTTTTTATATGTAATTGATTGGTATTGGAATTCCTTTGGAATACATCAAATTTGGGTTTACGCCACTGAGATTGTATTCATGCCAGTTTGGGGATTTTATATTGTTGAATTCTCCAATTGGATTGTGTTCATATGCTTAAATTATTAAGGCACATCATATTTTAGTATCAGAGCAAATTGTTACATGCAATTAGGGTTCACGTGGCAATTGGAATCACATCATTTGTGGAATTTGTTAGTTGATTTTTCACTTCGCTTTGCGTACTTATAATTGGATTTTCAAGCACATCATTAAATTTCCGAAGCTCTCTCTAAACCTTACTTAGCAAGTATTTATACTTGATATGATTAGAGTAAAAAAAATAAAAGAAATTACAAATAAACCACTCTAAATGACCGGTTCTAAAACATAAAAATACAAGTACAAAAAAGCCTTCAAATGGCAGGTTCAACACTTCAATAGAGCACATTAGGGACCAGTGGATGTAAGTCCAAGAATGTCCCCAATTTGATCATTAGTGCAATTTATTTGCCATCTTATAAAACTGATAAATGTACCTACTATAATGCAAAGATAAAATTTTATTAGATAAATATGACAACATGTGGATATCTGGGCTCATGTATCCTATTTGTTTTCGCCATTGTTGGAACCATAGAGTTGATTCCCACCACTTAATATATCAAAGCTAATTGCTCCTCATACTCCTTAATAGTGGTGAGCAAAGTAAGGAGTAATTCAAAGAGGTATCCTTTCCATTCATAATGTAATTTGCACATATAAGCTATTTTACAAGAGAGCTACAACATTGTCTTTTATCCTAGCTAAAGTCCACAACGTATCATTTGAAATTCTTGAGAAATATGAGTAAAATCAACTTCTAAGGTTACAAAACTAGAGAGCTTCCCAACTTTTCTGACATACTTGTACACGATTAGAACATAATAAAAAGTGGGAGTAAGTTCTAGTTGATGCCTGCCCTTGTTAGCCTCCTTTGAGCACACAATAACTTCAATTCCTTGCTCCCTTTTGCTTGGCGTGGACTTATGTTTTTCCTTCTGATTCGGGCACTTCCAATACTCCATTAAGTGGTGTAGGAGGTTGCTAGAGTTGGTGGATTATGTGCTAGGTTTTGGGTAGTGCCATTCCCTTGAAGGCGGTGGCGTGAAGATGGCTAGATGCAATGGTGGTTGTTTAAGCCTTTTTGGAGAGTGTTTTGTTTGGTTTTCTAGAGAAGAAAATTCGAAGGTTACGGCCGAAGTTTCTTGTGCAAATGGGCGCAAAATGACAGGATTTTTGTTGCATCTATGATAGCTTAAAGTCATTGGGTAATAGTCATGTTCATTAAGGGATTGTTTTAGGTTAAATCACCCAAACTTTTTGGTAATGGTCTTTTCCATTAGGACCAAGGTCTTATCTACGCCCTAAACCTCCAAACCTAGGAGTACACGGTAGATTATAAGCCCTTAGATCAAGTGTGTTGTTACCCCCACCTCTATTAGACGTAGCTAATGATCTATGGGGATTTCCGAGGCATTAAACTATTTTGTCTGCTATTTAATCAATGTTGGCTAATTACGAATTACTTAGGTTATTTTTTAGATTTAAAAATGGATCAATTTTTTAAATTAATGACAAGCGTGAATTAGCTATTTTTAAATTGATCAATTAGAATTCTTTCCTAATTAAAATTGTAGAATGGCATTATTGTTTCATGAATTCTACTTAAGGTTTAAACATAATTTGAATGATTATTGTCTTGTTCTATTTACCATAAGATCTCCTGATCTCTATACATGAAATTAGATGTTAAAAGAATACATTGGAAATATTAACTCGACCAAAACAATACAAAACACACAATTGGATTCCAAGAAAATGAAAAATTAATTGAATTATAAGGATTGATCACAATTTCATCCTAAGGTTCATTATGTTTGAGTACAAAACAAACTGCACTACAATCATCACGAAATGAAAACAAAAACTACCAAAAGAACAATTGATAACGAAATAGCAACAAAAACTAAATGGAAATCTCCTTAACCATCTTCATACGCCTTTATCACATTCTTAACACTGCTTATCATCAATTGGCCTTTAATCCTCTTTTTATAATGAAAAATCATATATTTTATATGAGTTACATGGCTACAACACAACAATTTATGTGTCTATGTAACTCTTCAATGGAAATTTTCAACAAATATAGGAATCACAACTTAACATGATCACAACATATGCGTGTTGAGTACTCTTATTGGCTCGTTGGATACTTCACATGGTCATGTACTTTGGTTCCTTAACATTAGCTTCTTCCCATTTGTATATGCTACTAATATGGGTGTGTTTGTGACCATGATAACTCTTTAAATTGATTCAATATAATACATTTTTAAATTTGAAAATCAAGCAATGTAAAATGAAAAATTATAGATCTTAAAATTTATAAAAGCAAATGGGAAAGTCTAAAAAAACAAAAAACAAAAATACATTGTTATTGAAAAAATATACATTAGAATTTTAAATAGTAACCAAAATAAATTATTACTTTCGAAAACAATCTTTTTTTAAAAAAAAAAAAAAGAAAAGAGCATACGTGACAACATGGAGTAGATAGCTTTACTTATGGGAAATCATTCCACCTAAAAATCTTTCCCCTTCCACAGTGTGATTTCACACATGATTTTGTTTGTGCCGAGTTAAGTACCATGCAAATAAATTCCATACAAAGTTAAAACAATAGTCCTCAATTTTATTGCATGATGTTTTTCAAAATTAGAATGGCATAGTTAAATCATTATTTTCAATTGATTAACAATTATCTATATTATTATTATTCTACGTCTTGTTTCTTTATGAATCAAACCTTCCACATTCATTAAAGGTATCTTTGTTTCATGAAAAACAATTTTGGTTTTTCTACATGAAAACCTCGAAGCTGCCTGTTTTGCTATGTTAATCATAAAAGATTGCAAATATTAATAACATATAAAAGTAAGCGATGAAAGATGATGAAAGTGATGAGCTACTAGTTTTGGAGGTTAAGAACGGGAGAAAATAGTATTTAAAAATAAGAAAAATGATTTCATCTATCCAAGAAAAGGAAATCATTTTCTCTACCTGTTGGTATTTTTCATAACATTTGATTACCATGACTTGACATCTGGTGTGACCTTTGCCTTCCACCATAAGTTGCTACTAAACGTAATAGTAACTACAACATCTTAAAATTACTATAAGCATACTTTAAAAGGAAAAGCCCCTTTTTGAAAAATCCATAAAACAAAGCTCTAGAAATGGCTTTCCATTGAAGCAAACATAGCTTTTGTTATGGATGTGTTCGTATAAAGAAAAAGAAGTATACATTTAGAGAAATCTCACACTAATTCACACATTAGCAATGAAAAACTCTACCTAACACTTGCATACTCAAGGAAATGAAGGAAGGAAGTAATGTAAACAACAAAATCAAATGTAAAACAACATAAACATTTTTTTTTTTTGTTTTTCACAACATTTTCAAGAGGCATAAGCAGATCTATCAATTTACTTATTTTTTTATTATTGTAAATAATCCTTAAACATTAATGAACATAGTCATTAGGAAATCAAATAATTTCAAAGGCTTGAGCTTGTGGTGTTGGTGCTATTGTTTCTTTGTTGACTTGAGTCTGCTCTTTTGGGACAAAGCAATAGCATCGATGTCTGATGCAAGTACTATGACCGTTTGTACATTTGGTTTCACAATCACGTGGATAATTGCATTCACGCGGCAGCGATTTGCTAAATGAAGCAGATATGTTTATAATGAGGAGCAGAAGAAACAAAACGCGAACCATAAGAATAGATTTTGATGAACCTCTCTCCATGCAATGAAAAGTTACGAGTGTCCTCTACATATTTATATATAGCTATACTGCTAGAAAATATTTTTGCGATACTTCTTCATGTCTGTACTACTAACGAATGAACTCTCACTTTTTAGAAAGTAATAAATGATCGATATTCTTTTATTTCCTTTTTGCCACTCCATTACGTTTTGTGGTAATATCTCCGTTGTTTCCATACTTTCCAAATATTGGTAACATGATTTACCAAACAAATTAATGAATTATCTAGTAAGATCAAGTAATAGCTAGAATATCACTTAAGATTGCAAATGAGAGTCCATTCAAAAGCATCTTCTACTTTAGCATTTTGCAATGGTGTTAATTTCACCAATAGAGAATGACTCGTGGCAAGATTTGATTGATTGAATAAATAAAAAATTAAACACGTAGGGTTGAATAAAAAAATGTGGTAAACGATGAGGACTATATTCATAGTTCTCCCCTTTTTAAATACCTACTATCTTTACCGCATGTTTAATTATTATTGATATTTGCAGGACTAAAATCAGACATTCCTATCCTTACCACATAGTTAGTGATTATTGATATTTGCACTTGAATTATTTAAATATGCAGTGTATTAATATTATTAATGAATGTTTTATCCAAGAGAAGGGCTTCATATCTTTCATTTATTGATATTGATTGATGATAGGCTGTTAATGAACATAAAATTTCATTTCATAATATTCGCATCAACTTATAGGTTTTAATTTCTAAACACTAGCTAATGTCTGTAGACTAAAACTTATGCTATTATTACAGCTAAAAGCTTAAGCTATCATTATAGCCAAAACTAATGACGTTTTCCCAACAAAAATATGCAACGCATGATCCATTTTATTAAAGTTAGATATCGTTAGATTCACTTATTATGCAACCAACAAAATTATCACAAACATACGTATTCTCCTCAGTCTAAATGCAAGGGAATCCAATAATCAATTAGCCAAATATGGTTTAAAGTACTTTGGAAACCGTAATTACTTCAATCAAACCCATGCAGATTTCCTGTCCCCCACAAATATATCCAATTTCATAAGCATCAATTATATTCGTATATTAGTGCACCAACATACAAGTTCCAAACAATCACAATAGTCGTCAAATCATTTTCCTTACCATGTCACTTCTAGATGTAATAACCTAGGGGTAGCTTGGTGTTGAAGTCATTATAACTTGGTTGGACAAGTAGTAATTCTATAAGCTCAAGTAGCATAACAACTCTAGGTAGTTGAAGTAAATACGTCCATTTTATCAGTTTAGGTCCGTTTGGTGTTTTAGTCATAACTTTTTCGTTTGAAGTTCGTTTTACACGTATTTGTAGTTGTTTTGAAGGTGTTTGTACATAATTTCCATTTCTAAAGTCATTTTGGCCATTTGGATTGAGGAAATTGGGCTTTGGTTTCAATCTATTCTGGATGGCCATGTTTGTGCTTATTTTGAGGTCCTTTTTTGACGCAGCGAGTTAGCGTAGAAAAGCAAGAGAATCACTCAACGAATGAATCTCACACACATACAATGGTTGCGCACAACCGTTAATGGAGAAAGTTCTCTCACGAGATGTATTTCAAAGTAAAAAGAATAAGATGTAACCCTAACATGTCTGACAAAAGAGTATTTTACTCCCCCGTAAAATATCTAAAAGGGAAAAATCTAAGCATACACGTGGAAATAAATAATGATATATACGTCTATAACTTATCGCATACACGGCCGTGCCTCTAGGCCATGTATGTTTCTGGGCATGTGGCGAGCACAGTACACGATCGCATACACGGCCGTGCCTTTAGGCCATGTAAGCTTCTGTGAGAATTATACTGGAACACACTGCCGTGTCTTTAGCCGTGCCTGTACCCGTGTAAGCTTCTGTGGGAATTATACTGGAACACACAGCTAGAACACATGGCCGTGTCTCTAGCCGTGCCTGTACCCGTGTAAGATTATACACGGCCGTGCTCTTAGGCCGTGTACGCCTCTGTATTCTCTACGATGTACCTTCATCATTCTCTCCCACCAAAGAAGAACTCGACCTCGAGTTCTCTACTGGATATAACGCCTCATCGTTAGGGAAGAAAGGAAAGATATTAGCGACTTTGAATGTTTTGGAAATGCCTATAGTGTTCGGTAAACCAACCACATAAGCATTATCATTGATTTTCTACACAATCTGGTACGGACCATACTTCTTAGGTTGAAGCTTGCTATATTTTCCAACAAGGAACTGCTCCTTGCGTAAAAATACCATAACCTGATCAACCACTGAAAACACTTGTCGCCTTCGATGCTTGTCAGCTGCAGCTTTGTACTTAGCATTATAGTGCTCAATTTTCGCTCGCACCTCAGCTATAGTGTTCTGCCAAGTATCCGCTAGGTTCTTAGTTGCTGTGTGGGACTTAGTACCCTTTGGAAGCTTGATCAAATCCATGGCATGGTTAGGAGTATTGGTATAGATAATAGAGAATGGGGACTTGCCTATTGTCCTATGAACGGCACTGTTATAAGCAAACTCCGCTCGAGCCAATGCCACATCCCATTGCTTGGGTTTCTCACCACAAATACTCCTAATTAGATTGCCCAAAGTTCGACTTGTTGCTTCTGTCTAACCATCCGTTTGTGGGTGAGCCGTGCTACTATAGTTCAGAGAGGAATCAAACAGCTGCCATAAGGTTCTCCAAAAGTGACTCAGGAATTTGCTGTCTCTGTCTGACGTAATGGATTTAGGCACCCCATGGAGGTGTACCACTTCCTTGAAGAACAACTTGGCAATGACCTGAACATTAGCAACTTTCTGACACGGGATAAAATGGGCCATCTTGGAAAACTTATCAACCACAACAAAAACAGAGTTAACGCCCCGTTGGGTACGGGGCAATCCCAGGACAAAGTCCATGTACAAATCCTCCCATGTGTTATCAGGAATAGGGAGCGGAGTGTAGAGGCCAATGTTTTGGGCCAGGCCTTTGGACGTCTGGCATGTATAACACCGTTGTACAATCCTCCCAACATCACGCCTCAAGTGTGGCCAGTAGTATCTATCACTGACTGCAGCAATAGTTTTATCCCTTCCCAGATGACCTGCTAATCCACCCCCATGTAAGTCACGGATCAACTTCTCCCTCAAAGAAGACTCTGGAATACATAGTTGATTTCCCTTCATTAAATACCCATCATAAATATGGAAGTCACTATTAGGCTATTTAGTCCGACACATCTCCCAAGTATCCTTAAAATCATTATCAGTCCCATACAGGTCTTTTATATATTCAAATCCCACCACTTCAGTATGAAGTGTCACCAACAAGTTGGCTTGCCTACTCAAAGCATCTACAACTTTATTGTAGACTCCCGATTTATGTTTTAGCTTAAACGGGAACTTCTGCAAAAATTGTATCCATCTTACATGCATATCTTTGCTAATCCTGGTCTGATTATTTAAGTGTTTAAGGGCATCACAATCAGAATATAACACGAATTCTTTGCCCACTAATTAATGTTCCCAGGTCCTCAAAGCACGCACAACTGAATAGAACTCTTTGTCATATGTGGACCAATTGTATCTAGACTCGCATAACTTCTCACTAAAGAAAGTAATGGGTCTCCTTTCCTGAGATAGGACCGCCCCTATTCCAACCCCACTTGCATCACAATCAACTTCAAACAACTTATCGAAGTCAGGTAACGCAAGAATTGGTGCATTACACAACTTTTCTTTCAATAACCCAAAACTACCTTCAGCTTCATCATTCCACTGGAACTTCCCTTTCTTCAGGCACTCAGTCATAAGTGCAGCAATGGTACTGAAATGCCTAATAAACCATCTATAGAAACTTGCCAACCCCAGGAAACTCTTCAACTCACTTACAGTTTTAGGAATGGGCCATTCCCTAATAGCTCTTACTTTCTCATCATCCACAGTAATCCCATCACCACTAATAACAAAACCCAAAAACAGCAACCTCCTAGAGAGGAATACACATTTTTTCAAATTCACAAATAGCTTGTTCCCCCTCAGAACCTTCAACACTTCCCTCACATGATTAATGTGTTCCTCCTCAATTTTGCTATAGATCAAGATATCGTCGAAGTAAACTACTACAAACTGATCAGAAAAGGGTTTAAGTACCTGATTCATAATACGCATGAAGGTGCTTGGGGCATTGCTAAGGCCAAAAGGCATGACCATCCATTCATACAGGCCCTCTTTGGTTTTAAAGGTTGTCTTCCACTCATCCCCTGGTCGAATTCGAATCTGATGGTAGCCACTTCTTAGATCGATCTTGGAGAAAAGAGTAGCCCTACTCAAACAATCTAACATGTCCTCCAACCTTGGTTTTGGGAATTTGTAACCAATGGTAATTTTATTGATTGCTTTGCTATCAACACACATACGCCAACTCCTATCTTTCTTTGGAGTTAATAAGGCGGGCACTGCGCAAGGACTCATGCTCTCCCTGATGAATCACTTCTGGAGTAGTTCCTTCACCTTCCCCTGCAATATTTCTGTTTTTTTTTACTCATTCTATAATGTAGAAGGTTAGGTAGACTAGCACCTGGAATCAGATCAATGTGATGCTAGATATCCCTCATGGGAGGTAATCCATCAGGTAGCTTCTCGGATGTTATCTCCTTAAACTCCTCCAATAGCTCCTTCACTCTATTTGGCAACTCCTGAGCACTACTCTGGCCTTCCTCCACTATCATCACCTGGCGAACAATTAGCGCATGGACTGTCTATGCCTCCTTAATTGCTTCCTCCATCTCCCTCTCAGATTGGGTGATAGTGAGGAAGGAACGCCCTTCCACTTTAGAAGCTTTAGGGCGGTGTGTCACTTTGAGAGGTAGAAGAGTGAACTTTACCCTATCCTTCTCTAGCCGGTAAACATTCTCCCTTCCTTCATGCTTGGCATCAACATCAAACTGCCAAGGCCTCCCAAACAGAAGATGGCATGCATCCATATCTATGATGTCACAATAGACCTCGTCCTTATACTTCCCTATAGAGAAAGGTACCCTGCATCGCTCAGTGACTTCGATCTTTTCAGCTGCTTTAATCCACCCAATAGTGTATGGGTTCGGATGTTTTTCAGTCGGCAAGTTCAATACCTTCACCGTTTCTCTACCAATGATATTCTCACAACTCCCACTGTCCACAATCAAATCAAACACCCAACCATCAACAGTATATCTAGTGCAGAACAACTGATGTCTCTGGGTCTTCTCATCACACTTTGGTGCTAACATCAGCTTTCTGATAACGTATGCCTCCTCGTCGTCCACATAGTCATCATCACCATAAAACTCATCTCCTCCATCCGGTTCACAACACACCTCATCATCTTCCCCTCTATCAATAACATTGACTGGTCTCCTACTAGGGCACTCATTGGATCGATGGCCCGGTTGATTACACCTATAGCACTTTCCCATAACTGGTTTAGCATAAGGGTTGTTCTGTTTAGGTGCTTCCCTAGTTTCCATTGGCCTCCTGTTTACCACTTTATCATCTCTCTTATCGTTAACCCCACTTGGTACTTCCTGGACAGTCTTCCCTTTTATCTGTACCAGCTGTATTGAATCCCTCATTCTTAAACCTTCTGTTACCCCCATCAAACCTATTGGTCTTCTCTTGCAGTATCATCTCTGCCCGAAGAGCCATGTTTTTCACTTCATTGACATTGTGCAAAACATGAACCCCTATCTTCTCCTTAATTTGCAACCTCAGCCCATCCAAATATCTAGCCACCTGCTGCCTTTCACTCTCCCTAAGATCATTCCTCTCAGCTAATCTCATGAATTTCGCCGTATACTCATACACCGTCTTCGGACCCTTTCTACACTTCTGATATTGCTGAAATAATATTTTTTTGTAGTCAGGAGGTAAGAAATCCCTTTGAATCATCTATTTCATCCTATACCACGCCTGCACTAGTTGCTTACCCTCTCTATATCGCCTATTCTGTAACCTCTACCACCATACCGAAGCCCCTCCTTTCAATCTACAAGCCACTAACTTCACCCTACGATTCTCCGGCACTTCCATATAATCAAAGAAACGGTCTACCTCTGCCAGCCAATCTAATAAATCCTCGATGTTCAAATTACCGGTAAAAGAGGGTATATCTACCTTTAATTTGAAATCGCTGGTGTCTCCTTGATCATATCCATGGTTATTCCTGCAATATCCACCACCACCATATCCTCTCCGCTGTGGTTGTTGATTTTTGACCAGCCAATCATCTTCCTCCTCAGAATCCACATCACACGCTTGGACCCTTTGATTTGCAGCGATAGGTCTGTTGATAGGAACGCTAAGAGTAGGATTTACCCCCGGTCGTACTCCCCTAACATCTCTATCTCTGTTCGTATTGGTTCCCATCACGCCGAAATGCTCAACTAGATCATCAAAGCGCTGTTCGAAATGCCGGAGTCTCTGATCCATGGTATCTAACACTACCCTTTGAGCCTGCACTTCAGTTCGCAGAGTTTCCGTATCCCGAGCAACGTCCGGAACATGACCGCCTCCTGAATTACCATCACCTGACATCTCCACAAGAAATTTTCCTTGCTCTGATACCAACTGACGCAGCGAGTTAGCGTAGAGAAGCAAGAGAATCACTCAACAAATGAATCTCACACACACACAATGATTGCGCATAACCGTTAATGGAGAAAGTTCTCTCACGAGATGTATTTCAAAGTAAAAAAAATAAGATGTAACCCTAACATGTCTGACAAAAGAGTATTTATACTCCCCCATAAAATATCTAAAAGGGGAAAATCTAAGCGTACACGTGAAAATAAATAATGATATACACGTCTATAACTTATCGCATATACGACCGTGCCTCTAGGCCGTGTATGTTTCTAGGCATGTGGCGAGTGTAGTACACGGTCGCATACATGGCCGTGCCTTTAGGCCGTGTAAGCTTCTGTGAGAATTATATTGGAACACATGGCTGTGTCTCTGGTCGTGCCTGTACCCGCGTAAGCTTCTGTGGGAATTATACTGGAACACATGGCCGTGTCTCTGGCCGTGCCTGTACCCGTGTAAGATTATACACAGTCGTGTATGCCTCTGTGTTCTCTACGATGTACCTCCATCATTTTTCTAATTATGCCTAAGGTTCAAGGAAAAACTCAATTTCAATTAACCTATACATCTATTTAGGCCTTTGTTTGAGTGTGTACGGATCACATGTGTTGCTATAAACCTTTGGTTATTTTATCGGCGATTCAACGTTGTTTACTAGGTTTTCTATTTCTCTTATCGTTTACCTATAAGTCTTGTTCTTCATCCCAAACCAAAGGGTTTAACTTTCCATCATTTCCTCACGACATTCTACTAAAATTGCATTCTAGAAATGTTGGAAAGCAATGGTGCGATTCTTCCTTGGTACCAGTCTCTTTGTAGAAAAGAAAATCAACTATTTTTTACATCTTTATTCATCTCTAATATGTGCTAATCATCATATACTGCTTCTAAATGTTCGAAATCTCTTAATGATGTGCCTTACAATTCCAATAGCATACACATTAATACTGTAAACACCCCATTTTTGCCCTAGGAATCAATAATTCTCAATAATAATCAATCTTCAATTTTTCCTAATTTTTCCCAATTTTTCCTTAATTTAGCACAAATAGTAAAAATATTCAAAAAATAAAAATAAATAGGAAGACACATCAATTTTGAAAAATGATTTCAAAAATGGAAATAATGAATAATAAATAATTTTTACAAATTTTTGAAATTTCAAAAAATACAAAAAAAAATAAAAAATTACATCGCATATGTACAATTTGCGATGTAAATAAAATCGGGAAATTGGGCCAGCTCAGCTGGCTCGTGTGTGCGCATGGGGAACGTGTGGAGGCCAGAGGTCACGAGTTCGAATCCTCCCCCGAGCATTCTGTGCAATTTTTTTTGCCTTTCGCTTGGAGCTACCACGTGGCAGCATGTGATTAGCCGAGGGAAGTTACGCGCGTCGCGCGTGATCGTCTTCTTCGCAAGCTCAGCCGGAGAAAAATCCGGCAGAAGTCCGATAAGGCTGAAATTGCCGGACTTCTTCGAATCTTTTTGGATTTCAATAAATCTAAAACCGAATTATCCAGATAAATGATAAGATTACAACAAATCGGTATCAAATTGATTGGATAAAATCAAATCTAAGAAACGAAAAAATATGGGTTTATCTAAATCGGCCGATTCGAGCTTATCCAAGAGGAGTTCGAGGTGCCTATAAATAGAGGAGAGTAGGAGGAAGCCAGAGCACGAAAAAAAAAGAGAGAGGAAGGAGCAAATCGGAGTACACCGGAGAAGTTTGAAGCCGAAACCACCGACCAGAGTTGGAGCCACCGCAAGGAGACGTTTTGGGAGTGAACCGCCACCACCATTGGATTCAGCACCCTCGAGAAGCTAGGATTCGACATCTCACCCGCCGCAAAAGACCGCCGGAACGCCGTGATTGAGCAACCTCCGCCGCCGTGTCTGATTCGACTTGACCGACTCGACCCGTGCACCAACCCGGACCTAGGTAAGTCGGATTTTTTGGATTTTATTTTATTTAATTTAATTAATTTATTTTGTTTATTTATTTATCCCGAATTAATTTATTAATTTGTTACTTTTTAGTTATTTATTCATTTTTTTTATATTTTTAATAAATAGAAAAATGTGGAAATTAGATTTTTCTAGAATTTAATAATGTAGAAAAAATAATAAAAATAATAAAATGTAGAAAAAAAAAACAAAAAAATATTAGGAAAATAATAAAAAAACTTTAGATTTCAAAATAGGATAGATATTAAACCTATGATAAAATGTTCAACAAAAATTCCCAAAATTTCCCAAAAATCACAAAACAAATTCACAAAAAATCACAAACATCACGAAAATCACAAAAATTCATAAAAATCACAAAAATCGAAAAAATCATAAAAAAATCATGAAAACTAATAAAAAATTCAAAGAATCATAAGTTTTAGCACTTAGAAAAATCATTTTCTTTAAATAAATCCAAAATTGGTGTTTTCCCTTAAAATCATTTTCAAAAATCAAATTCAAGGTTTAGGCTTAGATTTTTTAGAAAAATCCAAAAAAATGATGAAAACATAAATCAAAAGAAATTTCTAAACTAAAATTCACCAACACACTTAACGTTTTCAGAAAAGCGAACTACAGCTTGTTTGATCCTAAGTAGCGAGTACGTAGGCACCCATTCGGGTCAACCCATAAAATGCATGAAAAATCATTTTCTCAAAATAATTCCAAAACATAATAAAAAGTAACAGAAGCACAATGAAACACATTTCTAAAGATGAACAATTTTAGGAGATTAGGTGGTAACCGCAAAGGTTTTAATAGGTTAGCCTCCGGACTTAGAAACTCTGGTTTTCCCTTTTCCTCTTTTTACAAAAATGAGAAGAGGAAATAACGACGACTAGTAGTCCAAATTAAGACTAATCCGCTCCTTTAGTCTTAATTCAACATTTCCCAACAACAGTTGGGTGGCGACTCCAAAAATCAAACGAAATTCCTAACTCAAGTCGAGGATCTACATTAGATGAGCATAGGGTCTAGTCTAGATCGGATTAGGAATGGAAATTCAAAAATTAGACTCGACAGGATGGCGACTCCGCTGGGGACCCATGCTAGTAGGCTAGCTACCTGCACCTCTTCCAATTGTTATCTTTAAGAAATGTGCTTCAAATTATTACTCTGTTACTAACTTTACAGGATTTAGTTTGATTTTAGTTTCTTCACTATAGGGGTTTTGCATGCATACATATGTTTGTGTGAGTAGATGCGGTCGAACCCGGACCGTCCTAGCAACCTAAGACGGGGAGCCATTGTGTAGGTTTCGGGCGAAGTGAGTTGATTCACCGTTCGGGGCCGATTAGGCTACCCCACCCTATGCTTCGATATGGCCTGAGATCCATTTCTTCGAGAATGCGGGAGGCCATAGAGCTCAGGAACCAGTTAGAACCTACCTA
This sequence comes from Laguncularia racemosa, assembly GCA_037954665.1. Taxonomy (NCBI): domain Eukaryota; kingdom Viridiplantae; phylum Streptophyta; class Magnoliopsida; order Myrtales; family Combretaceae; genus Laguncularia; species Laguncularia racemosa. The sequence goes on along the minus strand of JBBMOL010000025.1, from coordinate 6,621,150 downwards.
CTTGCATACATGACATCATAAGAGGGGTTGACAATTGGATGATAATGTAATGTTTTGTTATTTTGTCCTTGGAGTTCAGGACTATTTCCCTATAATGTTTTCATAGTTCTGTTTGTAACTAGGTTGTTTCCTATTGTAATAGACGGCTAGCAGTGCAATCGACCGCCTCCTCCGCAAAGAAATTCGGGTGTACAAACCTTTGGACCCAAAATTGGTGCTAGACCATTGGTTTACCTTATACAAACCAGAGGAGCAGGCCTTCATCCAGCAAAAGATCGACCCCATCCTTTCACTAACCAAGATAGAGGCGAATTTACCTATGGTCCGGGCCATGCTCCAGTTATGGGAGATCGAGCCCGCAGCTTTCTTCATCGGGCCGCATGAGATCACCCCTACCCTGGAGGAGTACACCCAGTTGCTACAGGCTCCAACACTGACTGATCAGATTTACACGCCAGACCTCGAGGCCGGGCCAGCCGGCACCTTCAGCAGACTACTAGGCATCCGCAAAACAGCAGTCAACAAAGCCCCGGCAGACTGTAATGGGTATTGCATACGCATGGATGACTTAGAAGCCTGGTTTATTGCCCGAGAAGACAATGGGGATAGAAAGGACATCCTGTATGGGGACCCTAAGACTTACAGGCAGAGAAGGGTGAATGCTTTCATCTTGACAGCCTTTGCCACTATACTGTTCCCCATCGGAACTTTCTATATTCACTACTGGGTTGCGGAGCTGGTGACCCAATTCTTGGAGGGGAGATCTTACATCCCGGCTCTACTGGCAGAACAAATTCGAAACTTGAATTTCCTTAAGAAGAAAGGCCATGGGATCCTCCGCTCCAGCATCAACCTTCTGCTAATATGGTTTGTAAGCCACCTCAAGTGCTTTGGGTTAAACATGGTCAGGAAAACCTTAGCTCAACAGGTGGATCTTATAGACTCATGTATAGAAAAAGTGAAGCTACCCGACGACATTACCAGCCACAGTTGGGTAGATCTACTTATAAGCCTTAGCGCTGAAGATATTCTATGGACAGCCAGGTGGAGTTGCTGTGATTAAATCATCTTGACTTGCAGTAATTTCCAAGCAGTGCCGTTAATCGGGATCAATGGATGTATCGGATATCACCCAAACTCAGTGGTTCGCCAATTCGGTACTATCCAAGACATAGTTTATCGACCCTCGCTGGAAGCAATCACCCTTGAGTATCAAGATCCGAACCTGTTGGTAGCTGAGAAATTTGCTAAGCTAGTAGAGGTCAAAGCATTTTGGGAAGCCAGAATCGAAAGCCCGAATGTGGACCTTGGCGAGTTAGATGGCGAAGTGGGAAAACACCGAGCCACCAGAGAGTTCGTAATCCGCCAGCTATACCAGACAAGGGAAAGAGCATACTGGGTTCCAGACGTCACCCAGCCAAGACCAAATAAGATCAATCCAGAAACGGAAATCTACTGATGCGAACCCTAGGTATATTAAACCTAGAACCCGACGATCGTGATTTGAAATCGGATCCCCAAGAATCGTCTTGAACAAGCGGTGAACGGAACTAGACCCCAACCACACCTGTTGATTGAAACCTAAGTTATCAAGATGATTTCCCCAAGCGTTTAGATCGAAGAAATCGAAAGAGTTCTTTTGCAAAGAACAAAGAGAGAGAAAACCCTCAAAATATGTATTCAAATCTGTAAAAATCGTAACCCTAGCGTTTTTTACAAAAGGGTATTTATACTTCCTCGTACAATGTCTTGAAAGGAAAATATGCGGAACAAAATAATAAGATACGCGTAGTACACGGTGTAATACACGGCCTTGTCTCCGAGCCGTGTATGACACTGGGCATGCGACGAACAAGGTACACGGTCGCATACATGACCCGTGTTTCCAAGCCGTGTATGTCTCTGTGTATATGAAGAGCACAGTATACGGTTTCATACACGCCCGTGCCTTTTGGCCGTGTATTCTTCTGTGAGAATTCCAGACACATGGTTGTGCCACTGGCCGTGCTGTTAAGCCGTGTTAAGATACACGGTCGTGATACACGGCCGTGTATGGGGGCCGTGTATGGATTCTCCCTTGGTAAAACTCGGTTCCTTCTCTTGTAGCTCCATCACTAATCCTTGCAAAGCTTCTCTCATCCGCTTAGCCCTAGATCTTGTCATTGGACCTCCAATACCATGTAACGGGTCATTGGACTTTGACTCTTGAACTCTTGATGCTAGCAGATCTCATCATTCCCTCCTTCCTCGAAAAGATTCGTCCTCGAATCACCTGCATCATATAGAGTAAGATCAGAAACACAAAAAGTTGCGCTTACATTACCATAGTGACTTGGTAATTCAATCTTGTAAGCGTTATCATTGATGCGCTCCAACACTTGGAATGGTCCATCTCCCCTAGGATGCAACTTAAACTTTCGCTGTTCGGCAAATCGCTCCTTTCTCAGATGCACCCACACCTAATCTCCTGGATGAAAAACAACCTTCACACAACCCTTATTAGCCTGGCGAGCATAATGCTCATTTTTCTTCTCAATGTTAGCCCGAACCTGAGCATGCAATTCCCGCACAAATTCTGCCTTTCTCTTTCCATCAAGATCAACAAATTCATTAACAGGCAAAGGCAAAATATCCAGCGGAGTCAAAGGATTAAAACCATACACAATCTCAAATGGAGAATAGGATGTAGTGGAATGCACAGTCCTATTATATGCAAATTCTACATGCGGTAGACAGTTCTCCCATTGTTTCAAATTTTTATGAATCACAGCATGCAACAGGGTTGAAAGAGTCCTATTGACTACTTCGGTCTGACCATCAGTTTGAGGATGTGCAACAGTAGAGAACAACAACTTAGTGCCTAGCCAATTCCACAAAGTACGCCAAAAATGACTCAAGAATTTTATATCCCTATCACTCACAATAGAATTTGGCAAGCCATGCAATCGCACAATCTCTCTGAAGAACAAATCAGCAATATGTTGTGCATCATTAGTTTTAGAACAGGCAATGAAGTGAGCCATCTTACTAAACCTATCAACAACAACAAATATGCTATCTTTTCCACTTTGAGGCCGTGGTAACCCTAACACAAAATCCATAGAGATGTCAGTCCAGGGTTGATTAGGCACGGGTAATGGAATGTATTCTCCATGGGGCATTACTTTGGATTTAGCCTGTCTACATGTAATGCACTTGTCACACACAGCTTGCACATCATGCTTCATTTTTTGCCAATAAAAGTGTTCATGCAAAATATCCAAAGTCCTTTTAACACCAAAGTGTCCCATTAAACCACCCCCATGTGTTTCCCTCACAAGCAATTCACGCACAGAACTTTTAGGCACACACAACCTATCTTTCTTAAACAAGTACCCATCATGCCTATAAAAGTCAGCATACCCAGACTCAGCACAAGCAGCCCAAATTTGACCAAAATCAGCATCAGTCTCATACAATTCCTTAATGAGTTCAAATCCAAGCAATCTAGTATGCAAAGAAGTCAAAAGTGAGTACCTTCGAGAAAGTGCATCAGCTACCACATTCTCTTTTCCTTGCCTGTATTTAATCACATACGGAAATGTCGCAATGAATTCTAGCCACTTTGCATGCCTCTTGTTCAACTTACCTTGAGTTTTTAGAAACTTCAAGCTCTCATGATCGAAATGAATGATGAACTCCTTAGGCCATAGGTAATGTTGCCAAGTTTGCAAGGTCCTTACCAAAGCATATAACTCCTTGTCATAGACTGGGTAATTTAGTGCAGCGCCATTGAGTTTTTCGCTAAAATAAGCGATCGGTTTGGATTCCTGCATCAAAACACCACCAATACCCTTCCCAGAAGCATCACATTCAATCTCAAAGACCTTCTCAAAATTAGGTAGAATAAGTAAGGGTGCATTAGTCAACTTACCTTTCAAAGCATTGAAAGCATCCTCATGCACTTTAGTCCACCTAAACTCAGCATTCTTCTTAACAAGATCATTTAAAGGAGCAGCGATAGAACTAAAGTCCCTAACAAACCTCCTATAAAAACGTGCTAATCCATGAAAGCTTCTGACCTCACTTGCGTTCCTAGGTGTTGGCCACTCCCTGATCGCCTTCACCTTTTCTTCATCCATAGCAATCCCATCTACACCTACAATAAATCCAAGAAAAACCACAGATTCCATATAAAAGGTGCACTTCTTCAAGTTTGCATACAACTTGTTTTCTCGCAAAGCAGTAAACACACTTTGTAAATGCTGAACATGTTCATTTAAAGTCGTGCTATAAACTAAGATATCATCAAAGTAGACAACAACAAACTTTCCAATGAAAGCGCGAAGAACATGATTCATCAACCTCATAAATGTGCTAGGCGCATTTGTTAATCCAAAAGGCATTACCATCCACTCATATAAACCATGTTTAGTTTTAAAAGCCGTTTTCCACTCATCTCCCTCTTTCATGCGAATTTGGTAATAGCCATTCTTTAAATCAATTTTGGAAAACAAACAGGCACCATGCAACTCATCAAGCATATCATCAAGTCTAGGGATAGGATGTCTATACTTAACTGTGATCTTGTTGATTGCCCGACAGTCAACACACATCCGCCATGTTCCATCCTTCTTGGGAACCAGGATGACAGGAACGGAGCATGGACTGAGGCTTTCTCTCATAAACCCCTTTTCGACAAGATCATCAACCTGCCTTTGAATCTCCTTAGTTTCCTCGGGATTGGCCCGATAAGCTGGCCGATTAGGAATGGAAACACCTGGGATAAAGTCAATCTAGTGCTCAATGCCTCTTAGTGGAGGCAATCCCCTTGGTACTTCCTCAGGAAACAAGTCCTCGTATTCCTGCAAAAGAGAAACAACCGCACTTGGCAACGAAGAGTTAAGGTTAGTAGTAGTAAAATACAAATCCTTGTACATAAGTACAAGTAGTTGTTTCCTGGTCACTATTGCACTCTTAACCTCACTTTTTCTTGCAACTACACTCTCTCCTGCCATTCCCTCTCCACTCAGTGTGTTAAGCTCTTCACTCTCTTGGCTCACAAGTGTATGCCTCTCACTCTTTCTTCCTTTTTCACTCTTTTCTTGTCCACTCAAGTGTTTCTCTCTGAACTCTTTTGCTAGCCTCACCTGATCCTCATACGCCTCCCATGGTTTCTGAGGAGTTAGAACCACATTCCTCTTGTTTAAGACAAAAGAGTAATGGTTCTTGTACCCATCATACATTACCCTCCTATCGAACTGCCATAGTCGCCCCAACAATATGTGACTAGCCTGCATGGGAACTACATCACACATCACCTCATCATGATAGCTCCCAATAGAGAATGAAATAAGAACCTGCCTGGTCACCTTCACTTCCCCACACTCGTTCAACCACTGTAACCGGTATGGTTTCTGATGCTTCAAAGTCTTCAACCTCAACTTATCAACCAATAAGGTACTAGTAACATTAGTACAGCTACCACTATCAATGATCAAGCTGCATACCTTCTTCTGCACATGACACCGGGTGTGAAAAATATGCTCACGTTGAACCCCTTCGCCATCATCCCTAGGCTGAGTACTAAGGACTCGCCTAGTAACTAGTAATTCCCCACTCACGGGTCCCTCAACGTCCACATCACTACCATCCTCCAATGGTGGCATGTCATCATCACTGGAACTAATACTCTCCACATCTCCATTATCCCGAATGATCATGGCCCTTTGATTTGGACATTGAGATGCAATATGTCCAAACCCCTGACACCTGAAACATTTGACATCTCGAGTTCTATTGAAGGGTTTAGTGTCAGATTTACCTTTAGAGGCAGTAACTGGGCTCTTGGCCTTCACATCCTCTTTTGGTTTTGAGTCTGTAGTATTCTTCTTCCAATTTGACTTCCATGAAGAGTTAGAAGTCGCCCAAGATTTAGAATTCCCTTTATACTTCAACTGCTTCTCTACCTTGATTGCCTTATGCAACAATTCCTCAATATCCACATATTGTTGTAAGTCTACTACATCTGCGATCTCTCGATTCAACCTATTGATGAATCTAGCCATTGTAGCCTCATCTTCCTCATCCACGTTAGCTCTAATCATAGCTATCTCCATCTCCTTATAATAATCCTCTACACTCCTGGACCCTTGTGTCAACCCCTGTAATTTCCTATGCAAGTCCCTATAATAGTGACTAGGGATAAATCTCTTCTGCATAATGGTTTTCATCTCATTCCAAGTGCTAACAGGCCTCTCACCATACCTTCTCCTATTACGCACCAGCTGATCCCACCACACACTGGCATAATCAGAAAATTCAATTGCAGCTAACTTTATCTTCTTCTCCTCACTGTAATTATGACAATCAAATACATGGTCTACCTTTCTTTCCCACTCCAAATACAGCTCTGGATCATTCTTCCCTTGAAAAGAAGGTATCTTCATCTTAATACTACCTAAATTTCCATCTCGCCGTTGGGTATCTCTTCTTTCCCTCATGAAACCATATTCCCCTGAATCAGTATCCTCCTTCTCTTTTATACTCACTCCCCCTCTTGAATGCCTATGGGTTCTTCTCCCCACAACATTACTACCTGACGGTTCCCTACTCTGCTCCATCTTATCCAACCTCTCATGGACATGCTCCATTTCAGCACTCAGCATTTTTCTCATCTCACCGAATAATGCCTCCAACATCAATTTACTATCTACGCCTCCCTTCTCTCCACTAGTAGGACTTTGACCAGACATTTTGTTGCACAAAAAGGTTAGAAATAACACACAAAGAAAATATAAACCTCACAATTCACTCCCTCACCTGTTTACACTCACAGATGTGGATTCACTCGCGTTTCGCTCAATAAATAAATGATCCTCTCAACTTGCTCTTATAGGCTCTTTGATCAGAACTCAATCAAACTTTCTTTAACATAAACCACTAGGGCAACTCAACTTTTTAAACAAACGGTTTTCAATTCAACAGTCAATTAAGAAAAAAACACGGACAAGGACTCCAATAGGGACACAATGAACACAATCGAATGAATGAGAATTATAGATACTGGATTACAGAAAATGTTCTTCCTTTTTTTTTTTTTTTTTCAATACGAATTTCTCTTTTTTTTTTTATACGAATTTCTCTTCTTCTTTTTTTTTATACGAATTTCCAGATGAACAACGAACAGGTAACTATTCGAACACCTTGAATTCCTACGACAAATAAGACAATTTTTTATTTTTTTTTATATATAAAGAAGACAACGATAATTAATAGAAAAGGATATAATTACTTGAATCAAGAAGCCGAAGCTCTGATACCAAATGATGCGAACCCTAGGTATATTAAACCTAGAACCCGACGATCGTGATTTGAAATCGGATCCCCAAGAATCGTCTTGAACAAGCGGTGAACGGAACTAGACCCCAACCACACCTGTTGATTGAAACCTAAGTTATCAAAATGATTTCCCCAAGCGTTTAGATCGAAGAAATCGAAAGAGTTCTTTTGCAAGGAACAAAGAGAGAGAAAACCCTCAAAATATGTATTCAAATCTGTAAAAATCGTAACCCTAGCGTTTTTTACAAAAGGGTATTTATACTTCCTCGTACAATGTCTTGAAAGGAAAATACGCGGAACGAAATAATAAGATACGCGTAGTACACGGTGTAATACACGGCCGTGTCTTCGAGTCGTGTATGACACTGGGCATGCGACGAACAAGGTACACGGTCGCATACATGACCCATGTCTCCAAGCCGTGTATGTCTCTGTGTATATGAAGAGCACAGTACACGGTTTCATACACGCCCGTGCCTTTTGGCCGTGTATTCTTCTGTGAGAACTCCAGACACACGGTTGTGCCGCTGGCTATGCTGTTAAGCCGTGTTAAGTTACACGGTCGTGATACACGGCCGTGTATGGGGGCCGTGTATGGATTCTCCCTTGGTAAAACTCGGTTCCTTCTCTTGTAGCTCCATCACTAATCCTTGCAAAGCTTCTCTCATCCGCTTAGCCCTAGATCTTGTCATTGGACCTCCAATACCATGTAGCGGGTCATTGGACTTTGATTCTTGAACTCTTGATGCTAGCTGATCCCCATCATCTACCTGGAGCAGGTTAAGGCCTGGATGGAAGTGTAGCTGCAGATTATAAGAAAGACATCTGGAAGGGACGCTTCAAGGAATCCGACCAAAGGAACAAGGCCTTAGAAGCACAATTGGAGAAGTGCCATGACAAAGTCAAGGAGCTAGAAGCCGTCATTAGTGGGAAGTCCGAGCCTCCACAACAGAAGACTAAAAGAACTAGGAAATAGATCTTTATTTGTAATATTTCATTTTGAACTCCAGATTTTTCAATATTAATAAAAGTAAAGTTTTAGTATTACATTGTCAATCAGTTGTCAACCCTTTTATCTTTTAGCATCCGCGTGACGCATGCATATCATTCTTGCATTCATCACACTAAAATAAAAAATGCGCGTCCAGGTATCAAAATAGCTTCCAAGCAACCGAACCCTCCCAGAAGCCCAGTTCTCACGCGCTCAAGAGCAAAAATGGCCAACAGTAGTGACAGCCGCAACAACACCAACGCTGAAGCTGCCTCGGACTCTAGGATCATGTCCCTAGAGCAAACGATCCAACAACTGGCTGCCCAGGTTCACCTCTTGACTGAAAGCATCGGCCTCCTGCGCAACACCCAGCCAACCCAGGAAGAGTATTTAGGGGCCAGAAAGGGAAAAGCAGTGGAGGGACAGCCTCCGGAATATGAGGAGATCAATTCCCATCTTAACCCGGCTTTTGAATACGAGCCAAAGGTTAGCCAGGGGCTAACCTCTGACGACCTAAAAAGAGAAATGGAAGAGAGGCAGAAGGAGATGGAGAAACGACTCTTCCAGCAGCTCCATGACAAGATGAAAACTATGGAAGGCCCTGATGGTTTTAAACAAGTAGGGATCACTAACCTGCCAGCATACGGGGAAGAGGCATACCCTGAGAAATTCAAGACCCTAGATTTCGAAAAGTATGATGGGACCGGCTACCCCAAAATGCATACCAGGCTATATGCCCGAAAAATGAGCAAGTATGCTCAATACGATCAACTCATGCTCCAGACATTCCAAGACAGCCTCACAGGCCCTGCATTGGTCTGGTATGCCTACCTCGACTTCAACATTGTCAACACCTGGGAGAAGCTAGCCCGGGCATTTTATGATCAATATAAGTTTAATATTGAAGTCGCCCCATCTATAATCAACTTGGGGAGTCTCCGAAAAAGACATGCCGAGTCGTTCAAGGAGTACACCCAATGTTGGAGAGCCTAGGCCGCCAGGGTAGCAATCCCGATATCTGAAAAGGAATTGACATCCATATTTGTCAATACCCTGGACAAAACCTACTTTTCACATTTGGTAGGCCAGACCTCCTCCAGTTTTGCAGAGGTAGTGGCTGCGGGTTGCTGGATCGAGAATGCCATCACCACCGGTAGACTCCAATCAATGGAGCCTCCTAGGGTCACACCAACACAAAGGCCCTTAAGAGGAAACAGAGTTAAAGAGCCCACAATCAGTACAGTACATTCTTGTAAGGTAGAAAAACCTGGGACTCGGGTGACTTTCCAGACCACAAGTACCCCAGCTCAACAATCGGCAACAGGTCATACATAGGTCGCTAGGCCCCCAAGGCAGTTCACTCCAATCCCCATATCGCTTAGTCAGGTCATCGCTCGGTTGAGGGTAGACAACTTGATTAGTTTCGAACTCCCCAACAACTGGTACAGGCCCAAGAACTTCGACTCCAACCTCAAGTGTGACTATCACATGGGTCAGGAGGGGCATGCTATAGATAGGTGCTGGAGGCTCCGGCACAAAATCCAAGATTTAATTGATGTAGGAATCATACAATTGGATTTCGTGAACGCCCCAGCACCTAATGTCAACACCAACCAGCTGCCTACCATTAATATGGTCATATCTGAGGAGTCGACTCCCAAAGAAGCCCCTAAGCATAATACGACGGAGTAATAAAAGAAGCAACAAGCTCCCGAAGAAGCACCAAAGGCACACATTGAAAGAAGGTGGTTATCCGGAGACCCAACGGTTGGCACTTTGGGAGAATCACACGGGAAGTTTTAGTATCTGGTAAACTATTCTTACACCCTGACTGAGTAAGGGCCGCCTAGTGGATGGGGGCCGGAATTTGAGAAGCAAGACAATCTAGCAAAGGAAGAGGGGAAGACTATTAACATGATCAACTCTCATCGGAAGCCCCGGGTTATACAATGCTATGAGGGACAATCAGCTAAGGTACAAATCCCAAGAAAAAGATATGTGTTCAACGTTCCCACCCCGGCAAAGAATTACAAGGCTGCACCATTCGACTATCGGGCTCTCGAGCAAGAGCGACCTCCTATAGTGGGAGGCATCACCCGCTCGGGGAGATTATACGATCTAAAGTATAAAAGCTCGACTGAAGAACTTAATAGGGAAAAGGGGGAAGAAGAGGAAGAGGGTCTTGCAGCATTTACGGAGATGGTTAAGGCCAGCGAATATAAGATCATGGAACAATTAAATAAAGTTCTAGCACAGATATCGCTCATGGGCCTTCTTACCACATCTAAGCCTCACAGGGAAGTGCTCTTTAAAGTGCTAAAACAGATTCAAGTCCCGGAAGGTATTGCTACAGACAAGATGGGTCACGTGGCAAACTCTATCTTTACCATGGATCAAATATCTTTCTCTCCAGAAGAGCTAGGAGAAGAGGGAGACCAACATACTAAGCCACTATTCATAGTGGTCCGGTGCAATGACACCATTGTCTCCCGGGTACTTATCGACAATAGATCATCCCTCAACGTTTGCCCATTGGTAACACACGACTTATTGGGGGTCGATCCAAGCAACATAAAACCTAGCTCCACAGTGGTCAGAGCCTTTGATGGGTCGAAGAGAGACATTGTGGGGGAAGTGAACCTACCAGTGGAAATCGGTCCACAAGTATTCCACATCTCCTTTCAGGTCCTCGACATCCCAAGGTCTTTTAACCTGCTCCTGGGACGACCCTGGATACATGCTGCTGGTGCCATTCCCTCTAGTCTCCACCAAAAGGTCAAATTCATCACAAATGGGCAGATAGTTACGGTACTGGGCAAGCAGGATTACGCCATATACAAAGAGACTACGATACCTTACATCGAGGATGAAAGTTTAGAAGACCTGGGGTTGTAGATTTTCAACGAAGTGAACATGGTGACCAGCAAGGAGGCCCATCAGTTTAAAGAGGGGCAGCACGGGACCTTTGGACTGGGGTACATTCCTACGGCCGCAGAAGAAGCACAAGTAAGAAGTGTCAAAGGCAGGATGAAGGGGAAGTTGATTGACACCCAAATGTGCATCCCACCTCTCCAACAATCTTTTTGAAAGGCAAATACCATTTAAGAGCTTCGGATAAACAAAGAGGACAACAACAAAGGGAAATCAATCTCCCGCACGTCCAACCAGCATCCGACTCTGAATAACTGGTTTTGTTGTCCTATCAATAGCGCTAGGTTAGCTCAAGAGTAGAGAAAAATTATTAAACAAATTTTATTAAGACTATTTATCGAATTCCATTGCAGTTTGTTTTATATATATATATATATATATATGATTTCATTTTTTATGTCACTCAGATCTCCCACCATTGAACATCAGGGATATTTCGCGCAGGTAGAAAGTAAAAACGCTGATATCGTTTCCAACGCTGCTGGGCCAGTTGTTGAAGGCAATATCTTAGACCACGAAATAATACAAGAAAATTGGCTAAAACATGAACAAAGCAGAATCTCAATCGATGAGCCTGTGGAGACAGTAAATCTAGGAAGCATGGAAAACCCTAAGAACCTCAAAATCGGGACCAGTTTGAGTGCTGAGCAAAAATGCGAGATAACTGAGCTATTAACGAAATATGCAGATGTGTTTGCCTGGTCATATGGTGACATGCCAGGGCTAGACCAGTCAATAGTAGTTCATAGGCTTCCTACAAGGGAAGATGTCAAACCTAAAAAACAAAAACTGAGAAGATTTAGGCCTGACATCTTACTAAAGATTAAAGAAGAAGTCAAGAAACTACTAGAAGTAGGGTTCATCGAAGTGTCCGATTACCCAGAGTGGGTAGCAAATATAGTCCCAGTCATGAAAAAGAACGGGAAAGTACGCGTATGCGTAGACTTTCGGGACTTAAACCAAGCTACACCAAAGGATAACTTCCCCCTACCTCACATTGATGTTCTAGTGGATAACACTGCGGGAAACCATCTCTTCTCATTCATGGACGGTTTCTCAAGATACAATCAAATAAAAATGGCCGAGGAAGACAAAACCAAAACGACCTTCATCATGACATGGGGAACTTTCTATTACAAAGTCATGCCATTCGGTTTGAAAAATGCCGGGGTAACGTATCAGAGAGCTATGGTCGCCATACTGCACGACATGATGCATCGTGAGGTTCAAGTATATTTCGACGACATGATAGCCAAATCCAAAGAAGGAGAAAGCCATATAAATATCCTGAGAAAGTTGTTTAAACGACTGAGAAAATTCCAGCTTAAGTTAAACCCAGAGAAATGTACTTTCGGGGTCACAACAGGGAAATTGTTAGGGTTTGTCCTAAGCCAGGAGGGCATTAAAATCGACCCTGACAAGGTAAAGTCTATATTAGAGTTGCCTTCCCCACGCTCTGTTAAAGAGGTAAGAAGCTTACTAGGAAGATTAAATTACATAGCTCGGTTTATCTCATAGCTCACCGATAAGTGTCGGCCACTATTCCATCTGTTGAAGAAGAACGCTGCAATAGAATGGGACGAAGAATGTGAAGAAGCGTTCAGGACAATCAAAGACTATCTTATAAAACCCCCGGTCTTGATAGTCCCGAAACAAGGAAAGCCCTTATTCTTATACCTCACTATACTCCTTGAATCCATGGGATGTGTGCTGGGGCAAAAAGATGAAGAGGGAAGAGAGCGTCCCATATATTATCTGAGCAAGAAGTTCACAGATGGGGAACAGAGGTACTCAGAGGTGGAGCGTCCCAAAATTGGTGTTTTCCCTTAAAATCATTTTCAAAAATCAAATTCAAGGTTTAGGCTTAGGTTTTTTAGAAAAATCCCAAAAAATGATGAAAACATAAATCAAAAGAAATTTCTAAACTAAAATTCACCAACACACTTAAAGTTTTCAGAAAAGCGAACTACGGCTTGTTTGATCCTGAGTAGCGGGTACGTAGGCACCCATTTGGGTCAACCCATAAAATGCATGAAAAATCATTTTCTCAAAATAATTCCAAAACATAATAAAAAGTAACAGAAGCACAATGAAACACATTTCTAAAGATGAACAATTTTAGGAGATTAGGTGGCAACCGCAAAGGTTTTAATGGGTTAGCCTCCGGACTTAGAAACTCTGGTTTTCCCTTTTCCTCTTTTTACAAAAACGAGAAGAGGAAATAACGACGACTAGTAGTCCAAATTAAGACTAATCCTCTCCTTTAGTCTTAATTCAACATTTCTCAACAACAGTTGGGTGGCGACTCCAAAAATCAAACGAAATTCCTAACTCAAGTCGAGGATCTACATTAGATGAGCATAGGGTCTAGTCTAGATCGGATTAGGAATGGGAATTCAAAAATTTGAATCGACAAATACAAATGCATGATCACTAAATCAATTTCCACAATGGCGTGATCAACAACACTCCTTTGAGCCCTAACTCACGTTGATTCAAATGGTAAAGATACTAAATTGTGATGAGGAACAATGCAATTGCATAATAAGCAATGGATAACAATATAAATGAATTCAAATTCCACTCATAATGTCAAAATCAAATCCAAAAATGAGGAACCTTAATTCACGTGAAAGACAACAAGTAACATAGCCAAATTATTAGATATGATGCACTAGAAAACAATTTGAAGTAACTATAGAAAGATTGATATTACTTACAATCTCGTTAAGCTAATCTCGCCATAATTTCACACATGATATTGAGAAGAGAATTTTGCATGTAAGGACTCTTCCTCATGGCAAAAGGTGTATAATTTCTTAAGTGATAGGAATCAAAATTCTACAGGACCTATCATAAGGGCAAGAACCAAAGGGTTACAAAATTTGGCGAGGAGGGTCCTCTTTGAACAACTCAACCCTAAAAATAATTGTATATTAACTTCCTTTCTATTACTTATCTGTTGTGCATTCTAGCAGGTATACTTGTCACTTCTTACAAGGTGATGGATAAACTCGCTAAAGCTCAGCTTGTGGGTGATTCATGAACCTACACAAACCAAAGAAGAACTGGTCCAACAAATTGTTCACTTTTATTGAAGAATTGGTCACTTGAAAACCATTTTTGTACTTGCAATTTTAATTTTTGAACCGACCACCTAGTGGCAACTTTGTAATTTTTTATTTGTTTTACCCTAATAGGAGCAAGTATAAATACGTGCTAACTAATGATTTTATGAAGCTTTTGTCCATTTTAAAAACAACACTTTTGTGCCGTGTGAGAGAGTTCCTTTTACTAAGCATCCACTCTTATCAATTTTCTTAGAAATTGTGGCGTGTTTAGCTTGGAATTTCTGGTGAGTAATATCAAGATCTTCTAAGTTGCATCCTTTATTTACTAGTGTGTAATATTTAGTGATAATTGGTTGACTTACCTACTTGTTGTTTCATGGAAAATTAGGGTTCATAATGCTAGCATTACAAACTAATTTTAGAGATTGGAATTGCATTTTTTATATATAATTGATTGGTATTGGAATTCCTTTATAATACATCCAATTTGGGTTCATGCCATTGAGACTGTATTCACGCCAATATGGGGATTTTGTCTTGTTGAATTCTCCAGTTGGATTATGTTCATGTGCTTGACTTATTAAGCCACGTCATATTTTGGTATCACATTATTTGTGGAATTTGTTTAGTTGATTCTTCAATTGGCTTTGTATACTTGTATGTGGATTTTCAAGCACATCTTATTTTGGCACAGGAGCATAGGTTTTGAGGAAGGGATTTGTGTGATCATCATTTGATAATTAGGGTTCTTGAAGCTGATTCTTGATCTGAAATTGTTGAAGTGAATTGTAGTAATACTTGTAGATTTTTTCTCATTCTCGTTGTTGTTCATTGAAGTGGACATAGCATACTAGTGGTAACAATGTCTCCTTGAATTTACAGTGTGTAAGGAGGAGTGATCCTTTGTGATCACTTAGAAAATTGGAAATTTGAAACAAAGAAGAGTGAATTATGTGTTGGTAATTTCAGAAACAAAATTCTATATTTGCATTACATGGAGAAAAGGAGGTTATTTGAAAATTCAAACACATCTTTTTAAGTTTAGAAGAAAGTCATTAAATGGCGTTGATTGATTGTTATTTGAATTTAAATTATTCTTACCAATTGTGGAGAAGGTTGCATTAAGAGTGTATTTTTGAATTGTTACCGTGAAGAGGTGTTGTTGTTTGAAGGAAGTGCACCATCATTGTATTGTGTATGTGTGGCGGTGTGAGTGTGTAGTGAAGGGAATTGCAACTTCTTGTAAGTTTGTGTTGTGAGGAAGTGCTGCATGTGAAGTCGTGTTGAGGCTTGAAAGGGAGTTGCATAGTGTTTGTGTTATGTGTGTGGCGGTGTGAGTGTGTTGTAAATTGTTGTAGAGTTGTGTTGTGTAAAGAAGGTGCTACACGTAGAAGTAGGAGTGTATATGTGACGTGATTAGAAAGGGAAAATTAGTGGTAAAATTTGAATTTTGAAACAAGCACTAAAGTGTTGAAGTTATTGAGTATTGATACTTAAGAACTTGCTTAGTTGAATTCATTAACTTACTACTTAAAAGTGTTTAATTATTGTTCCACTTGTTGTTGCCATAATTGAAGTATGGGGAAATATGCGTTGGATTGGATGCTCGATTGCACCGTGGGTGTGTAGGAGTGTGCTGCCGTGGTGTGTGTGGTGTAGTGTATTACTGGCTTGTTGAAGTTAGTAACAAACAATGTCAAGTGATTTGTATTTGTCTACAAATGTACTACGCCAGACATTGACCTCTTTTACAACTACTGATGATGAGCAAAGGGAAAACTTGTTTCACACTTCTTGTTGGATGCAAGGTAACTTATGTGTCATTATTATTGATGGTGGTAGTTGTACTGATGATGTGGCTACCTCATTAGTATCAAATTTGAAACTTGTAACTACCTTACATCCTCAACCCTATAAATTACATTAGCTATGTGAATAAGGGAGTCTCCATCTAACCCAGAGAGCTGAGGTTCCTTTCAGTATGGGGGATAAATATTATGGTGAAATTGAATGTAATATTCTTCCTATGTGTGCATCTTACATATTGCTTAGCGGGCCTTGGTTACATGACAAGAGGGTCTTACACGATGGCTTCAGAAATACATATGTATTCTAGAAAGTGGGTAAATGTATAGTATTGAACCCTATGTCACCATAAGAGGTCTAAGAGGTGCAAAGATAGATAAGACAACCATCAGAAGTCCTAGAGGTTCATAGTCAGATGAGCAAACCTTCAAAAGGTCAAAAAGTTTAAAAGCAAATGTGTTAACCATCAGAGGTCCAAAAGGTTCAAGGGCAAATGTGTAAACCGTTAGGGGGCCAAGAGGTTCAAGGACAAATAAGTGAAACAAGGAAAGAGAAGACAATATTAGTGCGGAAGTTTGAGTTTGGGGAGGTTGCAGTGGATGATAGACCATTATATGTGTTGCAAATGAGATATATCCTAAAGATGGAAGGGTGAGAACAACTACCTCTTGTAGTATCTCTAGTACTGGGAGACTATTGTGATATTTTTACAATTAACTTGCTAAGAGGATATAGAGTCTCTATTGCATTTGACCTATCAGATTTGTGGACAAATCTTCTTGAGGGGAGATGACAAGAATCAAATTTTTGTAGGACCTATCACTAGG